>CAJQUN010000039.1:2984360-4184360 GCA_907163345.1 Haberlea rhodopensis | reverse complement strand
ATTATTATTATTATTCTTATTATTATTATTTATTATAATTATCATATATTCTTATTATTTATTTATTATTATTAATATTATAATTTATAACTTGCACAATATTTGGGTCAATAAATTCCTTAAAAATTGAGTCATTACAATCTACATACATTCTAAAAAGTTTCGTCCTCGAAACTTGCATTGCATTTTACATCTGGATATTTAGCATATAGTTCTTCCTCTTTTTCCCATGTTGCTTCATCAGGTGAATGATTGCTCCATTGAACCTTTACAAAGGGAATTGTCTTAGTTCGTAGAATTCTCTCTTGACGATCGAGTATCTTGATAGGATATTCTGAATATGTACACGCCTTGGATATCTCAATCTCTGTTGCTTTAAGTACATGACTTTCATCTGGAACATACTTCCTGAGCATCGAGACGTGAAATACATTATGTACTCGATCTAATTCCGGAGGTAGAGCAAGTCGATAGGCCAAAGTTCCTATTCTTTCCAGAATTTCATATGGTCCAATGAATCTCGGATTTAACTTCCCATGCTTACCAAATCTCATTACTCCTCTGAATAGTGATACTTTCAAGTATACCTTATCCCCTTGCTGAAATTCTAAATCTCCTCTGCGAACATCAGCCCAACTTTTCTGTCGACTCTGAGCTGTAAGTAACCTCTGTTTGATGATGGACACATTCTCATTCGTGAGTTTAATCAACTCTGGTCCTTCCAATACCTTCTCGCCAACATCAAACCAACATTGTGGTGTTCGACATTTCCTCCCATACAAAGTTTCGAATGGTGCCATGTGAATACTGGATTGATAACTGTTATTGTACACAAACTCTGCCAGTTTCAGATGATGATCCCGCTGTCCTTGAAAATCCAAAATACACGTTCTAAGTAAATCCTCGAGGATCTGAATCGTTCTCTCAGACTGTCCGTCCGTCTGTGGATGGAAAGCTGTGCTGTATTTCAAATTCGTTCCCAACACAGATTGTAAACTCTTCCAGAATTGTGATGTGAATCGAGCATCACGATCAGATATGATACTAACTGGTATCCCGTGCAAACACACCACTTGATCAATGTAAAGCCTTGCTAAATCATTCATTGATGTAGTCTTCTTCATCGGTATAAAGTGAGCACACTTAGTAAGTCGATCAACAATAACCCAAACTGAATCCTTTTGTGTAGTAGTTTTGGGTAATCAAGTCACAAAGTCCATAGTAATATGTTCCCATTTCCAGTTTGGTATATCCAAGTTTCTCAGTGTCTCTGCTGGCTTTTGTCTTCCAACTTTCACTTGTTGACATACTAAACACTTGGACATAAACTTCACAACATCTTGTTTCATTCCTGGCCACCAAAATAATTGCTTCATATCTTGATACATTTTATTCTGTCCTGGATGCATGGCCAATAATGTCTGATGTGAATCCTGTAAGACTTTGCCCCTGAGTGTTGATACAGCTGGAACGAATAGTCTATCATTGAATCTCAAAGTCCCATCTTCATGCATTCTAAAACCTTCTTGGTTTGATTGTGCCTTTTGTGATAAAGTCTGCCACATAGGATCCTTTGATTGTGCTTCTTTAATCCTGAGAATAAGATCAGGTTGCACCATGAGATTACACAACATCGTCGTCCCATTTTGGTCGTCACTTGATTCGACATTCAGATTTAACTTTGTCATCTCGTCAATGAGTTTATGTTGCGTAGTCAATAGCATTGATCCATAACTCTTCCTGCTTAATGCATCTGCTACCGCATTACTCTTTCCAGGATGATAGTGCAATTTCACATCATAGTCCATGATCAGCTCTAACCATCTTCTTTGTTTCATATTCAACTCCTTTTGAGTAAAAATATACTTTAAACTCCTGTGATCAGTGTAGATATCACATGTGGTTCCGTACAAGTAGTGTCGCCATAATTTCAGCACAAAAACCACTGCTGCCAGTTCCAGATCATGAGTAGGGTACCTTATTTCATGTTCTTTCAACTGTCGTGAAGCATATGCAATCACCTTTCCATTTGCATAAGCACACAACCTAACCCTTCTTTTGATGTATCACTGTAGATACAAAATCCTTCATGTCCATCTGGCAATGTAAGAATTGGTGCCGACACAAGTAAATCTTTCAACTTCTCAAAACTTGCCTGACACTTAGAATCCCATTCAAACTTTACTCCCTTTCTAGTTAACTTTGTAAGGGGTAACGCAACTCGAGAAAATCCTTCCACAAATTTTCGGTAGTAACCAGCCAATCCCAGAAAACTTTGAATTTCTGTTACTGATGTCGGAACTTTCCAATTGGTAATGGCTTGAATCTTTGCTGAGTCAACTCAGACTCCTTGAGTATCAATGATGTGTCCAAGAAATGATACAGAATCCAACCAGAAGTCACATTTCTCGAACTTTGCAAATAATTGATGTTGTCGCAGTCTCTCCAATGTCATCTTCAAATGTTCTTCATGTTCTTCCTTTGATTTGGAATAAATCAATATATCATCAATGAATACTATGATGAATTTGTAGATCCATTCTCGGAACATGTGATTCATTAATGCCATAAATGCTGCAGGTGCATTCGTAAGTCCGAAAGGCATCACCAGAAATTCATAATGTCCGTATCTGGTTCGAAATGCAGTTCTGTGAATATCCTGCTCTTTGATTCTGAGTTGATGATACCCAGATCTCAAATCAATCTTCGAGAATACTTGTGCACCTTGTAATTGATCGAACAAATCGTCAATCCTTGGTAGCGGATATTTATTCTTCACAGTGATTCGATTCAACTCCCTGTAATCAATGCACATTCTCATGCTGCCGTCCTTTTTCTTTACAAACAGTACCGGTGCTCCCCAAGGTGACACACTAGGCCTTATGAAACCTTTATCTTGTAGTTCCTTCAATTGTCCTTTCAATTCTTTTAGCTCTGTTGGTGCCATCCTGTAAGGTGCTTTGGATATCGGTTCTGATCCCGGAATAATATCAATAGAAAATCTCGTGCTTCGAATTTGTGGCAGTCCTGGCAAATCCTCTGGGAAAACATCTGAGAATTCTTTCACCGTGCAAATCTTATTTATTTTTGCTTCCACTTCAGAGACATTGCCACAAAATCATTCATGCAAGCTCGCGCCTTCATAACAGATCTCTTTACCCGAATTCGTTTGTAGGGTTATGATCTTTCGGTAACAGTCAACGCGAGCCTGTGCACTACTCAACCAATCCATTCCAAGAATTATGTCAAATTCTTTCATGTTGATGATGAACAGGTTGGCTTTGAATTCTTCGCTTTCCACGATCAGTGTTACATCATTGCATACATATTTAATTGTGACTGTCTTTCCTAATGGACTCCATACTTGCATTAAATATAACAGTGGACTGAAGTGCAAATCAAGTTTCTCCACACAAGACTCAGAGATAAAAGAACTTGAGGCGCCAGAATCAAATAACACATAAACATCTTGATTCAGGAATTTAAATTTACCTCCGATCAACTCATGATCCACTTCAGCACGGACAGCATACAATCTAGTTGGATTGCGCTGTTGTTGTACACGTGGTTGATTTGTTCCTGAGGTTTGCTTCAAACTGGGACAATATCTAATCCGATGTTCTTTAGATCCACATTTAAAACAACCTTCAGAGTTCCAGTAACATTCTCCAGTATGACTCCGATTGCACTTGGGACAAACTTCATTCTTCTTAGTTTCAACGATCATCTGTCTGCGAGCTGGTGGTCTCTGATCTCTGTTTCTGAATTCAGGCTTTCTCTTTCGATTTTGAGGAGTCTCTAGATTCCTCAGTTCAGATTCCACGAACAATGCCCTCTCCATGAGTATATCAAATTTTGTATCCATGAGAGGTGCTACTTTGAGCCTGATGCCAGTGCGAAGACCTTGTCTGAACCTTGTAATCTTGTTGTTCTCAGACTGCAAATACAAAGGACAGAATCTGCCCAGCTCTTGAAACTTCCTCAAATATTCCAGCACAGTCATATTCTCAGTTTGCCTCAGCCTCAAAAATTCATCTTCTTTAGCCATTCGGACAGCGTAAGGAAAATATTGTTGCAGAAATTTCTCTCTAAAAATCGTCCAGGTAATGGAGTTTCTTTCCATACTTACTTCCACTGAGGTCCACCAATGCTTTGCATTTCCTTCCAGAAACGGAGTCACCACTGTAACTTTTTCTCCATCGGCAACGTTTATGGCCTTCAGTAATTCTTCAATCTTAGTCAGCCATTCCTCAGCTTTCATCGGATCAGTCTCGGTCGGAGTGCCCGGAATCTCTCAAATTCAGTCCTTCTCTGTGTTTCCGGCTGTAGTGGTGCCGAAACTACATTTTGTTGTAACACTCCAGCTATGATGCGACATATGTTCGTGATGTCCACCTCATTCATTGATCCCACGTTTATATTTGGAACTCCATCTTGACCTTGATTCACATTCCTATCTTGACCATCTCCTGAGTCGCGATTCGAGTCCTGCTCTTGGCTACCACTCTGATCGCTACTGGTTCTTCCTCTAGCCATTTGAAATCTTAAAACGAAAGTAAAATTTATCGTAAGATTCGTAAATAAAGAAGATAGATAGTCAAACCTAAATAACTTCATTCTTAAGTTCAAAAGTCTAATCCCAAACATATAACAAAGATCAAATCCAAACAAATAACAAAGGTCTAATCCAAACATATAAACTAAGGCTCTGATACCAACTGTGACGGCCCGCCCAGACGGGTCGCCCGTCGTATTCAATTGCTTGAATACAAGGCTACACTCAACTCAAAAACTTAATATCACTTTGAACTTTTGTTTAGCGGAAACGTTTTTATTCTTATCTGATGTTTGACTTAATAAATTTTTACCCGTGACTTTTATCTTAGAAAAATTTGGGCAGAGTCTCCTCTTAAAAATTGTGCCCTATGATCTACCAGATCACTACAACCACAATAACAAAATCATAAAATCAAATAACTAGACCCAACGGAAGTCTCAATATACAAAAACAACTAAAATCAAAATAAAGTCCTCAACATAAAAACATAACCTCTCAACATAATTAAACTTTTCATTTCATAACTAAATATCCTCCGCATCATCTAAGTCTTCAACTCCATCTGTAATATGTCACATTACAGGTAAAGGTAAGTTGCAGCATTTTATAGTAAGCATAATAAACATTTGATAAAAATATTAAAAACATCATTTTTCATAATGTGACGAAAAATAATATACTTTCATATCCAAAATAACTTTCACACATATATGGTTTAATCCGAGCAGTCAACGGAACTAAATTTCACAAAACGGAATCATAACAGAAATAACTGCACAGATAACCAACGAAACATAACGGAAACGAATAACCATATCATATAATGTCTTAACATGATAGAATTAATCATTAAACATAGTAGTAACCATTAACAATAGCCATGATGTAATGAAACAAATGCATACTCAAAGACGGATGTGACACAAAGATATCATTCCAGACTATACCCGCTGGAAGGGTATCTACAGATATTATACCCCCTCTGTCTTCGGGCAAAACGAAATGCGTTTCTTTATTCTCTTCGCCAACGAGCCGAAAGTTTGCTCGTTTTTATCCTCGTCGCAATGCGAGACACAACGAAACGAAAATATCCATAGTTCACAAACCTCAAATCGTATTCACCGAATCAAGACAAACATGGCCTTTCAAAATAATTTTTCACACACAATAAAATGTTATTCAAAATTCTATTTTTTCAACAAAATACATTTCTTATCAAAAATCATCTTTCAAAATAATTCTTGCATGCTTACTATCAGAAAAATCATTTCAAAAATAAACAATACGAAATACTTAAAATAATTTGCAGAAAATTGCAACTTCCTTTACGTACCTCAAAGCTTTCTATCAACGTTCAAGCTACAAACCTTCCCAAAATCTCCAAGATATCAAGGATTTCCTAATATCCATTTCAACATTATCAAAACCATATACGTTTAACTTAGTTCTAACACAACCTAACAAAATCCTAACTCTTGTATTATTCAACACCATTTTCGAAAATTACCATATCAAATCCTCAAATTACATCCTAGCTCTTTGAAATCCAGTAACATTTCTGAAATACAAATCTCAGTTCTTAAAAATTCCAAAATACATTTTCGAACATAAACAACATCAATTCTTCAAACAAACAGTATACCACTTTCAATTCCAGTAACATATGTTTTTTTAAAAAAATTATACTTCTCAGTTCTTCGACATCCAGTACACCTTCGAAACAATTCCAGAAAATTTTCAAAATTCAACCCACATAAATTCTTCGAACTAAATTCTTAAAATGGTGTTCTTAAGCTAATATACTTCCAATTAATCCAACTTTACTACCCTAACCATTTCAAAAATCGAAAACAGAAAAAAAAAAAATTCGAACTTCATAAATCAAATTCACATTTCGAAATTCATACAAGTTTTTTACGTTTTCTGCCCCAAATCCGTGTTCCTCTCCGATGTACGCTACAACTCCGAATTTTCGAAGCTTAAATACAACAATCTGGAATTTTCGAGTTTGAAGTTGACGGAAATCGACAAGTTTCGAAAACAAACTGAGGCTTCTCCCAAGGCTACTGGGTTTAATTAAGGTTGATGGCTTGAAGGTGAAGGGGCGAGGGAGATGAAGAGTGAACGATGACTGAAACGGCCGGGAAGAAATCGAAACTGGAAGCTGGAACGGAAATGACGAGAAGAAATCGAAACTGGAAGCTGGAACGGAAATGACGAGAAGAAATCGAAACTGAAATGAAGAATTGAGTTCGGCAATTCACTCTTTAATTAACATTAATTAAATATTATTACTATTACTATTATTATTATTATTATTTATTATAATTATCATATATTCTTATTATTTATTTATTATTATTAATATTATAATTTATAACTTGCACAATATTTGGGTCAATAAATTCCTTAAAAATTGAGTCATTACATTATTTATTAAATCTTGATATGCATGTCTATAACATAAATACTAAAAGAATTAAAAATAATGATTGTAATCCGACTTATCTCTGGCATTGTCGCTTGGGCCACATAAACGAGAACCGCATATCTAAACTTCATAAGGATGGAGTATTAGATTCATTTGATTTTGAATCATATGAAACATGCGAGTCTTGTTTAATGGGCAAGATGACTAAAGCCCCTTTCAAGGGACATGTTGAAAGGGCAAATGTTTTATTGGGACTAATACATAGTGATGTATGTGGGCCAATAAGTACACAAGCTAGAGGTGGTTTTCAATACTTCGTTACATTTACTGATGACCTCAGTAGATAGATATGGGTATGTGTACCTAATGAAGCATAAGCATGAAACCTTTGAAAAGTTCAAAGATTTCAAGAATGAAGTACAAAACCAACTTTGCAAAAGTGTCAAAATCCTTCGATCAGATCGAGGAGGTGAATACTTAAGCTAAGAGTTTCATGAATATCTAAAGGAGTGTGGGATAGTCCCACAACTCACTCCTCCGTATACTCCACAATGGAATGGTGTATCCGAGAGGAGAAATCGAACCTTGTTGGACATGGTTCGATCAATGATGAGTCATGCAGATCTTCCGATATCGTTTTGGGGACACGCTTTAGAAACAGCAATATTCATACTGAACCGTGTTCAATCTAAATCAGTGGAAAAGACACCATATGAGATATGGACTGGGAAGCGTCCTAGTATGTCTTTTATGAAGATTTGGGGTTGTGAGGCTTTCGTGAGACGTCACGTCTCTAACAAACTTGGACCCAAATCTGATAAATGTTTATTTGTGGGGTATCCTAAGGAAACTAAAGGATACTATTTCTATTATCCCACCGAGAACAAAGTGGTTGTTGCTCGGACTGGGGTTTTTCTTGAAAGAGAATTTATTTCTAGAAAAACCAGTAGGAGACAAATAGAACTTAGTGAAGTTCAACCACAAGAAAACATTGAACATGATATTGAGATGGAAACAGAGCAGACACCACAAGCTGTTGTGGATAAAGTGCATGCTCAAGAGACACAAGCCCAGCGTAGGTCTGTAAGAGAACACCGGGAGCCATAGAGATATGGATTTCTTGTGACTCAACAAGGTGACTTACTACTTATTGATGAGGATGAGCCGTCATCTTATCAAGAAGCTATAATGGGCACTGATTCTGAGAAATGGCAAGAGGCCAAGGAATCTGAGATGGAATCCATGTATGCAAACCAAGAATGGACTTTTGTTGATCCACCTGAAGGGGTACGACCCATAGGGTGCAAATGGATTTTCAAGAAAAAGACCGATATGGACGGTAATGTACAAACCTATAAAGGTCGACTGGTTGCAAAAGGATTCAAACAAATTCATGGTATTGACTATGATGAAACCTTTTCACCAGTGGCCATGGTTAAATCCATAAGGATCTTACTTGCAATAGCTGCATTTCATGATTATGAAATCTGGCAGATGGATGTCAAAACAGCTTTCCTTAATGGAAATCTGCTTGAGGATGTGTACATGACACAGCCCGAGGGTTTTGTCGATCCAAAGGATGCTGGAAAGATATGCAAGCTAGAACGATCCATTATGGATTGAAGCAAGCTTCTCGGAGTTGGAATCTTCGTTTTGATGATGCAGTCAAAGAGTTTGGTTTCATCAAAAACGTAGATGAACCTTGTGTCTACAAGAAGGTCAGTGGGAGCATAATTATCTTCCTAATATTGTATGTAGATGACATACTTCTCATTGGGAATGATATCCCTGCCTTACAATCTGTAAAGATTTGGCTAGGGAATTGCTTTTCTATGAAAGACTTGGGTGAAGCCACCTATGTATTAGGAATCAAGATCTATAGAGATAGATCAAGAAGATTACTTGGCCTAAGTCAAAGTACATACATAGAAAAAGTGCTAAAATGGTTTAACATGCAAGAATCAAAGAAAGGATTCGTGCCTATGACACATGGAATTTATCTCTCGAAGGAACAGTGTCCTTCAACACCAGATGAGAGACAACGCATGCGCAAGATTCCATATGCATCAGCTATTGGATCTATCATGTATGCCATGATATGTACTCGTCCCGATGTATCGTATGCTTTGAGCATGACGAGCAGATATCAAGTTGATCCAGGTGAAGGTCACTGGATTGCAGTCAAGAACATCCTGAAGTACTTGAGAAGGACTAAGGATACATTCTTGATTTATGGAGGTGAGGAAGAGCTCAATGTAATGGGTTACACTGATGCAAGCTTCCAAACCGACAAAGATGATTATCGATCGCAATCTGGATATGTGTATTGCCTAAATGGAGGTGCTCTGAGCTGGAAGAGTTCAAAGCAAGAGACAGTAGCTGATTCTACAACAGAAGCTGAGTATATTGCTGCCTCGGATGCAGCAAAGGAAGCTGTTTGGATTAGGAAGTTCATTTCTGAACTTGGAGTGGTGCCTAGCATTAAAGATCCGATAGAACTCTATTGTGACAACAATGGAGCGATCGCATTGGCTAAGGAACCTAGATCTCACCAAAGATCCAAGCACATACTTCGGCGCTTTCATTTCATTCGAGAAATCGTTGAAAGGGGAGATGTTAAAATATGCAAAGTACCAATAGATGATAACGTATCTGACCCATTGACGAAGCCACTGTCACAGCAGAAGCATGATCGTCATACTAGATCTCTAGGCATTAGGTATATGTCTGAGTGGTCTTAGTGCAAGTGGGAGATTTGTTGGGATATGCCCTAAGACATGGCATTGGATGATTGTTTTGACATACAATGTTTATGATTTTATGAATGGCAATTCATTATTATATATTATTCGTTTAACTGTGCAATGTGAATTAATATATATGTTAATGTCCTTAGAATAATATTGTATTATTCTTAAACATTGTCCCTAGTCAAGTATTATCATGAATCGGGATAATGATAATACATAGAGACTAGTATGTGTTGATTGATGAATTGTTCATTGATATGAGATATCAAATCAACACTTGGGTACATGTTAGAGAACGATGTACTGGACAGACCCACCATGAGAATGCTACATGGATAGTTATATGATTGTCATAAGCAATTCTCGTAGTGATAATAATGTATGTAATCCTTACGACTTGTGATCATCAGAGATCCCAACATAAGGAGTTATGTATCTTGATATTCTCAAATGTTACCTGTAACAGGGTATACCATAAAGGCAACTATTGGATACACTACGAACTATGTAGAGGGATGTTGATTGATCGAGATAGGATTTGTCCCTCCTATATAACAGGAGAAGTGTTTGGGCCCTTGATCAAGTAAGACTAAAATGCATGGCCATGCTCGAATGAGTCGATATGAGATATCGAGCTTATTCGTTTATTCTAGTTCTACTTGGGGATCAAGAAATAAAGATTGAATATACGAGTATGACTATTCCATGACTCGTGTTCAATCTAAACACAAAGGACAAAGGGATTAAGTTACATGATTAATATTATCACGGTTCCTAGGTTATGTCGAGTCATTGACATTCTTGTAATTTGGGTAGCATTGATGTGTTGCTAGATACAGCTCATTGCTTGCGACATAAAATGAGATTTTATGTCACTGCCAACATTACAAGATCCTATCGGGTCGCACAAAAGATTAAATCGATAAAGGGGATTAATTCATGGGATGAATTAATTAATTAAGAAGAGTCTTAATTAAATGATTATAAGAATTTAATTAAATCATGGGTTTGGGCCCATGAGACTTTGAGAAAGTCTTGAACCTTAATTAAAGTCTTATAATATAAATACAAGGTTTTGATTAATTGTTAATAAGAGATTTTTCATATCAAAACCTAGCCACCAACACACAAGAAGCTCTCGGCCACTTCTTAACAAAAGGATCGATCGTCTGCCGCCTTGATCTTTTGTTTTTCCGGCCATCTTCTTCGATTTAGAATCGTGTGTGGTTGTTCTTCCGGTTTAAGAACGAGTCTAGCAACTTGTTCTTAAATCTCCTTTTTCCCAATTTGATCGTGTGGATACCGTGGAGGCAAAACTTGATAAGTTTTGCTTGTGGCTCTAAGGATGCGTTGGACGTGGTGCTGCTTCGCGGAATCTGCTCAAACACGCTACAAGGGTGAGACTTTTGATCCTTTATCCGATATGATAACCTTTGTATAGATCCGGTGTTATAGTAATCCAAAATTTTATTCCGCTGTGTTGCTATTCTTGTTGGATTACTTACATCAACAGCATAGATAAGAAAACCCTCATTCCCGCTAAATAAAAGTCGGTACATCTCAAGAGACGATAATTTTGGCTTGGGAACCCTTACCATAAAAATTGCACTTAGATCCATCAACTGGTCGAAATCGAACTATCCCATGACAACAATCAACAGTAGCACGATTGGTTGAAAGAACATCCATGCCAATAATGCAATCAAAGTCGTGCATAGGGAGGACAATCAAATGTTATAATAGAACGTTATCCTCATAAATTAACACACAATTATGCACAACCTGCTCAGACAAGATTATTCTCCCTGCTGGTGTGGCTATCGATAAAGTACCATCTAATGAAGTACATAAAATATCATGAGATGCAACAAATGCAAGTGATATGAATGAGTGGGATGCTCCTGTATCAAATAACACACGTGCATGATAATCACATAATGTGCAAATACCTGCAATAATACCACCAGGAGCCTCCTTCGCCTGATCCTCAGTCATGGCATACACTCTGGCCTGAGGAGGACCCAAAACAGTCCGACCTCGAGATCCTCGGTACTGGGAACATTCGACTGTTGAAATGATGGCATAGGAAAAATAGGAATAGTAGGAGCAATAGGTCTATAAGTACTGGAGCTACCAGGAAATCGTGGCTGAGGTTGCAAAGAACCCATGCCTCGGTTAGGACAAATACGTGCAAAATGACCTTCCTCCCCACAAATAAAACATGTACCTCATACCCTATAACACTGTTCTGTCAGATGTCTCCCACCACAATGACCACAAGAAGGACCAGTATAAAAACTTCTTTGTCGAGATCCATTGGAACCAGAAGATGAGGAAGCAGAAGAGCCTTTCTTTTTTAATATTGGACCTCTAGGACGCAAAGCAGGTTGCTGAGTAGATGTTGGAGGTGGAGGAAGAAACTGTGGACCTCCCCTTCTAAGTCCTGATTCTACCATCTTTGCTCGCTCCACTGCATCAGCATAAGTAGTAGGGGAGCCAATAGTCACTAAAGTAAATAGGGTAGGATGCAACCCATTGACAAACCTATTAAATTTCGCCTTTGGATTTGCCGCTACATGTGGTGCATATTTCACCAGGATAGAAAATTTTGAGGCATATTCTTCAACTGTCATGTTTCCTTGTCGCAAAATATTAAATTCATTTTCCTGAGCAGTATAGTAGGATGGAGGTGAATACTGCTCCAGAAATTGGGCCTTAAAGACATCCCAAGATACTTCAACTCCGGCTTCAACCAATCCAATCTCAGCAGCTTCCCACCAAGATTGTGCACTATCCTTCAACTGATATAGGGAAAGTGGCAGTTTACGATATTCAGGATACTCAATCGGTCTGAACAGTTGTTCGATCTCTTTCAACCACGATTCAGGTCGCGCAGAACCCTCTGTTCCATGGAATTTGGGCGGATGCAAATTCTGAAAGCCATGACAATATCCATGGACATCTCTTCAAACTGATCAATCACAAGCTCAACACTAGTAATATTGGTAGCCTCAGCTTCAATAGCAGGTGCCTTGCCCTTACCCCGACCTCTTGCTTTTCTAAACATCTACAAACTCAAGTGTCAACAACATAATTCAAAACAAATATACAAACAATACATATCAATTTATCTCATGTCCAATCAAATAAGAGCAAAGAATTTCAAATAATTCAAACACATGCGCACATATATCTTTGTGTCTATTTCAGTGTACACAAAACTCAAAGCATTCCAGTTATGCTCTGATACCATATTGTGAGGGCCCTAATCCTAAATACTTGATTAATGATCACACAATGATATTTATAGCGTAAACATCGGAAGGTTTGTTTAATATTTATTAACATGTGGCCCTAAAAATTTCGGCATGACCTCGTCGCACGAGAAACATACCACCAACACCAATAGTCAAAATATATCTCGATACCATCAGTTTCATATCCATCAACACAAATCAAACTATAATATACATATCCATACTGAGCAAAAATAAACTAAATATACATAAATTCCTGACACTCCAGGGACACACCCCTGGTACATATATGTTGAGCCTTAAAAGCATTGTTGAGTTTAATGCTTAATTTATCTCCGAATTATTTATGGGTTTTGATAATCAACAAAACTTGCATTTGTTGTACTAATATGTCTACTTATTGTACAGGGTTAGATTGATAAATTGGTTGGGAAGACCAATGAAAGAGAACCCAAGTTATACAATAACATATGTGAGTTCATAGGACAAGCGGTGATTTTTATCAAGGAATCTATTGAGCTTGGACGAGAAGGAATGAGATCTATGAACAACCAAATTAAGTGTTCAACATGTGTGGAATGATGTTGGAACAATTTCTTATGATAAGATGAAGACCCACAAACCAATGGTCTGTTGGTGGGCAAATTCGTATAGAAGCCAATTGGAGCGCAGTGCAATGTTTTGATTATATCTCTTGGTTCAATGCTCCGAATAATGTGAATCCAAAGAGGTTGGAAAACCAATTCAATATGGCAGATTTCATATTCAAACATCTCAGTCCAATTCGAATTGCATCATGGAGCAAAATGGCATGGAAGTCATAGCAAGTGCAGATTGTAGCAAGGTTTGAGCGGCTGTAGAAGTTTGGGCGTAACTTCTTCATACCTTAATTAAATGAAATGAAATTTTTTCCACACCTAGATAAGAGGAAGGGCTACACCGATTATGTTTACCACCTTTCCCAGAAATGAGCTTAAGATGGTCGAATAGTGCAAAGTTTGAGAGTGTTAAAATCTGGCAGATCACCTCAGGCGATCCGAGCCATGCGTGCCAACGCCATGCACCATCGACCCAGGTGATGGCACGCTGCACGCCAGGCGATCCAGATCGCCTCAGGCGATGTCATGGTCGCCCCAGGCGATCCAGAAACTTACCTACGGCAAATTTTCAAAGGGCGATCGCCCCAGGTGATGCAAGGAACGCCTGAGGCGATCTGGGCCAGATTTGAACGTTAGAACGTGGCGATGGAGATCGCCCGAGGCAATATCCGAGGCGATCGAGGAGTGATTTCAGCCTTATGTATAGCAACGGCTAGTAGGAGCCTAGGGGGCCTCCTACACTATAAATATTGATGGTTTGGAGCATTTTGAAGACAAGAAACAAGCCTACAAACTTCTACAAAGCTTTGATCATTCAAATTTCAAATAGCTTTGCAATCTCCATACATTGTTGTTGTATTGGAGTTTGTAATTCATTTCTTTTGATATAGTCTTATGTTCTTCGTGTTGGTACACCGTGAAGGTGTTTGTTGAGTTTATTGTAAGGTCCTCCAACACCAAAGCAAGTTGGAAGTTGTAAAGTAATCAACAAGTATAGTTGGTGCATGTGTTGTGGCTATCCTTGGAGCCATTAAGGCCAAGAAGACTCGTGAAGAGTGTTGGTAGCTCGTGAAGAGTGTTGTGCTCGTGAAGAGCTTTGTGTACTCGGGAAGAGTGTGTTGTGGCTAACTTGGAGCCCTCAAGGCCAAGATCTTTTTCGTTCTAGTGGAACCTCAGTTGGAGGTTATCTAACCGGGAAGATGAGACGTAGGCGATTCATCGCCGAACTTCTATAACAAATATCCTTGTCATTTACCGCTTTATTACTTTACGCATTTATTTATTTATTTATTTACTTCTTCATTTCTTTTATTTATCGATTGATTTAAGCCTTCCGCAAGCGCAAACTCTTTTATTTTGCAAACTCATTTTAAAAAGCTAAAATAGCCAAGGAATCTCATTCACCCCCCCTATTCGGTTCCAACAATATACTACTGGGATAAGAAGGAAAATAAACTTCTAAAGTGTGGCTCCCATCGGATATACCTTCTCTGGGATCCTGACCACCTGTACTTCCTGCCATTGTCAACACACAAAGACAACAACAGCCCCCCTTGGGGGTGAGCAAAATCCCAATATGGAACGATCATAGAATATACAACATGTATCTATAAAATGATATATGAAATGAAATGCTGTGTAATGCATGCCATGTCATGTCGGTATCATGTCGTACACCCATCCACTAGGTATATCTGAATCAATAAACAAAAGTCCAACCATATGATAATAGCTCGAGCATGTCAAGCCTATAGGGTATCCAGACGAATGGACGTCGACAAAGCGCCACCAACCCCAGGTCCTGACATCACATAATCATATAGGGATATCCATACAGATGACATCAACAAGGTGCCACCAATCCCCGTCTCAACAAATCATATCAATCAAAGAGGACCATGATTCCCTATACATATCGGGTCATGTAATGCCAACATAGTATCGCAGTACCGACCCCCAATGATCGATATCATAATCCAAGAAGTATCAAGGTATTCAAGGATATAGCTCAATGTGTATGTCATGCATCGATGTATGTACAAAAATGATGTGTGTTAACAAAAAAATTATTTTTCATACACCAATGTGTCAATCATGCATGTATGAATGCCACATAATTTAGATAAAATCACGTAGCCACGTAATCTCAAGTAAGTCACATAAGTCATCAAATCATATACCAACTGATACAGATACATGTCGTATGTTACCCGATCACAACATACCTTATTCTTTTAAAGGGCTGAGTCGAACTTGTATAACCAAAGGGTTTACTCTGGATTCAAGGATGGCACACAAGTTGATGTAGTCCACCGCTTGACCTATACACACTTTAGAAAGTTTATTATCTGTGAATATTTTTTTACAGATTATCTGTCTAATCCCATCATTTATGAAACCTAGTTTATTGCTATATTAACCATAAACTTTTCAATTGTACAATGAAACAATATTTTCATCATCAAGACATCATTTCACTATGACATGGTTTATTATATAATTCCAAATACTTCTCTTTGTTTTCCTGAATAAATTAAACCAGCTACTAAAATTAAAATTCTTTTGTTTTTCAACTATCCACCAAGAGCTAACTCTTTCGTCAATTTACAAATAGGAATGTCATATCCATTTCCTTACTATTCCAGGTGATTCTTGATGCTTCACCACAATTGAACACAGTGTCAAGGAAACAAACTTACTGATATATAAGCTTTTCCCTTTTATAAACTTTAATTTACCTATCATATCCCCTTTTCTAATGTCAAGATTTGCCAATCCATCTTTAAAAGCTTACCATAACAGAAGCTAGCAGCACAAGGAAAAAGTATAGTGGCTAATTTTTGAGTATTATCAGATGCAAAGTTTGAACTCTAGAAAAACGATAAAGGGCATGGATTGCTTTTCTTTCTACTTCTCAGCTCTTGTAGATAGTAACTGTATACTGTGTAATCTGTATATTTTATGTGGTGGCCTTATAACACACGTTGCACAACAGTCCAATGCAAATGTTATTGGTGCACATTTCAGTCAAATGAAAGAATGAACCTCAACATTAATGTACTCGATTAATACCATTCTGATATTTTATATTTTATAGATAAGAATGAGAGGAAAGATAAAATAAATCACATGGCCTATTATATTATTTTTCGGGCGCCTAAAACAAAAGCCCAAATAAATAATCCATATATCCACATCATGTTCAAGAACTAATGTACTTAGTTCATTATTTTTTAGACTTTAGTCACCAATATCGATTATATATATTTTGACAAATTAATTTCCAAACATATAATTACAACATTAATACTAATCAAGTCGTGGGCATTACAATTAAACCCATGAATTAGGATTGCAGAAGAGATGCAAGACTGTAAATTTAAATCTGTAGTAAGGCATGCTGGAAAGATAGTAAGTATGTAGTGAGAAGATTTCCACTTATAGCCAAAATGTGGCAATGTTAGCTACTATGGATTGATATGCACATTGAGTAGTGTCATTCAATGCTAAATGAAATAGCAGAAGATAAGATTTAGATCAATGAAAGCACGGATATTATTATGAAAGAGTAATAATAAAAAGTATGTCAAGACAAAATTACTTTACTACGGGCGTCCAAACCAATGTCTAGAGTAGTCAACATTTTGAGAGGTGTGAAGAGGTGGTTGTCTTGAAGTTTGTGTTCTCTGATGAGAGGAAAGTTTGTGCTGACTTAGTTGTCCTCGTCCAGCAGAGGATTGCCTCGCTGGGACTGTATCTCGTCTGGATGGCTCTGATTGTCAGCTGGATGCCGGTAGCCCTTGTCTTAAGCGTCTAACAGTGGGCAAACTGTTGCTCAAATCTTGCGTTTGGGACGAGAAGGCTATCTGCATGTTGGTCAGCTGCTCGGAAAACTTCTGATGCATGTCGTCTACCTTCCAGAGTTGTAGCAGCATGAAGAGATGCACTCTGCTCACTGAATTCGCGCTTGGTTTGACTTAACTTGGAGAAGGATTCAGAGAATGTATTCACAACAAACTTTTCAAAGTTTGTGATGTTCTCAGAAAGATAACGAACATCTGTAAAGATTTCTCGAAATTGACCATCTGTATGTCTCCGTAGATTTCAATAGCGTGACTGGCGTCTCTTTCTTCATGTTTCAGCTTTTGAATTTCACTAGCAAGATTGGAAATGATCGTTGACAACTGATTCAGCTAACCAGTCACAGAAGAAGGCATATATTCAACTTCCACTTCAAGGGAGTCAAACATATCCTCAGGTTGATGACTGTTGAGAGTCTGTGCAAATGTAGATGTACCAGCTTGATTGGATTCAGCTACAAGAGTGAATGGTGAGGCAGAAGGAAGAGCAGCTGAGACATCGGTAAATATAGCAGCAGAGACATCAGTAGATATAGTAGTAGGAACAGCAGCAGACGGAGAAATCTCAGCAAAAACAGTAACCTCAGCAGGAGAATCATTTGTGACCAACTCCTCAGCAGGGATCTCCAGGCAAGAAGGCAGTGGAGAGAAGTGAGTTGTTGGTATGGAAAAATTTGTAAAATCAAATGAGACTTGGTTCAAATGTGCTATCAGTGGGGCTGAAAAGAATTGGGCATTAGTGGATGCAAAATTTTGCTCAAAGGTAAATTGGATTTGGGCAGGAGAAGGAGAAGGAATTATGGTTAAGGCATTTGTTGATAAAGACATGGTATCAGTAGAATCATCATCCTCTGATGTGAGGTTGACTTGATGAACTACTGAATCATCATCCTCTGATGTGAGGTTGACTTGATGAACTACTGATTCAATGACAGTGTCAACATTTAAGGGATCAACATCCGGTAGGGGTGGATGTTGTTCGGACCAAGCAAATGGTTCAGCTAGGGTAGGGTTTACGTCTATAGAGACGGTAGGAGAAACACTTACCAAGGAGACCTCTGTTGGTTCCATCGCAACCATCCTTCGATCATCAATATGTGCTGAAGCTAGACCCAGTTGGCGAGAGCATGAGTGCAGGCCCAAGGTGACCTTGAGATCGTGCAAAGTTCTCTCAGCCAAAGTAAGCCTGGCTTCCAGTGAGTGGAGAACCGCTATGTCGTGGGTAGCGATGCCATAAGTTGGCTCTAACTCCTTATTCCTTGACTTGACAAGAATCTCAAGTCCACTGATGAACTTCATTGGGCGGTAGACCTCCAGCTGACGTAGACCCTCTTCAACGTCCTGGGTCTATAGGAATTCAAGAATCCGATTCTCTTTTATCTTGGTTTGTTTTACAATCTTGTTAAAATCGTTCAGCCGGATCTTCATTTGGGTTTTTACCCATTGATCAAAATGCTCCAGCTGCTCTTGCACCCGTGTCTCCACTTCATCGAGAACCAAATTGATTTCTGTGGCTACTGGAGTGGATACTGCTTCCATAAGAGTTTTTCCTCTTCCTTCGGGAGTTTGAGGTGGAAAATAGTAAGTGCATGCCATGCCGTCCTTGGTGGTCTTAGACTGAGTGCAAAAAATCCTGCCCCTCTTCGAGAACTAAGCGATAATACAGCAGTAGAAGGAGCAGTAGGTACTGGCGTAGTAGTGATAGTGTCCATTTGTGCTGAAGATGCATTAGTTGAGACAACATCGAATTCAGAGGATTAGAAGGTTCATCATTAGGATTCTCTGGTGCAACAACCCAATCACATCAACAGTTGGAGTAATTTTTGGGCCAGTAACTGGATCATCAGAAGTTTCCTCTACTGTGACTTCCATACCAGCACGGGCTGACTTTTTGGAGACATCAGATTTCCCTTTCTTGGTTCTTTGTTTCTTGGGTGGAGGAGGAGGAGGGGATGACTCAGCAGACTCTGAGATGGTCTGTTCAGAGTCACTCACAACTTGAGGCTTTCTCCTCTTGGTGGGAACAATCTTGGAGGGACCTCCTTCTCCAATGGTGGGTTTCCGATACGTCAGTGGGTACTTGGCATTTATGAGCCTAGCTGGATGAGGATTAAATATCGTACCCACCTGAACATTCAGGCTTTCCAGAATGCGACTGAACGGGAGGGCAAATCCAGAGTGCCCCTTGGCTGGCTCAACAATCCCAATAGCCAAACACTTAACAATGGCGCACATCACCTCAAATTTCTCCAGCGTGATGACGTCAAATGACCCAGCTTTCACAACAGACCTTTTGCAATGATATCTGATAGCATTCTAAAGTGATTCTTCATCAAAATCTTCTTAAATGTAGGGGTTCGTAGCCTTTGACCAGATTCCAAAAACAAAGTACGCATCTCATCGCGAATGGAGATGGAGATGGCAGAGAGATCAGTGAGCCCGGCAGTAGGAAGGCTCAGTTGCATAGAGAAGTCCTCTTGAGTAATTGTCACGGCTTGGCAATAAGGATTTACTCCTTGAGTAATAGTAGGCTAAGAGTTGTCATCCTTTGTTCTTTTCTTTTTGAATATTAATATAATCATATTTCCAGAATTTGTTCGTGTTCTTGTCACAGAGTTATCTACGTGTGTGCTTAAGATTCTGATCCTAACAGAGATCATAAGAACGATCGAAAAAAATTTATGTTATATTTTTTTTCCAAAAAAAAATAAATCCATCACCAGACCTTCACTTTATCAGTATTAAGCTGAGCATTTCCTTTGGTTAAGGTTGCTTTCCTGTGGCTCAGAGTATCTGCCAGTAAAAGAGTCCTTGAGAAATTGGTATAGTGGGTGGTTTGGATTTATTCAACAGCCTATAGATGCAGTGGTCCCTATTGTGAGGGAATTCTATACCAACCTAAGGACTATCCGCTAATGCTCTACTAGTTCTGTGTATGTACGGGCAATGAATGTCGAGTTTAGTCACCTCAAAATTAATAACCACTATCGGATGCCTTCAATCAATGATAGTGAATACAACGCCTTCAAGGACGGTCCAATCGACTATGATGAGGTTCTTTCTGTTATCGGTGTTGAGGGGACAGAGTGGCAAATGACCAACCATGGAGAGCCCCAGTTGGTCCTTAAAAAGCAGTTGAAGCCGGAGGCACATGCATGGTTCTCATTCATAGCCTCATGGGTCATGCCATCAACCCAAACTTCTGAAGTCGCAAAAGAGAGGGCAGCCTTGGTATATGCCATCGTCACTGGGAAAATGGTGGACCTAGGGGATATCATAAATGATCATATCTGAGACATCGGAACGCATCCACCAACTTTAGCATTACCATTTCCCTCTATCATCACTGCACTGTGCAAGAAATATGGAGTTGAATGGAGCGCCGATGAAGAACTCTTACCACCCAAGGGCCCCATAGTGGTTGATGGACCACCACCTCCTACTGGCCGACGTAGGGCACATCCACGGCCTTCGAGCAGCCGACCTACTGCACCATCATCATCTTCTACTGCAGTACCTACATCTGTCACATTGGACTCCCTCCAACGAGATCTCCAAGACATACGTCTGGAACAGAGAGACATCGAAATGTGCAAAGGGAAATCCACTTGACCACCAGCAGATGAATCAGTGCCCTATGGAGTTCATCCAATATCAATGTGCACAGAACACTACCTTGGCCCAGGGTTTCCCATCTATCAACTTCCCACCACAGCTAGACTTCCCACCACAGCCTGCTTTCGCACCATACCAGCCATATCCGCCGGATGAGCCATACTACCCAGCCCCCACCGGAGCATGATGAGCACGACGATCACTGACGATCGTCATCGAGGTATGTGTTTTGCTATTGCGCTTATTGATTACAATACATTGAGGGCAATGCACGTGTGATGCCAAGTTTATTCTGTTTATATTTAATTGTTTAAATGATAAATTATGGGATAATTTACGTGATTAAATTATGGACCTCGTATTTTGGGGCGGGCTTGGGCATATGGAACTTTAGCATAATTTTATTTTATTGGGGGATTTGTGAAGAATTAAATTAACTTGAAAATATTTAATTGGAGGTGGAGAATTATATTTGTTTTGGGATAAATTTATGTAGATGCTATGACATTATTTTAAAAGGGGACTTTTCTTTAAAAAAAAATAATAAATAAACAAAACCAACTAAACCCTGTACTTCACCCATACCAACAAAATCGTATACCTCCTCTTCTCCCCCATCAAAACTATCGGCCAACTCTCTCTTCCCCAAGAGAAAAATTGAAAAAAAACTCCTTCATCTTCAAGCTAGCTTTGGAAACTCTTTTGGGTAAGATACCTCTCCCCCTTGACCCTCTTTTCCCTAGCTTAATCATGTGTTTGGGTGTGTGTGTTGGTGGTGTAGGGTTCGAAAATTTAGGGCTGTGAAAGGGGGTTTTGGTTCGAAATTGTGGGGCTATTGGAGAGCTAGGCTTGGCCTTTATTGGTATCGATTTTGATGTGTTTTGAGTTTATAATTGAAAGGAAGGGTTTGCATTTCAAGTGTGTGCAGAATGTGTGTTTAGTGTGTGCTGGATAGTGTGTGTTAGTGTGTGTGCGTGAATTGTGTGCAAGTATGTGCAGAATTATGTTTAGTATGTGTTGGAAAATGGTGTGTGGATGTTGTGTGCATGGGTTTGGATATGTTAATATGGGGAGATATGAGTTTGCCATGTATAGAAGATGATTATTCATATTGGAAATTGATTGGGCATGTGATTGTGTGTGTAGATGGTGTTCATGCAAGTAATTATGTATTCCTACATGTATTGAAGTGTTGTAATTGGGAATTGGAGAGTATGAGGAAATGCTATTAATTGTTAGAAGGAAGTTGTTGATTTGTGCATTGACTAGTATCATTGTTGGTTAAAATATGAAGATTTAAAAACCATGCATGGAAGGTGTTTGTTAATATGCTTAAATGTGATTCTAGTGAAGGTCTAAGCCTTGTTAGTTGCTATTAGGTGGTGAAAATAATTAATTTCTATGGCTTGTAGCCATTGTAATACTTTGGTGGGTGTTGGGCTATGATGTGGAATATATTACCTTTAGAGGTATGTATGGTATGTGTTATAACATGGAATAAAGACTTTATGTTTGGATTATAGAAAAAATCGGTTATTTATGGTAGAACCTCTCGTGTATATGGATTCTTCCTTGCAAGGCTTGTTGCTTGAATCACTTCGGTGTTTGTTTGGATGTTTGGAACATCTTAATTGGCTAAATTTAGTTTTGTTTTTGGGTGGTTGGATTATGTGATATTATGGGCATAACTTTATGAATGAATTAATATGAGATTTTGTGCATCAAATATTGGTTATGAGATAACCCTTATACATTTAAGTTCATGTAGAGCCTTCTTGAGCTCTCGGACAACAAGGAGGGTGACTTGACGGTAAAAACAGATTATAAGGTACGTGGTGACGTACGAGCATGTATAATATGAATTATTTCATATTCCAGTATTCATAAATTGTTGAATTGTGATGACTGAATATAAGAGAACGAATATGTGAAATGAGTTTGATATATGTGGTATGGGGACAAGTAAATGTACATTGTCCGGATTGGGAGTTGGGTATTATGTGAATTGAGTTTGATATATGTGGTATGGTGGACACGTAAATGTACGTGGTCCAGATATGGAGTTGGGTATGGATGTCTTTGGCATGACCAGTAGGAGAAAGTGTTGAGTGAGATTGATTGATAGACAAAACTGCATTGACATGGAATTATTTATGATTGAGCATAAATAATTGATTCTTGTTGTATTGAATACGTTGTGTGGTTGAGTATCATGGTGTTTCCCTGGCTGGGAACTTACTTATGGTGATGATTTTGTTTAGTATGTTTTTCCCTGGCTGTGAGTTATTTTAGTGATGTGTTATATTTTCGGATAGCCCAAATTATGGGGAGACTCTGCCCAAATTTTTATAAAAGTCATGGGGATTATGTGAAGCATATAATGATTCTTTAAAAGAAAAGAAATTTTTACATACACAAATGACGTCATAATTGCATTATTGACGTGTTGGACGTGGGGGTCTTACATTAGTGGTATCAGAGCAGTGGTTAGCTCTTTGGGATGTTTAATGGCCTAGGGATGTGTTGTATATCACATACTTTTATGCATGATTGTAGTTTTCTGTCATTGTGACATGACGCCTGCTATGTGCATTTTATGATATGAAGCAATGAAAATTGGTGTTATTGCTAACCACCGTGATTGCAGGATCGTATGAGATACGATGAACATACACAATGAGGGTGGTATGGTTGAAAAGCCTCGAGTATGGTAACTCGTTTTATTTATATCGTTAGCTTGACTATGGTGAAAATGATAATGCCTTTTAAGGTGCGTGATGAATGACATCGCTGAAGGTAATTAATGTTGATGATAAGTGGACGTTGTTACTAGTAGAGGGATAAATGTGTTTTATTGAGTTGAGTTTTGTGTACATGTTATGTATATGTATGTGCAGTGCTGAGAAATCTGATTTTGCGGGAGAAATCAGAAAATGAGATATGATATCTGAGTATAGGAAATGGCAGGCAGTACTGTGCTGTTGGAGTATGACAACAGATGATGTGACAATCGGGTATGTTTATGTCATTTACATGATGGCACAGGTACGTAATGTTGTACAAGCATGGATGAATATATTTTTCACTGTATTATTGAAAAGCAAAGTGTCGCTTAGGTTTAGGGTCGCTTTTATGGTTGACCGACGTGTTATTATTATGTGTGGGTCGCCTTCGTGTTGAGCGACGCGTTATTATTATATGTGGGTCACCGTGGGTACGAGCGACGTATTAATATATTTAAGGGTCACCGCCTGATGTGGGTCACCGCGTGTAGCGAGTGATGTGTTTATATATGGGTCGTCACTGATGAGTGAGTGATGTGATATTGGGTCACCACTGACGAGTGAGTGATGTGGTCACCGCTGACGAGCGAGCGATGTGATATGGGTCTCCACTGATGAGTGAGCGATGTGATATTGGGTCACCACTGACGAGTGAGTGATATGGTTGCCGCTGACGAGCGAACGATGTGATATTGGGTCGCCACTGAGGAGTGAGCGATGTGATTTGGGTCACCACTGACAAGTGAGTGATGTGGTCGCCGCTGGCAAGCGAGCGACGTGATATTTCAGGGTCAATGCTAGAGAGAGCATGTGACGTGTATATTGATATTGAGTCGGTGCTAGGGAGAGCATGCGATGTGATTATTATCGGGATCGACACTATTGAGAGTGTGCAATGTATTTTATGTGCCTCCACTATAGAGGGAGGGTGATGAATATACTTTGATTTAAATTGACCTTGTTGATTTGACATATTGTGATAATCAAATATACAGGTGAAAGCGATCATGGAGAGAGTGGATGAAGAGACATTATTGTTTTCTTTCATTTTTATTACAGTGGATGCAATAGAAGGGTGTGCTTGATACCGATATATTGATGACATTTATTGGCGAGATGATGGTATGATTATATTGTGATATTTGAGATTTATAATATTTACCACTATCATATCGAAGCGATGGAAATATTGTGAATGCCGCTGATATGTCGAGGCAATGAATATTTTTGGACGGTCATGTTATTGATGATGAGTATATCAATTGTGTATTGATATGAAATTATATTTTGTGGCATTTTTATGTTGAGAACAGGGACAGTTTTAAGGATCAAGTGTGGATCCACTGTGTACAGTAAGTGTTATTACATCTTATTGTTTTAAGAATGTAATTTATTCATTGTGATTATGGATATTATATGGATGCCAATAGTGGCGATGATATTGTACATGCCCGTAGTAGCGATGAGATATTCATGCCAGTGTTGGCGATGAGTATTGATATATTGCTATTGTGTTAGCAATGAATATTAGGGTGCCGTCATTGGGCGATGAATATTGATGTGCTGCTATTATGTTAGCATGAGTATTAGTGTACTGTTATTGTGCTAGCGATGTATATTGATGATGTGTTCATTTCAGATAGCTATGGACATTGTGTTATTGTTGTTCCTTGGGTACATGAGATGTAGGCCCAAGAGGATATTGGAATGTTCCAGAGGAACGAGGAATTGAGGTAAACCATTTCGTTTGGTTTAATATGTTTGATATATGTGGATTGTGAACTATCGCGATTGATTACTATGATTTATGATAACCAATTAAAAAAAATGAGGAAGAATTGAGAAAGAAATTGAAATGGCGTATAGTCTTGATATGTTCATTGATTAATTGTGTAGAGACGATAGCAGAGACGATATAACAATGGGGTAATGATGATCAGATTGAAATGATATTGGTTTATAAAAACATGATTGTTTTGTATACTGTGAGATTTAGGATCTGTTAATCATGTTATGTTGAGTTAAATTTAACAATGTTGGAATGAGATTAATGAACAGGTCATGAGATGACATGGAATTTCACGGGATGACGTGAGATCGCTATGAATGTCCTGTGTGGACGTGCGATCATTGTGAACGTTGCGGGTCGACGTAGTAAGTACGAAATTATGATGTATTATTTGGTATATAATGACAACACTAATAAATAATCATTGAGGGATTAATGATGAGTTAGACATGATGTGATAGACAATATAATGATGTCATAATGAGAATACATGGGATATATGAGTATTCACTTTAGATTATTTATCATTATGATATTGTGTTAGAAACTGAGAAGCATATAAATGATGATATATGCGATGAGACTGATGTATGAGAATCATGAATTATTCATGAAATAGTACTTTGTTGAATTAAGGATCGAAATTAATTATGTCATTGAGGCATGGAATCGATTCTTATGTTGAATTTCAATCACACTGATATGTTATGGTTTGATGTAGCATGATGTATACAGGATGGCGTGAAACTTTTGACGCATGGATATTAATGTATGATGACGGAAACATTATGAATATCAATAATGCGTAAATGACAACGTACGTGGTTATGCTATGAGTATTTGAGAAATACTAATGAGTTTATTTTGTACTTATCCCATGACAGATGATAGTTGGGTGATGAAATACGGAAGTTGATGCTTAAGAGTATGTGAGTACTGTGATGAGCATGATACTATGATGCTATTGTATATTGTAGATGACTTCACCTATAAAGGTATGAGACGAATTATTCGATATTGATGTTGATGCCTTGTTTTAAATGGCTTATATGCAAGTGATTAGTAAGGAGCGATGGACAGTACAAGATAACTTATCCAAGTAGATACGAATAAATGATGAGTTATGAGAAAAATTTGATGGATGAACGGTATTATGATGCTATGTGCGTATAATCGTGATGTAAGAATATTCGTGTTAGACCATTCATTATGATTTGATATTGATGATATGTGGTTGTTGTGCGTATAATGTTGATATACGTATGAGAATTACTAATGGGCTTTCTATTAATTGTATTGCGCTAGATAATAACCAGAATATGATATATGAGAAGTTGATGTTTAAGGGCTCAAGAGTATCATTATTTCATACAGACAAGGTTGACGTGCGATATGACGATGTTGGTATATATTGCATAAATTTGCAACCACACGGGTATGAGGTTAATTATACGATAAAAGGTTGGTGTATCGTCATACATTCTGATATACACGTGATATGCATGGATTGCATGATTTAGCGATTATATGATGTTGTTAATCTTGTAATGATTTACATGACATGGTACTAATATATGTTAGCTCATTAGATGCTAATGTTGGGATATGGTAAAGTGACGTGATTTGCAGCCTTCTGAGGTAAAGTTGGATTCTGATGTCTCTTATGTTGAGCGTCCTATTCGGATTCTGGATCGGGCCGATCGTAAACTTTGCAGTAAAGTGATTCCTATGGTTAAAGTCCAGTGGGAAAGACGGGGTGTCGAGGAGGCAACGTGGGAAACGGAGCAATACATGTTACTACAGTATCCTGAGATATTTGCTGGTATATAAGTATTTACTTTGGCTTTTCTGGTAAGCGTGAATTTAAATTTCGGGGACGAAATCTTTTAGTAGGAAAGAACTGTGATGCCCAGTTTATTCTGTTTATATGTAATTGTTTAAATGATAAATTATTGGATAATTTAAGTGATTAAATTATGGACCTCGTATTTTGGGGCGGGCCGTATTATTTGGGCATATGGAACTTTAGCATAATTTTATTTTATTGGGGGATTTGTGAAGAATTAAATTAACTTGAAAATATTTAATTGGAGGTGGAGAATTATATTTGTTTTGGGATAAATTTATGTAGATGCTATGACAATATTTTAAAAGGGACTTTTCTTTTTTAAAAAAAGAAAGAAACAAAACCAACTAAATCCTATACTTCACTCATACCAACAAAATCGTATACCTCCTCTTCTCCCCCATCAAAACTATCGGCCAACTCTCTCTTCCCCAAGAGAAAAATCGAAAAAAACTCCTTCATCTTCAAGCTAGCTTTGAAAACTCTTTTGGGTAAGATTCCTCTCCCCATTGGCCCTCTTTTCCCTAGCTTAATCATGTGTTTGGGTGTGTGTGTTGGTGGTGTAGGGTTCGAAAATTTAGGCTGTGAAAGGGGGTTTTGGTTCAAAATTGTGGGGCTATTGGAGAGATAGGCTTGGCCTTTATTGGTATCGATTTTGATGCGTTTTGAGTTTATAATTGAAAGGAAGGGTTTGCATTTCAAGTGTGTGCAGAATGTGTGTTTAGTGTGTGCTGGAAAGTGTGTGTTAGTGTGTGTACGTGAATTGTGTGCAAGTATGTGCAGAATTGTGTTTAGTATGTGTTGGAAAATGGTGTGTGGGTGTTGTGTGCATGGGTTTGGATATGTTAATATGGGGAGATATGAGTTTGCCATGTATAGAAGATGATTATTCATATTGGAAATTGATTGGGCAAGTGATTGTGTGTGTAGATGGTGTTCATGCAAGTAATTATGTATTCCTACATGTATTGAAGTGTTGTAATTGGGAATTGGAGAGTATGAGGAAATGCTATTAATTGTTAGAAGGAAATTGTTGATTTGTGCATTGACTAGTATCATTATTGGTTAAAATATGAAGATTTAAAAACCATGCATGGAAGGTGTTTGTTAATATGCTTAAATGTGATTCTAGTGAAGGTCTAAGCCTTGTTAGTTGCTACTAGGTGGTGAAAATAATTAATTTCTATGGCTTGTAGCCATTGTAATACTTTGGTGGGTGTTGGGCTATGATGTGGAATATATTACCTTTAGAGGCATGTATGGTATGTGTTATAACATGGAATAAAGACTTTATGTTTGGATTATAGAAAAATCGGTTATTTATGGTAGAACCTCTTGTGTACATGGATTCTTCCTTGCAAGGCTTGTTGCTTGAATCACTTCGGTGTTTGTTTGGATGTTTGGAACATCTTAATTGGCTAAATTTAGTTTTGTCTTTGGGTGGTTGGATTATGTGATATTATGGGCATAACTTTATGAATGAATTAATATGAGATTTTGTGCATCAAATATTGGTTATGAGATAACCCTTATACATTTAAGTTCATGTAGAGCCTTCTTGAGCTCTCGGACAACAAGGAGGGTGACTTGACGGTAAAAACAGATTATAAGGTACGTGGTGACGTACGAGCAGGTATAATATGAATTATTTCATATTCCGGTATTCATAAATTGTTGAATTGTGATGACTGAATATAAGAGAACGAATATGTGAAATGAGTTTGATATATGTGGTATGGGGACAAGTAAATGTACGTTGTCCGGATTGTGTGATGTCCGGGGAATTATGGTGTTAATCCCGGTGTGGTATTAATCCTTGATGGATTTTTAATTGTGGCAATTAGGAATTAATTGCGGTTTGGCATCTCCCGAGGTTGTTTAATCGGGCATCTGGGATCGTCGGATCCAAAGATTTGAGATTGTATTCTCATTTTGGTGGAAAACCTTTGAGTTGGGTTTTTAGTGGGACTTGGAGTCCGCGGTGCCTTTTTGTTGGGGCATGTATGGGGATTTGATGTTGGAGAGAGAGTTGTTGAAAACAGATGATTTGTAATGAATCATGATGTATTTGTGAAGGTATTGGTATTTTGGGGCATTTTTGCTATATATACCAGTTGGACTCGGGGTTCCGTCATTTTTTTGGAATCCATTCCTCTCCTCTCCTCTCCCTCTCACGCCACTCTCTCACCCAAACCCTTCCCTTTTCCCTTTGATGGGCGAAATCGTTGGAGGCTCGTCCTAGGAGCCGGATTTCTCGAAGATAAGTTGGTAAGTTTCTTCCCCTCGTAATTGTCTTCGATTTGAATGTGGTTTTGTGTGGTTTGGTGGTTTTATGGGTTGGGTTTGAGTTTTGGAAATTTTAAAGAATTTTGGGTTGGTTGGTTTGAGGAGTTTTTATGGTGTTTATTTTGAGGTTTAATGTTGTAAGGGGTGTGAGGATTGTTGTTGGGCAAAATTTTGCAAGAAAAACGCCATTCTTGGCTTTTGCAGGTCGAGGCGATCGATCGCCATGAGGCAGTGGCCATTTACGCTAAGAGGCGACCGATCGCCTGAAAAGGAGCGATCGATCGCCTGTTCCTATTTTCGCGAGGCGATCGATCGCCTGAAATCATGCGATCGATCGCCAATGCCTTATTTTGGGGAATTATTTCGTGTTGAGTTTTCGATGCATGCTTCGCCCGGGGCCTTTTAGAATAGTTAATCGTCATGGATGACGATATATTTGGGGTTTGTGAACGTGCTTGGGCACGTGATTGCATGCTTGAGATTAATTGTGGTTTATTATCGTGTTTAGCATTTAATTCATCGGTCACGGGACCAAGGCAAGGTTTGGACTTGAACTACGGAAAGTATAAGGTACGTATGACGTACGAGCATAGCCCTTTAATATAATTGCAATTGTTGAGTGCTTGGTACACTGTATTGCAATGAATGTGTGCGGAAATGCATGACACATGGTATTAGCAATAAACGGAGATTGAAATGCATGGTTTATGGTACTTGCCTCAAATGTTTATATATGCATTGAGAATTGCATGGTGCCACTTTTGAGCGAGCAATGATTGGGATGTTGTCGCCTGTGAGCGAACATCGATTATGACGCCGCTGCTGTTGAGTATGCGTGGAAATGGAACGCCGCTATTGTAGAGCGAGCTATGAAATAGAACTATGGAACCATAAGTGAGATATATGGGGAATTTGTAATCATTGTTTAATGATTTGATAGTATTGATTATGATACCGATATATGGCTAATGAATTCGTTAATCAATGTAATGATTAACTGGCGTTTGGGAATTTGATAGTTTCAGTGTTTTGAGAACAGGGACAGTACAGGAAACCCCGGATGAGGATGATTGTAGGGTCTTCCTACCTTAACATCATCTTAACAACATATTAGGGACTAAACATGCATTTATAACCCCTTAGGGCACCGGTTGTAGCTTTGAGCTAATAAGATTACAAGCCAAAAAATGAAATTTTAAACTTAATTAATTACATTCTCAAATGAATGTTAAGGCGATAGAATTATACTACTCCTAGAGTAGAAACTATCCAAAAATCCTGTATCCTAACTTCTTTCATGCTCCTCATAGCTCACTGCCTCAATTCGCCCCTTAGTCCTTTAGTCCAAAAGTGTACCTACAGGAACAACCCATCATGAGCATACACATCGTTACTTAACATCATAAGGTAATGGCATATAAATAAATGCATGAAAGTATTCGGTAACATGTACTTCCTGGTTAATCGCATTAACCCTCTTTGGTTGTCCATGTTTCATAGTCATGCATATAATCATTAGTTCTTGACATAATGATTAAAACCGTACTTCATTCATAAGCCCATAATCAACAATGTTAATTAGAAATGGGACTGTCCTGGTTCTATTATGACAGCGGCACAATTGGTCCCCTCGCTCGACATAAAGCGGAATTGTGATACCCCTCGCTACACCTTGATAGCGGATGTATCTCCTCGCTTAGCGGAATTATGATACCCCTCGCTACGCCTTGAAAGCGGATGTATCCCCTCGCTAGTTATGTGAGCGGCAAGTACCTTCCTTGCTTGCCCATAACAACCATCGGACATTCAACCATTCTTAATAACAATGTTAAACATACATCATCATCATCATATCATAAACATCGTCATCTTATAAACATCATCATCATATCAAAAACATCGTCATCTTATAAACATCATCATCTTGTAAACATCATTATCTTGTAAACATCATCATCTTATAAACATCATCATCTTATAAACATCATCATCTTACGTCATCGTAAATGTCGTATCATCTTCATTTATCATAACATCATCATCATAATTTACTTGTCATAATCATCATCATAAACATCATAAATACTTATGCATCAATGCATAGTCATAGTTTAGGAATGTGTTACCGTCCGATGCCCATACGTCTCTTACGTATCTTAATCCCAAAAATAGAGAAGTTGTAGAACTTTATCTCCTTGAAGTTGTGGGTACCTGGGATGGTTTTACATAACCATACAAATCGATATTAGAAGCTAATTATAGTCCAATATCCAAAAATCCCACAAAAAAATCCAAAAACTCATATTTTTGTATCTCGCGATAGATCGCCGCCCAAGCCCGATCGATCGCGAGATCATACTGGACGAAGGAGAAAATTTCACACCTTGGCGATCGATTGCCACTTTTGGCGCGATCGATCGCCAGCCTCGCCGATCGATCGCCCTAAGGTGGCGATCGATCGCCAAATGTTACTGGCGCCCACTGCTGGCTCGCGATCGATCGCCAAGAACGGGCGATCGATCGCCGAGTCCTGAATCACGAAAAAATCGCCATTAATGAGCATTTTTCAAGCTCCACTTCAAACCCTTCAAACCCAAACTTCTCTACAACATTAACATCATCATACCACACTAAAACCCACATAAAACACTTCAAAAATCATACCCCAAACATATATAACATATACCCAAAACAAACCCACATAAATCACTTCAAAATCACCCCATTTCAAATCCAAACATCATAAAAACTTAAGGAAGGGTTCCATGCCTCTTGAAGACTCCAAATCTTAACAAAGATCACACAAACAAAGGTTTTGTGGAGCTTCCTCCTTCCTCCCTTGAAGGATTTCGAAATTGGGGTTAAAGGGTAGGGTTTGAGAGTGGGTTGGGGGATTTAAAGTGTGAATGGTAAAGTGAAGGAAAAAAAAGGTATAGTGGAGTTAAAAAGGGGGTATGTGTAGATTAATTAAAATTGTACCCCAAACTTAACATGATGTATAAAATACCCCAACATGGTATTTTAAAAGCATTTACAAAATGCATACAACTTTCACTAAAATCACGCTTTCCTCATATTTAACAATCAACATAATTAAATCATGTTAACACCTCATTTTCTAACATGCATAACATGTACCCTGAAATGCAACCTCGGGTCACGTCTATCATGTGACTAAGCATTTCAACATGATAATTAATTTCAACACATCAATCAATTATCAACATAATTCATCATATAAACATAATTAATGCCCAAATTGCATATAATTAATTTCGGGGCATCACATTACTCCCCTACTTATGCGATTTCGTCCTCGAAATCGCATGCACTTACCCAAAATGAAACTAAACATAAATCATACCAGAGAATAGTTTCGGGTAATGCTGTATCATATGCCGTTCCGTCTCCCACGTAGCCTCCTCGACACCCCGACGATCCCACTGAATTTTAATCATCGGTATAACTTTACTTCGTAGTCTGCGATCCTCACGATCCAGAATCCTGACCGGTCGTTCTACGTAGGATACATCTGAGTTACACCCCTGAAGGGTGAGATTTTCAAGAAGACCTTGTCTTCAACTTGGAATTCTAGCGGTCGCCGTCACTTATTGGCATAGGCTGCTCGCCTATCCTGAGCCGCTTTCATCTTTTGACGTATCGTCTTAATCTTGTCTTCTATATCCCTAATCATATCCGGTCCTCCGACCGCCTTACTAGTCAGGTCCTCCCAATACAGCGGTGACCTACAGCGTCGTCCATGAAGAGCTTCAAGAGGGCCATTTGAATGCTCGCCTGATAGCTGTTTTTAAAGGAGGACTCTACCAGTGGTATAGAATCTTGCCACGGAGCATCAAACTCCAATACACATGCCCTCAACATATCCTCGAGCGTCTGTATAGTACGCTCTGTCTGACCGTCTCTCTGCGGGTGATACGCTGTACTCAGTCTCACCTCTGTACCCAAAGCTGTCTGGAGACCCTCCCAGAAATGTGAAGTAAACCTTGGGTCTCTGTTAGACACAATCGAGACTGGAATGCCATTTAACTTCACCACATCCCGCATATATATTTGGGCCATCTTTAGATACGTGAAGGTCACACTGTAGGGATGAAAATGAGCTACCTTCGCCAGCCTATCCACGATCACCCAGATCGTATCAACTCCGGAGGCCGTCCCCGGGCAAGCGGGTCACGAAGTCCATAGATATGTGTTCCCACTTCCATTGGGGTACCTCCAAGCTCTTCAGCTCGCCACCAGGCCTCTGCCTTTCTGCCTTTACTTGATGGCAGATCAACCATCTTTTTTAACTAAAGCGATCACATCACGCTTCATCCGTTTCCACCAAAACTGGCCACTTAGGTCCTTATACATCTTTCTTCCTCCTAGGTGGATACTAAATCGGCTACTATGAGCTCGCTCCAAGATTCCTCTACGCAACTCCGGCGTGCATGGAACTACTCATCGGTCACCGAGTCTCAGAGAACCATCCTCAGCCACTTTAAACTTGATGGCTGTCCTTGAAGTACTATCAATGACCATCTCTGAACCTCATCATCCGATCTCTGGGCTTTCCTGATAGTCTCAAATATGTCCGGCTCAGCCAACAAGGTCGACACTCGCACCGGTGATGCGTCCACATCAAAATCATAGCCCAGATGGCAATAAGAAGTCATCATCGCTGATAAACACATAGCGTACTCAGTAGTACTCATCACCTTCCGACTTAAGGCATCTGCTATCAAATTTACTTTACCAGGATGGTACTCAATTTCACAATCATAATCCTTGAGTGAATCCATCTATCTTCTTTGCCTCACATTCAGTTCAGTCTGAGTGAATAGAAACTTCAGGCTCTTATGGTCCGTAAAAATGGTAATGAAGTACCATATAGATAATGCCGCCAAATCTTCAAGGCGGAAATGATGGCCGCCAGTTCCAGATCATGAACTGGGTATCTCGTCTCATGAGGCTTCAACTGCCTCGAAGCATAAGTCACCACGTGCTTATCTTGCATCAACACACAGCCTCAGCCTTCTTGGGATCTACAGACATCCCTCAGCTAGACATAACATGACCCAAGAACACCACACTGCTCAACCAAAACTCGCACTTACTGAGCTTTGCATATAACTGATGATCCTTAAGGATCTGGAGTACTGCCCTCAAGCGCTTTACGTGTCCCTCTTTAGTTCGGGAGTAAGTAAGTACATCGTCAATGAAAACAATGACGAACTGATCCAAATACGGTTGGAACCCCTGTTCATCAGACTCATAAGCACAGCTGGGGCGTTCGTCACCCCAAAAGTCATGACTAAGAATTCATAGCTGAAAATCAACACTCACAAAGCAGTCAAAATCTGACATTCCCAGATCAATCAAATCTGACCTTAGCTTGCTATCCTCAAAATAAATAAGGTCATCATAGACAATCCGATCAGCAATCAAACTTCTTCCAGCGGGTGTCGAGACTACTAGAGGCGTGGGCGACGAAGAAGTGCATATGTGGCACCTTTCCACAAAACTTGTCGACACAAAAGAGTGTGACGCACCTGTGTCTAACAATATAAAGGCAGGGTGCGTAAATAAAAGACACGTACCCGTTATCACTTCTTCCGGAGCCGCTGTAGCCTGCTCCCTCGTCAATGCATAAACCTTCCCTTGAGGTGGCCCCATAGACTGACCTCCATGCTGCCTTGGTACAAATGGTGGCCTGTGCTGCGCTGCTCTGTCCGCAGGCCTCCCCGCAGAGTTCTGTTGTCCCTCCCGATTGGGACACTGCCGAGCAAAGTGGCCCTTATTGCCACAAACATAGCAACCTACGCAGTCTTTGGTCATATGTGATTGCCCACAAAGAGAGCACTGGACCTCCCCAAACCTGCCTCCCTGAGACTGGCCTCTTCCTAATGAGGCATTATTCTTACGGTTTCCTATCCAACGATTCTCGGGCCTCTTACCACTGAATCTCGAAGCCGAAGTATTCCCCCTTGGCTTGAATTGATCACCCCTTGGTTTCAAATTGTCAGAAGTGGATCTCTGAGGGGGTGCTGGAGGTGGCACGGCATCAGGATATGCACCAACTCCCAGCTCGGCTAACTCAGCCCTTGCAAGTGCATCATCAAAACAAGCAGGGCCATAAGTGACCACCCTGTCATACAGTTCAGGCCTCAAGCCTTTCATAAAGTTCCTCATCTTTGCTTGAGTACTTGCGGCGATGTGAGGTACATATCTGAGCAAAGAACAATACTGAAGAGCATAATCTGATACCGGCATGTTACCTTGCTTAAGGTTAGTAAACTCATCTTCCTTGGCCTGTCATGCAGCAGCTGAGAAATAGCGGGTCAGAAACCGAGTTCTGAACAGTTTCCAATTGATTTCTTGACCCTGAGCCTCTTGCTATATTACTGTGGTCTTCCACCACATCAGCGCCTTCTTAGCTAACTGGAACTCCGCTAGTCTTATCCAGGTTGTCTTAGCACAAGGAGCTGCCACGAATATTTGTTCTATCCTCTCCAACCATTCCTCAGCCATTTCCCCAGTCTCAGTTCCCTCGAACATCGGGGGTCGGTATGTCAGAAATTGAGCCAAGATTAGCTCTCCAGGTAATAACTGCTGTTCAGATGGTTCTTCGCCCAAAGCTGGCGGTGGTAGGGGATTTGTACGCCCAGCACTTGCATTAACACTAACTGCATCTCCCACTTCCACATTCGCTGCCATACTGCAAGACAAGGGTTAACAACAATACCCAAAATTAGTTCATATAATACATCGTTAGGTAATCAACCATGTTAGTGTAACATCATATCCTTCATATGCAACTTATGCACAAAACATGTTTAAAAGTGAGCACCTAGCTAACTTATTGCTAAGGTTACCCTTCACTCATTCCCGGGTTATCTAACCTGGCTCTGATACCACTAATGTAGGGTCTTCCTACCTTAACATCATCTTAACAACATATTAGGGACTAAACATGCATTTATAACCCCTTAAAGCACCGGTTGTAGCTTTGAGCTAATAAGATTACAGGCCAAAAAATGAAATTTTAAACTTAATTAATTACATTCTCAAATGAATGTTAAGGCGATAGAATTATACTACTCCTAGACTAGAAACTACCCAAAAATTCTGTATCATAACTTCTTTCATGCTCCTCATAGCTCACTGCCTCAACCCGGCCCTTAGTCCTTTAGTCCAAAAGTGTACCTACAGGAACAACCCATCATGAGCATACACATCGTTACTTAACATCATAAGGTAATGGCATATAAATAAATGCATGAAAGTATTCGGTAACATGTACTTCCTGGTTAATCGCATTAACCCTCTTTGGTTGTCCCTGTTTCATAGTCATGCATATAATCATTAGTTCTTGACATAATGATTAAAATCGTACTTTATTCATAAGCTCATAATCAACAATCTTAATTAGAAATGGGACTGTCCTGGTTCTATTATGACAGCGGCACAATTGGTCCCCTCGCTCGACATAAAGCGGAATTGTGATACCCCTCGCTACACCTTGATAGCGGATGTATCTCCTCGCTTAGCGGAATTATGATACCCCTCGCTACGCCTTGATAGCGGATGTATCCCCTCGCTAGTTATGTGAGCGGCAAGTACCTTCCTCGCTTGCCCATAACAACCACCGGACATTCAACCATTCTTAATAACAATGTTAAACATACATCATCATCATCATATCATAAACATCGTCATCTTATAAACATCATCATCATATCATAAACATCGTCATCTTATAAACATCATCATCTTGTAAACATCATCATATTGTAAACATCATCATCTTATAACCATCAGCATCATATAAGCATCATCATCTTATAAACATCATCATCTTATAAACATCATCATCTTATAAACATCATCATCTTATAAACATCATCATCTTATAACCATCATCATCTTATAAACATCATCATCTTATAAACATCATCATCTTATCATAATCGTCATCGTAAATGTTGTATCATCTTCATTTATCATAACATCATCATCATAATTTACTTGTCATAATCATCATCATAAACATCATAAATACTTATGCATCAATGCATAGTCATAGTTTAGGAATGTGTTACCGTCCGATGCCCGTACGTCTCTTACGTACCTTAATCCCAAAAATGGAGAAATTGTAGAACTTTATCTCCTTGAAGTTGTGGGTACCTGGGATGGTTATACATAACCATACAAATCGATATTAGAAGCTAATTATAGTCCAATATCCAAAAATCCCACAAAAAAATCCAAAAACTCATATTTTTGTATCTCACGATCGATCGCTGCCCAGGCCGATCGATCGCGAGATCATACTGGACGAAGGTGAAAATTTCACACCTTGGCGATCGATCGCCACTTTTGGCGCGATCGATCGCCAGCCTCGCCGATCGATCGCCCTAAGGTGGCGATCGATCGCCAAATGTTACTGGCGCCCACTGCTGGCTCGCGATCGATCGCCAAGAACGGGCGATCGATCGCCGAGTCCTGAATCACGAAAAAATCGCCATTAATGAGCATTTTTCAAGCTCCACTTCAAACCCTTCAAACCCAAACTTCTCTACAACATTAACATCATCATAACACACTAAAACCCACATAAAACACTTCAAAAATCATACCCCAAACATATATAACATATACCCAAAACAAACCCACATAAATCACTTCAAAATCACCCCATTTCAAATCCAAACATCATAAAAACTTAAGGAAGGGTTCCATACCTCTTGAAGACTCCAAATCTTAACAAAGATCACACAAACAAAGGTTTTGTGGAGCTTCCTCCTTCCTCCCTTGAAGGATTTCGAAATTGGGGTTAAAGGGTAGGGTTTGAGAGTGGGTTGGGGGATTTAAAGTGTGAATGGTAAAGTGAAGGAAAAAAAAGTATAGTGGAGTTAAAAAGGGGGTATGTGTAGATTAATTAAAATTGTACCCCAAACTTAACATGATGTATAAAATACCCCAACATGGTATTTTAAAAACATTTACAAAATGCATACAACTTTCACTAAAATCATGCTTTCCTCATATTTAACAATCAACATAATTAAATCATGTTAACACCTCATTTTCTAACATGCATAACATGTACCCTGAAATGCAACCTCGGGTCACGTCTATCATGTGACTAAGCATTTCAACATGATAATTAATTTCAACACATCAATCAATTATCAACATAATTCATCATATAAACATAATTAATGCCCAAATTGCATATAATTAATTTCAAGGCATCACAATGATACAATCCAGGGAGTATATTTTATATTTCATAGCAATTTACATTGTTGTAAATTATTAATTGTATTGTCGTGGTTATTGGATTTGGGATATTGGTATGCTCACCCAGTGTGGGGGCTGTCTCTGTTGGGGCAGGTGGTACAGGTGTAGCAGCAGCTTTGGAGTTGAGCTCGGGCTGTTGATTGAAATACTTCCGGGATTGAGGTACCATAGCTGGATGGATAGGCGCTCAGATCCAGAGTCGAGATCGAGTTGCGCTTGAGAGGTGCTTCCAGGATCGAAGCACCAGTAATCGTATCCCGTAGAGTGTTTTATACATTAGATATGCGCTTATTCATTGGGTGCTCTTATGTGAGTACATATTACGTGTATATGGAATGTATAAATGGGCTACGGCTTTTCTCTATTCATTTACGGTTAGCATGCAATTAAATGTGGAATTGCTAAATGAATTGAGAGCATATTAGTGTATGTTGAAAGGTGCATGACAGGTTTTATGGAATATGTTGGGAAAGTATAAACATTACATGATTAATGTAAAGGAATTTTATAGATGGCATTCATGCTTGAGTTGCATGTAATTACTTTCCCCTTGTTAACATGATAGTATGCACTAAGTACAGTGGTTAATACACTAATATCGGGTTAAGGGCACGGAAGGGCACGGGGGTCCTTACAGATTGGGAGTTGGGTATTATGTGAATTGAGTTTGATATATGTGGTATGGTGGACACGTAAATGTACGTGGTCCAGATATGGAGTTGGGTGTGGATGCCTTTGTCATGACCGGTATGAGAAAGTGTTGAGTGAGATAGATTGATAGACAAAACTGCATGACATGGAATTATTTATGCTTGAGCATAAATAATAGATTCTTGTTGTATTGAATACATTGTGTGGTTGAGTATCATATTTTCAGTGACGATACTAAACTTGATGTTATGAAAGCATGTAAGCTTGAAACAGGAACATTGTATGGAAGCTATACAGATTCAGAACTTCACATGGAGTACATTTAATAGATTTTTGATACTCTTAAATCATGATATCATTATCTTTATGCATTGTTATGATATGAGTAGTGTGATGTTGGAATGCTCACCCTGTGTGGGGGCTGTTTCTGTTGAAACAGGTATTGCAGTTACATGGTTATTTTGGCGTAGCAAGCTCGAGCTTGGTTGGATAATATTGCTTCCTGAAGCGTAGAATAAGATTGGGTAAATGGTATACGTTATTTATGCCACTAGATGGGTATTAATTATTTGTTGCTCGCATGTGAGCACTTGGAGTCGTGTATATGGACTGTAATAATGGTGTTGGGAGTCCACTTTTTATATCTTCTTATTATGGTGTTTTACCTGGCTGGGAACTTACTTATGGTGATGATTTTGTTTAGTATTGTGTTTTTCCCTGGCTGGAAGTTATTTTAGTGATGTGTTATATTTTCGGATAGCCCAAATTATGGGGAGACTCTGCCCAATTTTTTTAAAAGTCATGGGGATTATGTGAAGCATGTATTGATTCTTTAAAAGAAAAGAATTTTTTACATACACAAATGACGTCATAATTGCATTATTGACGTGTTGGGACGTTGGGGTCTTACAGCATGTGCTAAGTTTGGTTGGTTTGTTGGTTGGTTGGTTGGTTGGTTGGTTGGTTGGGGGGGGGGGGGGGTTTACTGATAGGTGCTTATGTTTGTTACTTATTGCATATTGAGTTGTTCTTGCAGGGGACTAAGTTGTTCTTGAGCACATCTTAAAAAAAAAAAATTTGTGGAGAATGAGTTCAACTTTAAGAAAAATGAATTAGACTTGCAACTGTATTACATGATGAATTAATCCCCATATCAACTAGAGTCTTGAAAAGTTTTGACTTGTTTGTGAATATCGTTGGTTGAGTTAATATGTCAAATTGAGGAACATTATGAGAACTTTTGAGTCATGATTGAGTGAAATATATGTTGGAAAGTGAGAATTTTTGTTAACTATGATTTGTCTTGAGCTTCTTAGAGCACTCTAGTTGATGGCATTTTGAGGCGAAATTTTATAATTATGAACTTGACTTGGACATGATTTAGGTGGTCTTTGAAACGTTTGATCCTTTCAAGCCTACCCTGTCTACATTTACCGATAATGTCAACTTTTGAACTTAATTGAATAAGAATGAAAATTAACCAACATTCGTCTTTTAATGATGAAACTCATTATAGCTACCTTTAATTGAGCCTAAAAAATTTTATCATTACCTTGAGGGAGTATTTAATTTTCATGAGCGAACTATGCTCTGAGCTATTATGTTATTCACGAACTATGTTCTGGGCTATTATAGGAAAAAAAATTCAATGCATATTGAATAAGAAAAAAGAAAGGCATAGTAAAAAAACAACATAGTTACGTGATGATGAACCATGTGGAGGTCATATATTGACCATGTTTCGTAAAATCTAATAAAGCCCATGGTCATCAAAGCATTGGAAAAAGAGGGGAGGGGATTGAAGATGTACTAAGATGAAATTTACCAATTATACTCTCTTCTTTGATTTCCCTACCTTTTCTTTGAAAACAACACCAAATGCCTGACATTATAAGCTTAAAAGACCTTCTGATTCAAGTCTAAGGAATAATTATATTAGTGGAAAAGTGCTTGAAAAGTAGACTTATGGAGTGCTTGATAGTAATCCTGACTTTGAGTTTACTAGCATTTTTTTATCTTAAAGATATGTATGAAACTCAAGATTGACAATAGCACACACGCACGTTCCAATTTTGTGATGTATTGCTTGGCTTAGGAGAAAACACTTCTTGTTCATTTTTGGATTGACTCTTGGTTGATGTGTTAGTGGGATTTCTGAGCTTTTACATTTGAGTTGCTAAGTTAATTCTTTTAAAGTATTGAGGATGAACTCTATATTTGATCTTATTGCTTGCTCGAGGACGATCAAGTCTAAGTTGGGGGAGTTGATAAGTGTGAATTTTACACTTATTTTGCTATAGTTTTATATTGATTTTCGTGTTGATTCCTGGACGATTTTACGTTTTGGTATATATTGTTTTGTTTCAGGAATCTAGGTGAATGTACATAGAAGTGGAGAAAATGAGCTAGAATGATGAAAAAAGACCAAATCGAGGCAACAAAAGAAGAAATGTGAAATTCACATGCTCGATCGATCGAGAAGGAGTGCTCGATCGATCGAGTGAGGCAGAGAATTTGGCCAACAAAAAGGCAGAAAATTTCATGAACGAGCTACTTTGCTCGATCGATCGGCCAGCGGAAGTTTTAGAAAGAAAAAAAAAAGACTTTTGAGTTTGGTGAATTGAGAAGACTTCCATCCAATCCTTCTCATATATATACCAGAGCTAGGGCACGAAAAAGGTTGTTGAACATCATATTACGCAATACATAGTAGCTTTTCATCTTCCTACAACATCCAACAACCTTAAGGAAAATCATTGAAGTGCAAGGAAGGAAGCAAGAGAAGAAGATACGTTGCAAAGCATGGAATCGACGCCTATTGTTTATCGTACTTCTAAACTTTTGTTTTGTTGATTATTTTAGAATTCATGATGTGGATTTGCTTGAGAAATACTTTTACATCTTGTTATTTTGATTTAAACATGAACTAAGTTTATTTTATCAAGATTATGGGAGCTTGTGTTTGAATTGATGATTTGACTGTTCTTTTGTGGATTGATTTTTTGTTCATGATTTAAAATCTTAATGCTTTCAAAGCTTTGCTAACTATGATTGATTTGTGGGAATTATAATTTAGATTGAGAGATTAAATTATAATACGCTATAGTAAATCATGTTGTATGTTCAAGATTGAGATCAAGAGATGAAATCACATACGTGATAACTTTATATTGGAAGATCTAACGTTAGAGGTTTTCATAGAGATTTATGCGATATTAAACTGGTGATTAAATGAACGAAAGTTAATTGTTTCAATTTGATATTAGTTTCAATATAGCTTGAGAAAGTGTATTGGATATTTTACAGGTACGACATCCCTACTTTTCTATCATTATACTAAAACTTGACACCGTGCACTTGCAGTTAAATCGCGCTACACTCTGATAATTTATTGTTCAAATAAAATAAGCGACCACGCCAACTTGCTTAGGATTCTCACCTTTAGAGTGTCCAGGAATCACAAAATAAACGTGAGAATGGGGCCGGGGCCTGAAGTTTTCCGGCGTATCACTTTCGACGCTCAAGTCAGGCAAGAGGATATGAGAAAATATATGCTCATAAAGTAAGTGAAAATTTATGAATGTCTAACATGTAGATTGAGCCTGGTATTTATAAGCGGTGAACTAAGAGTTACCATGTAACAAGGACCACTTCCATGTTTATCCAACTCTACTCAGGATATGATAAGATCTTATGAATACAATCAAGTCCCAGATATTGCTCTGCAGATCTCTCACTTGCCTAATATAGAAGATATAGTTTCATTAATATGTCGGCGTGTTATGCAAGGCATGACAAGAGTTCGGTCAATGAGTCCAGTCCCCAAAAAAGGTCGCTAGACTGAGTGGAGAAATGTAAACTGGTGAGACCAAACACGTCGGCCTATCATGTCAGTCCTTACCAAAGAGGTCGAAAGGCAAGGCGAGATCTTTAAAGTAAGACAACTAGGCCGATAATAGAGCAATGTCGGCTTCTTAGGCGGTGTTAAGGAGTATCATACTATTTTTTGTATTAAATAATTCTTGTATAAAAAAATTAGAGATTATGTGAAAATTTAAAACTTCAAAGATGAATGTCATAAAAGAAATTAAAATAATTGTTTTAATATGATAAATCTTATGATATTTCTAAAATTTATGGTGTTTTATAATACTTTTCTGAATTTTACATCGAGGATGCTATGATCATTTTGACAACACGTCTTGACATCAAACTTCAAAGTAACAACTCTAGATTTCCCGTTATGTTAAAAAAAAAAAACTCTAGATTTCCCGTCTACAATAATATAATAAAATAATGTAGATACAATGAAGAAAGTTATTATATATCAACTTTTTTTTAAGCAACGATTATAACTACAGGGAAAAAAGATAAGGGATGAAGCTCGAACCCGAAACTTCAAGCTTCCTAATAGAGTTGGTATCAGCTGAGCTATTAGGCTTCGACAATTACATATCAAATTTTACTTGGCTTACCCTATCTTGAAGTACCATTCAACATTCATATAATTATCCATATCTTTATTTACAAGTAACCCTCCAGCATTAAAAAAAAAAACATGCAGCAATTAGTAAAAGAAACCTTTGTTCTAGAAGTCAACCCCTAAATCCAAAAATTCAGAAAAAGACCAAAATAAATTAATCTAAGTTAATAGAAGTTTCTATAGAATTTAGTTCATTCGCAAAGACTTGGCGTTACACCTAGCCAATTTTCTTGATCACGTCTCCCCATCATCACAATATATATAGTAAAATAAATGTGCATCTAGAACCACTGTTTTCGTACTTATATATGAAACTTATAAGGTTAATAATAATAATATATAAGTTTTTAGATAAATAACATTTTTTCCTAAAATATTAAATTGTTCTCTAACTTAAAATCTAATTGATATCAATTGACACGTAATACATCCATATATAGTACAATTTTAATCATGCTAAACTCTATATAAAGTCATGCGATTATGCTGGAATAACTTTTATTCGTCAAATATTATATTTGAATTTTTATTTTATTATGTTTTATTTTTCACAAAAAATACTAGACTATGGAGATAGAAATTTTGGAAAAACTTTGGTGTATTCTGGATATGAAAAATAGTTATCATAAGAATGCGTATTGATGCGAAAGGCAGTTGGTCCAGCTTATACCACTTGTATATACGAGCAAGGAAGTCTCGAGTTAATACCCTCTCTAGAGTAGGATTATACTGTACTAAAAATATAGAATGATAATTATATAAATTAATATTCATTCCTTGACTCTCATTTACTTTGAATTCAATCGATTCAAATAGAGGAAAAATAAATAACACACAAATCATAAACATCAAACATCACAGAAAACCAAATCAAAGATCCATTAATTTCAGATGTTCATTTGTGGAAGTGCAAGCTTTAGTCATCAAGATGAAGATGTCGTTCTTAGCTCATATCCAGTCCCGAAGAGAACAAGAAAGAGCTTAAGTTTCTGCAGAATCGGCAGGAATTACACCAACAAGAACCCTTATGCAAACCGAGGATTGGACAAATTCTATGCCCTTTTATCAGAACTCGATGAAAAGAGACAGAAGATCTACACACGAATCGGTCCCGAAGAAATCTCCTTCGTGCAGTTTGTCTACTCCAACGACTCGAATCAAATCAAGCCAATAGTCGTGAAAATTAAGGAGAGAAAACAAGAAACTAACCCTTCAACCCTTGTCAAGAAATCGACCATTAGTAGCACTACAAATAATCAGAGAATACTCAGGAGTCATTCCGCCGTTGCTTCCGAAAAAGTTCATCAAGAAAATAATCAAGAACCCAATGAAAAAACTGCTCAAAAGAAGTACTTTCTCAGATATAGTGAGAGTTTTAAGGTTGAAAACTTGAGGCAACCTTATTACTTTTTTCCAATGATGGTGATCTTGATTCTGTTCTGTCTGGCTATTTTTGGACGATCTTTTGCGATTTTGTGTGCTTCTGTTGGGTGGTATTTGGTCCCTAGTGTTAAGGGAGACAGCTCGAGTTCATCATCAAACACAAGAAAACCAAAGAGGAAGGAGTTTGATATGAAATTGTGTGAAATAAATAAAGACTGTGAATAAGGATAGTAATGATGGTTCACTACCTTCTCCAACAAGTGTTATTAATGGGCTAACTATTGCTGATAAGTCTGCTAAGAAACACAGTGTTGCTAAGTTCCATTAATGTTTTTTTTTTCATTTTCATTTTCTCAGGTCATTTGTTCGTTTTATGTTTGTTTTTTCTGATTTGGAATCTTGAGAGGAAATGTTGTAAGTCGATTCGTGTAAATAAGTTCGTGGGAATGTTTGAGAAAAATCGAAGCAAGGATAAACTTCTCCTATTATCTGACAAGCTCTGGTGTAATTTTTTCTGGTTTTGTGCATGCATTTGTTCTTGTTATTATTTAACTTATACATGTTAAATCAGTAGAGATAGCAATTTTGATTGTGAGATTTTTTTTTTACTACTTTCCTGTTAGTTGATTAATTGCATTGAATTAATCCATATTTGACTTGTTCTTTACGTGTACGTTATGGCACAAGTCTTCATGTCCAACTTCAACGCTCTTCATGAAATGTTTGTGTTCTCTATGCTCAAAATTTGTGTTCTTTTTTTTTTTTTGAACAATTTGTGCTCTTTTTTAGTTCTTTAGATTATTATGTTAGATTATGTCAACTTGGTATTCTCCAAAATCGAACAGAAATGCAGTGAGATTTAAACTTTTTTTGTGGGTAAATTTAAAATATGGTCCCATAGAATATGAGTCTTTACAATATTAGTCCCAAATTTTTAACACTAATTAAATATAGTCCATTGAAATTGTTCTCAATAAAAAAATAGTCTAGGACTTATAAAAAATGGGCTAAATCTCCTTATTAAATTATACGACTATTTTTATTAAAAAAAATAATTTATGTGGGATTAAATTTATTAAACATTTATGTCGAACTATTTTGATTAAAAACAATTTTTTCAACTATAAGTATCCCTAAGTTCAACTGATACTTCCCACGACTTTTGATCCAATCTTTGACATCTCTGACCAATTTATTTCAATATCAGAGTTCATTCAAAGCAAAGCAGCACAACTTACTTTCCTATCCGAACAACTAAGGTTCAAAAGAGCTGCACATCGCTCAACATATTTGAAAGGGTTTATTTTGTGAAAGAGAGTGAAAATACCTTGTATTCATCAAATTAGTTCTGACCTAAGTCACATAATCCTCATACACCCTTCCACACACTGGCGCTCAGGCCGTGAACTGACGAACTGGGTGCGCGTGCACAACATTAAGGCGAATTAAGAATTTTTAGTTCGCACTTTAATAATTTCTAGTTCGCGCTTTAGAAATTTCTAATTCGCGCACTAAGATTTCCTAAAACGCGCAATAAGATTTACTAAGACACGCATTAAGTTACTAAGTCTTGTTAATCCTCTTTAATTCTTTGATTTTTTTTTTTTTGTAATTATAAAAACAATTCTCCGATTTTGGGTTTAGATAAATTTTCATGGTTTCTAGGTACTTCGAGTTTGTGAGAAAATTATATTATATGGTAAATAGATAGATATTATTCACTATTATGTAATGAATATTGAAAAGATATATAACATATAAAAGACTAAAATATGTGATAAAAGAAAGTAGAATATTGTGATTTTGTAACATTTTTGCGAAGTAAATAATAATTGTAAGGACCCCTGTGCCCTTATCCCGTTATTAATGTATTAATCCATGTCATTTGTGCATACAATCATTTTATCATGTGAGAAAACCATATGCAAGTATAGTATCATATGCCATCCAGAAAATTGCATTAGAACCACATAATATTCAAATTCCCCAACCAAGACCACTTACATAGCATGCACCCTAATACACTAACATGCTCTCAGTTCATTTAGCAATTCCGTATTTAATTGCATGCAACAATAAATGAAGAGAGCAAAGTCATGCCATTTTATATATTCCATATACACATAAAAACGTGCTCACATGAGAGCACCCAATGAATGAACGTGTATCTAATGTATAAGATACTCTACCAAATACCGTTACTGGTACTTCGATCCTGGAAGCACCTCCCATGCATAGCTCATCTCAACTCTGGATCTACCGTCATACTTATTCAACCAGCTCTGTACTTCAATCCTGGAAGTACCTCAAATCAACAGCCCGAGCTCAACTCCAAAGCCATTGCTGCACCTGTACCACCTGCCCCAACAGATAGCCCCCACACGGGGTGAACATACAAATACCACCATTCCAATAATCACACCGTAAATTTACAGAATATAAAAATGTAATGTAAAAGGATACTCCATGTATAGTATCATTACCACGTAGGATTTCCCGTACTGTCACTGTTCTCAAAATAACCAAAATCATCAAATTCCCAAAGCCAGTTAATCACCACATTAATTAACTAAAATCATTCATGCCATACTAGTTCCATCATCAAATATGATCAAATCATATATATCTAGCCAACCATAGTTCTATTTCATAGCTCGCTCCACAAGAGCGGCATTTTAACCCCACGCCCGCTCAACAACAGCGGCGTCATAATCGATGTTCTCTCTATAGCGACAACATCACCATCATTGCTCGCTCAAGAGCGGCACCACATAATTCCAATATCTTTTCCATTTATTGCAATATAATGTACCATGCATTCAACAATTGCAATTATATAAAAGAGTTATGCTCCCCTCTCTCCACGCTCAAACCCTTTCCCCCTTCCCCCTCTTTTCCCTTGGTAGGAAAAATCCTTGGTAGCTTGGGTCGGGAGCCGGATTTCTCGAAGATAATCAGGTATTAATCTTACCCTCACCATTGTCTTCGATTTGGTAGTAGTATTGTAGAGTTTGGTTGAGATTTTGGTTGGTTTTGGAATTTGGGGGTTTTTTATAAAAATCCAAAGTTGAGTTTTTAGTGTTTTTATTGGTTGCAAATGGTGTAATGGGTGTGTTGGGAAGTTAGGGGTGTGGTTTTGAGTTTGGGTGTGAAAAACACCATGGAAGCTCGAATTTTTTGGAAACCCGCAGGTCGCGATTGATCGCGGCTTGGCGCCGATCGATCGCGGCATGTTGCTGATTTGAGAAGGTGATGAGCAGTAGCGGCGATCGATCATGAACAGAGGGTGATCGATCGTGGGGTCCTTGGCGATCGATCGCGAATTCAGGCGATCGATCGCGACATGATGATTTTTGGGCAGTAGGGTATGGCGATCGATCGTGGTTTGGCGCCGATCAATCGCGGCCCTGTTCCCTTTATTTTTTTGAAATTTTGGAAATGTCGGGATTTTGGAAAGCGGGGTTTAAGTGGCCCATTTCCGGGGTAATGTCTACATTCCAATGGGCATGCCATACTTTTAAAATGGATTGATTGGAGCCAAAGTTTAATAAAATGGGATTCTCGGTTGAGTCTTTGGCTATCTATTAAACTTATAAATAGGTATATTTTGGGTATTATGCATGATTAGCCGGGGGGGCTTTTATTTTGGTAATCGTCATGGATGGACGATATGTTTGGAAATTGTGAACGTGCTTGGGCACGTGGTTGCATGCCTATGTTTAATTGGGAGTCATTTGCATGTTAGCACATAATTCATCGGTCGTGGGACTCAGGCAATGTTGGACTCGAACTACGGGATAACAAGGTACGTATAACGTACGAGCATAGCCTGTTACAATATTGCAACTGTGAGCTGCATGATGTATGGTATTTGAAATAAATGAGCATTGAAATGCATGGTGTGTGGTATTTACGATAAACAGGTATTGAAATGCATGGTATATGATAATTGTGATAAATGAGAATACATTGGAAATCATGTGGTGCCACTTTTGAGCGAGCAATGATTGGGATGTTGTCGTCGTTGAGCGACCATCGGTTATAACGCCGCTATTGTTGAGCGTGCGTAGGGTTAAAATGTCGCTATGTAGAGCGAGTCATGAAATGGAACTATGGAATCATTGGCTAATGTATGTGATACCTAAGGTACTATATTTGATGATTTAACCATATTTGACTGTGGAACTGGTATAATGGGAATGGTTTTAGTTGATCAATGAGATGATCAACTAGCATTTGAGAATTTAATGGTTTGGTTATTTTGAGAAGAGGGACAATACAGGGGATCCCGGATGAGGATGTACCATCCAGGGAGTATCATTTAAATTCCTGGCATTTACTTTTTGTAAATTATGAACTGTAATATTATGATTATTGGATTGGTGGTATTGGTATGCTCACCCCATGTGGGGGCTGTCTCTGTTGGGGCAGGTAATACAGGTGCAGCGGTAGCTTGGAGTTGATCACGGGCTGTTGATTTGAGGTATTTCCAGGATTGAAGTACCAGAGCTGGTTGATTGAGTACGTAGCTCCAGAGTTGAGATTGAGCGGTGCATGGGAGGCGCTTCCAGGATCGAAGTACCAATAACCGCATTCGGTAGAGTATCTATACATTAGATACACGTTTATTCATTGGGTACTCTCATGTGAGTACCTTCTTACGTGTATATGGAATGTATAAATGGGCTATGGCTTCTCTCTTCATTTATAGTTTGCATGCAATTAAACGTGGAATTGCTAAATGAACTGAGAGCATGTTAGTGTATTATAAGGGTGCATGCTATGTAAGTGATCTTGGTTGGGGAATTTGAATAGTATGTGGATCAAATGCAAGAAATTTTCTGGATAGTATATGGTGTTACACTTGCATATGGCTTTTTCCTCATGATAGTATGATTATATGCACTAATGGTATGGGTTAATACACTAATAACGGGTTAAGGGCACGGGGGTCCTTACACATTCAGATTGTGGTTCATCAAGTTACCATCTCCTCGGGTAATGATGAACCCAGCGAGTCCTCATCACAATCTCTTGATCACACTCAATCCTCTGCAGCTGAGCTGGAACACGCTACTACTGGCATGGATGCCATTGATACAGTCCCACCCACTGAAGCCACTGCTATGTTGACCACTGCTGATGTTGAGGGTCCTCCCGACGTTATCACCACAAATGCCGAGACTCAAACGGATGCTGATGTGACTAGAAATAGGCACATCTATTGCGCTTAATTATCTACGATTTGGTATATTTTGATTGATAAATTGATACATATGCTACCTAATCGTATATTTGTGTAAATGTAGGGAAATGTGAAGAAATCAAGCTAAAATGATGAAAGAATGACTAAAGTTGAAGAAAAGAAGAAAAAAACCAGAATCCAAGACACATGTTGCCATTTTCTCCTCAAATTTCTATATGTTCGAGCCATGTTTTGGAAATGTGGTCCATAAAAAAGTTGTAGAACTATGAGTTATCTTTGCGTGGACAGCTTATTCATCAAATTCGGAGTTTGTACGAGAAAGTTACGGCCAACATACAAAACTCGCCAGAAAAATGGAGGACAGGCGTAATTACGCCATTAACAGGCGTAATTACGCCAACGCTACGACATGGACAGGCGTAGCTACGCCATTCGGAGGCGTAATTACGCCAGAAACGCGGAAAGCCATTTTTGTGACATGTCATCAGGCGTCTTTACGCCACTTTCAGGCGTAGCTACGCCAGCAGAGTTTTGAAAAGTGTAAAAACTTGATTTCTTTCCTTCCCACATGGATTCTAACCTACTCCATCAGCCTCCCTATACATATATGGACGAAAATCAGACCTTAGAACATCTAGATAGTTAGGGTAGAGTAGTTTAGCATAGTTTTATATTTTTTCTTTCAATTTTGTTGAAGACGGCTACGAAGATCGAAGCGAAGGCGGGATTGACACCTCGACGAGCGGAGATTGGATTAGTTTTCTTTCCCTTGTGTTTATTTATTATTTTCCTTAGATTATGTCTAGCTAGTTTTTAATTCTTGGTTGAGGAAGACAAATCCTTGGATTTTATTTATCTTGCGGAGATTCTTATGCTTTTAATTATCAATTTTATTGAGTATCAAGGGTTTTTCTGATTTTTATTGCCATGATTGTTGTGTTTGTTTATTGGATTGACAACCTAATAACTTGCATGTAATCTAACGCTAAATTAGATATCAAATACGGAATCGTTTGATCCCTCTAATTTACGAAGCAACTAAGATTGATGAATTTCCGCTTGTGAGTTTGTTAAATTCTTAGGAAAAACACTTGACTAGATTAAACATAGAGACTTGGATTATGTTGTTTAGCTTCATCGATCTCACTAGTTCATATGCTATCATCGATTTAAATCTTAATCGCTTGTATTTTGATTGATTGTTTGATAAGGATTAAACTAGAACGCTTGGGCTACTTAACTAAACGTAAAGTGAGATAGGACTTTGATTATTGGATCAAACGTCCAACGATGAATATTCATATGAAAAATTGAGTCTTTTGTGAATCGATGAAATAAATGATAATTCCAAGGAAGAGTCGACCGATACCAAGAATCGCTTTCATTAGTTAATCTTTGTTTTTAATTTTAATTAGTATAATTCAACTTCACAACCCCATTTTTATTGTTTTGATTTTGATTTTCATTAACACAAAGATTCACACCTCCTCGTGGGATCGATCCCTACTCACACTACTACATTATTGTTATCAATCTTGAGGATTGAGTGGGGTTAATTTGGGCGTACACGATAAGCGCACACCAAATGGCACCGTTGCCGGGGAGGCGTTGTATATTTTTGTGTTAATATTTTATATATTTTTTTTCTTTCATTCTTCCCCCCACCGCTACTCTTGTTTGTTCGTGCTTACAGGTTGATTTCTGAAAAATCGGATCTTATCATGGAGGACTATATGCGACTAGACGAATTGGAGTATCTTGTGCACCAACTTGGCGTAGGGAGTGGACAAAGAACATACAATTCAAGTTGGAGTGATCATCTCAATCTTAACTATGACAATCAATGGATGAGCCCACCTCCACCTTACATGAAGTCCACCCTACCGCCATACATACCACAATACCCGCCATGGCCACAACAACCTCAATACCATACCCCTGGTGACTCTTTAGAGGATCTTATTTCAACACTTAATGATAATACTTTGCAATTTCAATAGGAATTCATGGCTAGCACTCAGAATTTGGGTAACCAAATCGAGCAACTAATAAAATCGGCCGATCGGATAGCAGCACAAAAGGAGACCATGATTACATTCGAATCATGGAGTGTTGAAGAAGAGGAGACTATGGAGAAGGTGGTACTGATGACACCCGAGCTAGAAGAGGAGACACATGTGCCAATAGAAGAAAATGAGTTTGTACATCCTACATCTCCGCAAGGTATGTTTACCACTGAGAGCTATGTTGATTACTTAGATGAATCATGTGCTGTGGAAGAGGAGTCGGCGAAAGAATACTGTGATGAAATGGATCCTTGGGATTATTTTTTCGAAGACAACATCACCTTGGACAATGGCAAAGAGGTAGAAACTCCAGAAACGATGGTACTGAGGCCATCAATACTTGAAGAACAAACAGAGGTCGATGTGGATAACAAGGAATCTCACCAGAATGAGATTCCCAAAGGCGAGCATAGGGGACAACAAATTAGAGGATGCCATGAGGTAGATCTTTATCGACCTCAACTGACTTCTTTGGAGGAAGGCGACATAGTGAAAAGACAAAAACCCTCCAAGAGGTGCAAGGCGAATAGGCATCGCCTTAAGCGAGAGGACTGGTGTCGGGCCACCGACGTTAAACAGAGGCGCTGCTTGGGAGGCAACCCAAGGGGAGTTAGTTTCCTTTCTCCCTTTTACTTTTATTTTTATTTTTATTGCTTTAGTAATTAGACTTTTCTCTTTTCTTGTATTTTTTCCTTACATTGGGGACAATGTAAGATTTAAGTTTGGGGGAGGGATTAGTGGTGTGTTATTGTTTCTATTATTACAAAAATACAAAACAAATCGAAAAATTTGAAAATTTTGAGCTCATAGCCAATAATGAATGCATGCTTAGAATCACGAGCCCATGATGAAACCTAATTGATATCATGCATACTTTTGAACATAGGTGAATTGTTAACCTTGGAACACTTTGAACTCTAATGCAAATTTTGCTTTAACATAGTAGTTGAATATTTTGAGCACTAATCCGTCATTACTTGTGAAGTGTGCATAACTTAGTGAAGATTGTGTGAACTTTGTGATAGTCTTAAGAAGTCTCTAATACATGCTAGAACTTAACTACATGCTCTTTGGTATGTCTAGACTACTTGCGAACATGAAAGTGATATAGGCAATCTTTGATGCGTTTGAGCCTTTCAAGCCTACCATGTAAATAAAATCAATCACTAGTACCCTTTTTGAGCCTTAATGCAAAAGAATTGTTGTATGCTAAGCATACAAACAACCCCATTCGACATTCTTTGATTAGCTTATCATCCTTCCCTAATAAGCCTAACTTTGAATTCTAACCATACCTTTGAAGGGAGTATGATGTGTTTCATTCACATGCACTTATGTTATCAATGATTCAAATGTTTTGTGAGCTTTATTGTCAAAAGAATGGAATGCATGAAAGAAAGGGATGCCTTGAGAAATTTGATAAAATATGACTCCAAGGGGAGCCAAGGCACAAAAGAAGAAAAGTGTTGAAATAAACCTTGTGAAAAAGAACAAAGTTGAAAAATTCATGCAAGAAGAGAAGCTTTTAGTGTGCATATCATCATACTCTCTTGTTTGATATATCTTTTTCCTTTCTTTCATAAGCCAATACATAGGCCAAGCTACAAGCTAATAAAGACCTACTTGATTTATGTTTGCAAAGTAGCTAAGATAGTGGAGAAGAGTGTGCAAGTGAGCTTATACTTGTGTTAGTGTATGACTTGAACTATTGTGGATTTGCATCTTTTGGATCTATAATTTGTACACAACACTTGTTTATGACCACACACACACATTCACTGCTTTGTTGGGTACGAAATGTTTAGGGATTGAACTTGTTCCACTGTTAACTTTTCACCGCCTTTCATTACTGTGCATGTTAAAATTGTTGAGGCATTAAAGTGAGGAAAAGTTGCTTTGTTATGAACCTATGAGCCAAGAAAAAAATATTGTAGTTTTATCTGATTTACTCGAGGTCGAGTAAAGAGTAAGTATGGGGGTGATTGATGTGACTAGAAATAGACACATCTATTGCGCTTAATTATCTACGATTTGGTATATTTTGATTGATAAATTGATACATATGCTACCTAATCGTATATTTGTATAAATGTAGGGAAATGTGAAGAAATCAAGCTAAAATGATGAAAGAATGACTAAAGTTGAAGAAAAGAAGAAAAAAACCAGAATCCAAGACACATGTTGCTCCTTTCTCCTCTAACATCTATATGTTCAAGCCATGTTTTGGAAATGTGGTCCATAGAAAAGTTGTAGAACTTTGGGTTATCTTTGCGTGGACATCTTATTCATAAAATTCGGAGTTTGTACGAGAAAGTTACGGCCAAAATACGAAACTCGCCAGAAAAATAGAGGACATGCGTAATTACGCCAACGCTACGGCATGGACAGGCGTAGCTACGCCATTCGGAGGCGTAATTACGCCAGAAACGCGGAAGCCAGTTTTGTGACACGTCATCAGGCGTCTTTACGCCACTTTCAGGCGTAGCTACGCCAGCAGAGTTTTGAAAAGTGTAAAAACTTGATTTCTTTCCTTCCCACATGGATTCTAACCTACTCCATCAGCCTCCCTATACATATATGGACGAAAATCAGACCTTTGAACATCTAGATAGTTAGGGTAGAGTAGTTTAGCATAGTTTTATATTTTTTCTTTCAATTTTGTTGAAGACGGCTACGCAGATCGAAGCGAAGGCGGGATTGACACCTCGACGAGCGGAGATTGGATTAGTTTTCTTTCCCTTGTGCTTATTTATTGTTTTTCTTAGATTATGTCTAGCTAGTTTTTAATTCTTGGTTGAGGAAGACAAATCCTTGGATTTTATTTATCTTAGGAAGACACCTCGACGAGCGGAGATTGGACCAGTCCTGGTGTTCTCCACCAGCCTGGAATTTGAACAGTAGATGCTTGGGTGCTGATGACAAAAAGGGGGAAGGCAGAGAATTTTCATTAAGGACAGAGACCTTGATAAATGAACAGAGGACTACTTTGAAGATAAAGTTGGTTTTCTAGGTTTTCTTTTGTTCTAAGCCTCTCTATATGCACTTTCTCTCCCCCTCCCTTTGTCAATAACCCTGAAACTAGCTGGCTCGGATCATTCCATACTGGCTATATTTCTCCATTTGGATAGATTGTAGAAATAGGTTTGCTAAAAGATTTGTAAGATGTACTTTTTGTTGAAAGATTTGTAAGATGCACTATGTAATCAAAATTCATTTTATATAAAACTGACATTCTTTCATATACTCAGTTTGATTACTACTTGTAATCTGCTTATCTATCTAACAAACTGCAAGTCTACGCTATTGTGTTTTTAAGTCTTAACAGAAGTTGCTGTTCAATATAATCTAGCAAGAGTCTCCACTACTAAGTTTTGTCATCACCAAAAAGGGGGAAATTGTTGGGAAAACATTTCTAAGTTTTGGTGATTACAAGACATCTACTGGATAGACATCAACCGGATGGACATGTACTGGATATACATCTACCGGATGGATATCTACTGCATAGACATCTACAGGATGTACATCTACTGGATAGACATCTACCGGATGAACATCTACTAGATAGACATCTACCGGATGGACATCTACCGGATGGACATCTACTGGATAGACATCTACCGAATGGACATCTACTGGACAAACATCTACCGGATGGACATCTACTGTCTACTGGACAGACATCTACTGGATGGACAACTACTGGACAGACATCTACCGGATAGTCATCTACTGAACAAAGACATCTACTGAGTACAGAAGAATGAACGATCATTTGAAAGAAGAAAGCCATCAGACGTCTAACTATCCAATAAGAGCACAAAGCAACAAGACAAAACAAGTACAACATATTCTGACAAAGGTACAACAGAGCACCGCACCTTGCTATATCTCCGCCACCATTAGCGTCAGAATAAAAGAGCCGTTGCTTAACAAAATTGGAAAGAAGACAATCAGAATTTGGAAAGAAGACAGAAAGTTGATCTCTTCCTAATATAGAAAAGTTGCCGTTAGACCACTGAGTCAATAAGTACGTCCAAGTGAAGAATGAAGAGGTTAGCTGAACTATCTATCAAGCAAAAGAAAAACATCAACGTCAAAGCAAATCATCTCATTGATATTCTCTGAAAGTTCAACAAGAGCAGAAAAGAAATATTACTGTAATCTTGAAAGATTAACTACAACTGAGTCTGCTGCTCAAAGAACACTGAATCTAAACAGTTTATATCTTGTGTGAGTGTCATATAATTCATTGTAAACAAATTAGGAATTTGTGATTGCTAGGAGTTTAGGCCAAGCTGTGTAAGTGCCTAAGTAGGTTGTATACTATAAAGTGTAAACCAAAGTATTCTAGTGTAACCTTCCTGCAAAGGAAGAAGGGGAGACGTAGAAGCGTTGTGCTCCGAACTTCCAGAAACAATACTTGTGTCATTTACTTACTGCAATTTATCATTCAGTTATTACTACTCACAAGTCCAGCAGACGTCTTCCGCACTATAATCAGTGTCTGCTGACTTGCAATATATTGAGAAGCTACTGCAGTACTTAACAGTCTGCAGCAAACCGAGTAAAATTCAAATTGAATCTAGTGTTTATTCAACACCCCCCCCCCCCCCCCCGTCTAAACACTACCCTGATCCTAACACATTTCTTTGTCTTCTTTTGTTAACTCTTATCTTTTTATTATAACTCTTCTTGATTATGTCATTTCTTATCTATCTTTATTTGCACTACTTTACACATGACATGACATCTCATACCGCAACTTGCTATTTTTTCACTATAAATAGCAGGCTATTTCCTCCAACTCAACTCACCAATCATGCTTATCTTAACTTGTTCCTTACTGATCTTGCAACTTCTCTGCAACACTTATTCATGGGTTCATTACTTATCTAAATCAACCCTCCATGGGTTGATTACTTAGCTAACCCATCTCTGCTAGCTCCAGCTACCCGGACCAGTCCTGGTGTTCTCCACTAGCCTGGAATTTGGACAGCGGATGCATGAGTGCTGATGACAAAAGGGGGGAAGACAAAGAATTTTCATTAAAAACAGAGACCTTGATAAATGAACAGAAGACTACTTGGAAGATAAAGTTGGTTTTCTAGATTTTCTTTTGTTCTAAGCCACTCTGTATGCACTTTCACTCCCCCTCCCTTTGTCAACAACTCTGAAACTAGCTGGCTCGGATCATTCCATACTGGCTATGTTTCTCAAGTTGTCTTTACCCAATCGAATAGATTGTAGAAATAGGTTATCTGTAAGATGTACTATGTTATCAAAATTCATTTTAAATAAAAATGACACTTTTAAATACTCAGTTTGATTACTACTTTAATCTGCTTATCTATCTAACAAATTGCAAGTCCACTCTGTTTTGTTTCCAATTCTTAACAGGATCTTTTGTTCAAATAATCAAGCAAGAGTCTCCAATGCTAAGTTTTGTCATCACCAAAAAGGGGAAAATTGTTGGGAAAAGATTTTTAAGTTTTGGTGATCACAAACATCTACCGAGTGCACATACATCTACTAGATAAAGATATCTACCGAAAGCACAAACATCTACCGGATAAAGACATCAACCGAGTGCACAGACATCTACCGAACAAAGACATCTACCAAGTGCACATACATCTACCGGACAAAGACATCTACCGAGTGCACGGACATCTACCAAAGACATCTACCGAGTGAAAAGATATCAAGAGTACATCTACCGAGTACAGAAGAATGAACGCTCGCTGAAAGAAGAATATCAGTAGACATCTAACTATCCGGCAAGTGCACAAAGCAACAAGACAAAACAAGTACAACTCATTCTGACAAAGGTACAACAGAGCGCCTTGCAATATCACCACCACCATTAGCATCAGAATAAAAGAGCCGTTGCTTAACAAAATTGGAAAAAAGACAATCAGAATTTGGAATGAAGACAGGAAACTGATCTCTTCCAAATATAGAAAAGTTGTCGTTAGACCACTGTGTCTATAAATACATCTAAGTGAAGAATGAAGATGTTAGCTGAACCATCTGATCAAACACAAGACCCAAATCAACTTCAAGCTAATCACTTCATTAAGATACTTTGAAGTTTCAGCAAGAGCAGCAAAGAACTACTTCCGTAATCTTGAAAGATTAAGTACAACTGAGTCTGCTGCTCAAAGACCATTTGAATCATAATAGTTTTATATCTCATGCGAGTGTTATAGAATACGTTGTAAACAACTTAGAAAGTTGTGATTGCTAGGAGTTTAGGCCAAGGAGGTTGTATACTGTAAAGTGTAAACCAAAGTCTTCTAGTGTAACCTTCCTGCAAAGAAAGAAGGGGAGACGTAGAAGCGTTGTGCTTCGAACTTCCAGAAACAATACTTTTGTCGTTTACTTACTGCAATTTACCATTCAGTTATTACTACTCACAAGTCCAGCGGACGTCTTCCGCACTATTATCAGTGTCTGCTGACTTGTAACAAATTGAGAAGCTACTGCAGTACCTAACAGTCTGCAGCAATCAGAGGAAAATCGAAATTGAGTCTAGTGTTTATTCAACCCCCCCCCCCCCCCCTTCTAAACACTACTCCGATCCTAACAGGTGGGAAGCAGAAAGAACAGCTTATCTTTGGAGGCCTCGGACATAAGGTGAAAGACCCTTGAGATCGTCTGGAATTCAGAGGGACTACTGCAACAGATGTAATACATCAGCAGAAGATGTGAGCAAGGGAGCAGTGGACACAGCAGCTGGATGGGGCAATAATAAAAATAGCCCTTAGAGAACCAGTAGTCTCATCCTCAGAAGCAATCTCAGATGCCAGTGTCTCATCGATAGGCAGTGGTGAGAAGGAGGAGACTGGAACTGTAGTCACTACTGTTGCTACCATAGATACCTCAATAACTGAAGTAGTTGCACTTGACACAGCAGGCTTCCTCTTCGGCGTTCTCCAATTTTTTCCGTGGAGGAGGAGGAGAGGACTCGGCAGACTCAGAGATAATTTGTTCAGAGTCACTTACCACTTGACTCTTCTTCCTCTTGGTAATAGTCTTCTTGGATGGGGCTTCTTCTCCAATAACTGGTATCCGATGTGTCAGCATATACTTGGCATGTATGAGCCTGGTGCAATGCAAATTAGATACAGTCTCTACTGGTACATTCAAACTTTTGAAGATGTCACTCAGAGGGAGTGCAAAACCAGAGTGATCCTTTGGTAACCCAATCATTCAAGTCAGTACTTTAAACATAATCACTGACCAGTTCACTTTCAATCCCTTGACAATAGCACTCATCACCTCGAACTTTTCTGGGGTGATGACATCGTAAGTTCATGCCTTACACAGCAGACCTTTGGCAACTATGTCTGCTAGAATCCTGTATAGATTCTTCAGTAAAATCTTCTTGAAGGGAGGACATAACCGTTGTCCTGATACAGAAAATAAAATTGAGATGGCGGACAAATCAGTCAGTCCGGTGGTAGGAAGGCACAGTTGATTAGTGAACTCCTCTTGAGTAATGTTTACTTGTTGTCCGGAGATATAAATGATAACAGAGTTGTTAACCACTCTCGCCGATGCGTAAAATTCCAACAGGGCATTGTTGTAGAATAGCGGAGTGGGAGTCAAGAGAGTAAGTAGCTCTGAGTTTTTCAAACTGTTGAAGACTCATTTTTGTCTTCGTCAGAGATGGAGGCAATAGATTTGAAATCAATGTGACATGCATTTTTGACAAAGCTAGGCTGGTTGGTCGGTGACATGATGATTTTGCGAGGCTGTAAGGCCTTCGCTACCTTAACCCGCTATTAGTGTATTATCACAAAAATTAGTGCATACAATTGTGCCATTAGGGAATTCTACACATGCTTCCATAGCATTAATATACCATCTATAAAATTTCTGACATTAATTCATGTAATGTTCAATTCCCCATACCACTCAACTCGTAAGTATGCATCTCATAATACACTAACATGTTCTCGAATCCTTTTACAATTCCCTTAATTAATTGCATGCAACACATAAATGAAAAGAGAAGGGCCCACACCCTTTATACAAATCATATACACATAAAGTAGTGCTCACATGTGAGCATCGAATGTGTGAATGTGTATCTAATGTATAAAGCGCCCTACTCAATACCGATACTGGTACCTCGGCCCTGGAAGCACCTCCAATCAACAGCTCGAACTCAACTCCGGAGCCACTGTTGTACCTGTTCCACCTTCCCCAACAGAGACAGCCCACACACGGGGTGAGCATACCATTACCACCATCTCAATAACAGTAATATCTCAAATAATAATTTACAGAATATAAAGTTGTAAACTTAAAAGATACTCCCTGTATAGTATCGTCACCATATGGGATCCCCCGTGTTGTTCATGTTCTCACAATAACCAAAATTAACAAACTCCAAAGTCAGTTAATCATTTCATTTATTAACTTTACCAGTGCTCAAACCGATAATGAAATCAAATGTAATTAAATCATTACTCTAATGATTTACAAATAACACATTGACCGCTTTATTTTTAAACAAAAGATATTTCAAAGAATGATGTGAAGCGATTCTACCGCAAGTGCACGGTTGTAAAGTTTAGTATAGTGAAAATTAAGTACGGGTTGTCGAATCCACAGGGACTAACGTATAAGTACCAAATAAGATTAAGAAAATTATATTTAGCCTACGATTTAAGAAGTTTGATTAACTAGAGCTAAATTAAACTAAAGAATAAAGATTTAAACTAGAAATAATGAATAGGATGGTTCCGGAAATGCAAAGGTAAGTTACTCGAGAAAATTACCGAACTCGTCGTTCAATTATGTTATCTCTAATGATTCAATAGAATTCTCAAATTATCAACCAATTGATTTTAAAGGTGAACGGTTTTCGATATTATTCGATACACTCTCTCGAGCTGTAACGAAACTAACGATAAATTAGAATAAGTCACTCTCGTGCACCTATTTACTAATTCAAAGTTGCATAGATTATCAAAACCATATAACTCTAAATCTCTCGATTCCAAGTTCTCACGTATGCGATATCATCTCTCGATCTCAATCGTAACATACATCATAAATTAATGGAGCGTGTTACAACGTTATCTCTCGATCTCGGCTGTAACCCTCAAATTCAATCAAAGCTAGCTAGACTTTGATCTACACAAGCAATTAATTTATGAACAATAACAATCAATGCACTCAAATACCAATGAATCAATAAGCAACCACAACGAAACTAAAACTCAATAATATAAACTAAATTTAATTCAAATCAAATACATAAGAGTTTTATTGTCTCTCGACCTCAAAAACATCAAATGGAATTGAAAATCAAATAAATTAAAGTTTAGAAATACGATAAACGGTGGATGAATCCGTGCGTTGCACCGTGATTTCTTCTCTTGTTCCTTCCTTGCACTCCGGAATGGATTGGCTTGACTTTGGATGAAGACGGAGATTGGATCTCCTTTTCCGGCGTTAGGCGGTGGCTAGGGCGGCTCTTTTTTGACCTAATTCACGTCTGATATGCTCTCCCTCGTATGGAATGATTTTCTTTCTTTTAAACCCCCCACAGATCACGATAAACATGGAAAATAAAATATGCAGATTTTGCGTATCGATCGATCGGAAGGTTTTCTCGATCGATCGGTGCACTGTTCATGTCAGCCTTTGAAACTTACTGCCTCGCTCGATCGATCGAGAATTTCTACCGATCGATCGAGACTTTGAAAAAAATCAGCTTTGAAGTTACTGCCTCGCTCGATCGATCGAGAATTTGTACCGATCGATCAAGACTTGAAATTCTTTGATGCTCAACTTTCTGCCTGGCTCGATCGATCGAGAGTAAATCTCGATCGATCGAGATTCCGAAAATCTCATTTCCTCAATTTTAGTTCTTTCTCGCCTCAATTTCGCCCGTTATCTTCATATTAGCTCATTTCTTCCACTTCCGATCTATTTTCCTGAAACAAACGAATAAACACCAAAAAGCATAATATCATCCAGGAAAAAATACGGAAAGTAGGAAGAAATTACAGTTAAAAACACTCAAAATCTAAGCCTATCAACTCCCCCAAACTTAGACTTGATCGTCCTCGAGCAAGCAATAGGCTCAAAAAGAAAAGTTAAACTCGATACTAAGCATGAATCATCTTTACAACATACGTAAAAACTCAGAAATCCTACTTACACATCAATAGAAGTCATTCAACACTTAACAAGAAGCAATTTCTCCTAAGTTAAACAATACATCGCAACATTGGAACGTGCGTGTGTGCTATTGTCAAACATGAGTAATGTACATATCTTTAAGATCAAAATTGCCATATCAACTCCTAGTCAAGATTACTTTGAATTACTCTACAAATTTACTATCCAGCACTTCTCCACTAATGTAATTATTCCCTAGACTTGGATCAAAAGGACTTTAAAAGCTTATAACGTTAGGCCTTTTGGTGTCGGCTCCAAAGAAAAGGTAGGATAGCAGCAAAGAAGAGAGTATAACAGAATCAGTTCAAAATTTTCTCACATAATCATTGAGCTTCTCTTCACATTTTCTAGCCTTGGCCACTTTGGGTCTTATTTAAATTTTCTTTTCAAGGCTTTTTCTCTACATCTTTTCTTTTTCTTTGCTCATTCTTTTGTTCATTTCATTTTTTTCACAATGAACTTATCAACATATAACAATTTAATGCAATGAATGAGATTCATTATACTCCCCTAGGGGTGGGTAAAAATTTTCTTTTAGGCTCAATCCAAGGTAGGTATAATGAGGTTGTCAAGAATGTTGAATGGGGGTCTAATCATATGCAATGCATATACCATTCTTTTTCAATAAGGCTCAAAAGGGGACACTAAGGGATAATGTATACCAGTTAGGCTTGAAAGGCACAAACGGTCCAAAGATCGCCTATATCATCTCCAAGTCTAGTTCCTAATTATAAATTTCGCCTCAAAGTGCTTTCAACTAAACTGTAGAGTTATTTAAGATACTCAAGACTCATCACAGTTAACACAAATTTTCACTTTAATCAATACATACTTCACTCAATCATGACTCAATAAGTGCTCAAATTGTTCCTCAGTTTTGACATATGGTTAACAAAGGATATATACAAACAAGTTAAACATTTTCATGACTCCTATCTAGATGAGGATTAATTTCATCATGTATTACCGTTGCAAATCTAATTCTTCATTTCTCAAGACTAACTCACAAAAAAAATTTTTGTTGTGCTCAAGGACGATTCAAGTGACAATTAAGCACACAACATGTGGATAAAACAAGTTAAACACGTAAACCACTCCCCCAAACTTAACTGAAACATTGTCCTCAATGTTTAAAAGAATCAAAAGGGAAAAAGTAAACTCCCCTGATCAAGACGCTTGCATGAGGATTGAGGAAGTTTGGCTTTTGAAAGCTCCACTGCTGTAGGGGTTCATCGCTCCACTTGAGTACCTCGCAAAAGAAGGATGCTAGACAAAAAAAAATCGACAAGAGAGAAAAACAAACTAACTGCAAAACTGAAAATAAAACAAAGCTAAATGCAAAAGGATACGCTTGGGTTGCCTCCCAAGAAGCGCTGATTTCTAGTCGTCGGCTTGACCATCAGAAGCAACCATCAAAGAGCGGTTGCCGCCCATAGTAAGTATCATATGATACTACTAATGGGTCTTCATATAGTATGCCCTCAAGCTTGGCAAGAGTGTAACCGTGTAAGCTCGTTGCTCCAACAACTTTCTTCATGACATAGTGAGCATGGGAGAATGATTCTTGAATTGGCTTCATCTCATGGATGGCGTAGTGCGGTGAAGTTGGTGGCATCGATGAGGAATACGTATCCACATATGGCCCATAACATGCCTTCATCGATGGGTGGATATCAAATTTCTCGAAAATCTCATCATCCAACTTCATTCTTGGCTCGTTGTCCCATAGGATCTCCTCAGATGCCTTTTCCACTGTAGGCTCAATCACTTCCATAGGCTCAACTAACCTTGATTCTTCCCCATGAGTCGGATCACTCCCCCAAACTTGATTGGTTGAGTGATCATCATCATGTAACCAGGCCTGATTTGTAGATCTCGTCTCCTCCTCTTGGCAGCTCATTGAGATGGTTTCCACTAGAATTGCAAATTGCTGCTCTAGATGACGTATATAATTGGTCTGGTTCTCTAAACGTTGCTCAGTTGATGCCATGAGTCTAAATAACATATTCTCTGATTGAGCCGTTCCTTCTACAAAACTATCTTTCTTCTCACCGTGATGCTCAAAGGTTTTGTGCGTATCATCAGGGTAGTGAGGCTCTGGTGGGTATTGGTGACTCCAACCTTGCAAGGAAGGATCAAAATGCCAGTGGTAATCGAAGTCCGCCATATCATTGAACAGGTGTAATACACTGTCCTCAACTCTATCAACCAGGGGACTCCCAGTCACCAGTGCTCCTCTGAATACCCATCCTTGTGTCTGTGCATCCAAACCTTTGAAGAAATGTTGCAGAAGAGTATAGTTCGAAAAGTTGTGATACCTGAATGTGTCTGCCAGTTCATTGAATCTCTCCCAAGCCGAATAAAACGGCTCTGAAAATTGTTGGGCAAATCTTGTGAAGACTTGTTGATGAAGCATCACAAGTACCTCGCAAGAAAAACAAATAACATACTTAAATAATAAATTTTTTTTTTTTCGAAAATAACAAAAAGAAAAAGAAAACAAAAACGCAATAATAAAATTGGCTAAATTACAATTAACTAATCTCGTATGATATTATACAGATTAGTCCCCGGCAACGGCGCCAAAAACTTGACCGCTTTATTTTTAAACAAAAGATATTTCAAAGAATGGTGTGAAGCGATTCTACCGCAAGTGCACGGTTGTCAAGTTTTAATATAGTGAAAATTAAGTACGGGTTGTCGAATCCACAGGGACTAACGTATAAGTACCAAATAAGATTAATAAAATTATATTTAGCCTACGATTTAAGAAGTTTGATTAACTAGAGCTAAATTAAACTAAAGAATAAAGATTTCAACTAGAAATAATGAATAGGATGGTTCCGGAAATGCAAAGGTAAGTTACTCGAGAAAATTACCGAGCTCGTCGTTCAATTATGTTATCTCTAATGATTCAATAGAATTCTCAAATTATCAACCAATTGATTTTAAAGGTGAACGGTTTTCGATATTATTCGATACACTTTCTCGAGCTGTAACGAAACTAACGATAAATTAGAATAAGTCACTCTCGTGCACCTATTTACTAATTCAAAGTTGCATAGATTATCAAAATCGTATAACTCCAAATCTCTCGATTCCAAGTTCTCACGTATGCGATATCATCTCTCGATCTCAATCGTAACATACATCATGAATTAATGGAGCGTGTTACAACGTTATCTCTCGATCTCGGCTGTAACCCTCAAATTCAATCAAAGGTAGCTAGACTTTGATCTACACAAGCAATTAATTTATGAACAATAACAATCAATGCACTCAAATACCAATGAATCAATAAAGCAACCACAACGAAACTAAAACTCAATAATATAAACTAAATTTAATTCAAATCAAATACATAAGAGTTTTATTGTCTCTCGACCTCAAAAACATCAAATGGAATTGAAAATCAAATAAATTAAAGTTTAGAAATATGATAAACGGTGGATGAATCCGTGCGTTGCACCGTGATTTCTTCTCTTGTTCCTTCCTTGCACTCCGGAATGGATTGGCTTGACTTTGGATGAAGAACGGAGATTGGATCTCCTTTTCCGGCGTTAGGCGGCGGCTAGGGCGGCTCTTTTTTGACCTAATTCACGTCTGATATGCTCTCCCTCGTATGGAATGATTTTCTTTCTTTTAAACCCCCCACAGATCACGATAAACATGGAAAATAAAATCTGCAGATTTTGCGTATCGATCGATCGGAAGGTTTTCTCGATCGATCGGTGCACTGTTCATGTCAGCCTTTGAAACTTACTGCCTCGCTCGATCGATCGAGAATTTCTACCGGTCGATCGAGACTTTGAAAAAAATCAGCTTTGAAGTTACTGCCTTCGCTCGATCGATCGAGAATTTGTACCGATCGATCGAGACTTGAAATTCTTTGATGCTCAACTTTCTGCCTGGCTCGATCGATCGAGAGTAAATCTCGATCGATCGAGATTCCGAAAATCTCATTTCCTCAATTTTAGTTCTTTCTCGCCTCGATTTCGCCCGTCATCTTCATATTAGCTCATTTCTTCCACTTCCGATCTATTTTCCTGAAACAAACGAATAAACACCAAAAAGCATAATATCATCCAGGAAAAAATACGGAAAGTAGGAAGAAATTACAGTTAAAAACACTCAAAATCTAAGCCTATCACACATATACCTCTACATGATTTCACAGTTCCATTACCTCGCACGCTCAACAGCGGCGGCATCATAACCGATATTCGCTCCATAGCGACAACATCCAACCATTGCTTGCTCCATAGCGGCACCGTATAATTGGCAATACATACCAATTCATTGCACCCTAGTATATTATTCATTCTACAATGACAATAATATATAACACTATGCTCATACGTTATACGTACATCATAATCCAGTAGCAAGAGTCAATCTTTGCCTTTGCCCCAAAATCCAATGGATTATATGCTAAACACAATTAATGACTCACAATTAATTATGTGTACGCCACACATACCTGAACACGTATACAACCTCCAAATACATCATCGAATCATGGTGATTAACCATTTAAAAGAACCGGGCAAAGCATGCATCGCTTCCACAACAACCAAATATTTTCCACAAAACATAGCTTCTCGATCGATCGGCCAAAGGTGCTCGATCGATCGAGAGCTCCAGAAATTTTGCAACAAAATTTGTCTTTGCTCGGTCGATCGAGCAGACTTCTCGATCTATCGCCCGACCTTCTCGATCGATCGGCCACTTTGCTCGATCGATCGAGAGCACTGTTTATCGTCGTCAAATTTTACGATCGAGCCCATTTTCCGATCAATCGATGAGCTTCGAAATAGCCAAAAATGGCGTTTTACAATTTAAAACTCCCAAATTAACAATCCTAACTCACTATACATCATAAATCCTTATCAAGGAGTCATAAATCTTCCCCAAAACATAACATCCAAAAATATCCAAAATCCAAAAACCCATATCCAACTCTACACATGCTCAAACACTATAACATAACAATCAAAACGAAGATAAATGCGAGGGGGGGAAGATTACCAAATTATCTTTGAGAAACCTCGCTCCGAGATCGAGCCTTGCTCGATTTCACTCCAAGAGGAAAAAGGGAAGGAGAAAGGGAAGGCTTGGGCGTGGGAGAAGGAAGAGAGGAGAGGGAGAGAAATCATGCAATGACTGAACACGTGTCCACTTGGTATATATAGTACCAAGGCTCCAAAATCCCGAGTCTCACATAGTTGCATCATAACTCATTAAAAACATGTGTTCAATAATTATCTCACACTCACTATTTTCATTACCAACCTCAATCCAAAGCTCCCCAGACTCCAGATCTCACTACCAACACAAATCCAAGGTTTATCACCTTAATGAGAATAATCTCAACATTGGACCAATGACCCCGATACCGGATTAAAACCCTCGGGAGTCTCAACACCGTAATTATCTCATAATTACTCCAATTAAAATCCATTAAGAATTATAATCACTTTGGGATTAACGCAATTAATTTTCGGATATCACATTTATCCCCACAAATAAAATTTCATCCTCGAAATTTGCACAGGTGTATTCCATGAACAGCTGAGACCACACAATCCGATTCGGATCCACAGTGTTGAATCATGAACACATCATGAACGACACACCAACTGCGAGGACACCGACCTCGCACCAATTCTGGAAGGACTAAACATCCCAAACCATCACAATCTTAAAAAGACGTTAACATACTTAGATGTTAACCATTCAAAGCCCTGATTCCAACATAGATATCACATCAATGATATCTCTACGACTTAATCTACGATGTCAAGTACATCGTTACGAATGAAACTACCAGTATGCAATAGTATATCATACTAATTCCAGTTTCCGTTCTCCAATCCATCTCCAGCCAAGGAGTAGTTGCACCACTTGCAACTCAGATTGGGCAAACACACGGCCACCGATCTACAAAACATTCACAGATGTTCATATCGTGTGTTCCAAGAAATCACATATTGGTCCCAACACACTACTGAAAACTCCACAGAGTCTCAAAATCCCATAGAGAACATGCAAGAAAATCAATTGCATTCTCACCACTTGTGTCGACAACGACAGCACACAAATTCGAATCCTGGTCATCCCTTGTTTACTCTTAGAATTAACAATTCTAATACAATGGTACTATCGAATTAGCTAGTCAAGAACTTTTTTCACCCAAACCACGACAACCTCTTATCAAAAGAGAGTCTACCAAACCTCACAATTTATTCCTCGGAATAAATTGTCCCACCGAGGTTACCAACCACAAGAATACCACAATCTCTTACCAAGATTTACCAATCCAAGCATAACAATGTTGGCCCATAATATGCATATCGATATGTATACCTCGACACCAAAATAACCATACTCAAGAAGACCTTATCTCGCAACTGAAACTCCAACGGTCTCCGCCATTTATTTGCATAAGCTGCCTGTCAGTCCTGGGCTGCTTTCATTTTCTGCCTTATCACCCTTACCTTCTCTTCCATTTCCCAAACCAGTTCCAGTCCTTCGACCGATTTAGGTCCAAGTCATCCCAACACAAGGGTGATCTACACCGTCTGCCATAAAGGGCCTCAAAAGGAGCCATCTGAATGCTTGCCTGGTAGCTATTATTATAAGAGAACTCTACCAAGGCCACCGAATCCTGCCATGAAGTGTCAAACTCCAATACACATGCCCTCAACATGTCCTCGAGCGTCTGGATAGTACGCTCGATCTGGCCATCTGTTTGAGGATGATATGCAGTGCTCAACCTTACCTCAGTTCCCAAAGCTGACTGAAGACCCTCCCAAAAATGAGACGTGAATCGCGGATCTCGATCCGACACTATAGAAACAGGGATCCCGTGCAATCTCACCACATCTCGAACATATAACTGAGCCATCCTCAAATAGGTGAAGGTCATACCATAGGGAATGAAGTGAGCCACTTTGGTCAATCTATCAACAACCACCCAAATGGCATCAAAACCCGAGGCACTCCTCGGCAAGTGGGTCACAAAGTCCATGGAAATGTGTTCCCACTTCCACTTTGGTATCTCTAAACTCCTCAATTCACCACCAGGTCTCTGTCTCTCTACCTTAACCTACTTGCAGATCAAGCACCTCTTCATGAATGCGACGACATCACACTTCATTCTTTTCCACCAAAACTGATCATGTAGATCCCTATACATCTTCTTCCCGCCTGGGTGGATACTAAGCCTGCTACTATGAGCTCCCTCCAAGATCCCTCTACGCAACTCCGGCGTACTCGGAACCACCCAACTGTTACCCAATCTCAAGGATCCATCCTCAGCCACTCTGAACTTTGAGGGCTGTCCAAGGTGTACTAGTGATGACCACCTCTGAATTTCATCATCTGCCTTCTGAGCTCTTCGGATATTCTCATAAATATCTGGCTCAGCTAATAAGGTCGATACTCGTACCGACGATGTATCCACATCATAATCATAGCCCAGATGGCAATAAGAAGTCATCATAGCCGATAAACACATGGCGTCCTCAGCAGTGCTCTTCACCTTCCGACTCAAGGCGTCTGCTGTCAAGTTTGCTTTTCCAGGATGGTACTCTATCTCACAGTCATAGTCCTTGAGTAAATCCATCCATCTCCTCTGCCGCATATTCAGCTCCGCCTGAGTAAACAAGAACTTCAGGCTCTTATGATCCGTATAAATGGTAAACGACGTACCATACGAATAATGCCTCCAGATCTTCAAGGCGAAAATAATAGCCGCCAACTCCAAATCATGGACTGGATATCTAGTCTCATGCGGCTTCAACTGCCTCGATGCATAAGCTACCACGTGCTTATCTTGCATCAAAACACATCCAAGGCCCTGAAGTGATGCATCGGTATAAAGAACAAACCTCGTGTTCTCCGTAGGAATCACCAATACAGGCGCCGTCGTCAATCGGTGTTTCAACTCTTGGAAGCTTTCCTCACAAGCCTCCGACCAAAAGAATGGTACTCCCTTTTGGGTCAACTGAGTCAACGGCTTGGCAATCTTTGAAAATCCCTCGACGAAGCGTCGATAATTACCGGCCAAACCAAGAAAACTCTGTATCACGGGTACAGAAGTGGGTGCAGCCCACTCCATCACAGTCTCAATCTTCCTGGGGTCCATTGATATCCCACTGCTAGATATAACATGACCCAGAAACACTACACTGCTCAACCAAAACTCACACTTGCTAAGCTTGGCATATAACTGGTGATCTCTGAGAATCTGGAGTACTGTCCTCAAGTGTTTCGCGTGCTCTTCCTCGCTCCGGGAGTAGATGAGTATGTCGTCAATAAATACAATGACGAACTGGTCAAGATATGGTTGAAACACTCTGTCCATCAAGCTCATAAAGACAGCTGGGGAGTTCGTCACACCGAACGGTATCTCTAGGAACTCATAGTGCCCATACCGAGTCCGAAACGATGTCTTCTGCACATCCTCCTCTCTTACCCGAATCTGGTGGTACCCGGATCTCAAATCAATCTTGCTATACAGTTTTGTACCTTGCAACTGATCAAACAAATCGTCAATCCTTGGGAGAGGATACTTGTTCTTCACCGTGGCCTTATTCAGTTGCCGGTAATCGATGCACAACCGCATCGAACCATCGTTCTTCTTCACAAAGAAGACCAGTGCGCCCCATGGCAACACGCTAGGGCGTATATATCCTTTGTCAAGGAGCTCCTGCAACTGCTCCTTCAATTCCCTTAACTCCGCCGGTGCCATTTTGTAAGGGGCACGAAAAATAGCGGATGTCCCCGGTAATAACTCAATCCCAAACTCGACTTCTCTAACCGGTGGGAATCCTGGAATCTCCTCCGGAAACACGTCCGCAAATTCTGCTACCACGGGTACATCCTCCACCCTCAATTCTTTACTCTTTCCCGACGTGTCCACGGCATAGATAAGATATCCCGTGTGACCACGTTCCAATAAGTGGGACATTTTGATTGCCGAAATCAACAGAATCTTCGCACGAGAACCATTCCCATTGAAAGTCCACTGTATCCCCAAATCAGATCTGAAATGGACCGTCCTCTGCCGACAGTCCACGACTGCCTGATATCTGTTCAGAATGTCGATGCCCACAATGCAATCGAAGTCTGACATACCCAACACGATCAAATCTGCCTTCAATTCATTGCCCTCAAAATAAATGAGGCAGTCTGCAAGAAACTGATCAGCAACAACATTTCTTCCGGTGGGTGTCGAGACCATAAGAGGACATGGGTAACGAAGACGTGCACATATGGTGTCTCTCCACAAAGCCAACAGATACAAAAGAGTGGGAAGCACCTGTAACTATCAAAATAAAAGCAGGGTGCGTAAATAAATGGCACGTACCAGCGATCACCTCCTCCGGGGCTGCCTGGGCCTGCTCTCTAGTCAGTGCATACACTTGTCCCTAGGACGGTCCCACTGTCTGACCTCCCGATGGTTGAGGCATAATCTGTTGCCTCTGATGCACTGTCCTGTCCTCAAATCTCGGCCCATTCCCCTGGAAATCTGACTGTCCTCCCCGAGTGGGGCAATACCGAGAGATGTGGCCCATCTTACCACAACTATAACAAGCTGGGCAGTTGATCAAAGAGTGTGGCCCTCCACAATTGTCACATCTAGTTTCCCCCGTTCTATTCACTTGCATAGGTCCCCGGTTGGCCAATAGATTGTTCTTCCTACTCTCCTGCTTCCGGTTTAAAGATTTCTTCCCACTGAACCGAGAGGATGAAGAAGCACCTCGAGGCTTAAATGACTCTCCTCGTGGCCTCAAGCCATCAGTAACTTGCCTCTGCGGTGGCACATGTGGGGGCACAGCATTAGGATAGGCCCAACTCCAATCTCTGCCAATTCCGCTCTAGTAAGAGCATCATCGAAGGAAGTGGGGTTGTTGGTGATAACCCGATCAAACAACTCCGGCCGCAACCCCTTCAAGAAGTGCCTCATCTTTGTAAACTCATCCTCCTTTATCTGTCTCGCAGCAGTAGAAAAATACCGGTTCAAAAACCGGGTCCTAAAGAGAGTCCAATCAATCAATATACCCTGCGCCCTCAGTTCCATCACCGTAGTCTTCCACCACATGGAAGGTTTCTTTGCTAGTTGGAATTCCGTCAACCTCAGCCATGCCGTCCTTGCACAAGGAGCGGACACAAATATATGTTCCAGTCTTTCTAGCCACTCTTCGGCCTCTTCCCCCGTCTCTGTCCCCTCAAATCGGGGCGGGTGGAAAGACAGAAACTGAGTCAGACTAAGCTCCCGTGGAAATAATAGCTGAGCTACCGGTTCTACACTCACAGCTGGTGGTGGTAAAGGATTTGTCTGGCCTATGCTTGCATTAACACTCCCAACATCTCCTACCTCTTCATTGAGGTTCCCCAAATTCATAGCCGCCATGCTGTAATACAAGGGTTAACAACAATTCCAAAACAATACATATGTTATACCGTTAGATAACATAAACAACAATAAGCATGTTAGTATAACAGTATATACATCAATATGCACCACATGCATAAACATGCCCAAATATAAACGCCTAGCCAACCAATTGCTAAGGCTACCCTTCACTCAATCCCGGGTTCTCTAACCATGCTCTGATACCACTAATGTAAGGACCCTAGTTCCTTAAGTGCAGATTAAAGGCATAATTAGAGCTAACATACATTACCAGAGTATAAAAATTTCTGTTGAGACTTTGAGCCTTAAGAATTACATGCCAAGTTAAGGACTTTCAAATGGATTAATTACATTCTCAATCAAATGAATGTTATTCACTATAGCTTTACACTACTCCTAGAGTAGACACTATACAAAAATAATCATGTCCTTCATTATCAAAAGCGTTCTTCACAAGCTCACCGCCTCAACCCTCCTTAGCCCCTTTATCATGCCAAAATATACCTACAAGGACAACCCCCAAAACATGAGCATATAATAATTCATATCCAACACAATATGAATATAAGGCGTAAATGCATAAACCGTAATAAAACACTTCCTGTTTTTCCCATGCATTTTAAACGCTCCCTTTTTGGTTGTCCCTGTACCATAACTCATGAGTATAATCAATAGATTATTTAATGGTTCACACATGTCATGACATAACACCATTCCATTATCACCAATTACCAATCCCCTAGTCTGTTATAATAGTGTATTTTAATGCACCTCGCTTGTCATGACAGCGGCACTAATACCCCTCGCTTCGACATATTAGCGGCATTGAATAACCTCGCGCAAATGCGACATGCGGCAATACCCTCGCTTCAACATTTGGCGGCAAATATTCTTTCCTCGCTACAATATGACAGCGGCAAGTATTCTATCATCGCTTCAAGTGATAGCGGCAAACCATTAAAATCATCACTCTATACAACCATGACTCATGGGATGTGCACCAAACAATCATCATATGCCTATACAATAATGCATACTTTTACATGTATTTGCATCCACAATGCACAATTCCATATATACTCGTATCCACAATGCATAATCAATGAGTATAATAGATACATGTCCGTTGGGTGCCCGTACGTCTCTTTACGTACCTTTCCAAAAGTGGGATTTGATCTGACTTCACTTCCTTGGTTGCGTCGCCACCTGGGATGGTTCTACACAATCACACAATCCAATATTAGAAGCCAAATAATAGCCGTCATGCTGTAATACAAGGGTTAACAACAATTCCAAAATAATACATATGTTATACCGTTAGATAACATAAACAACAATAAGCATGTTAGTATAACAGTATATACAACAATATGCACCACATGCATAAACATGCCCAAATATAAACGCCTAGCCAACCAATTGCTAAGGCTACCCTTCTCTCAATCCCGGGTTCTCTAACCATGCTCTGATACCACTAATGTAAGGACCCTAGTTCCTTAAGTGCAGATTAAAGGCATAATTAGAGCTAACATACATTACCAGAGTATAAAAATTTGTGTTGAGACTTTGAGCCTTAAGAATTACATGCCAAGTTAAGGACTTTCAAATGGATTAATTACATTCTCAATCAAATGAATGTTATTCACTATAGCTTTACACTACTCCTAGAGTAGACACTATACAAAAATAATCATGTCCTTCATTATCAAAAGCGTTCTTCACAAGCTCACCGCCTCAACCCGCCTTAGCCCCTTTATCATGCCAAAATATACCTACAAGGACAACCCCCAAAACATGAGCATATAATAATTCATATCCAACACAATATGAATATAAGGCGTAAATGCATAAACCGTAATAAAACACTTCCTGTTTTTCCCATGCATTTTAAACGCTCCCTTTTTGGTCGTCCCTGTACCATAACTCATGAGTATAATCAATAGATTATTTAATGGTTCACACATGTCATGACATAACACCATTCCATTATCACCAATTACCAATCCCTAGTCTGTTATAATAGTGTATTTTAATGCACCTCGCTTGTCATGACAGCGGCACTAATACCCCTCGCTTCGACATATTAGCGGCATTGAATAACCTCGCGCAAATGCGACATGCGGCAATACCCTCGCTTCAACATTTGGCGGCAAATATTCTTTCCTCGCTACAATATGACAGCGGCAAGTATTCTATCATCGCTTCAAGTGACAGCGGCAAACCATTAAAATCATCACTCTATATAACCATGACTCATGGGATGTGCACCAAACAATCATCATATGCCTATACAATCATAATGCATACTTCAACATGTATTTGCATCCACAATGCACAATTCCATATATACTCGTATCAACAATGCATAATCAATGAGTATAATAGATACATGTACCGTTGGGTGCCCGTACATCTTTTTACGTACCTTTCCAAAAGTGGGATTTGATCTGACTTCACTTCCTTGGTTGCGTCGCCACCTGTGATGGTTCTACACAATCACACAACCCAATATTAGAAGCCAAATAATAGCCAAATACCAAAAATCCGTCAAAAAATTACATTTCCCACTATTCAGCTGCTGGCGATCGATCGCTGTGTCGAGGCGATCGATCGCGAGCCTTACCGATCGATCGCTTTGACATGGCCATCGATCGCGACATTTCCAGCGATCGGCCCGCAACAGACTTCGCCACGGCCCTTCGGCGATCGATCGCTCCATTTGTAGCGATCGGTCGCCACCTGCTGTGTGCGCGATTCTTCACCATTTTTGAGCATATTTCTTCCCCAACAACACCAACACAAATACCATCAAACCCATAACATAAAACCACCCTAAACCTTCAATATACACCTTAAAACAATCAAAAATCCCAGACCCAATCATAAACAACACCAACTCAAAACAAACCCATTTCAAACATTCAAATATCAACCCAAATCAAAACCAAACACCATTAAAACATTAAGGAGGGTTCCATACCTCTTATGGGCTCCAAATCTCACAAAAAATCTCACAAACCAATCTTTTGTGAAGATTTCTCCTTCCTCCTTTGGCCAATTTCGAAAATGGAATGAGGGGTTAGGGTTGGGAGTGAAATTGGGGATTGAAAAAGTGATGGATAAAGTGGGGGGTGTAGTGGGGTTGTAAGGGGTTATAATTAAATTTGTACCCCATTAATTAACATGATGTATAAAATACCCCAACATGGCATTTTAAAAGCATTTTACCAAAATGCACCCAAAACCTCAATTAAATCCATGCTTCCCAAATAATTAACAACCAACATGAATAAACCATGTTAATACCCAATTTTCCCAACGTGCACAACATGCATCCCGAAATGCACTATCGGGTCACGCCTACCATGTGACTAAGCATTTCAACAGGATAATTAATTCCAACACATAATTCAATTATCACCATAATTAATCACGTAAACATAATTAATGCCCAAATTGCAATTAATCATTTCGGGGATATCACACTCTCCAAGTGATACAATCGATACAATAGTTTTACTACACTAACTATATCTCACAACTCCGGTTAAGCCTCACTAATGCAAGCATTCTCAATTAAAGGTAACAATAACTTGTTAACCCTCTCGATAGTACTCCCGACCAAGCCGAGCTAAAAGCTCCCTTGAGGTATCTCTCACCTCATTTCAAAGGCATCATAGTGACTACACAAGTCTACTATAACCTCTCATCGTATCATCATACGAGTCTACCATACTCATTTCCAACAAGCAATATAGTGACTACCACAAATTCACTATATCACTGCAATAATAAATCACCATGACTGGCTAGTAACTCGCAGCCTCCTAAGGTTTATACAAAACCTGCCAACTTATCATACGTTCAATCCTGGTATATAATACATCACCACCAGTTAGAGTAATGGATCATCATCCAATATTTCTCTAATATCGATACACAAGGGACATCTCAATGTCCTTACTCGATCACAATTCAATCCCAACGCCTTAGGATTTATTTCACATTCTCGTGTGTACGGGCGACCATGCCCACCATACATCACATCGACATCTGTATGTAGTTTCCTCAATAACTACCCTCACCACAGGTCACTTGTCCATAGCCAACTCAACAAGTATACTCAATGTACCACTACTCGTAATACATTTACCTCAAACACATGTTGCAGTACACTTACCTGTACGGCAAACCCATTTATCCATCGAGCAAACCTGCTCGACATAATGGTCTCGTCAACCTGTGACGCACACACCACTTTGTCCCAACCATCGGCACTCAAACCATACAATTTAATACGTACATCTAAATGTATTATCCATTGCAACGGTGGCACACATAAATCCTCGCCTGCCATATCGTATAATTGTCAGATACTTGTCAACCCGTAACTGCACATGTCAACACAGGACATCCACAATATCAGCATCAACTCGTGACGGTACATGTCAACACATGACATCCACGATATCATGCTAACATCGCTACTTATACAGCGGCATAAACCATCGCTACGTATACAAGGGCATAAACCATCGCTATGTATACAGCGACATAAACCATCGCTGCGTATACAACAGCATAACCCATCGCTACGTATACAACGGCATAACCCATCGCTACGTTACAACGGCATAAATCATCGCTATGTATACAGCAGAAAAACCATCGCTACGTATACAGCGGCATAAATCGTTGCGTATACAGCGGCATAACCCATCGCTACGTATACAACGGTATAATTCATCGCTAAGTATACAACGGCATAACCCATCGCTACGTATACAGTGGCATAATCGCTATGTATACAGTGGCATAAACAATCGCTATGTATACAGCGGCATAAACCATCGCTACGTATACATCGGCATAACCCATCGCTACGTATACAGCGGCATAAACCTTCGCTACTTATACATCGGCATAAATCATCGCTACGTATAACATAACCCATCGCTATGTATACATCGGCATAATCGTGGACTCAGGAGGTGACTCACATGTATGTAGCACTTTGTTCCTTTCGGACTCCAGAGGTGACTCACATCTCATGTAGCATTTTGTTCCCAATCTCATCGCTTCGATGTGACAGCGACATGCACCATCGCTTCGACACGACAACGGCATTATCGTAGCTTCGACATGATAGCATCATCATATCTTCGACGTGACAACGGCATGTACCGTCGCTTCCACACGACAGTGGCATCATCGCTTCGACATGACAGCAGCATCATTGCTTCGACGTGACAGCGGCATGTACCATCGCTTCGACACGACAGCGACATTATCATCACTTCGACATGACAGCGACATCATCGCTTCGACGTGACAGTGGCATGTACCATCGCTTCGACATGATAGCGGCATCATCGCTTCGACTTCATAGCGGCATTATCATCGCTTTGACGTGACAACAGCATCATCGCTTTGACGCGACAGCGGCATCATCGCTTCGACGTGATAGCGGCATCACGCATTGACGTGACAGTGGCATGTACCATCGCTTCGACACGACAGCGGCATCATCATCAGGAATGTATCACTTTGCTCTACGGATCAAGAGGTACTCTCATGTACGTGGCACTTTGCCTCGTAGGCTCAAGTGGTGACCCCCGTACATGTGCACTTTGCCCATTGGACTCAAGATGTGATGCCCATTCCGCATAATCTCATCGATATCTCAACATACCTGCATAAATACCATGATATCAATATGTGTGGTTAATACAACAGTTCACAATATACATTATATCAGCGACTCAATAATATCCATGGCTTTGAATTATCAGCGGCTCAATGATATCCCTTGCTTCGACATATCAGCTACCCGAGCTACGATATTACAGCGGCAAATACCCTGATCCATCACTTGATAAGATAGCGGCAAATATTCTGATCCATCGCTTGATCGATATACCCATAGCAGCACAATAATTGCAACACATTTGCATGCATAATAACAATAGTAATCTCGGCTCATGTGTACACCACACATACTTGTATTCTCATAATCATAAGGTAATCATACAGAATTATTCCATTTCCTATTGTCGCATATCAACAACACACCATTTCCACCATTTCTTGTCCTCAGACAGCATATCATGTCACACAACACTAACTACCATCATGCATAAATATGTGCTACTCATTTCTATCAACATATCCCTAGGCCCTCAACAACCCAAAAGAGCAACTCACTTCTCTGATACCACTAATGTAAGGCCCTCACTAACTTAACCCACTATAGTATATTATCACATAAATTAGTGCATACTATCGTGCCATTAGGGAATTCTACACATACCACTCAACTCGTAAGTATGCATCTCATAATATACTAACATGTTCTCGAATCCTTGTGCAATTCCCTTAATTAATTGCATGCAACACATAAATGAAAAGAGAAGGCCCACACCCTTTATACGAACCATATAAACATATAATAGTGCTCACATGCGAGCATCGAATGCGTGAATATGTATCTAATGTGTAAAGTGCCCTACTCAATACCGATACTGGTACCTCGGCCCTGGAAGCACCTCCAATCAACATCTCGAACTCAACGGAGCTACTGTTGTACCTGTTCCACCTGCCCCAACAGAGATAGCCCCATGCGGGGTGAGCATACCAATACCACCATCTCAATAACAGTAATATCACAATTCATAATTTACAAAATATAAAGTTGTAAACTTAAAAGATACTCCCTGTATAGTATCGTCACCATATGGGATCCCTTATGATGTTCATGTTCTCACAATAACCGAAATTATCAAACTCCAAAATCAATTAATCATTTCATTGATTAACTTTACCCGTGCTCAATCCGATAATGAAATCAAATGTAATTAAATCATTATTCTAATGATTTACAAATAACACATATACATCTACCATGATTTCATAGTTTCATTACCTCGCACGCTCAACAGCTGCGGCATCATAATCGATGTTCGCTCCATAGCGACAACATCCCAACCATTGCTCGCTCTATAGCGGCACCGTATAATTCACAATACATACCAATTCATTGCACCCTAGTATATTATTCATTCTACAATGACAATAATATATAACACTATGTTCGTACGTTATACGTACCTCATAATCCAGTAGCAAGAGGCAATCTTTGCCTTTGCCCCAAAATCCAGTGAATTATATGCTAAACACAATTAATGACGTGTACGCAACACATACCCGAACACATATACAACCTCCAAATACATCATTGAATCACGATGATTAACCATTTAAAGAACCCGGGCAAAGCATGCATCGCTTCCACAACAACCAAATATTTTCCACAAAACATGGCTTCTCGATCGATCGGCCAAAGATGCTCGATCGTCGAGAGCTCCAAAAATTTTACAACAAAATTCGTCTTCGCTCGATCGATCGAGCAGACTTCTTGATCGATCACCCGACCTTCTCGATCGATCGGACACTTCGCTCGATCGATCGAGAACACTGTTTATCGTCGTCAAATTTGACCAATTATGCGCGATCGATCGAGCCCATTTTCCGGTCGATCGGCGAGCTCTGAAACAGCCAAAAATGACGGTTCACAAGTTAAAACTCCCAAATTAACAATCCTAACTCCCTATACATCATAAATCCTTAACAAGGAGTGATAAATCTTCCCGAAAACATAACATCCAAAAATCTCCAAAATCCAAAAACCCATATCCAACTCTACATATGCTCAAACACTACAACATCACAATCAAAAGGGAGATAAATGCGATGGGAAGAAGATTACCAAATTATCTTCGAGAAACCTCGCTCCGAGATCGAGCCTTACTCGATTTTGCTCCAAGAGGAAAAAAGGAAGGGGAAAGGGGAAGGCTTGGGCGTGGGAGAGAGGAGAGTGAGATAAATCATGCAATGACTGAACACCGAGTTCACTTGGTATATATAGTACCAAGGCTCCAAAATCCCGAGTCTCACATACTCGCATCATAACTCATTAACAAACATACGTGTTCAATAATTATCTCCCACTCACTATTTTCATTACCAACCTGAATCCAAAGCTCCCTAGACTCCAGATCTCACTACCAACACAAATCCAAGGTGTATCACCTTAATGAGAATAAATCTCAACCATTGGACCCAACGACCCCAATACCAGATTAAAACCCTTGGGAGTCTCAACACCGTAATTATCTCATAATTACTCCAATTAAAATCCATTAAGAATTATAATCACTTCGGGATTAACGTTGTTAGGATCGGTCCGGAGTGTTTAGAGAGGGGGTGAATGAACACTCCTATTAAAAATTAATCCCTTGTGATTTCTTTCGGCTTAGTGAAAGAAATCTGTTTCTTAATCAACTCTTTTGCAGAATAGACCACTGGATATTTTAGTGCGGAACGGCCTGTTCTTAAATTAGTAAGAACGGCTCGATGGCTTGAATAATTGAACGAGTGCAGAATGATAAAACACAGAATATGTTTCTGGAAGTTCGAAGGTGGTGTAATCCTTCTACGTCTCCCCTTCTTCCAATTAAGGAAGGATTCCACTAGAAGACTTTGATTTATACAATCCTGTTGTACAAACCCGATTCAGCTGGATTTACCTCACTACCAGACTGAAACTCCTAGTCTCTCGATCTGTTCAGACACACTCTGTCTGACAGTTACAATTGTTTCTCACTTCTATATTTCAATACAGAATACACAAGATAGACTTTAGTCTATGCACACAATGATCCTAAAATGATCAAATATTACAATATACTTGTGCTTATGAAGATTTTCAGCTCGAGAAAGTCTGAGCTTGTAAGCTTGTGCTGTTTTGCTTTCTTGTGCGTTTTTCGATTGATCAGACTCTTTCTTGAGCTCTTCTGTTGCATCCTTTTATAGTTGCATGTACCAACGACATTATTTCTCTTAATGTGCAACTCTTGACTCTGCTTAAACTTTGAGTAAGCTACAGTCTTCTTCTTTAGGGTACTTGCCGTTCTGGTTCATGCTTTCGGCGACTGTCAGGTAAGCTCTTCTTTGTCTTCTTACCTTTTATGGTAATCTTCAGTCCTTGGTCTTTTTCTTCATTAATTGCAACATTAAAAGCTTCAATAAATAGCCGTTAATGATTCGAACTGAAGAACCAATCTTTATTCAGCCTTGGCTGCTCTGATCTGATAGAAGTTGAGATCGATCTGAAGCTTCGATCTGGTCAGGCTGATTTCCATCGATCCGTTCTGTTTTACGATATACCATATCAGCTTGATCTGTTTTGGGCGATCGATCTGGTCAGTCTGATTTCTCTCGATCCGGTCTGATATATTTTGTCATCTTTAAAATCCGGAACTAACAAATTCCCCCTTTTTGATGATGACAAAACCTAGCTTCTAAATCTTTTTATCCATTCTTTTAAGAACTCTGAAGCGTATACTTTCGGATCGATTACTTCTTCTTGTTCAAAATAAATGAACATTATTAAGTTAGAGTTCGGATCGATTAAGCCGCTTTTAGTTCAAAATAAATGAACAAGACGTAACAACAAAGAAAGATTTTTATTGATCACAAAAATCTTATATACAGACAGTCTGATTTAAGCAACGAAACTTCTACTTTCTTGAAGACTCAGACTGATGCGGCTTGAAGTCTTTTCTCTTTCCCCTTTTTTGTCAGCAGTAATCTCTTGAAGAAAATCGACAACTTGTGCTAGCTGAGCGATGATAGTGTCAAGACGAGTGTCTTGAGCACGAAGGGAATTGGCAACGGATGCTCTGACTTCAGTGGCCAGCTCGATCTGCTCTTTTCTCAGGCTGTTTTTATAAGAAGCTTGCTGAGAGAATAGATCATTCAGTCCTCGCTGAAGGCTGCTAATACTGGCTGTCATCTTCTCTTTAAAAGAATCAAAATCCAATACTGTGGTCCACTGACTTTGATGAACCTCTATGACTCGTTGAGAGAGAGATAGACAGTTATCAGATAAGTGTTGAAGGGTCCTAGCCAAGGATGAAGGTGCGTCAGAGAGACGGCTTGGAGAGTGATCAGACGACGACAGGGTGTCATCAGCTTCTTCATTAATCGGTATAAGTGAAGATAAGGCAGCTTGGCGTGTTTCGGACTGGATCAGGGTGACCAAGTCTGAAGAAAAATCTTCTATGAACGCCATATCTTCAGCAGATGATTCTGGAGGAGTGCTAGGTCTCGAAGGCTCCCAACCTGTAAAGCAGCAACAACGTTGGACACCACCAGATCCGGATCGACGAACTCTGGTGAGACAACTGTTATAAGTGCGGCGGTTGGACTGAGTTGAACATGGGAGACTGATGATCCCAGAGGAATAGACGTTGTTGGGGAGTCCAGCAAAACGTTCAAGGGTTAATCTTCTGTAGCAGACGGAGCATTAGTCATTGGCTGCTCCGCTGTCTGATCCGCTATTCGATCTGCTGTCTGGTCAACTGTTCGATCTGCTGTCTGGTCTGCTGCTCCAGAGGGAACAGTCTCTATGAAAGGTTCTGCCAGAGTCTTGCTCGCAGATGGATGATCCGGGCTGGGTACTGGAGTGGATATGCTGAGCTTCTGTCGTTGAAATCGGACAGCTAAGTGAAGAGCATGAATATCCATTTCCAGTTGAGCAATAACAGCACCATCATCTTTGGCAGTTGGAGTGCTCGGATCGAAATTTGCTTTCTTAGCGGCAAAGAGCAAATTCGCCAGTCTGAATCTCTGGTTGGCCTGAAAGAGATCTTTACGAAGCACCGCGACTCTCACATCATCCGTCTCTGTCCCCTTAAAGACTTCTTCTTCCATTTTCTACAGTTTTCGCAGCTTGCCGAAGAACATATCAATGTGATTGATCGTTCTGTACTCGACATATTCATCAAAGACCACAATGAGCGCCTGGACCTTTTCTTCAACATCCTCCATAGCGATGTCAATGGCTGTTTGCGCGGCAGATTTGGGTTTGGATGAGAGGGGTTCAGTGAGAATGGCTTTGCCCTTGCCGGTGGAAGATGAGATTTGATCCCTGATTGGGTGTAGTCTCCCAATTCAGTGATAACAACCCCTTTGACCACGGGAATGGCAGAGGGGACTCGGATGGTCACTTTGGGTGCAGTGGTTGAAGTTGTCGAAGGTTGGGTTATAGGTTGGGGTGCAGGGGTGGCTTTTGTGGGAGACAAAGTGGGTAGGGTTTTGAGAGGTAAGGTTTTGTGTGGCTTGGTGATCTGGGTTCTTGGCTTTTTGGGAAGGGGCTTGGCTGGTGATGAAGGAGAAGACTGAGTTTCCTCGGAGTCAGTCTGAATGGTTAATTTACGCTTGACTCGAGGTCTTCGAGTAGCAGCCTGTTCTTCTCCTTTCTCAATCTTGACGGCCACCAGATCGGTAGGAGTGGGTGGAGCACTCTTGGACTTCAGGAGAGCCAGTCCCTTAGAGTTGAGAATTTTGAACGGACTTAGAGCGGACGGCTTCCCCAGCTCGATGTCCATCGTCTCCAGTAGCTTGCTTAAAGGCACAGCAAAACAGACAGCCTGTTTGGAGGCGATGACTGTCTCAAGTAGAACTCCAAATAATATTGCAGACCAGTTCATCTTCTGGCCTGGGTGAATAGCAGCCATGGCCCGGAACTTCACAGCAGTAACAGCATCATAGCTTCCGACTTTGCCCAATAATGGCTTGCCAACGATCTCGCATAACACCTGGAAATGAAAGAACATTTCCTTCTTCTTGAATAAAGGCTGCAGGCGGTGGCCAAATATGGATACCCTCCACTGAAGAGCCGTGAGAGAAGCTTGAGAAATCTGGCCAAACTCAGTCAGTCCAGAGTTGGGAAGACCAAAGGTCTTGGCCAGCGTCAACGGAGAGATTTCAAAAGATTTGCCCTTTACGGAGGTGGAGATGATGTCTTCTGTGATACAGCATTGGCGAACAGTTCACGAATCTCCGACTCGTAAACCACCGTGCCACATTCCAGAAAATTCCTTAGTCCAGATGATTCCAAAATTTTGAAAATAGAGACTATCTCTGGATCTTCAGCCCTGTAGATATCATCGAACTCAACGGAGAGAGAGTTGTGAGTGATAGTGGCCATTGGAGTGTAATGGAGAAATACGAAAAGTATGAAAAATAATATGAGAGAGTTAGAGAGCAGACAGCGGTAAATTGTAAAAAGTGAATGAAAATGAAATGTTCAGCCCGCTAAATAAGAGAGAGAAGACACGTGTCTTTATCTCGATGACTGATCATTAAATAATTCAAAATAAACGGTCAGGATAAAAGAGAGATAAGGCGGTTAAAATTTGCGATCAGTCCGGGTTGTTTTAAACAATTATTTTATTTAAAGATTTGTTGACCAGACAGATCATGGGATAACACCAGATTTGACATAGATCGGTCTGAAAGTTCGGACCGGTCTGTGTCGTTCTGATAATTGTATTATCGATCTGTGCCAGCATACAATCTTTAAAAGATAACTAAAAGAAAGATACTTCTAAAAACATCAAGATAAATCTATTAAACCAAGAATTTGACGAAAGTAATTAAACTTAGCCTCAGGAAGTGGTTTGGTGAAGATATCTGCTGCTTGCTGTTCTGTTGAAATATGCTCGATCCGAATTTCCTTTTTGCCAACACGATCTCGAATAAAATGATGTCTTATATCAATGTGCTTTGTTCGAGAGTGCAAAACTGGATTATACGTTATAGCGATTGCACTTGTGTTGTCACAAAATATCGGAGATTCAACAACTTGAATGCCATAGTCTTTGAGCTGGTGTTGAATCCAGAGCATTTGAGCACAACAGCTTCCAGCGGCAAGATATTCTGCTTCAGCTGTAGATGTGGCAATAGATGTTTGCTTCTTGCTAAACCAAGAGATCAATCGTTCACCTAAGAATTGACATGTTCCACTGGTGCTTTTGCGATCAATCTTACAGCCAACATAATCAGCGTCTGAATATCCTATTAAGCTGAAATTTGAATCTTTGGAATACCAAAGACCAACGTTCTGAGATCCTTTCAAGTATTTCAGAATACGCTTAGCAACAATGAAGTGTGATTGCTTTGGTTCTGACTGAAATCTAGCACACATACAGACTGAGAACATAATATCAGGCCGGCTCGCTGTAAGATACAAGAGCGATCCGATCAGTCCGCGATACATAGATACTTCAATTGTTGTTCCCCATTCATCTTTATCTAACTTGATTGTAGGACTCATTGGAGTTGATGCAGTTGGACATGTTTCCATTCCGAATCTCTTGAGTAGCTCTTTGGTATACTTGGTTTGATTGATGAAAATGCCATTGCTGAGCTGTTTGACTTTGAGACCCAGAAAGAATGAAAGTTCTCCCATCATACTCATCTCAAACTGTCCCTGCATTAACTTAGAGAATTTCTCGCATAATTTGGGGTTATTTGACCCAAAAATGATATCGTCAACATAAATTTGAACTAACAAAGTATGTTCCCCCTTAATAAATTTAAATAGAGTTTTATCTACTGAGCCGATCTGAAAATCATGGTTCAGCAGAAATTGAGACAGAGTATCATACCAGGCTCTTGGTGCTTGTTTCAGACCATATACTGTTTTATTCAGTAGATATACATGATTAGGAAATGAGTGGTTCTGAAATCCAGGAGGTTGCTCAATGTAGACTTCCTCCTGAAGCTTACCATTAAGAAAGGCACTCTTAACGTCCATTTGATATACCTTGAAGTCTTTAAAAGCAGCATAAGCAAGAAATATTCGGATTGCTTCAAGCCTGGCGACTGGTGCAAAAGATTCATCGAAGTCAATTCCTTCTTCTTGTCGGAATCCTTGTGCCACCAGTCTGGCTTTGTTTCTAACCACAACTCCATCTGCGACTAGCTTGTTTCTGAACACCCATCTGGTTCCAATAACAGGCAGATCGCTTGGCCTGGGAGTTAGACTCCAAACTTGATTTTGTTCAAATTGATTAAGCTCTTCTTGCATTGCTTTAATCCAGTTGAAATCAGTCAAAAGCTTCATCAATCTTTTTAGGTTCCAGATTTGATATGAAAGCAGCATGAGTGAATTCATCCATCATCTGTCCTCTAGTTCTAATCGGTGCAGAAGGACTTCCAATAACTAGATCAGGTGGATGCCTCTTTGTCCATCGATAACTCGATTCTGGATTGTCTGGTCCAGACGGATGAGTAGTAGTGGCATTATCAGCATCTGATTTAACATTAGAGCGAGGAACATCCGGATCGGCTCGATCTGAGAAGCTTCATTGCCGTGATCCGGTCTGTCTGGTACTTCAGGTTCCGGTGGATTGTGTAAGGCCCCGATGCTTAATTAGTCCGGATTAACGATGATTAAGCGAACCCGGATAATAAAAAGTATAGACTTTGAATTAAGGTGTTCCGGACCACGATGGGTCAACCAACTAGTGGAACATGTTTTAGTGCATGAGCACATGGCACTTGGAGAACACATGCCGTTAGTTAATTTAACTCATGTTTAATACATGATTTTGGACTATTAATCTTGCAAGATAATGATGTATTGACACATGGGTTCCACAATACATCAAATAAATAAAATATCATGCATTGGTGTAGGTGCAAAAATTTTCAATTTTGGAGAAAGTTTGGAGGAGTTCAAGCTAGGAAGGAGCCATTGTAAGGACCCCAAGCCCTTAAACCTTGATTAGTGTATTAACCACTATGTGTGGTACATGCTTTCTATAAAATGTCAATCGGGAAGCTCTGATGATACTTAATCATTGCCTGTCAATTACAAAATTTCCTGTAATACTCAATGTTATAAGATCATCATCCTGACAATAAAAGACTCATATGTTTGCCCTTTACCAACCCCTTGGTGCCACTTTTCACATTGTAAACTTTTATAAAAATTTGGGCAGAGTCTCCCCATAAATAGAGCTATCCCAAAAAAAAGAGTACAACACATAACAAAATTCCCGGCCAGGGAAAGCATAATACTCAACAGAAAGCAGTAATACAAGTAAATTCCCAGCCAGGGAAGACACCACACATAATACACCAATGACTCTCATATCATTCTAGCAATTCAACCTCTAATTGCATGCAACCTTAAATGAAAGAGAGATAGGCTCATGCCTTTATATACAATCCATATACAAGTATAATCGTGCTCACATGCGAGCATCATGAATATGTATAAATCCTCAGGTGTATATATAGGTACTCTATACGATACCGTGCTCCATCAAGCCCTGGTACCACGATCCTGGGAGTACCTCAAATCAACAGCTCGAGCTCAGCTCCATAGCCATCGATGTACCTGTCCACCTGTCCCAACAGAGACAGCCCCCAACGGGGTGAGCATACCAATACACAAAATCCCATAATCATAATAATGAAATTCATAATTTACAACAAAGGTAAATGCTAATGAATTTAAATGATACTCCCTGGATGGCAACCTCATCCGGGATTCCGTGTACTGTCCCTGTCCTCACAATCATCAAACTCATCAAATCTCAAAATTAGTAAATCAACACATTGATTTACACATCGCATGCCTGATTCTCAAATATCAATAATGAATGATTCCAAGTTCATATACATGCAAATATAGATATATCAATATCTAATATTGATTTCATAATCTCGCTTTCCATTATACCTAGACATCTCAAATGTCTCATAATGAATACATGATTCTACGAACCTAGACATCTCAATGTCTCACGAAGAATACATGATTCTACAAACCTAGACATCTCAAATGTCTCATAATATAGTCATATAAACCCAGTACCCCTTATATCATGTAAGAGTCATCCTACTCTAGTGTCACGCACGCTACAAGCTGCGATATCAAGATTTGGGTCATTCCTTGGCTATATCAACATATATATATATATATTCCTCATGCGCGATTATTCAATGAAATCAATTTTCATTATGCATTCACATATGCCTTAAAATATAGTAATGCTCGTACGTCGCACGTACCTTAAATCTCCGAAGTCCGAGCCAAACCTTGCTCGAGTTCCATGCCCCGAGGAATGATGTGCTAACACGATAAATAATTCACAATTATTTACGAACATGTAACCTATGCTCAAGCACACCCATATCCCTCAAAATATTGTCAACACACGACAATTATCCTCTTAAAAGACCCGGGGCAGGGCACATGCAGGGAAGGAAATAAATGAGACAATATCGAAATTTGTTCAAGAATGCCCTACAAAAATCGAACCCTAATCTCACAATTTCGAACCCAATTAAATACCATAATTCATCTAAAATGTCAATTAAGCTATCCAAGCAAGAATCAACATCCCTTGACAAAAACCCCCAATTTTCGAACTCAAAACCATTAAATTCGAACCCAAACAAGCCCTTAAATTCGAACCCTTAAAATTCTTCAAATTCGAACCATAGCTTCTCAATTCGATCTCAATCAAGCATCATAATACTCCTAAAACATGCAAAAATCGATCAATTGCACGAAATAATACCCCTGCCAAAAACCCCCAAAATTCGAACCAAACCCTACCAATTTTCGAAAATAATTTCGAACCAAAACCACCGAATTTAGTAGGGAATAACATGAGAGGGATGCAAAAGGGGTAAGGGAGGCTATCCATACGAAAATTGGAAGAAAATCGAACGAAAAACGAAGAACCCTAGAAATTGGGGATCGACGCTTACCTGCAAAATCCGAACGAGAAACGCGACGAAACCTTCAATTGACGGAGGGGAAAGGAGCGCCTCGACGAGACGAAGCCGTGGGTAGGTCGGACGCGCCGAACGGCGGCCGGACGGCGGCTGGCGGAGCGCCTGAAACGGCGGGGCAGGGGAGGTGACGGGAAAATCGCGGCGGGAGGAGGGAGAAGAGATTTGAGTTGAAATGATATTTTTCCTTAAAATTTCGGGTTCAACTGCTATTTATAGCAAAAATACCCCGAAAAAATAATAGCCCCACAAATACATCATGATTCCTTAAAAATCATCTGTTTTCAAAAACTCTCTCTCTAACTCCAAAATCCCCTACCGGTGCTCACACAGCACCCGAGATTCCGAGACACATCAAAAACCCAACTCTTAGGTTTTACACCGTAATGTGAATACAATCTCAACCTCTGGATCCAACGATCCCAAATGCCCAAATAAACGAGCCCAGAAGGCCCAACACCTCGATTAAATTCCAAATCGCCACGTAAAACCACTTTAGGGATTATTAACACTACGGGATTAACACCTATAATCCCTGGTCATCACAATATCCCCCACTAAAAGAATTTCGTCCTCGAAATTAGCACTGGTGTATCACGTAACACCCAGGCTACACAACAACATGAAGCCATAACCTCGATTCCTGACCATAATCAGAATCGTATTAATAAACGCGAGGATACTTACCTCTCATCAAACTCTGAAACAGAGCGACATACCAAAACCAACATATCACCCAAGAGGCGAAACGTACCTCGATGCGGGTCATCCCAGATGTCAGCCTCTCATGACTGCAAATCAACCAATACTTACGACTGTAGATCGGACAGTCATCCTTCGATCTAATACTACAGTACGAACACGTCCTGAATGACGCCTCAACCGTAAGAACGTTGACCTCGTGTCAAACTCTGGAGTGGAGTAGACTTCCAAATCCATCATAACGTCAAAGAGCGTCAGCACAGCTCAACGCTAATAATCCAAAAGCAGTTAGTCAACTGAAACTGTAAGGATTCGAATCGCTCCTGATTCTATCGTAGATATCATCCAATGACATCTTTACCAAGACTCACGATGTCTAACATACATCGTTACGAGGGAAACCCTAGTACAACCACGGTGTACACATACCAAACCTGGTTTCCACTTTCAAACTTCCTCCATCGAAGGAGTAGTCGCCTCATTGCAACTTAATTTGGGCAACTCACGGCCACAAATTCAAACAAAAGACATCTCACAAGATGTCCACCTCTGGATGTTCCAAGAATCACGTCCTGATCATAAATAACAACCGAGACTCCGCAGAGTTTAAATTTCTTAAGGGGCATGCAATAAACCCATTGCATCCTCAACGCTTGTGTCGTCAGCGACACTCAACCAATCCGAAATCCTGCCATCCCTTGAAAATCCTCGGATTTAACAATCCAAACTTGGGAAGGCTGTCGCATAACTCGAAGGAAAACACCAACAAGGGAAATACCTTAACCCTCACAAGAAAATCCCTCTTCAAGGGAGTCAACTAACTTCACGATTATCCCTCATAATCATCGTGCCATGGAGATTCCCAATCTCAAGGTGTTCCATATCTCACATCAGAGATTTAACCATCCTAAAATAGCATAACTCTATGCTTAACAGAGAGGAAATCAATAACTGGCATCCGTATACTCACCGGTATACCTGCCTAAGCACTGATATCGCATGCATACTCAATGCACTCGGCTCGGGTATCTACCACATATCCCTAAGCCCCAAACACAACCGTCAATTCTGAGTCATTCCTTACTCAGTGGAGGATGATAATCGACGATTAACAATACACGGTGTGATTCCCAAAATCAACACCACTTGCACCAACTTACCGAATCTTTCAAAGATTCCCAAATAGGTATAATACTACCTCCTTCCTCGCAAGGGAAGCGCCATTGAACTCGAGATCCACAAGTCTCGAACCATCGTTCGGAAAAACTGGATATAATAACACCCATTGTATCCCTAATACACGGGTTCCCTTAGATTGAGTCAATAACGACCTGATGACTCTCTTGTTGGTACTCCAACATCCTGAGCTGTCCCAGACAAGTCTCCAAGATTAAACATAAACGTATACACGTTTCAGTGAGGCATGAACAACCTTAACCTCAATGACATGGTGACTACTAGAGTCCACCACAATCCACATCGTATCACCTTACGATTTGCCAAACTTGGTTCCAACGAGCAGTGTAACGGCTCTAGCAAGCCCATCATGGTGCTGCACACACACGGCAGACAAACCAGTCGCTGTCTCTCTAGGTTCACCTCAAACCTACCAACAAGACGGACGTTTCCACATGGTATAACATACTATGGGAAGAAAACTCAATAGAGTAGCGGGTCTTTATCCAACATTCCTCAATGCCGATACACCCTGGACACTCCAATGTCCCTATGTACTTAACATAACGTGATCCTACTCCCTTAGGACCCATCCTACACCCTCAAGGGTGGTGTGATCATGTCTACCACATGTCACATCGACAGAAAGCGAGTAATTTCCTCCATGATTACTCCTGTCGTCAAATCACATGGCCAAAAGCCATTCCAACGAGCATACCTCAAGGGTATCACCACTCGTAAAATGATTACCCCCAAACATAAGCTGCGGTGCAATCACATGTACAGCGCATCCAACCATTCCTCGAGCAACCCGCTCGGTATAAGGGTCACGTCAATCGGTGCCGCACACACCACCTTGTGCTCGGTACTGGCACCCAAGGCATACCACAGAATACGTATACTCAACGCATCGATCATCGTAACGATGATGCATGTCTAATAAGACATCTCCTACACCATCGTCATCGTCATCCTGTGACGACACATGCCAACTCATGGCATCTAAAACATTGTCAACTAGTGACGATACATGTACATCAGCATATGTCAATCCACTATCATGCTAGTAAAATAGGCATAATAAAACATGTATATCAATGCATGCCAGCTAAAATAAAGCTAATAAAATAGCAATATCTCATACCACATCGCTAGCAATATAGCGTCATACCTGTCTCCGTCGCTCAATAATAGTGCGTAATCAGCACCCATCGCTCGAAGGCGGCAAAATCCTGTGCTGAGTACATAGCGGCAAAATCCCTCGCTATAGAATCGACGGCATGACACCTCGTCATATAATAAGTGGCATGAAACCTCGCTATACCCTGAGCATGAATCATCGTCCACATAGTAGCGGAAAGAGGCATCGCTATCAATACACCTGGCGGAATGAACCATCGCCAATCAATATAGCGGACTGAACCGTCGCTATAAATACACCTGGCGGAATGAACCATCGCCAATAGATATAGCGGAATGAACCATCGCTATAAATACACCTGGCGGAATGAACCATCGCCAATAGATATAGCGGAATGAACCATCGCTATAAATACACCTGGCGGAATGAACCATCGCCAATAGATATAGCGGAATGAACCATCGCTATAAATACACCTGGCGGAATGAACCATCGCCAATAGATATAGCGGAATGAACCATCGCTATAAATACACCTGGCATTGAGTCACTTATCAGTAGTGTATTTCAATGCTTCTCACTACTCCATATAAGCGGAATCCTTCCTCGCTTCATATGGACCTTAGTGCAAGCATTGAAATCCTCACTAGGATAACCTGGACTCGTGAAATATCAGTGCATTTCAATGCTTCTCACTACTCCATATAAGCGGAATCCTTCCTCGCTTCATATGGACCTTAGTGTAAGCATTGAAATCCTCACTTTATATTTCACAATATACATATGCAAAACGATGCGTATCAACATGTATCATATCATAATGCACTATCTTATGCATACCTTGATTTACCTTGTGTTAAATGACTAACCACATAATACATGTTGCCCTTGGGATGCCCGTGCATATGTATAATCATCATTCCTTTTCGTATTCCTTATTTCCTGTAACCTGCAACCATCAGGGTTAACAACAATAGCCATATACGCTATGCATCAACATTCAATACATAATAAAAACACATTATAAACGTATGGATATGCAATGTCATGACATCCTTCCTCTTTAAATCCATATTTCATCTTGAGCCCTTATCATTAGTACATTTTAATGCTTCTTGCTACTCCATGTAAGCGGGACTCTTCATCGCTTCCAATGGACTTTAGCGTTGCTACTCCATGTAAGCGGGACTCTTCATCGCTTCCAATGGACTTTAGCGTTGCTACTCCATATAAGCGGGATTCTTCATCGCTTCATATGGACTTTAGCGTTGCTACTCCATGCAATGGACTTTAGCGTTGCTACTCCATGTAAGCGGGATTCTTCATCGCTTCCAATGGACTTTAGCATCGCTACTCCATGCAATGGACTTTAGCATAAGCCATTAAAATCCTTACTAAGATAACTTTGACTCAAGAAATACACCTCTTATATTTCACAACATGCATATGCAAAAACAATGCACAATAACATATATCATAACCTTAATGCACCACTTTGCATTCATCATGTGTCAACAAGACAACATAAAGTACATGTTACCTCGGAAATATCCCTATTAATGCCATCCTATCGTGTTCCACGATTCCTGCAACCACAATGGTTAGCAATACCACTTTTCATATCATAATAGCACATAAACAATTTGTTATGTCATACAACATTGATGCCATCATGCATAAATATGTGCTATCAATAACTTCCTAGGCCCTTAACAGCCCCAATGAGCAACCACTGCTCTGATACCACTAATGTAAGGACCCCAAGCCCTTAAACCTTGATTAGTGTATTAACCACTATGTGTGGTACATGCTTTCTATAAAATGTCAATCGGGAAGCTCTGATGATACTTAATCATTGCCTGTCAATTACAACATTTCCTGTAATACTCAATGTTATAAGATCATCATCCTGACAATAAAAGACTCATATTTTTGCCCTTTACCAACCCCTTGGTGCCACTTTTCACATTGTAAACTTTTATAAAAATTTGGGCAGAGTCTCCCCATAAATAGAGCTATCCCAAAAAAAGAGTACAACACATAACAAAATTCCCGGCCAGGGAAAGCATAATACTCAACAGAAAGCAGCAATACAAGTAAATTCCCAGCCAGGGAAGACACCACACATAATACACCAATGACTCTCATATCATTCTAGCAATTCAACCTCTAATTGCATGCAACCTTAAATGAAAGAGAGATAGGCTCATGCCTTTATATACAATCCATATACAAGTATAATCGTTCACATGCGAGCATCATGAATATGTATAAATCCTCAGGTGTATATATAGGTACTCTATACGATACCGTGCTCCATCAAGCCTTGGTACCACGATCCTGGGAGTACCTCAAATCAACAGCTCGAGCTCAGCTCCATAGCCATCGATGTACCTGTCCACCTGTCCCAACAGAGACAGCCCCCAACGGGGTGAGCATACCAATACACAAAATCCCATAATCACATTAATGAAATTCATAATTTACAACAAAGGTAAATGCTAATGAATTTAAATGATACTCCCTGGATGGCAACCTCATCCAGGATTCCGTGTACTGTCCCTGTCCTCACAATCATCAAACTCATCAAATCTCAAAATCAGTAAATCAACACATTGATTTACACATCGCATGCCTGATTCTCAAATATCAATAATGAATGATTCCAAGTTCATATACATGCAAATATAGATATATCAATATCTAATATTGATTTCATAATCTCGCTTTCCATTATACCTAGACATCTCAAATGTCTCATAATGAATACATGATTCTACGAACCTAGACATCTCAATGTCTCACGAAGAATACATGATTCTACAAACCTAGACATCTCAAATGTCTCATAATATAGTCATATAAACCCAGTACCCCTTATATCATGTAAGAGTCATCCTACTCTAGTGTCACGCACGCTACAAGATGCGATATCAAGATTTGGGTCATTCCTTGGCTATATCAACATATATATATATATATTCCTCATGCGCGATTATTCAATGAAATCAATTTTCATTATGCATTCACATATGCCTTAAAATATAGTAATGCTCGTACGTCGCACGTACCTTAAATCTCCGAAGTCCGAGCCAAACCTTGCTCGAGTTCCATGCCCCGAGGAATGATGTGCTAACACGATAAATAATTCACAATTATTTACGAACATGTAACCTATGCTCAAGCACACCCATATCCCTCAAAATATTGTCAACACACGACAATTATCCTCTTAAAAGACCCGGGGCAGGGCACATGCAGGGAAGGAAATAAATGAGACAATATCGAAATTTGTTCAAGAATGCCCTACAAAAATCGAACCCTAATCTCACAATTTCGAACCCAATTAAATACCATAATTCATCTAAAATGTCAATTAAGCTATCCAAGCAAGAATCAACATCCCTTGACAAAAACCCCCAATTTTCGAACTCAAAACCATTAAATTCGAACCCAAACAAGCCCTTAAATTCGAACCCTTAAAATTCTTCAAATTCGAACCATAGCTTCTCAATTCGATCTCAATCAAGCATCATAATACTCCTAAAACATGCAAAAATCGATCAATTGCACGAAATAATACCCCTGCCAAAAACCCCCAAAATTCGAACCAAACCCTACCAATTTTCGAAAATAATTTCGAACCAAAACCACCGAATTTAGTAGGGAATAACATGAGAGGGATGCAAAAGGGGTAAGGGAGGCTATCCATACGAAAATTGGAAGAAAATCGAACGAAAAACGAAGAACCCTAGAAATTGGGGATCGACGCTTACCTGCAAAATCCGAACGAGAAACGCGACGAAACCTTCAATTGACGGAGGGGAAAGGAGCGCCTCGACGAGACGAAGCCGTGGGTAGGTCGGACGCGCCGAACGGCGGCCGGACGGCGGCTGGCGGAGCGCCTGAAACGGCGGGGCAGGGGAGGTGACGGGAAAATCGCGGCGGGAGGAGGGAGAAGAGATTTGAGTTGAAATGATATTTTTCCTTAAAATTTCGGGTTCAACTGCTATTTATAGCAAAAATACCCCGAAAAAATAATAGCCCCACAAATACATCATGATTCCTTAAAAATCATCTGTTTTCAAAAACTCTCTCTCTAACTCCAAAATCCCCTACCGGTGCTCACACAGCACCCGAGATTCCGAGACACATCAAAAACCCAACTCTTAGGTTTTACACCGTAATGTGAATACAATCTCAACCTCTGGATCCAACGATCCCAAATGCCCAAATAAACGAGCCCAGAAGGCCCAACACCTCGATTAAATTCCAAATCGCCACGTAAAACCACTTTAGGGATTATTAACACTACGGGATTAACACCTATAATCCCTGGTCATCACAGCCATGGTGAAGGTTTTGGGTCTTCAAGGGTACGGACTTGTTCTTATCTTTATTTGGTTGAATTTTGTAGAATTTGGGTCGAAATTTAGGAGGAGACACGAAATTGTTGGTCTCATTTTGTTAAACCAGAATCTGCAGAAAATGTTGTTGCATGCAGTAGGTAGCTCCGACTTTTCGATTTACCTAAATTCCGAATCTTACTTCGAGCCTCACACAAAAGTTGTAGATATATGTGTTTTCGTCCTGTGGTTAAACTTTGAGATGATTTGGACTTACAATGAATGAGTTATGATGTTTTTACCACAAGGTGCACAATCTGGAACATGCATGTAGGCGGGTTGCACATGCAGTGTATTCTTGGTAAATCTGGGCACAATATGCTACGATTTTGACCTTGGTGTCTGAATAAAAGTTGTAAACCCCTGAGTTATCTTTCATTAGAAACTGGCCTCACTTGATTTGGAGTTTAGTTGTGCAATATATGCACTTTTTCCTAGAACTGCTCACTCTGTAAAAACAGAGTGTATAAGTATTTTTAAAACTGCCATACTTTGTTTTGCATGTGCCTCTAGATGAGCGAACTAGCTTCTGGACTTCAAATATGAACTGTAGTACTTTGGGTTTTCGTGATTTTCCCACTAGCCTCAAGTAATTTGGACTTCATATGAATCTATTATGATTTTTATACAAAAATGGGTCAGGCTGGAATTTTGTAAATTGTCATGTTTTTCCAGCAGATTGTTCTTGGCCATTTTACTTAGGCTAAATGAACGAATTTGAAGATGCGTTGAACAGATGAAATGTTCATTTTTGAGTTAGCTTTGAAAATAAATTGGACCCATGTGATTTTATTAAGTATCGGAGTTATGAGCCGATCTCTACGGTTACGCAGGCTGAAATTTAGAGAATTGGTTTTGGGTCTAAGTTTGAGTTTTATTTTGATATGTTTAAGGCTAGTATGTGACATTATGTTGTATTTGGAACTGTTATGGCCAGGTTTATTAATCCTAAGATTGATTCGAGGATCACTTGGTAATTAGCTAACGGTTTGAGGTACGTTGAAATGAGTTTTATCATGACGTCTGGCAAAGACGTGTAATGATGCTAATGTTTGGCCTTATATGTCATTATTTGATTTATATGACTTAGTTGTCACTATATGATTCTTATGTGACTATATGACATGATGAATGTCTTGGATTACAATATGACATGATGAATGTCTTGGATTACATGATATGTGAAATTACATGATTTGTATATACTTTCACATGAGATTGCATGATATATTGAGTTGCATATGTCATTTGATGCATAAATGATTCATGGGCATATCATATTGATCTATCATTCCTTTGATATCCATGATTTGACTGAGTTGACTTACTCTGAGTGTCGGGTACGACGAGCATGGCGATGACAGGCAGTATAGGTAGTAACTGTAGTCACGTGCAGGTGCGACCGGACCTAGACACGAGGGCTGGAAGCAGTAACGTACATAGGATGAGTTTTCCTAGCGCAATGTACGTATACTGTCACCCTCGGCTCGAGCTTTGATGATTTGATGATACCTTCCTTTGGACTCCGATTTTTGGTATCTTGATATTCGATTCCTTGTACCCATTCATACATCGCATTCATACATGGTATGCATTGCATGATACTTTGTCACTTGACATGATTTATTTATTTCTCGTACTGGGGTACTGCCCCCCTTTGTGGGGGCTGTCATGTCTTTTGTTGTTCGGACATGACAGGCTTTACAGGAGGACATAGTGAGATGCTTACAGTGACGCATCGAGAGATACCAGAGCTCCTTGAGAGCGAGCTCAGGTTTATATTTTATGTTTTGCGTCCCAGTAGTTGTTAGAATATTTTTACTTATGTTTTAAATTACCGGGGTATGCCTCGAGTATCTGTATTTTAATTATTCTAATACTGGTTGATGATATACTTGATAATTTATGTTATGATCAACATGTTGAATTGGAAACCGGAATTACATATTTTAAGTATCAGTATATATGTATCACCTAAAAGCGAAAAAAATTTAGGGCCGTTTGATAAGACCTTTGAAATAAATCTTCCGCTGTTTACGCAAATTAATCAGTATGTGTTAATTAAACACCACATTAGAATCGGGCCCTCACATTATGGTATCAGAGCATATATCTGGAATATGCTCGCACTAGAGTTAGGACACTGAGAATAGACACAAATGAATTGTTTGTGCATGTGTCTGACTATGTGATTATATATGCTCTTGCCTGCTATGATTACATGTTAGATAATGAGATGTTACACATGTAATAGATTATTAAGCAGGGATAACTAGATGTCATATCTCTGACTATTTTACTATGCTGAGGTGCATAGAATCTGGAGAATTTGAACCCTGAGTTGCATATAATCTAGAAAATTTGAATGCTGAGTTGCATACAATCTAGAGAATTTGAGAATTTTATTTGTTAGCACTGATAGTTGCTGACCGGATGATGATGTGGAATAAGTGATGAGAACATCTCTGACTTAAGATTGTATATGATGTTTTGATTTTGTGATGGACAGTTAGTGTTTGGACAGGTAGCAGCGATACAGACTTTAAGAGCTATCTATCGAACATGTAGACACTATAAACTGTTAATTGCACTATAACTTAGTGATAATGTTTCCATTATTGGAAATTGTGTTTATCACTTTGGGACTTATCATTGTGATTAGTGGGATGACACTAGAAATAATTAAAACGCTTTGTGTCGATTGACATCGAGAATTTAAGTCTGAAAGACCAAGGTTATACGTATGAGTTTACGTCAAAACCTGTGTACGACGATATGATAATTTAGATCTTGAGGATATTGAAATTATCGATATTTCAATTGAAGAATCGAGTATAGTTGTTATGAGAAACAACGAGAATTGGTTTGAATGAGGACTTGGATTTAGGGACTGTCGTAATTCAGTTCCAGTTTTTGTGTCCGAACTATGAAGAAAAACTACAAGATGAACTCTTCTAGATGAGAGTATCTAGAGTAATGGTAGTGATGGAAGACGAGTTTCCCTCTTGTTGACATGGGAAAGAATGTTTATGAGAAAACCGTGTTGATTACATAGAAAATGATAAACGATTATCGTGGACTTGAGAAATAGATGTATATGCTTAATCTCGATAGTTATTCACTAGTGACGAGATTATAAATCGACTGAAGAATAAGACACCGATGTGGTGCGAAGTAGTTAAAACTGGATTAAAGGTTAATGAAGTGACTATCATTGGGATAATCCAAGTAGTCCTAGAAAAGTTTCAGAAGTATCACTCCAATTTATCCAGCTCTAGTAGTTCTAGAGGTACTATGAGATTGTAGAATATCAAATCTTTTTGAAGTCACTGTGGATGTAAATATCTACTGATCCATTTGAAAGAATAATATGAACTGATATTGATGGTGGCCAGTCAGAGCATGTGTGTTACGTGCTCAGCAACAGATGCAACCATAACAACAAATACCATGAGCTAGGGGTAGATATCAGAATGGTTATTCTTTTCGACCACTCAGTTCCAGCAGCAGTTAATTATCTGCAGACTAGAGAGTATACATTGAAAGAGGATAATATTAGAGATGCTTCAGTACTAGTGATCGCAAATATGTCATGTATTTGATCGCACTGCACAAGTGTGATTGAGACAAAAAGCATTGTTTTCATACATTGCCTCAAATGTGCATTGGTTATTATGATTGGGAAAATACACCAGCAGTGATAATTATACTATCCGCACTTGCAACAATGAACTGCAGATTACAGTTTGTTGATAGTGTTGTGGATTTGAATTAAATGATGTTGTCGAAATATGGTTTTGATTGTATCAAGGGCATGGATACTCTGATAAATTTTGAGGATATCGTAAGTTGATTTCAGGGTATAATGAATTTTTAACCGTCTTCTGGATACAAATGAAATGTTTATCGCCACGAATAGCAAGCTAAGATACTGATAGTATCAGCTATGAAAATATTGTGGTTGCAATACTTGGAAAATGAGGGATATTTGATAATAAGCAGTTGATGCTTATAAAAAAAAAAAAGAGTCGAGGTTGACTGATATTATAGAGGTAAGAAAACCTACCGAGATTTTTCCCGAGGAAATGAAAGAATTTTCACTAAAGAAGGAAATTGATTTTAACTATTCGTTGATGACAAGGAATAGATTTGATATCGAAAGCACTGTACGGAATGTCATCAGCAGAGTTGACAGATATATGAATAGTTGTTGAATATCCTCGATACTGGTACATATGTCTGAGTATGTCACCTTGAGGGAACATCAGTATTGTTCGTAAAGAAGAAAAATGATATGATGAAGAGGTGTATCGACTAAAGGTAGTTGAACCGGGCTACTGTCAAGAATAAAATACCTACTACCTAAGATTGAGAAGTATTTGATTAGTTGTAAAAAAAAAACTTCGATGTATAAGAAGAATGATTTTAAATCTGGTTACCATCAGTTTGAGTCAAAAGAGAAAATGTTCTCTAGGCAAATGGTCAAACCATATATAGGTATTTAAATTTTTGGTAATGTCGTGTAGTCTGACAACTATACCAGTGGAGTTATGAATTTGATGAATAAAATATTCCGTAACTTTTGGACGGAATTGTAATCATATTCATCAGTGGTATACTAGTGTATACGAGATACGGAAGGAACCACACAGAACATCTGCGAATGATGATTGAGACGCTTCGTAAAGCTCAAATTGTATACCAAGTTATCGAAGTGTAAATCTTGGTTGAATTGAATGTTATTTTGGGATAGGTGATACAGCTCACAGGATACCTGTTGATCCCAGTAAAGTAGAAGTAGTACTAAATTGGGCTAAGACCAACCAGTGTAAGTACCACAATGAATTTCAGGAAATTTCTAGTTTTGAGTTTTATAGCTCAAATTGTTTAGATCAAACAGAGATTGTGAAACAAGTTGAGTCGGAATTGATTGACTATTCAATAGAAGATATTGATTTCATATAATATTCTATATGTCAATGAGAAAATGACATGTTTGAGATGTGGATAATGTGGTTTAGTTACGGTGAGTATTCAGTAACAACTGTATATGATTGAGATCCGAGGATAATATCATAATTCAAAAACTATTTCAGAATGTCATGGGTACTAAGTTAGCAATGAGTATTGATTAGCATACCCCTACTGATGAATAAACTGAGATAATATCCAGACATTGGAATCTATGTCCCGATTAATAGTGGTGATTTAGTGGGAATTGATAGAAATAACTATTCACCAGTAGAATTTTTCTATAATTTAAGTTTCAGAAAACTTTTGGGATGGCATCGGTTCAGGTTTTGCAGAACCAGAATTACCGATCGCTTATGTGATGATAGAAAATTGATAAGAAATTTTGGCATAACTTAAGATTGTTGAGAAAAAATGCCAGGAACGATAAAATTTCTGCGAAAAAGATTAAAATTTGGCTTGAGGTGAGCAGATTTGCTACGCCAAAGAGAAATATATCGTTAGACTTCGAGTTGAGAATCAGGTAAATATGGAAATATTACATTTGCGATGATCAATATGATTCGTTAAGTGAGGTTTGATGTTGCTTCGATATTTTGAACCTTGTGGAATCAGAGAGAAGTTGATTCAGTGGTATATCATTGACATGATCACAACAGTTGTCATTGATACGTGATGATTCTTATGTATATATGAATGAGATTGAGACATCACATATAATTTAATTTATTCAGTTATAATCAGTTTTGCGATTTCGAGGACGAAATCTTTTTAAGAGGGGAAGAAGTGTAAGGCCCCGATGCTAATTAGTCCGGATTAACGATGATAAGCGAACCCGGATAATAAAAAGTATAGACTTTGAATTAAGGTGTTCCGGACCACTATGGGTCAACCAACTAGTGGAACATGTTTTAGTGCATGAGCACATGGCACTTGGAGAACACATGCCGTTAGTTAATTTAACTCATGTTTAATACATGATTTTGGACTATTAATCTTGCAAGATAATGATGTATTGACACATGGGTTCCACAATACATCAAATAAATAAAATATCATGCATTGGTGTATTGGAGCTCACGCCTAAACCCATGGATTTCAGATTTTTGTCTCAAATTTCCACCCTTTTCTCTCTCTTCATCCCCATCAAAGAAATTCTCCTCCTTCTCTCTAGGCATTTCGAAATTCCAGCCTCTTTTAGGACCAAAATCTCTTGCAATTGTTAATGCATGTTACATGCAATTAGTAATTTAGAAACCCCAAGGCAAGAGTGTTAGTTAGGTGCAAGAATTTTCAATTTTGGAGAAAGTTTGGAGGAGTTCAAGCTAGGAAGGAGCCATGGTGAAAAGGTTTTGGGTCTTCAAGGGTACGGACTTGTTCTTATCTTTATTTGGTTGAATTTTGTAGAATTTGGGTCGAAATTTAGGAGGAGACACGAAATTGTTGGTCTCATTTTGTTAAACCAGAATCTGCAGAAAATGTTGTTGCATGCAGTAGGTAGCTCCGACTTTTCGATTTACCTAAATTCCGAATCTTACTTTGAGCCTCACACAAAAGTTGTAGATATATGTGTTTTCGTCCTGTGGTTAAAATTTGAGATGATTTGGACTTACAATGAATGAGTTATGATGTTTTTACCACAAGGTGCACAATCTGGAACATGCATGTAGGCGGGTTGCACATGCAGTGTATTCTTGGTAAATCTGGGCACAATATGCTATGATTTTGACCTTGGTGTCTGAATAAAAGTTGTAAACCCTTGAGTTATCTTTCATTAGAAACTGGCCTCACTTGATTTGGAGTTTAGTTGTGCAAGATATGCACTTTTTCCTAGAACTGCTCACTCTGTCAAAACAGAGTGTATAAGTATTTTTAAAACTGTCATACTTTATTTTGCATGTGCCTCCAGATGAGCGAACTAGCTTCTGGACTTCAAATATGAACTGTAGTACTTTGGGTTTTCGTGATTTGCCCACTAGCCTCAAGTCATTTGGACTTCATATGAATCTATTATGATTTTTATACAAAAATGGGTCAGGCTGGAATTTGGTAAATTGTCATGTTTTTCCAGCAGATTGTTCTTGGCCATTTTACCTAGGCTAAATGAACGAATTTGAAGATGCGTTGAACAGATGAAATGTTCATTTTTTAGTTAGATTTTAAAATAAATTGGACCCATGTGATTTTATTAAGTATCGGACAAGTTATGAGCCGATCTCTACGGTTACGCAGGCTGAAATTTAGAGAATTGGTTTTGGGTCTAAGTTTGAGTTTTATTTTGATATGTTTAAGGCTAGTATGTGACATTATGTTGTATTTGGAACTGTTATGGCCAGGTTTATTAATCCTAAGATTGAGTCGAGGATCACTTGGTAATTAGCTAACGGTTTGAGGTACGTTGAAATGAGTTTTATCATGACGTCTGGCAAAGACGTGTAATGATGCTAATGTATGGCCTTATATGTCATTATTTGATTTATATGACTTATTTGTCACTATATGATTCTTATGTGACTATATGACATGATGAATGTCTTGGATTACAATATGACATGATGAATGTCTTGGATTACATGATATGTGAAATTACATGATTTGTATATACTTTCACATGAGATTGCATGATATATTGAGTTGCATATGTCATTTGATGCATAAATCATTCATGGGCATATCATATTGATCTATCATTCCTTTGATATCCATGATTTGACTGAGTTGACTTACTCTGAGTGTCGGGTACGACGAGCATGGCGATGACAGGCAGTATAGGTAGTAACTTGTAGTCACGTGCAGGTGCGACCGGACCTAGACACGAGGGCTGGATGCACTAACGTACATAGGATGAGTTTTCCTAGCGCAATGTACGTATACTGTCACCCTCGGCTCGAGCTTTGATGATTTGATGATACCTTCCTTTGGACTCCAATTTTTGGTATCTTGATATTCGATTCCTTGTACCCATTCATACATCGCATTCATACATGGTATGCATTGCATGATACTTTGTCACTTGACATGATTTATTTATTTCTCGTACTGGGGTACTGACCCCCTTTGTGGGGGCTGTCATGTCTTTTGTTGTTCGGACATGACAGGCTTTACAGGAGGACATAGTGACGATGCTTACAGTGACGCATCGAGAGATACCAGAGCTCCTTGAGAGCGAGCTCAGGTTTATATTTTATGTTTTGCGTCCCAGTAGTTGTTAGAATATTTTTACTTATGTTTTAAATTACCGGGGTATGCCTCGAGTATCTGTATTTTAATTATTCTACTACTGGTTGATGATATACTTGATAATTTATGTTATGATCAACATGTTGAATTGGAAACCGGAATTACATATTTTAAGTATCAGTATATATGTATCACCTAAAAGCGAAAAAAATTTAGGGCCGTTTGATAAGACCTTTGAAATAAATCTTCCGCTGTTTACGCAAATTAATCAGTATGTGTTAATTAAACACCACATTAGAATCGGGCCCTCACAGATTGTCTCTTGACCTGTTATCTACAATCTCATCATCACTGTTAGTTTCGAGATGGATATTTTCCATCTGATTTTGAATTGATTCCTTGCTACCCTCAATACATAAAGATTCATCAAAAACTACATGAACAGATTCTTCTACAGTTAAAGTGCGATTATTGAAGACGCGAAAAGCTTTGCTATTAGATGAATATCGTAAGAATATCCCATTTTCTGATTTAGCTTCAAATGCTGTAAGATGATTCTTACCATTATTGTGAACGAAGCATTTGCAACCAAATACATGAAGGTGAGAGATAGACGGTCTGTTACCAGTCCATATTTCATATGGAGTAAGATTCAACTTCTTGTTAATCATAGACCGATTTTGAGTGTAGCACGCAGTATTTACAGCTTCTGCCCAGAACTTTTGCGAAATGCCAGAATCAGCAAGCATTGTCCTTGCTGCTTCTTTAAGCGTTCTGTTTCTTCGTTCTGCAACTCCATTTTGTTGGGGAGTTCGGGCGGCTGAAAATTCGTGCTTAATTCCATGATCTTCTAGAAAGATTCAAGATTCTGATTTGAAAACTCAATGCCTTTGTCACTTCGAATCCTGTCTATGCTTGATGATTTCTCATTCTGAGTGCGTTTCAGCAGCTTGATCAATTTCGGACCGGTCTGATCTTTACTGCTAAAAAATATAGTCCAAGTAAAACGTGAGTAATCATCAATAACAACAAGAGTATACCGCATTCCCCCTAAACTTGTTATTGATATAGGACCAAACAAGTCCATATGCAGTAGTTCTAAGCAGCGTGAGGAGGATTTGGCATTCTTGTTTTTGAAGGACGATCTGATCTGTTTGCCCATTTTGGCACGCTTCACAGATCTTATCCTTAGCAGTCGATCTTGGGCAGACCGACAACTAAATCATGTTTACACATGCTAGAAATAGTCTTAAAATTGAGATGATTCAAGCGTTTATGCCATAGTCAGTGTTTATTATCATTATTAGCGATGAAGCAAGTAGGATTATCAGGTTGAGCAAAGTTCCAGTTAATCTTATATGTATTTCCATTTCTGATTCCTACAAGCATGGTCATACCGTCTGACGATTTAACAGTGCAAGTGTATTTGTGAAATTCTACAGTATAACCATTATCACATAGTTGACTTATACTAATCAGATTATAGCATAGATTTTCAACTAACAGCACATCATTGATAATAATATTACCATGGACAATCTTACCCTTGCCCACGGTCTTACCCTTTGAGCTATCTCCGAAGATGATCTTGGGTCCAGTACATTCTGTGACTTCAGACAGCAGCTCGATGTTTCCAGTCATGTGACGAGAACACCCACTGTCCAAGTACCAGTCTGATGCAAGTTTCTTTGGTACCTGTCATCAAACATAATTATTGTTGGTACCCAATCCTCGTCTGTTTGACTCATATCTTCGTCTGCCATTAGACATTGAATATCATCTTCGCTTTCGCTGGAAGAATATTCGGAGCTTTCTTAATCTGAATCAGTCTGAGCCCACTTGCTGTTTCCTTCTTCTGCTACTAGGACCTTTTGGGACTTCCCATGATGACTTTTACGATCTTTGTAGTGCTTCTTTTTCTTGTCATCACGATGCTTTTCTTTACGCTCTTCTTTCTTCGGTCTGGTGCAATCTGCAATAAAATGTACGGTCTTACCACAATTGTAGCAAGCCTGATCATTAACAGCATTGTCCTTTCTTGATTTATAATGATGAGAGGGTTTAAAATTCCTTTTATTTTTAGACATGAATTTACCAAATTTCTTGATAAATAATGACATAGCATCATTACTTATCTGTTCGATGGATCGATCTGTTGTGGGGGCGGTCTGGTCTGGAATGGCTGCCAGTGCTTTGTTTGGTTGAGAGATGAGTGGCTCTGCTTCACCGCTGCTGATCAGTTCGAACTCATATGCTTTAAGATCTGTGAAGAGATCATGAAGTTCAACCTTGTTCAGATCTTTGGACTCCCTCATTGCAATGGTCTTAACATCCCATTCTTTTGGCAGGGCTCTCATAACTTTCAGAGCGATCTCTCTGTTTGAGTATTCCTTGCCCAGACCATTCGGTTCATTGATAATACCAGTAACTCTTTCATCAAACTCATTTAGATTTTCTCCAATCTTCATTTTTATGCTCTCAAATCTTTGAAGAGCAACAGTCAGCTTGTTTTTCTTGGTCTGGTCGTTCCCTTCACATAGCTGTGCTATCTTCTCCCAAATTTCTTTGGCAGTTGAGCACATTTTGATTTTACTGAACATGTTCTTGTCCAATGTCTTGAACAAGATGTCTTTGGCAACGTTGTCGAGGTTTGCTTTCTTTCTTTCTTCATTCTTCCAGAGGGATCTATCCTTCTCGACAATTTGGGGTTCACCACCAGTAATGGATACTGATGTATTGACTTTCAGAATCTTCATTGGTCCATCAGTGATGACGAACCACATATCGTCATCATGTGCTGCCAGATGAGCTTGCATTCTGATTCTCCAATCATCATAGTCTTCTTTTGAGAACATAGGAATGTTGTTGAATGATGCCATCAGCTCAAGTGTCTTTGTGCTGATTAAGACGACCTGCTCTGATACCACTTGTTAGGATTGGTCCGGAGTGTTTAGAGGGGGGTGAATGAACACTCCTATTAAAAATTAATCCCTTGTGATTTCTTTCGGATAGTGAAAGAAATCTGTTTCTTAATCAACTCTTTTGCAGAACAGACCACTGGATATTTTAGTGCGGAACGGTCTGTTCTTAATTTAGTAAGAACGGCGCGATGGCTTGAATAATAGAACGAGTGTAGAATGATAAAACACAGAATATGTTTCTGGAAGTTCGAAGGTGGTGTGATCCTTCTACGTCTCCCCTTCTTCCAATTAAGGAAGGATTCCACTAGAAGACTTTGATTTATACAATCCTGTTGTACAAACCCGATTCAGCTGGATTTACCTCACTACCAGACTGAAACTCCTAGTCTCTCGATCTGTTCAGACACACTCTGTCTGACAGTTACAATTGTTTCTCACTTCTATATTTCAATACAGAATACACAAGATAGACTTTAGTCTATGCACACAATGATCCTAAAATGATCAAATATTACAATATACTTGTGCTTATGAAGATTTTCAGCTCGAGAAAGTCTGAGCTTGTAAGCTTGTGCTGTTTTGCTTTCTTGTGCATTTTTCGATTGATCAGACTCTTTCTTGAGCTCTTCTGTTGCATCCTTTTATAGTTGCATGTACCAACGACATTATTTCCCTTAATGTGCAACTCTTGACTCTGCTTAAACTCTGAGTAAGCTACAGTCTTCTTCTTTAGGGTACTTGCCGTTCTGGTTCATGCTTTCGGCGACTGTCAGGTAAGCTCTTCTTTGTCTTCTTACCTTTTATGGTAATCTTCAGTCCTTGGTCTTTTTCTTCATTAATTGCAACATTAAATGCTTCAATAAATAGCCGTTAATGATTCGGACTGAAGAACCAATCTTTATTCAGCCTTGACTGTTCTGATCTGATAGAAGTTGAGATCGATCTGAAGCTTCGATCTGGTCAGGCTGATTTCCATCGATCTGTTTTGTTTTGCGATATACCATATCAGCTTGATCTGTTTTGGCCGATTGATCTGGTCAGTCTGATTTCTCTCGATCCGATCTGATATATTTTGTCATCTTTAAAATCTGGAACTAACAAACGTAATTAATTTCCGGATATCACATAGGCTAAGAACACAAGAAATATGAAAGAAAATTGCTCGAAGATATGATAGTGCAGTAAACTGTAAACGGAAAAAGTGAAAAGTTTAAAAAATCTAATGGCGGTTGCAGAAGGGAGGAGATGTAACGCCGTACTATAGATGAAAGCACACATAGACAAGTGTCGGCCATCTAAGCAACAAATAGTTTTTGAAAATAATTAGAACGAATACGATTAAAGCGGGACCAAAATAATTAAACATTATAAAATTTGAAATCCGAAGTTCCAATTGGTTAATATATAAGTAAGGTTATCATTAGCTGAGCATACTTGGTAATATCTGCTGATATGTAGAGTCTACTGGTTAAGTAGCAAACTTTACTGCAGCAGATAATTGTTTTACCAACTGAGCAGTAGTAGACCTCCGAAAGACACACAAATTCCCCCTCAAGTAATATTCCCCCTAAATTCATGCAATATCTAAAATGCAATTCCCCCTCACACAAAGAGAATTAATCAATGAAGATCACTTAGTTATATCAAATAAGCCAAGTATATTGTTAAAGTAGGAAAACTTAGCATTCAGTAGGGGTTTTGTGAAAATGTATGCTGCTTGTTGTTCGGTAGATATGTATTCCAACCGAATCTCATTCTTCATTACATGATCTCGGATGAAGTGATGACGAATATCAATATGCTTGGTCCAAAAATGAAGAACTGGATTATACGTGATAGTTATAGCAGATGTATTGTCACAAAATATCGGTGCCTCAGTGGGCTCAATTCCATTGTCTCTTAGTTGTTGTTGAATCCATAGTAGTTTAGCACAACAGCTTCCAGCAGCAAGGTATCCTGCGTCTGCAGTAGACATTGCGATGGATGTCTGTTCTTGCAACCCCATGAAATCAATCTATCTCCTAGGAATTGACAGTATCCACTAGTGCTCGTCCTATCAATCTTACATCCTGCATAATCAGCATCTGAATATCTAATTAAATTAAATGTAGAATCCTTGGGATACCAGGGGCCACCATTTTTAGTTCCTTTTAAATAATTAAGAATCCTCTTAGCAGCAGTATAATGCGATTGCTTAGGATTTGCTTGGAAGCGAGCACACATACATACAACAAATATGATGCCGGGTTTGTTGGATGTCAAATAACGTAAAGAACCAATAATACCATGATACATGGTTACCTCTATAGGTATGCTTTCTTCGTCCAAATCTAGTTTAGCAGACGAGCTCATGGGAGTGGCTGCTGCTGAACTAGTGCTCATACCGTACTTCTTTAGTAGCTCCTTTGTGTACTTTGATTGGTTGATGAATATTCCCTCAGCAGATTGTTTGACTTGCAATCCTAGGAAAAATGATAATTCCCACATCATGCTGATCTCAAACTAATCATGCATGATTTTGGAGAATCTCTCACAAAGTTATAGGTTAGTACTACCAAAAATAATATCATCAATTTATATCTGAACTAGTAAAGTATGGTCACCCTTTGTGAATTTAAAAAGAGTCTTGTCCACCGTGCCAATGGTAAAGTTATGCTCAGCTTCAAATCGGGCTACAGGGCCAAAAGTCTCATCAAAGTAGATGTCTTATTCCTGTTTGTATCACTGTGCAACTAATCTTGCTTTATTCCTAATTATTGTACCATTCTCGTCCAATTTATTTCTAAATACTCATTTGGTACATATAACAGTGTGATGCGATGGACGTGGTATTAAGTGCAAAACTTTATTTCTCTCAAGTTGATTAAGTTCTTCTTGAATAGCTTCTACCCAGTTTGTATCTAAAATAGCATCATCTATCTTTTTAGGTTCTATGTGAGAGATGAATGCACCATGAAGGAATTCATTTATCATATGTCCTCTTGTTCTGAATAAAGCAATAGGGTTACCTATGACCTGCTCAGGTGGATGATTATTCTTCCACCGGAGCAGAGGTCCAAGAGGATTTCTTCCTTCGTCAATAGGGAATTGAGTTGGTAGCTCAGTAGATTGGATGGTTCATCGTTGGAATTTGCGATATCTACTGCAGTAGGGGTAGATTCAGTAGTGTCCTCGGCATCAAGGTTTAGCTCTTGTGGAGCAGTAGTCTCCTCTACTTGTGCTTCCGGAACTTCTGGTTCTAATATGCAGTCAACAGTTCTACTGTAATCCAACTCATCATCACATCATCAATAAGCATATTTTCTAACCGGTTACTCAAATTATTGATTTGTAACTCAGAGATAGAATTAACAAGAGATTCATCAAATTTGACATGAATAGATTCATCTACTGTAAGTGTTCTATTATTAACTACTCTAACAGCCTTACTAACCGTAGAGTAGTCAAGGAATATTCATGCATCAGATTTAGCATCAAATGCGGTGAGATGAGCTTTCCATTGTTGTGAATAAAATATTTGTAACCAAACACATGGAAATAAGAAATATTTGGCTTACTCTCATTCCATATCTCATACGATATTTTGTTAGCTCGTTTATTAATCATCGATTTGTTCTACGTATAGCAAGATGTATTTACTGCTTCTGCCCAAAATCTATGAGAGATTCTGATTCTGCAAGCATAGTTCGCGCAGCTTCTTTCAAAATGCGGTTCTTACGCTCAGCAACTCCATTTCGTTGTGGGGTTCTAGCAGCGGAGTCTTCATGTTTAACACCATCTAGATATGATTCAAGTGTATGATTGGTAAACTCAGTACCATTGTCACTACGAAGTCTATCTATCACACACGATTTCTCATTTTGTAATCTCTTGAGTAGTTTGATCAGTTTTGGAGTAGCCTAATCTTTGCCACTTAGAAACAGGACACACGTAAAACGAGATAAATTGTCTATTAACACTAGGGTATACTTCATTCCCCCTAGATTTGTTACTGTTATATGACCAAAAAGATCCATGTGCAGCAATTCTAGGCATCGAGAAGAAGATTTACAACATCTGTTCTTAAAGGTAGGTCTGATCTGTTTACCAAGTTGGCATGATGAACAAATCTCGTCTTTTGAGAACTCTATCTGGGGCAATCCATCAACTAAATCAAGCTTGTGCCAAAGTCAATTTTTGAAACTATTCAAGGAAGCAAAGCAGGTAGGTGAGGCAGGTTGATCAAAATTCCAATCAATATTATATGTGTTATCATGCCTTTTACCTACAAGCAGTATACTACCATCAGTAGATCTTATTGTGCACGAATGCTGGTTGAATTCTACTAAATGTCCATTATCGAGTTATAGCATAGGTTTTCAACTAACAATGCATCTTTAATAATAATGTTAAACCATAAATAATATTACCCCTTACCCACAGTTCTACTTTTCGTGTTGTCACCAAACGTTATTCTTGGTCTGGTAGTGTCTACTAACTCAGTAGACATGCACTTCATGTCATATACCTAGAACATCCACTATCCAGAAACCACAACAAGCTGGATCCTAGATCTCTGCAATTAAAGCGATGAGAGCATTAGTATCCAATCCTAATTGGGTCCAGACGGGATTAGCCATTTCGTGACCCACACTTAGACAACCCTGAATCTTTTGGGTGTGTGTGTCCTGAAATGTGTGTGCATAAAATGTGATGGTGTTCTAGGGCGTTGTGTGTGATATTGAGTGTGTGTATGTTGTTTCGGCTTTTGATTCCTGTTTGGAAGCGTGTATCTCTTTTGGACAGGCATACAATTATGATATCAGTTAGGTTTTGTCTCTCGAGTTGCCTGACCAGTAGGCTTATGTCCATTATTGGACTTTTGTACTGGTCTAGTCTTCTCTACTGGCTTAACGTAACAAATACCTTTGTATGATGCATGTTCCTTAACGAGTTTTTGCTTGACAGGTTCCATCTCCAACTCACTTGGTTCATATATTGTGCTGGATCTAATTCATTGCTTGAGATTTGTTTTTCACCAGACACAGTTGAGATCGTGTGCTAGAAGCATTGATGTCATTGTTGATATAGCATATGCCAGCAAGTCGCCAGCAAGCCTAATCGACTCTAGTATTTCATATTTCCTAGCAGTAGTGTGTTACATGTGCGAAACCAAATTGATAAGTTTCAGGTGTACGCATTTAACTTCATCCTTTTATTTTTGATAGACTTCCTTTTGCCCTTAAGCATTCCAGCTGCCTTGATTGTTCACAATCAAGTTTACTATCATGCCGTTCGACTTGGCTTCTTGAAGGACTCATACAACTATTGATACTCATTTATCATCTTGCAATGCATTGTTGAGTTCAATATGAGTGAATTCAGAAAGATTAGAATTAGTACCTCACTGTCAATTGGCCATGAGACAGTGGACTCCTTCATCTTCACTTTCGCTTGAGGATCTTGATGATTCTTCTATTCTGAGTCTGAATCAATCCACTTACTCTTGTTCTCTTCAGCAACAAGAACTTTTTGATCTCTATCTCTCCTGGTTGATCTTCTTTTCTCCTTAGACTTCTTGTAGTCCTTGGAAATCCTCTTTTGATGATTCTTCTTTGGTTTGGTACAATCGGCGATGAAGTGTCCTGGTTTGTGACAGTTTAAGCACGCACAATCATCTTCTTTTGATATTCCTTGAAGTTCTGCTTCCTTTGATAAGACTGATATATCTTATGGCTATTTTTCATAAATTTTCCGAATTTCTTGACAAACATCGACATTGCATCAGTACACATTTGTTCAGGAGTCATCTCTGTTGCAGTGGACAGGGACTCTGATGCATCAAGGCCTTCTTTGGTTGACTTGTACTTGGTTCATCGTCAAATCGAATGCCTAATTCAAACTCATACACCTTTAAATTAGCAAATAGATCATGCAGATCGATCTTGTTTAAATCTTTGGACTCTCATGACTATGGTCTTCTATCCCATTCTCTTTGGAGACCTCTCATTACCTTTAGAGTAACTTCTCTGTTTGAGATTTTTTTTTCCAAGGTGTTGAGTTCGTTGATAATTCATGTTACTCTTTTATCATATTCGTTGTGAGTCTCTCCAGATATCATCTTAATATCTCGAATTTTTGTAGAGCAACAGTAAGTTTGTTTTCTTTAGTCTGATCATTTCCTTCACACAGTTGTGCGATCTTTTCCCAAATATCCTTTGCAATATGACACATCTTGATTTTGTTGAACATGTTTTTGTCCAGAGTTTTGAATAAGATGTTCTTAGCCATGTTATCCATGTTCGCCTTTTCTTTTCATCATTTGTCCAAGATGCTCTATCCTTTTCAACCATCCGAGGTTCACCACTAGAGATAGCCACGATTGTGTTGACTTTCATGATTGTCATTGGTCCGTCATTGCTGACATACCACATATCATCATCCTGAGCACTAAGATCTGCGTGTATCCGACTTCTTCAGTCATCATATTCATCCTTCTTGAACATTTGAACTATACTGAATGGGCCATCAGTTCTGGTATTTTCACAATTGAGAATACCTGCTCTGATACCACTTAGGATCGGGGTAGTGTTTAAAAGGGGGGTTGAATAAAGACTAGACTCAATTTCTAGATTCTTCAAAATACAACAGACTATTAAGTACTGCAGTATTGTAAGGCAGTAGACAACTAAAGATAGCGCGGAAGATATCTATTGGACTTGTGAGTAAAGAACTGATAGACAAAAGCAAGGAGACAGTAAGGTAAAGTGCATAAAGTAAATAACACAAAAGAGTTGTTTCTGGAAGTTCGAAGCACAAACACTTTTACGTCTTCCCTTCTGTCATTGCCGGAAGGTTACACTACAAGACTTTGGCTTACACTTTTCAGTATACAACCTAGTTAGAACCCACACGGATTTGCCTAAACTCCTAGCAACACTATAATCACAGAGATTGCAAAGTGATTTTTACAACACTCTCACAAGATATAAAACTCTGTTTTTCCTTGAGTGTTCTTGAGCAGTAGACTAGAGTGCTTAGATCTTCTCGATCTCAATAATGCTTGGATACTGCTCTGCAAAATTTCAAAATATTTCAATAAGTGCTTTTGATGAATGTTTTGCTTGTTTTCGAATGAAGTAGATTCAAGATTTTTAGTGCTGAGAGCTTTCTTCATTCTGCTAACTATCTTCAAATGGAAAGATCCGCGCAAAATCAACTTCCTTTTCGTCCAAATTCCTTTTGTCCTCTTTCCAATTTCTTTAGTCAACGGATAGTTCATTCTGACGATATTGGTGGCATGATATGGCAGTGCGGCGTTCTGTGGTATTATTGTAAGAGTGAATCTGTTCAAGTTTTGTCTTGTTGCCTTTTTACGTCTGCTGGCTTCTCTCTAGTGATTTAGTCTGTTGGACTAAAATCACCGGATGTCTTGTAATGTCTGCTGGTATCTTCCAGTGAATACTCCAGTGGACGTTGCAGTGAGCTATGATACTGTAATCCAGCAGACTTCTATTTTTTCCATCCAGTAGATGATGACTTCAACTCTTAGCACCAGTAGACCTTTGTAGAGTCAGTCGACAGACTTCTTCATCAGTAAGCTTCTTCGATGCAGTTGACTCTTCAAGCAGTAGACGTTTGTTATTACCAAAATTTAGAAATGTTTTCCCAACACTTTTGATCATAGTCAAGGAATCGGCTCATTTGATACTTTTTTTGAATATTACTCTCAATTTTTTAAGAAGAATGTTGTCGATCAGAAGACGTCAATCAGACTTCGAACTTAACTTGATGCAAAATCATTGTACATGCTCACATTGTTCAAAGATTGGTTCAATGCGGAGCGAAGGAATAAAAGAGGAGGAGGAGTGGACGTTCGGCAACCAAAGTTCCAAAGATGAAGAAGAATTTGCGAAAACTATACTAATTAATTATGATGAATAATGTAAATTTTTTTCAAAGTTCATATACCGTAGATTTTACAGCAAGCTTTTTATATTCAATAAATTATGAATTTTTTCATCATATTTCATGTATTATTTGAACAAGATATTTAGACATAAAAAAACTATCCTCAATTCCCAAAAAAAAATTTATATATATCAGACCGGTTCCGGATTGGAACTGGTCCAATCCGGACCACCGAATCGGATGGATCCATGGCCATAGACCATGGAACCAAAATCAGATCCGGTTCCGATCAGATTGAGCTCGGAACCAGATTGATCTAGTCCAGATCCAGTTCATAAGCACCCTGTGGATCCTAAATTTAGACAATAAGGCTCAATCTCTTGATTCTCTTATTTACCAAATAATGCTAAACAATACATTGTGTACAAAATATTCTCACAAATTTGAGACCATACGTTTAACAGTATTAAGCCAGGATACTTGGCAATAACATAAAACAATATATTTTATTTATCATGTCTGGAAGTATTCATATTACATCATAAAATACGTTCCAAAATGAATTAAAACATGTCTTTACCGAATATCAAATTACAGCAGTAGAAATAATATCAAGCAATAACAGCAGAAATCATAAATAGAAAAAAAAAAAACTATTTGCAACAAAGGCCATTCGCCAAAAGCCTAATGGCCCAGTTGACATCAGCTCAATTAAAGATGCTCGAGATCTCGTGTTCGAGTTTCCTCGCCTCCCCATTTTACCTATAGTTGTAATAGTTTCTCAAAAAAAAAAAAAAAATCAATGGCCATTCCCTAATGGCTCTTTCCTAACTACGGCATGTCTTGTCTTGCTCTTTAACCTCAAATTTGACAGAATCTAAACGGGTGTAAGGGATTGAAATCACTCATGAAAAATCAGAATAATGGTTTCTATTGATTCAACAAAGAGTAACGATTATTAGATCCAATCACTTCAGAGTAAGAATAAAGCGGAGATTCAGGATATGCACTCCTGTCATTTGGTCCAAAAATATTTACTGGTAAATAATTCTCTTTTCTGATTTCAAATTACAAAATTCATGCTTTTAAATATGAATATATCCGTCCTGAATTTATGGAAAGACACATTATTTTTAGAAAGCAAATAGAACAGAAACAACTTATAATTGAAGCTCATTTATGCAGAATTGAAGTCATTTGAGAATAGGTTTATATGAAGCTAACTGTCGTTTTTCAAAAATAATTAGTAATTATTTTTTTATAAACTTTATGTCATTGGCAAACAATCTTTGTCATTCCAAATTACAGCTGATTATCAAAAAAAAAAAATAATAATACAGCTACCGCATATAAAAGTACAAAGAAAACACGTTCTATGACTTCAGTTTCATTAGTTTTGTTTCTGAATGATGCAGTCGTCCCTTACCTCCAGCCGAGTCATCATCATCACCAGGTTACGACCCGAATAGAAACCCGATGGTTTCTGTCTTTCCAGACACCAAAATTGTTTTACAAGTGGGGGTGAGAACTTTTTCAAGTATAGGGTACCCGAACTGATCATGTAAAACCTGGCCGTGAAGGTATTTTCACAAAATTACGGCTGGATATACCCAAACCCAAAAATAATTATGTCAGTTTGGTGTTGGGTTTTAAAATTACTGTCCGAGACTATTTTTGGGTATCCGACATAAAAACCATGCCAAAACTATAATTTAATTTTCATCTTGATTTACGTGAGGCCCGCCGAAAATGCAAGCTATCATTCTGGAAAATCGAGGCAGAGGACAACTATTTTTAATACGAAAAGAAGTTCTAAGTTTATGAAAAAAATAAAAACGGACCATTATTTTTCCTTTCTTTCTCCCACGTATTTCCCACGAACTGATCAAACAAACATGGTTATGCTGAACTAGTAGTACTGGGAAACATCGAGAATCCGAGACAATTCTTTTTAGCAAAGTTCCCAAATATTAAGGTCATACAAATTGTTTTTTTAAAATTTAAGGTACCCGATATTACCAGAAATTTTTCAGGTACCCGAAAAGTTTGGGTAGTATCGTGTTGGGTACACGACCCAGAAAAGCCAATCTGATGCCCACCTCTAGTAACAAGTTCCAGAAATGTTATAAACCCAATTTTCTAATGTTTCTAATATGATCTTTCATAAAAAAACGTAGGAAACAAATAATTGAAATCTAAGAAACATCATTAATTTTTTTCAGAAAAATACACAGAGCAAAATTAGCAAAGCAGTGGCAAACAAGACTCGTGCATAGGATCTCGATGAGATGTCTTGGTCGAAATATCGGATCTTTGCTGGTGCAGAATTGAAGTCATTTGAGAATAGTGTTTAATCAAAACCTCTATGTAAGTTCAGAAAAAAAAATATATATATATATATATATATATATATATATATATATATATATATATAAAATCTATATGCTGACTTTCTTTATTTTCTTGTGTGTAGGATTTCTTATGTGCTGGTTTCTCTGAGTTGATATTAATCTTGCAAACACAATTTAATCAGATCAAAACGTTTTGCCTTGGCCAAAAAACTCGCAGTATTTTATACTAACAAAAGCATACCTAGACATGCAATAATTGCCGTCGGCCTATCCATGCACCAAGCGATGCTGCAGTTCCAATAACTATACTTTCAAACAAAGCTACCCCTTTAACCACCACATTTAAACTTATATTGTCACAGTTACAATGGATTAAGGAATAAAAAAGGGGCAACTTCGAGACTAAACACAACTTTCAGAAGCATCATCTGGTAGAGTTTTCAAGGATAATGAATTAGTATACAATAATGAAGTTCTGCATTTCATCAAAGAATATTGCTTCATGGTGAGATGTTCCACGGAAAGTTTTGATAACACACACATTTCAAGTTGCATTTTCAATTCAAAACTTTGTCAACACTTTACAAACGAAGGCCCACAGAAGTGTCAACTAGACGCGTGAATTTTCTTAACGTTCTCCGACAAGTTTTTGAAAACATGTCCTTCACTAGTTTTACTCTCAAATGCTTCACCTCGGAATATTATGCTTGAATTGTGGTATTGGCTACCAAATGCCGAGCCAAATCCCCATCCTAGGCCTAGCCCAATGCCGCAGCCGCCACCTTAAGATCAAAGTGAAAAATGAATCAGTCAAGAATAGTATGAAACAAAATAGAGGGTGAGGCAGCTGTTTGGATGCGATTTTACCGGCCCCAAGTCCCAAGAAGTGCAAAGGCATCCCTGAAAATTATTATGCCAGTTTGACACATATTAGGATCAAATAACAACCTCAACTCACTTAAACGAAATGGGCGACACCATAGAAGCAAAATTGGAAAGAGTTCAATAATGCCTATGCAAACATGTAAATTTACAAAAGAAAAAAAAAACACTTTTGAGATGCAAACAAATTGGGTAATGAACCTGATTTTACAAATGTTCACCAACAGATGATTTTATGATAAATTTAGCACTGCTTTTGCAGATTTAATTGACCTGGAGTATCAAATGCTTAGAGCATGTTTAAGAAGGGAAAATTAATCATCCCATATTGACTTTTGCAAGAGACACCAAAACTCAGCGTTATATGAATGTAATCCCTGGTTGAAAACTGAGTAAAAATTCCCAAGGATAGAGTTGAATGGTTCCTCTTTGAATTTTCATTTAAACATGACCCCATTATTGGCACCGTGTCAGCACAATCATACAACAGTTGAATGGCGAGACCATGATATAAAAGAAAGATCTTGAAGTACCTTAAAAATTTTGGAATATACGAATGAAGCATCTAAATGTATCAAGAAATGTCAACAGTTAATTTCTTAGTCTTGATTCAATTTTTTATAATCTGATCATGTTTATGATAATTAATCATCTGCTTCATGGTTAACTGAGGAATGTACACTTTCACAGTGGCATGAGATGGATTCTAAAAGCCTATGAGAACAGGTTGATCAAAAACATGGAAACGTTAACATTCAATATGCAGCTATGTATGATCTTATCTTCCTAACCATAAGTCGAGTACACACAAGTAACTGGACACAATGTTCCATTCCCTCGAATAAAAAATCATATTCTCTTTGAGAGTTATCGCTAATTGTTTTTATGCTAATGATTAATCTCCATTCTTATTAAGCATTGAACATTAAATATATTTAACAGATATATGTGCTAGGTAATTGCTGAATTTCTAAAGAACAAGGTTCAACGATAAGGCCAACGTAGAGAGGCAATTATAAAGCTATCACTCTTTTATCTCTGAAAAATCTTAAGAGATATCAATAATGGACAACATCACTTCAACTAAATTACAATAAAATCATACACCAGATTTATCAAAAGTTAGACGTGGTTATTGACTTAAGTGTTTTAAAGCACTAAGGTCAACAAAAAAGTCTTGCAATTCAAAATGTTGGGTAAAGTCATGGAATGGCACATCATATACAATACTATAGTGTATGCAGTACACATAATTTAAGAAGTAAATACATGAGATGAATATCTGGAGAGTACAATAAAACATCAATTTACGAGTAAATTACAAAGAACGACCATCATTCTACTACACAACATCATTTTGGTCGCGAACTACACAAATCGACCATTTTCCAATAACAAACCAAAGAATTAGTTCAAAGAAGGGGAACACAGAACAACCAATGTGCAGTCATATACAGGTATGAAGGGTTCTTTGTATCATCAATAGCTAATGGTTTTACATGCCCATTAATGTTCAAGACCTCTCCCTTTACCATCAAACAAATATTCTACCATATTATAAAGAACATAAAAATCTTATGCCCATGATCATGCTCCAAGTCAAAGCAAACACAAAATCGGGACTATCATGCTCCATTGATAAAATATAAGTTATGGTCCCGAGCTATGTATCCCATTGCGCATTAGGGGTGGTTTATTATGAAACTGAGGCTAGATTTAGGACAAAAACCTCACAACCTCATAGACGATTCGAGGCTCGTTAAAGAGAACCTCTCAATCTCTTGCAATATTTTTTTTGGAATGAACTCAAGCTGCTATCTCAAGCTGCTATCTTATTCCAAATCTTCCATTATAAATACAAGAGTGGTTCCTATCTTAATAACTAGCAATCCGTAGAGATAAAATTCCAAATCCTAATCCTAATAAACATCTAAATGAGCTAATTATTTTATTACAATAAATATAACTAACTAGAGAAACATTACATTCCCTCGATAAAATATCCAATTCTTTTTTAGAGTTATGATGCTAAGTAAATGTTGAATTTTAGAACAACATGGTTCGATGGTAAGGCCACCATAGATGGGCAATTACTAAGCTATCACTCTTCTGTTTCTCTATGCAAAATCTTGAGAGATATCAATAAAGGACATCACTTCAACTAAATTACAATAAAATATTATAATAGATTTATCAAAAATCAGACATATATATCAATTTTAGTTCTTTACAGCACTAAAGGTCTTCATAAAAGTCTTGATATTCAAATATTGGGCAAAGACATAGAATGACACGTCCCATACTATACTGTAGTGTATGCAACACATCATTTAAGATGTAAATACGTGAGATGACTGTCTCGAGATGGTACAATAAAACACCAATTTTTATAAGTAAATTACATAGAATGACGCCTAACCACTGTTTCCAGGCGCAGCTGAAAAGGAGGTGTCGAACAGATAGGAACTATGCTTTGGTCAATAGGCACCTCGGTCGTCGTTAAGCGGGAAACTCCATGCTCTTCCTCCGAAAGTACAGAGACGGTAAATCTCAAATGTTATATCCTGGATCTATCTATGCCTCTACTACTTTTACAGATCCATAACCTCGATCTATTGACTAAGAAGTTTTAACAATAGCCTTCATATAACTGCTTGAGCAGTACGCTTACAATAAACCATAACTCAGGATATGCGATTAATACTTTAGTGCATTTATCATAGAGCAAATCACTGAAGTAGATGCATCTAAAATAGAGTACTCTATTTTAGTACTTTTTTTATCTCTTTCTATTTAAATCATATTTATTATAGAATGATAGGTAGTTATGATAACTATACTAAATGGAACACACTTCTGCAAACTACGCAAACTGACCATTTTTGCAATAACAAACCAAAGAACTAGTTCAACGAAGGGAATACACAGAATGATTAGAAATGAAGGTTCTCTTTCTCATCAAAAACTAATGTTTTACATGCCAATTAAAGCTCAAGACGTCTCTTAGATATTCTCCCTTTACCATCAAACATGCATTCTACCATATTTTAAAAATCTGAAAATTTACGCCCAAGATCATGCTCTGACTCCAAACTAACACATAAAAATGTGACTATCATGCAACGTTAGGCCATGGTTTAACGTAAATTTGGGGCTCTTTTTAGGAGAGAACCTCATGATCTTGCAGATGATCCGAGGCTCGTAAGGAGAACCTCTCGATTTCTTGCAATTTTTTTTGGAACGAACTCAAGCTGCTATTTTATTACAAATCCTCCATTATAAATAAAAGAATGTTTCCTATCTTAATAACTAGAAATCCGTAAAGATAAATTCCGAATCCTGATCCTAATCCTAATGATTATGTCACATGATATAATTCTTTTATTTAAAATAAATAAAACTAACTACAGATAATTCTTTTATTTACAAGCTGCTATGTTATTACAAATCCTCCATTATAAATAAAAGAATGTTTCCTATCTTAATAACTAGAAATCCGTAAAGATAAATTCCGAATCCTGATCTTAATCCTAATGATTATCTCACATGATATAATTCTTTTATTTAAAATAAATAAAACTAACTACAGATAATTCTTTTATTTACAATAATATAAAACAAGAAAGATGAGAGGCTAGAATCCTAACCAAATTGATGACTAAGATTCTATCCTTGACCTTGAGCTTCCCATGCTTGAATCTTCTGTAGGTGATTTCTTTGAATTGTGTTGGGGCCAGACAGATTTTGGCCCATTACAATATACTTACATGTTGTAATCGCAGATATTTAATTTAACGAATAACAATCATAACTATATTCTCCTTCTATAATCAAAAGCATCAAAAGAAGAAGCCCAACACTTTAGGAAAAATAATATGCATCTATATCTCTTTAGATATGATATGCTCTAAGATATGATTTGTGTATCTTTATTTTTAAGATTTGGTTTTGGCATTATATTGATGCTTACATCTTTATTTTTGCCTTCTCACTCATTTGCATCTCTATATTAGAATAAATATTGACATTGTCAAATTTTATCATGCTCAATATCAAATTCAAGAGAGAATCATAATCTTCTTGAGATATGCATGTCAATAATTCTGAATTTTGATATCAAACTCAATGTCCTTTCAATAGAGCACTTAGTCCATTATACAGTATAAGATTACATGTCTAAGAATCGATCTAAGAATCCCTAGGATTCTGTCAAACCTGCTAATTACCATTTATATTACAAATCAAACAATATCATATCAAATCAAATATTTCTATACATATATAATATCATTGACATCCCTCCTCAAATTGATGCTGACCGATGAAAAAACATCAATTTGTCAATCCAAATAATCGCCTCAAACGAATCAACACCCCCAATCGGGCAAATTCGTCGCAAACACTTGTGCAGAAGACTACTCGCACCACGACAAAAGTGTAAACGCACAACTACCGTGCAAGTGCAAGGCTCAAATGCACAACTACCGTGCAAGGGCGCCGCAAACTCTGTGGCAAAAGTACTGATCACCACACACAAATCAAAAGAGATGTGGTCACCCGGGTCCCCAAATCGAGCAGAATACACAAAACAAATAATCGGCCTACGGAAGAAAAGACAGAAGACACGCAGCGTGCAAAACCACCCCAGATCGGGAAAAATAGCTTGCAGAGCCTCAAATTGCGAAACCCAGATGCAATAAAGCCCAAGCGGCCCACAAAAACCCTAGCCGCCGCAGCACCGAGAAACCCTAGCCTCCACAGTATCCAGAAACATAGCCACCACGTTCCCGAAACCAGAAATCGCGGCAACTGTCGCTCAGAACCGTCGCGCGCCCAAACACAGAAACGCGAAAACCTAAAGTGCGCGACACACAATAGGGCAGAAATCCAATGAAGCTTACCAAAAAAAAATCGCAAAAGTGGAAAGCCATCTGCCCCTAGCGCCACTACTGCCACCTGCGAAGAAGGCGACGAAGGCTGGAAACCATATAAAATTTTATTTTTGATATGGCTCTGATATCATGTCAATAAATTTGAATTTCAATACCAAACTCAATACCCTTTCAATAGAGCACTAAGTCCGTTATATAGTATAAGATTACATGTCTAAGATCCAACCTAAGAATCCCTAAGATTCTGCCAACTCTGATAATTATCATCTATATTACAAATCAAATAATATCATATCAAATCAAATATTTCTATATATACCTAATATCCTTGACAATGCATGATCTCATACTTCTGACTTTCCACACTTCCAGATTTGCTTAATGATGGTAATGAGAATGTCAAGTTCGTTTCAATACCCCTAATCAATGTTTTCCTTCCATTATAGAAGAGCTGGTTACAAATCATACCATATGCATGCCTAAGAATCTGCTATATAGTGCCCCAATAGAAGAGGCATGTTATCAAAGGTGGGAAGAACAACAATATTGGAATCGGACAAGACTTGAGACTGAAAGAAATATTAATGTTCAAAGAAGATCACATTCCTAGAAAGGCGAAATTTATTTGCATGATCATCATAAGAATGAAATCATTTATGAGTGGGACTATATCCCATAAAAGGAACACATGACTGACTGGGAAGCAAGCTTATGACGATCAACCGGCGGAAAATGAACAACACATATACATCCAAAAGTATGAAGAGGGCGAAATTCAGGAGATATACCAAATAAGCGAAGATAAGGAGAATGATAATTTAAATTAACAAAAGGCAAACGATTAATCAAATAAACAGCAGTAGATAAAGCTTCGACCCATAATTTAGATGGGACAGAAAAATCAATCAACAAAGTACGAACAATATCTAAGAGATGACAATTCTTATGCTCCGTGACTCTATTCATCTAAGGAGTATAAGGGCTTGTGAAACTTTACCAAGTTAACTTAATTGTATGCAAAATAACTATTAAAGTATTAATTGTGCAAAGATAACTTAATTTGTATGCAAATAAAACGATAATTTCCATACAAAATTAACACAACAATTTATAATTGCACAATGTTTTAAAGTAATGTTTTATTTTGTATTTTTATTTTTAGCGGTAATATACAGATTTTTAACTAAATACCATATGCAAGTAAGCTATGCGTATACCTTTCCTCTACATTAAAATAACTGTAGAAAATATGGAGCACAAGACATAAGGAAATAAGAATTTTATTCCTTCTCTTATGTACAAATAGATAACATGCATGGGTGCCTATTAATAGACTTCGAAAATATATTTCCACTAGGACTCTTAATACTTCTGCTAGGACTCTAAGACTAGAAGTTTAAATCTTCACATAACTAGAGGATTCTAATTCAACTAGTATTCCTAAATTATAGATTGACTAGAAACTAAAATTAAGATGATGTAACACATGTTCATCTTCATTTTCACAACCTATTGAAGATGACAATTTGACAAATAGAAATGACATTGAATGTCAACTTGACAAATAAAATGACGTTGAACGTATGAAGTGTTTTTGTCTTTCTAATGGAAGTGTGAACCAATAATGAAATCCAACAATTCAAGGTCATCTTCAACCTTGAGCCAGGTAGCTTCAACCCGGTTATATTTTAAATATCCAATGTTTTTCAAATTTTCAAAAATCAATTTCCTAAAGATTATGCATACCATAAGAAGATTATAGTACAACAATAAATCTCTCTTCATCTTGATAAAGAACCATGATAAGATTTGACAAATTCAAATCTTTTCTAACATTGCCAAGCATTTTATGAAATGTTCTACATTTATAATCATTCTTGAAGTATATATAGAGACATAACCAAATCAAAAAAGACGAACTCAAAAATCAAGTCTTGTACCAATTCAAGTCTAAGAGATATAGATGCACGGAGTGAACAATGAAATTTACACTATTTACTAATAGTAATGTTATTTGTTGGGCTTCTCTTTTGAGGCTTTTGGTTATGGAAAGAGAGTAGGTTTTATGGTTGTTTCTCATTAATGATCTGCAATTGAAAAGTTTCAATTGTAATAAGGTGGCTACCTTAGCTTGGAGAGCTATTAGAGGCCAGATCCCTACTAAACAAAATTTGTAGAGCTGAAACATAAGGACGGGGCCGGTATCAGACCTGCGATTTTTGTCAATTGGAATAGGAATCTACATAACACTTAATCTTTACTTGCTCAGAGTCTTATTCATTATGGATGAAATGTTATAATTGGCTAAAAATGAAGCTCGCACTTCATAAGGAACCCGTTAGTCATCTTCTTAAACACAATAGCCTTTGGGTCCACAGAAAGGGTCGGAAGGAATGATCAACAAGTTTGCTTGCCCTGATTTGGACTATTTGGTTGGAAATGAATAAAAGAACCTCTAGGAATCCAGATAAATGGGGAGAAGATTTGTTGGATTTTGTCAAATATAGACCTGGATATGGATAAAAAGTAGAAGCAAAACAAAATTTTGTTATTCGCTTTCAGATTGGATTAGGGAACCAGTTGTCTTAATATTAGCTTAATAGTTTTTGAGGATACTATCTTTTGTTTTTTGTTTTGTAACCCTTCCGGTACTTCTAGTACTCTTTTTATATAATTAATCTTTTTGCCCAATAAAAAACACACTTTCAGCAAATCAGGCACCATGAAATCCAAAACTACACACAAATTTACGTTCTATGCATAGTGCTCAATTAAGAACCAGCAACCAATTTGAATCTCACAAGAATTTTTGCACGGTTATTGCTAGAAACGACTAGAACAAGAATTTATTTCAAAGACAAACTGTTTAGGAATAACTGAACATATTTTCTGATGAAAATTTCAGCACAAAATCTGAACTTTTTTTCATCAGAGCACTGTTCAGAATATTCAAGGTCCAAATTTTCCTCAAAGGATAAACCATGAAGATACTTATTCTCAGATAAATTTTCAAAAGCACGTTACAGGTAACTGACCCCCGAAGCCCCATCCAATTCCAAAGCCACAGCCAACTCCGAAACCTGAACACAAAGACCAAACGCATTGAAAGAGAACTCGTTATCGTAATAATCGTCAAAAAAACAATTACAGAAAAGGGTAATTGCATCCAAGCTCCGAGTATAAATATATGTACAGATACTAAAACTAATGTAAGTCAATTAAGCATTTTATCAAGAAATATATTACCAAATCCGACACCTGCTCCGTTAAAATTTGTTAACGTCATTCTCAGAGAGGAAATTTAACCGCTGTGTCTGAGATGCTACGGCCTTTAATCCGCTGTTCTTTTCTAAAATAACCCTATTAGACATTTTAAAAAAAAAAAAATTATAACAACCGGTTGAAGTATCTTTTTTAAAAAATAAAAACAAATTAGTTGAAATACATACAAAACTTATTAGTTGAAATACATACGAAACTTACTTCAACAATTAATATTTTATTTCTTGCCTAATTTTATAATTATACTGTTCTACTATATTTTTAAAAGCATATAATGTTTTTATAATATTCGAATGCTAAATTTTTAAACATATTTATTTAAAAATAAAATTATGAATTTTTAAATAAAAATCAATATACACTTTCGGGCGATTGGAAAATTAGATGATTTTTACCAAAATAATTGGACAAATAGAAATCATGAGTCCGATTTTCTAACACGCAATTAAATGATGTGCATATAGAATAAATATAATAAAGATAAGTTCTATAAAACGTAAAAACGTAAACAAATTTCGTCAAAAAATTAACATTTAATTATTATAAAAAGAACATTATATGCCTTAAAAAATATAGTAGAACAATATAATTATAAAATTAGGCAAGAAAGAAAAGATTAATTGTTGAAATATGTTTTTATATATATTTCAACCAATTTGTTTTTTATTTTTTTAAAAGATTTTTTAACCAATTGTAAAATAAATTAAAATGTCCAATATGATTTATTTTATAAAATAATAATTTTTAATTTTTTAATTTTTTTAAAATTTCTTATTGTACGTGCTTATTTTAAAAAAGATAGGGGTTTTTTAATATTTATTTTTAAAAACACAGTGGTTTTTTGCTTATTTTTTAAAAAAATATACAGAGGTTTAAACGATAATTAATATTACCCAAGGTTTAAACGCATATTAATATTACACAGGGATTTAAACGCCTATTTTTAAAAAAACACAGGGATTAAAATGCTAATTATATAACACATGGGTATTTGTGCATATTTCGGATTTCACATAGTAGTTGTATGCAATTTGCCCAAAGATTTATCATATTTAAAGTCGAATTAAACATTATTATTATTATTATTATTATTATATTATTATTATTATTATATTATTTGTTATTTACTATCTTTTCTAGCTGATAATAGTTAGGATATCAAATAAATCAACATATTGAGATAATAACACAGTAGAGGTATCAAAATAGGTTAGATACATCGGGTTGGCCCAACCCGACCCGTCAAATAGGCAGGTTGAGCCAGGATTTTATGGGCTCATCAAAAGGCGGGCCTATACGGACCAACCTGTTTTGGACTGCGAGTATTGGCGAGTTGGTTCTTTTTTAAAAAATGGTTATTCATATTTTTAGCCTCAATTCATTAACAAGAACTCAATATCACATTGAAGAATCTGATCTACAATATATTTTTTACTTGGTCGTGCTTGAAAGTTGCAACATGCATTTCAAAATTGAGTGAAATATCGTTTCCTAGTCAAGTATTTTAAGTAGCAGGGTTAATGTCTAGATAAAACCTGAAGCAAGTTTTAGTATTCTCCTAGCATCAGTTTCAGGCTCGGCATGTTCAGTTAACTCCTTTTCTGAAGCTCTATTTTCGGTGGTTGGCCTGCCCAAACCGCGGCCCGCCTCGGGTTGGGTTAGGTTGGGGTTTTCCCAAACCACCTGGAGACGGGTTGGCCCGTTTTGGACGGGGTGGCCCTGGTGGCCCGTTTTAACAGCTCTAAACGAAGCGAATATCACAAGCACATAATCCACAACAGAATAATATAAACACGATATTTATAGTGGTTCACACAAATATAAGGCAACGTCCACTAAAACATCCTCAAAGAAATTAATTCTTTATAAATAAACAGTATTTTACTTAGAATACTCTCACTTTCTCTACACTAAGGCTACGTTTGGTTGCCTTGATTAGGGTGGGAAAATAAAATAGTCATGCGTTTGGTTACATTTTCTGCTATCCTCGTTTTTCCCAACGGCCCGGTATAAACCCTTGTTTTTGCCTGAAAACGCATCCCTCCACCCCCAAGGTATTAGGTATCCTTTTTTGTACAATAATCTTGATATGTTTGCAAATTGTCATTTTTGACCTTCAACTTCGCACAAAGCTAGATCGGATGAGGGTGAGGAGTAAAGTTCCCCCAATTGCGGAGTTGAGCATAGGGGTGACGTTCCCACCAAGCTCTCTAATTCCCATCGACAGCTGAATCCGACTCTCCATTTTTGGAGAAATAGGTTCTTTACTTGCAATTGTTGTTGGGATTATATATTTTCTGTGAGTGATTGGTTTTTGAATGGGATCCAGGCTGTGGATGTATCCGACTCTCACTGGCACCTATCGACCCTTAGAAACTTACTGGGATACTGATGAAGACGCATCTGGGCAACGTTGTGGACACATGATCACCACCGTAGCCGCCACCAAGACTCACGGCCTTCGCCTCATCCTCTTTGGCGGAGCTACTGCCATCGAGGACGGCAATGGAGGCGCCGCTGTCATCCATTATTTTATATTCCTTTTTTGTTGTCTGTTCCTTTTCACTCTTTAATCTTTACTTTTGAATTTTGGAACTACTGTTCTTGCGGTTAATTATTTGTTAGGTTTTTCTCAAGTTTTCAATCTCACATAGAGAAGCCATGGATGACTCAACTTGTTGTCGTGGCTTGTCTTTCTTCGGCTGCCCAAGTTGAGGAGACCAAGTATGTGTTTGAGTCAGAAACAATTCAAAGCATGGAGCTTTTGGTTCTTTCCACACTTGAATGGAAGACAAATCCAGCCAACCCACTTTCGTTTCTTGACTACATTTCAAGGAGCCTTGGATTAAAGAGCTCTCTCTGAAGATTTACTAAGGAGATCCGAGTGTCTGCTTCTTTCCATCATTTCTGGTAGAAAATTAGATGTCTTTTTAAACTAAGTTTCAATTATGCTTCTTTAATGAATTTTCTTAATGGAATTTTCGTTCTAACTAAAAAATGGACAAGGCATTTTTTCAGACTAAAAAATTATATTGTTGCAACTTTGATTCGATTGGTGAATGTTGAATAGTTACTTGTATTTTTCTTGTTATCTTGATCGAATGATTTAAGCAGACTTCGGTCGGCCAGAGATAGGTACTAAGGTTGTGTTTCAGGTGATTAGTTTGTTCTAGAAACAAACATGGAGTAAATATTGGTTTTTGTTGTTTTCAAGAAAGATTAAGCATATGATTGAATGCTACTTTGCTAGGGTGGGATTGGTATTGCTGGACATTCGACCGATGAACTATATGTCCTTGACATGATTAATGACAAGTCCAAGTGGCATCGGTATGCTTCTAGAGATTGCATTGCAAATATGGTTTCTTTTTGTGTTATCGATTTCAACTTGGTTGTATCTTTTTTTTGGATCTCAGTGTTTTAGTTCAAGGCCAAGGCCCAGGGATTAGAAATGGTCATGACATGGACATAGTTGCACAAAGATACCTTGTTACTGTTGGTGGCAATGATGGTAAGAGTAAAACTTCTTTGGTTTTTGTAATGCTTGACCTCTGAGGTGGAGTTTAAATATTTATTGAAAACATATATTTGAGGAGCCATTGACAGCAATGATACAATAGGGACTCAAATTAAGATGCTATGTTCTATAAACTGAAATGTTTCTTGCCAATTGATGCACTCCTTTGTTTCTGACACGTGAACATTTCTTTTTTTATTTTTAACTTTTCTCATTTTGTCAAATGAGAATTTGACACGTATTTGAGTACATATTTCTCACAATAGCTATCCATTTCTCAATGCTTTTTTAATTTTAGTTTCAATTCTATTTGACTAAGTTAAATTAACCATATTTAAGACAAAGTGTGAGGCCCACGAATTTATCTCCCAACAACCACAATAATGACATTGATGTGAGGACTGCAGACAGTGACATCATCATGGGGTCATGATTTATTATCGTGGGATCCATAAATTGAATCATACGTAATTCTTTACAATTCATGAATTGTGAATTGAATCATACGTAAATTGAATTATGCGAAGATATAAATCAAGAAAATACCTATAAGTTCCAGTTGCTCCAATAAGAAGAATTTAAGAAATAATCAATTGTAAGTGGGCTTTTGTTTAAATCGTTCTTTCATTTGAAAATGTCATGTATGTTTAAATTTCAATCGATATGTGATGTATTTTGAAACTATGATACTTTGACGTTTCTGATGAAAACTATAATTTCTGAAGCATTTTAAATATTGAAATCCAATTGGTAAGTAATTCTGTTTCTGGCCCTGATGCGATGTGATTATAACCTTCATTTTGACCTGATACGGTGGTTAACCATTGTTTTGGTAGTCCAAACCCTTTATACGTGGGTGATCCGATGTTCCGACTTATCTCTAGGAGGATTAAGTCTAGAGAACTAATATCAGTACCAGGAGGAAATTAGAGAATTGATTATACTTATTTTAATATATGATATATGTTTCTGATAGGAAATTATGCTCTGTTCTGACTCTGATGAAGACAATTCTGTTAAGTTTCTGTTTCAGTATTTATATCAGGTTCTGCTCCAATTTTGATGCATATTTCGAAAAAAATTATGCTTATATATATTGTCACATTCGATTGAGCTTTCTTAAGATATCCGACCAAAATTTTATTGTGCAAATCAGTTTGAAAGATCAACGGTCGTTTATTGAAGCATTTAATGTATCATTAAATGATAAGCAACTTAAAGACTAGACTTACCTTAAACGGTACAAGACAGAAAAGCTCCTATCAGACAAGTACTGGAGCAACAGACACAAGAAAGGAAAGTCTTCACACAGTAACCTAGAATGAATACTACAGCTTAAAGCATTGCACACTTTCAGAATTTGAAGCTAAAGAAATATAAAGATGCACAAATCTATAAACATCAACGTTGGCCAAAATTCTAGATAAGGATACAACTTCAAATGATTAGTGATGCGTGTCAGACGTACCGCAAGTGTACGGTGTCAAGTTTTAGTATAGAATTTTAAAAGACGGATGTCGAACCCACAGGGATTGAAAATTAAGTTACACCAAGTACTGTAATTAGAATAGTCTCGACTTTATTTAGATAACCGATAGCATGATTATTAAATTAATCTACTAAAATATAATAAAAGATTAACAAGATGGTAATTTAAGTGGAGAAAATCAATGAGAACGGATTCTAGAGGTTCGACTTCACTCAACTATCCACTATGTCGTGTTTTCCTAGTTTACTAGCCGAGAATTCTTATTTGTTTCTACTCCCCCTCCCGGGTGTTAAGCAGAAGTAATTATCTAACATTAATCTTGATATCCCTATCTAAGATGAATTATCAGACAATTGTAAAAGCGCAGTAATTCCTATGACGACTTCTATGGAGTTATAGGCCTTCCGAACAATATAACTACCACGATACGAATTCCTTCTTTCCTATTCACAACCCCCTCTCCCGAGTGATAGATCACGAATATGGAATCATTCAATCCATGGCCAGTAGATTAAAAGCATTAAGATCAGGAAAACATAAATAAACCATATGCAAAACCAATGACATAGTTTCAAGTCAAGATCCGTCTAACCCTAGAATAATAAATTAGTTCATGAATACATTAAATAAACACATAGACATGTCTTTAATCATCATAAACATAAGGGAAGAGATATTCAAACGAATATGAAGATGGCCCTCCGTCTCCGATAGTCGCCGTCGTCTTCTCCGTCGTCAAAATCTATGCCCTTCGGTGTAAGCACGCCGCCTCGATCGATCTCCTCCTCTTTTCTGAATTTCCCTCGGTTGTGTACTGCTCTTCCCTCACTGCTCTTCGTTACGTCCAGCAATATTTTCGTAAATTCTTTCCGTGAAGTCCCCTTCTGTCTTTCTTTTCACGTTAATTTGTATCAAAATCTCCCCTTCTTTCTTTCCTTCTTTCTCATGTATATATATTATATTATATTATATTATAATATAATATAATATAATATAATCTTGCCATTTGACATGTCCCAGTGCATGCTTATTTCACCGTTGAGTCCCAATTTGAATTATTGTCAGATTTATGTATTTCTCATCATCTTTTAGTAATAAAATGCTTAATTCCTTGGATTCCTGCAAAACAACACAGAACAAGGCCAAAAGTGTAATTCTGATCGAAAACTAACACTAAACCATGCAAAATAAGAGGAAATATAAGTGTATAAAATACACTTATCAAACCCCCTAAACTTAAACTTTTGCTAGTCCCGAGCAAAATTGAAATGGAAAAAGACTAAGAAATAAAAGAGAAAAAGAAAACACACTACTAACGCAAGTCATGAAATGTTATAATTGCAAATTGGCCTCGAAGATCAATTGTCTAAAAATTTTAAGTCAAGTATGCATATCAGTCTACTCAAGAGTTCTCAAGTGTGTGTGTGCTACCACTTCCATTTAACCATTAAAGCAATATTTACTCACACAAATCAATAGGACTTTGCAAGGTGTATTGGTTCATTTTCATTGTTCATAAAACGGAGTATAACCTTGACAAACAGTGAACAATGCATCAAATCAAAGTAATGAGATGTGCCTGTGTGAATGTCAAAACCATATGCATTACAGGTGTTTCTCGAGTGTCCATAAGCTTACTATTCGTAACCTTCTCCACTAGTATATTAGACGAATGTGGCTCGGTCAATAGGTCTTAATAGGCTTGTAACGTTAGGCTTTGGCTCATGGCTTCAATAAAAAGATTGGATATTCAAAGCAAGAGAGTAAGTCATATATAACCATGTTGCGCACTCTCATCTCAATTTCGATTCCTTCTATTGATGATTCATCATTTTTTTTTTCTTTTCAATTCACCCTCTTTTCTCATCCTCCTCATCATTCACCTCATTATTTTCTCATTCTTTCCATCACTATTTTCTTCACCTCTTCAACAATTTTTTTTTTTTTTTCTATGCATCCACGCCCTTTTTTCATTATTATCCCCCTTCTATTTTTTTCAATTAGGAACATGGGGGGGATATTTGAAATTTTAAAGTGCAATATGGGTCTTACTCACTTTAGGGTAGGAAATAGTGTATAAGCTTTCAACAAGGTGGTCGATGTGGGATTTTGAAATGATGCCGAATGGGGGTTATTATGTGCCTAAGCACATGCCATTCGATTTTCAATAAGCTCAAATGGGCAACTATGGATAAAAAATGATGTTATTTGGTGGCTTCAAAGGCTCAAACGAATCAAAAATTGCCTAAATCCTTCCTAAGCCACATGACATCCGTATTTCGCCTCAAATGATACTAAAGCAAGTTCTAGACTACTCTCAATTCACAAATAACTTATATGATTTGACCAATGTGCTCAAATGGTATCTCAAAACCAAGGTAATATAAGAAAGAAATTTGAATGAGATTCTAAAAATATTGCAACAATTCAATCCTCATTCTTTTACGTTTAAGCTCAAAGGGGCTACTATGGCAAATTTATAGCAATGAATAAAGGCCCAAAATATTATCAAGAATTGCCTATATCATATTTGTGTTCATTCAAATCAACTTTAATTGGTCAAATGGTCATGGTCTCTAGTGCATGATGTGTAAGAAACTCAAGAGCAAAACGAACAAAATTTTTAAAATTTTCACAAATAAGCTCAATTCTTCATCATCGGCCTTCACAATTACTTCAAATCACGACTTATGACACAAAAAGAAAAAAAAAAACGACTAAAAAAAACACAAAACACAACACACATAGGAATCCAGGAAACAAAACATCTTAGTGTTTAAACACCCCCCCAAACTTAAAATCGTTCATTGTCCTCAATGTACCATACAACCTATAAAATAACACCTACCTGCGACGACGATCGTCAGTAATCGTCGCCCATCTCATGCTCATGGGTATGGTGAGAAGATGATGATAGGGACCTCCGCATCAGTATAGACCCAACCCTTAGATGAAGAATTTTCGATTTGGTTGGCTAAGCTAGACCACTTTGACGCAACCCCCCTAAACTTGCTTCCTTGCACCAATAGACTCCAAAAACCTGCAATTAATCGATAAAAATATGGACTTTAGAGGTGGGATAGCTTAATTAAGAGAGATTGAAGAGAAAAAATCGAAATTGAAAAATTTGAGGGGAAGAGGACTAAAAATACGCGAGGCGTAATTACGCCGCTTGAGAGGCGTAATTACGCCTCGCCTACGGCTTTGAAATTTTTTTTTAAAAAATGGTAGGCGTAACTACGCCGAAAACAGGCGTAGTTACGCCTACGCTACGGCATTTTAAAATTTTCTGAAATTTGACAGGCGTAATTACGCCACAAAGGGGCGTAGTTACGCCTGTCCTACGGCATCTCAAATTTTTTTTTTTTTTTAAATAAAATAAGATAAGGATACAGGATTCGGGTTGCCTCCCGAAAAGCGCTTTGTTTAAAGTCGTCAGCCAGACTATGCGAAGCAACCATCAAATAGCGGCTTCCGCCCATAGTAAGTGTCATATGACACTACATTTGGGTCTTGGTTGTGTATGCCCTCAAGCTTGGCAAGATAGTGGCAGTTAACGCTCGTCGCTCCAACAACGTCCTTCGAAAATTGATAAGCATGGGAGAAAGATTCTAAGCTTGGCTTCATCTCGTGGATGACGTAATGTGGTGAAGTTGGCATCAATGGGAAGAACGGATCCACATATGGCATATAGGACATCACCATCGATGAGTGCTTCTCACTATTTCCAAAAATATGCTCATCTTCCAACGTCACGCTAGGCTCATCTTGACACGGGAATTCATCAGATAACTCTTCCACAGTAGGCTCAACCACTTGAAAATGCTCATATTCCCTTGAATCTTCCGCATGAGTAGGATCACTCTCCCAAACTTGGTTGGTTGGGTTCACTTCGGTGTTGCTAGGAAATGATCCTCTTTGTTGGTTGTTCATGGCATTAGCAAGCTGCCCAATTTGCACCTCAAGTGACTTCATTGTAGCACCCATGTTGTTCATGTGACCCTCAATCGTATCAAGCCTCGACTCATTCTTGTCAAGCCTCAATGTCGAACTTTGAACAAAAGTATTCACCAAATCTTCAAGTGAAGGTTTACCTTCATTCTTTTGTGGAGCATCTCTAGGCTCATCTTGACACGGGAATTCATCAGATAAATGAGGGTAATGATTCTCTGGTGGATATTGGTGACTCCAACCCAGCATTGAAGGATCAAAGTGCCACTGATAGTCGAAATTCGCCATATGGTTAAACAGGTGCACCCTGTCATCATCTCTACAATATATGGGACTACCAGCTGCCAAAGCTCCATTAAATACCCATTCTTGTGTGTCTGCATCCAATCCACTGTAGAAAGATTGAAGAGGAGCGTAGTTTGAAAAGTCGTGGTTGAATCTGTCCCAAGCTGCATAGAATGGTTCATACGGTTGTTGGGCAAAGCTTGTGGAAACTTGCTGATGAAACATCTCCAAGTACCTCACAAGAAAAACATCAAAAAAGAATAAAATTAAAACAAAAAATAAAATTCTAAATTAAAATCAAGACTACTTGGTAACAGTATCAGTAAACAAAATTATATCAATCCCCGGCAACGGCGCCAAAAACTTGATGCGTGTCAGACGTACCGCAAGTGTACGGTGTCAAGTTTTAGTATAGGAATTTGAAAGTACGGATGTCGAACCCACAGGGATTGAAAATTAAGTTACACCAAGTACTGTAATTAGAATAGTCTCGACTTTATTTAGATAACCGATGGCAGTATTTATTAAAGTAATCTACTAAAATAAATAAATTAGCAAGATGAAGAATTTAAGTGGAGAAAATCTATGAGAACGGATTCTAGAGGTTCGACTTCACTCAACTATCCACTATGTCGTGTTTTCCTAGTTTACTAGCCGAGAATTCTTATTTGTTTCTACTCCCCCTCCCGGGTGTTAAGCAGAAGTAATTATCTAACATTAATCTTGATACCCCTATCTAAGATTAATTATCAAACAATTGTAAAAGCGCAGTAATTCCTTTGACGACTTCTATGGAGTTATAGGCCTTCCGAACAATATAACTACCACGATACGAATTCCTTCTTTCCTATTCACAACCCCCTCTCCCGAGTGATAGATCACGAATATGGAATCATTCAATCCATGGCCAGTAGATTAAAAGCATTAAGAACAGGAAAACATAAATAAACCATATGAAAAACCAATGACATAGTTTCAAGTCAAGATCCGTCTAACCCTAGAATAATAAATTAGTTCATGAATACATTAAATAAACACATAGACATGTTCTTAATCATCATAAACATAAGGGAATAGATAATCAAACGAATTGGATGATGGCCCTCTGTCCCCGGTAGTCGCCGTCGTCTTCTCCGTCGTCAAAATCTATATCCTTCGTTGTAAGCGCACCGCCTCGATCGATCTCCCCCCCTTCTCTTTAGCTCTCGGTCTTCTGCCTCCTGCGTCCGTCTACGTGAATTGCCTTATTCTTTCTTCGCCTCTGCCTCTCGTGCGTGCGTCTGTTTTTACGTGACTTCTTTTTTTCTCACCTCTGTTCCCTCGCTGAAGTCTCCTCCTGTTTCACGTTAGTCTACTGCTCGTCAATTCTTCTCGGTTCCTTTTTCCTGCGTGAATCTACTCGTGCCTCTCCCTCTACTACTTACGTCCGTAAATCCTTCTATTCCTCTCTAATTCTGCACCTCCTCTCTAACTTTCCTTCCTTGTTCGTGTCTATCCCTCTTTTAATATCTCTACAGAATCCCCTCAAATCAATATGTTTCCTCCTTCACGTCAACTCCTTTTCTTTTTTATCGTGTACATATATTATATTATATAATCTTGCCATTTGACATGTCCCAGTGCATGCTTATTTCACCGTTGAGTCCCAATTTGAATTATTGTCACATTTATGTATTTCTCATCATCTTTTAGTAATAAAATGCTTAATTCCTTGGATTCCTGCAAAACAACACAGAACAAGACCAAAAGTGTAATTCTGATCGAAAACTAACACTAAACCATGCAAAATAAGAGGAAATATAAGTGTATAAAATACACTTATCAATTAGATAACAAGACTTTTATGCATTTATCTGAACCAAGCAGACCACTCTCTCAAGCAAAAGTATATTTCGATCTGCTCAAAATTCATAGCACGTTATATCATTGTATTCGATCATTAAGGATCAGTAGTGCTAAGTTATATTCACTATATAATTTGTGTTTGTACTAAGATAGAAGAGTGAAGTGAAATTGTACTGTCAGACGAGTTGTGTTTGAACAGATTAAATCCTAGGAGTTTCAATTTGATAGTGGATAAATCCGGCTAAATCGGTGTTGTACATTTGTTGTATTACTCAAAGTCTTCTAGTGAATCATTCCATAAGTGGAGAAGGGGGTGATCGCTATTATTTTAAAAGTATTTTCGAGTGTAGCGATTGTGTACCGCAAGTGCACGGTTGTCAAGTTTTAGTATAGTGAAATGTAAGTAAAGGTTGTCGAATCCACAGGGACTAATGTATAAGTACCAAATAAGACTAGCAAAATTATATTTAGCCTACGATTAAAGAAGGTGACTAACTAATGCAAACTTAAACTAAGGAACGAAAATTAAACAAGAAACAATAAAATGAATGGTTCCGGATATGCAAAGGTAAGTCGCTCGAGAAATTTATCAAGCTCTTCGTTCAACTGTGTTATCTTTAATGATTCATCTGAATAAGCAAATTATCAACCAATTGATTCTAAAGGTGAAAGGTTTTCGCTGTTATTCAATACACTCTCTCGAGCTGTAAAGAAACTAATATCAAACTAGAACAAGTCACTCTCGTGCACCTATTTACTATTTCAATATTGCATAAATCGTCAAAACCTCGCTACTCTAAATCTCTTGATTCCAAGTTCTCACGTATGCGATATCATCTCTCGATCTCAATCATAACATACTTCATGAATTAATAGAGCGTGTTACAACGTTATCTCTCGATCTCGGTTATAACTCTCAGAATCAATCAAAGTTAGCTAGGCTTTGTTCTTAACAAGCAATTAATTCATGAACGATAGGAATCAATACACTCAAACACAATTGAATCAATATATCAAACACAATGATCCTAAATCTCAATAAAATAAACTAGAATTATTTCAAATCAAATACAAAAGAAGTTTAATTGTCTCTCGACCTCAAAAACATCAATTGGAAATTAATATGAAATAGATCAGAGTCTAGAAATACGATAAACGGCGGAATGAATCCGTGCGTAGCACCGAAATCTCTTCTCTTGCTCCTTCCTTGCACTCCGGAATTGATTGGCTTTGGCTCGGACGAAGAACCGGAAGAACGGATCTCCTTGGCGGTGGCTAGGCGGCGGCTAGGGTTCTTCTTTTCGTCCAAAAACGTAGTCTGGTATGATGTATATTGAGATATGGAAAAGAACCCCCTTAAATCACCGAAAATCAATTCAAAAATGGAAGATAGGATTTTTCTGGATTTGCGTATCGATCGATCGAGATTTTCCTTCGATCGAACGGTGCACTGTTCACTTCAGTCTTTGAAACTCACTGCCTTGCTCGATCGATCGAGAATAATTCTCGATCGATCGACTCTTCGATAAAATTGGCTCTGAAGTTTTTGCCTGGGTCGATCGATCGGGAAATAATCTCGATCGATCGAGACTTCGATTCATTTTCTGCTCAGCACACTGCCTGGCTCGATCGATCGAGAAATATTCTCGATCGATCGAGATTCCGAAAATCCAACTTCTTCATTTTGATCTCTTTTTCGCCTCGGTTTTGCCCGTTTTCTTCATTTTAGCTCAGTTCTTCCACTTCCGACCTATTTTCCTAAAACAATCAAATAAACACCAAAAAGCATAATATCATCCAGGAAAAAGTACGAAAAATGGGAAGAAATTACAGCTAAAAACACTCAAAATCTAAACCTATCAACTCCCCCAAACTTAAACTTGATCGTCCTCGAGCAAGCAATAAGCTCAAAAAGAAGAGTTAACTTAATACTATGCATGAATCATCATTACAACTCACGTAAAAACTCAGAAATCTTACTTACACATCGATAAGCGTCATTCAAAATTCAACAAGAAGCAATTTCTCCTAAGTTAAACAATACATCGCAACATTGGAACGTGCGTGTGTGCTATTGTCAAACATGAATAATGTACATATCTTTAAGATCAAAATGTGCCATGAAAACTCAAAGTCAAGAATACTTTGAATTACTCTACAAATTTACTATCCAGCACTTCTCCATTATTCCCTAGACTTGGATCAAAAGGTCTTTAAAAGCTTATAACGTTAGGCCTTTTGGTGTCGGCTTCAAAGAAAAGGTAGGATGAATTCAAAGAAGAGAGTATAAAATCAGTTCAACAATTTTTTTCCGCACACTATTGAGTTTCTCTTCAACTTTTTCTAGCCTTGGCCACTTTGGGTCTTATTTGAATTTTTCTTTTCAAGGCTTTTCTCTACATCTTTTCTTTTTGCTCATTCTTTTGTTCATTTTATTATTCACAATGAACTCATTTACATATGACAATTCCGTGCAAAGAATGAGATTCATTATACTCCCTTAGGGATGGATAAAAATTTCTTTTAGGCTCAGTTCAAGGTCGGTATAATGAGTTTGCCAAGAATGTCGAATGGGGGTCTAATCATATGCAATGCATATACCATTCTTTTTCAATAAGGCTCAAGAGGGGACACTAAGGAATGATGAATACAAGGTAGGCTTGAAAGGTACAAACGGTCCAAAAATCGCCTAAATCATCTCCAAGTCAAGTTCCTAATTATAAATTTCGCCTCAAAGTGCTTTCAAATAAATTGTAGAGTTATCTAAGATGCTCAAGACTAATCATAGTTAACACAAATTTTCACTTTAATCAATACATACTTTACTCAATCATGACTCAATACGTGCTCAAATTATTCCTCAATTTTGACATATGCTTAACAAAGGATATATACAAACAAGTTAAACATTTTCATGACTCCTATCTAGATGAGGATTAATTTCATCATGTATTACCGTTGCAAATCTAATTCCTCATTTCTCAGGAATAACTCAATAAAAAAAAAATTTTTTTTTTTTTTTGGTAATGCTCAAGGACGAATTAGTCACAAAATCGTGCAGTCATGCAAGTAGAAACAAGACAAGCAGCAGAATGTGCAAAAACAAGATATATACAAATACTCAAAAACCCCCCCAAACTTAATATGTGCATTGCCCTCAATGAACAAGAAAAAATAAATGCAATGGCAAAAACACATACCATGACGACGATCATCATTGATAGTCGTCCTCATCATGCTCCGGAGGGGGGACTGAGTAGTGATGCTCCTCAGCACACACGGATTCAAGCTACAAAACAAGAGAAACAAAATAACAAAATCAATAAAACTAAACAAAAGAAAAAGAAAAAGAAACAAAAGTAATTAGAAGTAGTTCTTGATTTATAGTCCCAAGTTGGACTGTCATCTCCTCTCTCTCATTCGTCAAGATAAACTATAGAGGTAACCGTTTGGACTTCATTGCTCATGTGGTAATGCTTTAAGCGCTGCCCATTCACTGTAAATGTTCCCCTGCTAGGATCGGTGTTAGTTCCGGACCTTATCGATGAGATTTTAAAGATGACAAAACATTTCAGACCGGATCGATAGAAATCAGATTGACCAGATCGATCGGACAAAACAGAGCAAGATGACAGAACATTTCAGACCGGATCGATAGAAATCAGATTGACCAGATCGATCGGACAAAACAGAGCAAGCTGATAAAGAATATCACATATCAGACCGGATCGATAGATTCCAGACTGACTAAATCGATACTTCAGATCGATCTCAACCTTTATCAGATCAGAGCAGTCAAAGATACATAAAGGATGGCTTCTCAGTCCGAACCATTAACGGTTATTTATTGTAGCATTTAATGCTGTAATTAATGCTACAAAGGATCAAAAATTGAAGATTGCCATTAAAGGTAAGAAGACAAAGAAGAGCTTACCTGACAGTCGCCGAAAGCATACACCAGAACGGCAAGTGTCCTGAAGAAGAAGACTGTAGCTTTCTCAGAGTTTAAAAAGAGTCAAAGTTGCACATTAAGGGAAACAATGCCGTTGCTACCCTCAACTATAAAAGGATGCAACAAAAGGAAGACATAGACACTTGATTCGAACCCACGCTGATCAATTGAAAAACACACAAGAAAGCAACTGCACACGCTTACAAAGTTCAGAAGCTCTCGAGCTGAAGTTATTTATTTAAGCGCGATTACTTTGTAACATTTGATCATTGTAGGATCACTGTGCGCATTGTGTATTGAAAAATAGAAGTGAGCAATTTATTGTAACTGTCAGACAGAGTGTGTCTGAGCAGGTTGAGTGACTAGGAGTTTCAGACTGGTAGTGAGGTAAATCCAGCCTGAATCGGGTTTGTACAACAGGATTGTATAAATCAAAGTCTTCTAGTATAAACATTCCTTAATTGGAAGAAGGGGAGACGTAGAAGGATTACACCACCTTCGAACTTCCAGAAACATATCCTGTGTTTTATCCTTCTGCACTTAGCCATCGAGCCGTTCTTACTTTTACAAGAGCAGACCGTTTCCGCACTTACCTTTTTAGTGGTCTGTTCTGTTCAAAGAGTTGATTAAGTAACAGATTTCTTTCACCAATCCGAAAGAATTCACTAGGGATAAATTTTATAAGGAGTGTTCATTCACCCCCCCCCCCCCCCCCACCTCTAAACACTCCGGACCGATCCTAACAAGTGGTATCAGAGCAGGTCATCTTAATCAGCACAAAGACTACTAAGCTGATGGCATCATTCAACAAAATCTCCATGTTCTCAAAAGAAGACTATGATGACTGGAGAATCAGAATGCAAGCTCATCTGGCAGCTCAGGATGACGATATGTGGTTCGTCATCACTGATGGACCAATGAAGATTTTAAAAATCAATACAGCAGTAGCCATCTCTGGTGGAGAACCACAAATGGTGGAAAAAGACAGATCCCTCTGGACGAATGAGGAAAGAAAGAAAGCAAATCTCGATAATGTGGCCAAAGACATCTTGTTCAAGACTTTGGACAAGAACATGTTCAGCAAAATCAAAATGTGCTCTACTGCCAAAGAAATTTGGGAGAAGATAGCACAGCTATGTGAAGGCAACGACCAGACCAAAGAAAACAAGTTAACTATTGCTCTTCAAAGATTTGAGAGCATAAAGATGAAAAGTGGAGAAACTCTAAATGAGTTTGATGAAAGAGTCACCGGCATCATAAATGAACTGAATGGTCTGGGGAAGGAATATTCTAACAGAGAGATCGCTCTGAAAGTAATGAGAGCTCTGCCAAAGGAATGGGATGTAAAGACCATTGCCATGAGGGAATCAAAAGACCTTAACAAGGTTGAACTTCATGATCTGTTTGCAGATCATAAGGCCTATGAGTTCGAACTGATAAGCAGAGGTGAAGCAGAGCCATTCATCTCTCAACCAAACAAGGCCCTGGCAGCCACTCCAGACCAGATCGCTTCAACATCAGACCGATCTGCTGAACAGATGAGTAACGATGCTATGTCATTATTTATCAAGAAATTCGGTAAATTTATGTCTAAAAATAAGAGGAACTTCAAACCCTCTCATCATTATAAATCAAGAAAAGATGATACTGTTAACGATCAGGCTTGCTACAATTGTGGTAAGACCGGACACTTCATTGCAGATTGCACCAGACCGAAGAAAGAAGAACGGAAAGAGAAGCATCGTGATGATAGAAAGAAGAAGCACTACAAAGACCGCAAGAATCATGGAAAATCCCAAAAAGTCCTAGTAGCTGAAGAAGGAAACAGCAAATGGGCTCAGACAGACTCAGACTCGGAAAGCTCTGAATATTCTTCCAGCGAAAGCGAAGAAGATATTCAATGTCTTATGGCAGACGAAGAAATGAGTCAGACAGACGAGGTATATGATCTTGACTCAAATGAATTTACAAGAGAAGAGCTCATGTCCGCACTGCAAGACATGGCTAATGATTATAGGATCTTAGCTGAATCATTTGAGAAGAATAAAGCCAAAATCAGTACTCAAATGGATGAGCACAACAAACCAAGCTGCTCTGAGCAGGGTGAGTGCAAAAATCTCCAGATCGAGCTGAGTAAGCTGAAAATCTCTTATGATCAGCTCCATGAAGAAAATAAGAGAATTAGCACACAAAATGCTAAGCTCTCACATATATTCAAACATGGACAAAATCCAGAACATCCTTGGAAGAATTACAAGAGGTTCAAAGAAACGTCGGTGATTTCACCGGCATAGGCTTTGACACCAAAGAATGCACCAAAGATGAATCTGAGCTGTTGCTGGTAAAGAATCAAGTCAAACAAATGACATTTGTTAAATCCAGCACAGTATATGAAACTGAAGCACCTAAGATTCAAACAGGAGTCTCTTACGAGAATCAAAATCTGAGAAAAGGAATTGGTTATGTTGACCAAGCCAAAGAAAAGGCACCAGCAAGATTTGCGTCTATCAGACCAAATCCAAAGGTGCAAGATCGAAGGCAAGGAAGACAATACAATTACTATAACTCAAAACCGATTCAACGAAGATATAGACTACCTTATGAGAATCAAAGGTTTTCACAGCGCACACTGTAATGCCTCGATTTATGTTATATACGTATGATATGATTATGGTGTAATAATATCACATGGCGGTATGATATTGGGGGTTCAAGTGGAACTAATAATGAAACATGGTGAACAATGATTTACTAACATATTAAGTCATGATTTAGTAGGCCTTTGGAATATGCATGTGAATTTAATTGCAATTGGAGTTGCATTTGAATTTGAATTTCATATGCCTTTGTATTTCATGTAAGGTTGCATTAGCATGTGAATTTGTGGTTGGATTTACATGTTGAGGTGAGTTCTCATGTGCTTATAACAAGTGGTTATAAGAAAGAGCTTAGTGAGCTTAAACTCACAATACACCACTTTTCACCTAAAAATCTCTACCAAGCTTCTCTCCCTCTCTTGCAACTTTCTTGTGATTTAAGCTTAGGATTCACTTGTGAATTGAGCTAGGAAGGTGTGTGAAGTGAAATTGTACCATCGTGGTAAGGATTTCATGATTTTACACTTGAATTGTGTAGTTGATGTTGAAGTATGTGAAATGGAATATCAAATATTTATGCTTAGAATCATAACTTGTTTCTTTGCCAAGAATTTGTTTCTAGGGTGTTAGAAACATGTTTGTATGATACTAGGGATTGCATGAATTATGTTTACATGTTAAACTTTGAGGTATAGGAGAAGAACCATGGAGATAAGCTTGAAAATCGCCATTTTCTCATTTTTTTCTGATCGGGCCGATCGATCGGCTGTGGTCTCGATCGATCGCCGCGACCAGTGAAGGTTTAAGGCGGTTTGAGCATGAGGCGATCGATCGGTGATTTGAGGCGATCGATCGGTGCAAGGTGGCGATCGATCGGTGATTTTGTGTGATCGATCGGTGAAGCATGAACAGTTCGGCGATCGATCGAGATTTTAGGCGATCGATCGGTGATGGCAGAATGTTGAAAATTTTATATTTTTGTAGAATTTGATTTTTAATGCCTAGGATAACATGGTATCTTGTTGGCATTGTTGTAGCATCATCTCAGGGGACGGGACAACGAGGCAATTAGACAGGGACGCCTAATTTAAATCGTTTGTGTCGCAGTACAGGTACGTGTTGACGTACGGAGTATAGATATGATACGATGATGATGTTATGGTTGTAATATCATATGATTTATGTTATCTTGTGTCATATGATTGGTAGTTCATATGCATGTTCATACATGGATTTCATATGATTGGGATGGATGCCTTGATAGATATGTGTATATGCTTTGGTGAGATCATTGCCTCGAGAGATATGCCTGGTGTGGTATATGCTTTGGCTAGGATCGTTGCCACGATAGATATACTACATATGCTTTGGCTTGAGAGATATACGCCTGGTGTGGGTATATACTCTGGTTATTATCACCGATGAGCATGGTACTATGATATGTGCTGCTACTATGCAGATGTGATGTGGTTCCACTGACATATTGAGCTGATTAGGCATATCATATGGGGCTCGTGATAATAGGGAAATTGTTGAGACATGTCATGACATAGTGCATTTGTGGATGCATGATACAGAACATTCACGTATTGATGATTTATTTGTGCTTTATCATTGATATTGATATTGTGGTTTGATATTGCACTGAGATATTTGTTATCTATACTCATTGTGTGAATGTTTCTGTAGGGACTCATATACGTGGGGAACGTGAGTCATGATTTCCGCTGCGAGGGGAACCACTGCCTAGGAGTTCTTTTGGATTAGGTTGTTTATGTACATATTATGTAGAGTTTGGTAGGTTTTTGAGAACCTTGTAAACAACTTAACTCGTATGAACTCTTAATCCGTGCATGGTACATTACTTAATTCAGACTCACATTGTATGTTTAATGGATACAAAATGGATTAAGTAAAGAGGACCCCACATTAGTGGTATCAGAGCAGTGGTTCGAGAACGGGGTGACCATGGGTAGAGGAAGTGTATTAGGGAGTTACCTAAACACTTTGAGAATGGTACTAACATGTAGTATGTGGAATATGATGTTCTTCTAACATGTTATCTACTTGTAAATGTTATTGTTAACCCTTGATCTACAGCTATGACAGACAGAGGGTATCATGAGGATGTTGGGGATGCCATGAGTGGCAATGCCAGTGTGAGGATGGTGCATGTACCACCACCACCGATTGAGCAAGGACCAGTGGAACAGGTACTGTTGCCTGGAGAATTGACATTGACGCAATTTCTGAGCTATCAGCCACCTAGGTTTGAGGGGACTGAGTCCGGGGAACTGGCAGAGGAGTGGCTGGAACGTGTGGAACAGATATTTGTATCTGCACCGTGTGCCAAGACTGCGTGGTTACGCTTAGCTGAATTCCAGTTAGCTAAGAAAGTTATGATGTGGTGGAAGTCCACAGTACTTGAGTTGAGGGCTCAAGGACATACAGTGAACTGGGATGTGTTTAGAACAAAGTTTCTGGAGCATTATTTCTCTGTTGCTGCAAGGCAGAGGAAAGAGGATGAATTTACGCATTTGAGACAGGGATCAATGACAGTATCTGATTATGCTGTGCATTATTCTTCTTTGCTCCGGTATGTGCCACATATTGCTGTTAACACCAAAGCTAAGATCAGACAATTTGTGAAAGGTTTGAGGCCTGAATTGTTTGATAGGGTCATGTCCAATAACCCTACATCATATGAAGAAGCATTGACTAGTGCTGAGATGGCTGAGATTGCTGTAGGGGTATATACAGATGTTGGACAAGCCCAACCACCTACATCTGACAGTATGAGACCTAGAGGGGAATCATTTAAATCACCACGAGGTGGTGCATCTTCATCTAGGTTTAGTGGAAAACATTTTGGATCACAAAAAGGGGGTGATCGCAAATCGAAAGGACAGTCCCAAGGCAGTAGTAGTAGTAGTGGACGTGGATTACAATGTTTTAAATGTGGAGGGCCACATTATCAAAGGAATTGTCCACAGTTTGATACAGTGGTTTGTTTCCGTTGTGGGAAACCAGGACATGTGATCCGTGATTGTCCTCAAGTGGGTGGACAACAGAGGAGAGGACCCATGTCAGAGAATACAGTGCAGCAGAGACCACAGGGTGTACCACAGTCTGGTGGAGGACAGAGGGCAGGAACACCTCAGGCTCAGGTGTATGCACTGAACAGGGAGGAAGCAGAGGCAGCTCCTGATACTGTGATAGAGGGTAAGTGTACTTTGTTTACTTATCCTGCTTTACTGTTGATTGATACTGGTGCATCACATTCTTTTATTGCACAAGCTTTTATTGATCAGTATCATATATGCTCGTCTCCACTGTTGATGCCTCTTTATGTCTCGACACCCATGGGAACTACTATAATGACTTGTCAGAGTGTGTCTGATTGTGATATTCAGTTTGAGACTGAGTATGGACTACAGACTGATTTGATTGTGTTAGACATGTCCGATTTTGATTGCATCCTTGGAATTGATGTATTGAGTAAATATCAATCTGTTGTGGATTGTAGTCAGAAGGTAGTGAGATTTCAGTCTGATACTGGAACTCAATGGTATTTTTATGGTCAAGGATCGAGGGCAAGGATTCCTTTAATATCAGCAATCCGAATGTCGCATTTGTTAGAGTGTGGACATGCGGGTTATTTGATTTATGCCCTTGATGTAAATGAACAGAAAAGAGAAAGGAAAGTGGAGGAGATACCAGTGATTGCAGAATATGCGGATGTGTTTCCAGATGAGATACCTGGATTTCCACCGAGTCGAGAAGTGGAATTTGGTATTGACTTGATACCTGGTACTTCTGCAATTTCACGGGCTCCTTATCGGATGGCACCAACTGAATTGAAAGAGTTGAAAACTCAATTGCAAGATTTATTGGACAAGGGGTACATACGTCCTAGTGTATCGCCTTGGGGTGCTCCGGTTTTATTTGTGAAGAAGAAGGATGGGACAATGAGATTGTGTATTGATTATAGACAGTTGAACAAGGTAACCATAAAGAATAAATATCCTCTTCCTCGTATTGATGATTTGTTTGATCAGTTGCAGGGATCAAGGATTTATTCTAAGATTGACTTGAGGTCAGGATATCATCAAATACGTGTGAGGGAAGGAGATATACAGAAGACAGCATTCAGAACTCGTTATGGACATTATGAGTTTCTGGTAATGCCTTTTGGAGTGACAAATGCTCCTGCTGTCTTTATGGGTTTAATGAATCGGGTTTTCCAGGAATACCTTGATCGATTTGTGATTGTCTTTATCGATGATATACTGATCTATTCACGGAATGATGCCGAACATGTTCAACATTTGCATATGGTATTGCAATTGTTAAGGACACATCAGTTGTATGCCAAACTCAGTAAGTGTGAGTTTTGGTTGACTAGTGTCGGCTTTTTGGGACATATGATTTCAGAAGAAGGTATATCAGTCGACCCAAAGAAAGTGGAAGCAGTGTTGAATTGGTCAGCACCTAATTCTGTGCCAGAGATTCGTAGTTTCTTAGGTTTGGCTGGATATAATAGACGGTTCGTTGAAGGATTTTCAGCGATTGCCAAACCATTGACACATTTGACACAGAAGGGAGTATCATATCAATGGTCAGAGGCGTGTGAGCGTAGTTTTCAAGAATTAAAACATCGATTGACTACAGCTCCAGTCTTGATCATTCCATCTGAGCATGACAGGTTTGCAGTTTATACTGATGCATCTTTACTTGGTTTGGGTTGTGTATTGATGCAGGACAAACATGTAGTGGCTTATGCATCACGACAGTTGAAGCCACATGAAATGAGATATCCAGTACATGATCTGGAATTGGCTGCCATTGTCTTTGCATTGAAGATATGGCGACATTATTTATATGGTACGTCGTTTACCATATACACAGATCATAAGAGTTTAAAATTTATATTCACTCAAGCGGAGTTGAATATGAGACAAAGGAGATGGATGGATCTGTTGAAAGATTATGATTGTGAGATTGAATATCATCCAGGAAGAGCTAATCTTACAGCAGATGCCTTGAGTCGAAAAGTACATCATACGGCTGATGAGGTGATTCATTTATCCGCATTGATGACTTCTTGTTGTACTTTGGGTTATGATTTTGATATGGAACTAGTGCCAATAAGGGTATCAACATTGTTGGTTGAACCCGACATTTTTTGAGAAAATCAGAACGGCACAACTGGCTGATGATGAAGTACAACAATGGAAGGAAAAGATAAATCAAGGATAAACATCTCAATTTGTACTTACAAGTGATGGAACGTTAAAATACAGAAATTGTTGGGTAGTACCTGCTTCATTAGGACTACGCCAAGAACTACTACAACGTGCTCATGGTAGTAGATACAATATACATCCTGGAGGGAAGAAAATGTATCATGATTTACGTACACAATTTTGGTGGAAACGTATGAAACAGGATGTATTGAACTTTGTGAAACGGTGTTTGATCTGTCAACAAGTGAAAGCGGAAAGATAAAGACCAGGAGGTGAATTACATAGTTTGGAAATTCCTCAGTGGAAATGGGAACATATCACGATGGATTTTGTGACTCATTTACCACGGACGTCTTCTGGTTGCGATGCTATTTGGGTGATTGTTGACCGACTCACCAAAGTATCTCATTTTGTGCCATATTTTATGACATATACATATCTGAGAATGGCGCAGTTATACATTCAACATGTAGTGAGGCTACATGGTATTCCAGTTTCCATTGTATCGGATAGGGATCCGAGATTTACTTCTCATTTCTGGGAAGGGCTACAGACAGCGTTGGGAACTGAAGTGCGGTTGAGTACAGCATATCATCCTCAGACAGATGGACAAACAGAGCGTACGATACAGACGCTTGAGGATATGTTGCGTGCCTGTATATTAGAGTTTGATACCTCTTGGCAAGATTCGTTGCCATTAGTAGAATTTTCATATAACAACAGTTATCAGTCTAGTATACAGATGGCACCATTTGAGGCTTTGTATGGGCGACGATGTAGATCGCCATTGTATTGGGATGATGTGGATCAGTCTTCCTTACATGGACCGGATATGATTCATGATATGGAAGAGAAAGTGAAGTTAATTAGATTGAAACTTAAAGCTGCTCAGGATAGACAGGCTGCTTATGCCAATAAGCGACGTAGACCACTTGAATTTCAAGTTGGTGACCGTGTGTTCTTGAAAATTTCACCTTTTAAAGGTGTAGTACGGTTTGGTAAGCGTGGAAAATTGTCTCCACGGTATGTTGGTCCATATGAGGTGTTGCAACGTATTGGTACGTTGGCATATCGCTTAGCACTACCACCGGCCTTGAGTAGTATTCATGATGTTTTTCATGTTTCACTGTTGAGGAAATATGAACCAGATCCGAGTCATGTCTTACAGCTACCTGATGTACAGTTGGATACAGATGTGTCGTATGAGGAACGACCGGTTATGATCTTGGATCGAGCTGAACGCAGGTTGCGTAATAAGGTGATTCCTATGGTTAAGGTACAGTGGGACAGACGGGGTGTCGAAGAGGCAACGTGGGAGACGGAGCAGCATATGATGCAACGGTATCCGGATTTGTTTTCTGGTATGATTTTACAGTTTTATGATACTGTTGGTATATACATATTGTACTATTGCATACATGATTTTGTTTCCTATCTTTTTATAGTAGGATGCTTGAGTTGCGTATCATGATATGCATGTTTTGTATATACAATTTCGAGGACGAAATTCAATAAGTGGGGGAGAATTGTAATGCCTCGATTTATGTTATATACGTATGATATGATTATGGTGTAATTATATCACGTGGCGGTATGTTATTGGGGGTTCAAGTGGAACTAATAACGAAACATGGTGAACAATGATTTACTAACATATTAAGTCATGATTTAGTAGGCCTTTGGAATATGCATGTGAATTTAATTGCAATTGGAGTTGCATTTGAATTTGAATTTCATATGCCTTTGTATTTCATGTAAGGTTGCATTAGCATGTGAATTTGTGGTTGGATTTACATGTTGAGGTGAGTTCTCATGTGCTTATAACAAGTGGTTATAAGAAAGAGCTTAGTGAGCTTAAACTCACAATACACCACTTTTCACCTAAAAATCTCTACCAAGCTTCTCTCCCTCTCTTGCAACTTTCTTGTGATTTAAGCTTAGGATTCACTTGTGAATTGAGCTAGGAAGGTGTGTGAAGTGAAATTGTACCATCGTGGTAAGGATTTCATGATTTTACACTTGAATTGTGTAGTTGATGTTGAAGTATGTGAAATGGAATATCAAATATTTATGCTTAGAATCATAACTTGTTTCTTTGCCAAGAATTTGTTTCTAGGGTGTTAGAAACATGTTTGTATGATACTAGGGATTGCATGAATTATGTTTACATGTTAAACTTTGAGGTATAGGAGAAGAACCATGGAGATAAGCTTGAAAATCGCCATTTTCTCATTTTTTTCTGATCGGGCCGATCGATCGGCTGTGGTCTCGATCGATCGCCGCGACCAGTGAAGGTTTAAGGCGGTTTGAGCATGAGGCGATCGATCGGTGATTTGAGGCGATCGATCGGTGCAAGGTGGCGATCGATCGGTGATTTTGTGCGATCGATCGGTGAAGCATGAACAGTTCGGCGATCGATCGAGATTTTAGGCGATCGATCGGTGATGGCAGAATGTTGAAAATTTTATATTTTTGTAGAATTTGATTTTTAATGCCTAGGATAACATGGTATCTTGTTGGCATTGTTGTAGCATCATCTCAGGGGACGGGACAACGAGGCAATTAGACAGGGAGGCCTAATTTAAATCGTTTGTGTCGCAGTACAGGTACGTGTTGACGTACGGAGTATAGATATGATACGATGATGATGTTATGGTTGTAATATCATATGATTTATGTTATCTTGTGTCATATGATTGGTAGTTCATATGCATGTTCATACATGGATTTCATATGATTGGGATGGATGCCTTGATAGATATGTGTATATGCTTTGGTGAGATCATTGCCTCGAGAGATATGCCTGGTGTGGTATATGCTTTGGCTAGGATCGTTGCCACGATAGATATACTACATATGCTTTGGCTTGAGAGATATACGCCTGGTGTGGGTATATACTCTGGTTATTATCACCGATGAGCATGATACTATGATATGTGCTGCTACTATGCAGATGTGATGTGGTTCCACTGACATATTGAGCTGATTAGGCATATCATATGGGGCTCGTGATAATAGGGAAATTGTTGAGACATGTCATGACATAGTGCATTTGTGGATGCATGATACAGAACATTCACGTATTGATGATTTATTTGTGCTTTATCATTGATATTGATATTGTGGTTTGATATTGCACTGAGATATTTGTTATCTATACTCATTGTGTGAATGTTTCTGTAGGGACTCATATACGTGGGGAACGTGAGTCATGATTTCCGCTGCGAGGGGAACCACTGCCTAGGAGTTCTTTTGGATTAGGTTGTTTATGTACATATTATGTAGAGTTTGGTAGGTTTTTGAGAACCTTGTAAACAACTTAACTCGTATGAACTCTTAATCCGTGCATGGTACATTACTTAATTCAGACTCACATTGTATGTTTAATGGATACAAAATGGATTAAGTAAAGAGGACCCCACACACACATTATCACACACAGCATCGAAACAGACCAGCACACAGCACACCCTACACACACAAGCCATTGAAGCTGATACAGGTGTGGGTTCCCAAAGGGCTAATCCGTTCTGGACCCAAATAGGATTGGGTACCAACAATAATTACATTTGATGACAGGTACCGAAGAAACTCGCATCAGACTGGTATTTGGACAGTGGGTGTTCCCGTCACATGACTGGAAACATCGAGCTGCTGTCTGAAGTGACAGAATGTATTGGACCCAAAATCATTTTCGGGGATAACTCAAAGGGTAAGACCGTGGGCAAGGGTAAGATTGTCCATGGTAACATTATTATCAATGATGTGCTGTTAGTTGAAAATCTGTGCTATAATCTGATTAGTATAAGTCAACTCTGTGATAATGGTTATGCTGTAGAATTTCATAAACACGCTTGCACTGTTAAATCATCAGACGGTATACCCATGCTCGTAGGAATCAGGAATGGAAACACTTATAAGATTAACTGGAATCATGCTCGACCTGATAATCCTACTTGCTTCATCGCTAACAATGATAATAAACATTGGCTGTGGCATAAACGCTTGAATCATATCAACTTTAAGACCATTGCTAGCCTGTGTAAACATGATTTAGTTATCGGTCTGCCCAAGATCGATTTTGCTAAGGATAAGATCTGCGAAGCTTGCCAAATGGGCAAACAGATCAGATCATCCTTCAAAAACAAGAATGCCAAATCCTCCTCCCGCTGCTTAGAATTACTGCATATGGACTTGTTTGGTCCTATACCAATAACAAGTTTAGGGGGAATGCGGTATACTCTTGTTGTTATTGATGATTACTCACGCTTTACATGGACTATATTCTTAAGCAGTAAAGATCAGACCGGTCCGAAGTTGATCAAGCTGCTGAAACGCACTCAGAACGAGAAATCATCCAGCATAGACAGGATTCGAAGTGACAAAGGCACTGAGTTTTCAAATCAGAATCTTGAATCCTTTCTAGAAGATCATGGAATCAAGCATGAGTTTTCAGCTGCTTGAACTCCTCAACAGAATGGAGTTGCAGAACGAAGAAACAGAACGCTCAAGGAAGCAGCAAGAACAATGCTTGCTGATTCTGGAATCTCTCAAAAGTTCTGGGCAGAAGCTGTAAATACTGCTTGCTACACTCAAAACCGATCTATGATTAACAAGAAGCTGAATCTCACTCCATATGAAATATGGACTGGTAACAGACCATCTGTTTCTCACTTTCATGTATTTGGCTGTAAATGCTTCGTTCACAACAATGGTAAGAGTCATCTTACAGCATTTGAAGCTAAGTCAGATAATGGTATATTCTTAGGATATTCATCAATTAGCAAAGCTTATCGAGTTTTTAATAATCGAACTTTAACTGTAGAAGAATCTGTTCATGTAGTCTTTGATGAAACTTTATGTGTTGAGGGCAACAAAGAATCAATTCAAAATCAGATGGAAAATATCCATCTCGAAGCTAACAGTGATGATGAGATTGTAGCTAACAGGTCAAGAGACAATCCACCAGAACCAGAAGTATCAGACAGACCGGATCAAGGCTTTGAAGAAACTTCAGATCGAGCTGATCAGGATGCTCCTGACTCAAATATTAAAGCAGATGCTGATCATGCTGTTACTGTTCATCCGACCGGACCAGACAATCCAGAGTCAAGCTATCGATGGACTAAGAAGCATCCACCTAATCTAGTGATTGGTAGTCCTTCTGCACCGATCAGAACCAGAGGACAGATGATGGATGAGTTCACTCATGCTGCCTTCATCTCAACTCTGGAACCCAAGAAGATCGATGAAGCTCTGACTGACTTCAACTGGATTAAAGCAATGCAAGAAGAGCTTAATCAATTCGAACAAAATCAAGTTTGGAGTCTAACCCCCAGACCAAGCGATCTGCCTGTTATTGGAACCAGATGGGTCTTCAGAAATAAGCTAGACGCAGATGGAACTGTGGTTAGAAACAAAGCCAGACTGGTGGCACAGGGATTCAGACAAGAAGAAGGAATCGACTTCGATGAATCATTTGCACCAGTCGCCAGACTTGAAGCTATCCGAATCTTTCTTGCTTATGCTGCCTTTAAAGACTTCAAAGTATATCAGATAGACGTCAAGAGCGCCTTTCTTAATGGAAAGCTTCAGGAAGAAGTCTACATTGAGCAACCACCTGGATTTCAGAACCATTTGTATCCCAATCATGTATATCTACTGAATAAAGCAGTGTATGGTCTGAAACAAGCTCTAAGAGCCTGGTATGACACTCTATCTCAATTTCTGCTGAACCATGATTTCCAGATCGGCTCAGTAGATAAAACTCTATTTAAATTCATTAAGGGGGAACATACCCTATTAGTTCAGATTTATGTTGATGACATAATCTTTGGGTCAACTAACCCCAAATTGTGCGAGAAATTTTCTAAGTTAATGCAGAGGACAGTTCGAGATGAGCATGATGGGAGAATTGTCATTCTTTCTGGGTCTACAAGTAAAACAGCTCAACAATGGCATTTTCATCAATCAGACCAAGTATACCAAAGAGCTCCTCAAGAGATTTGGAATGGAAACATGCTCAACTGCATCAACTCCAATGAGTCCAACAATCAAGTTAGACAAAGATGAAGGGGGAACGGCAGTTGAAGTAACCATGTATAGAGGACTAATCGGATCGCTATTGTATCTTACAGCGAGCCGGCCCGATATTATGTTTTCAGTCTGTATGTGCGCCAGATTTCAGTCAGAACCAAAGCAATCACATTTTATTGCTGCCAAGCGTATTCTGAAATATTTAAAAGGATCTCAGAACGTTTGTCTTTGGTACTCCAAAGATTCAAACTTCAGCTTGATCGGGTATTCAGACGCAGACTACGCTGGGTGTAAGATCGATCGTAAAAGCACCAGTGGAACATGTCAATTTCTAGGTGAAAGATTGATCTCTTGGTTCAGTAAGAAGCAGACATCGATTGCCACATCCACAGCTGAAGCAGAATACCTAGCCGCTGGAAGCTGTTGTGCTCAAATGCTCTGGATTCAACACCAGCTCAAAGACTATGGCATCCAAGCTGTTGACTCTCCGATATTTTGCGACAACACAAGTGCAATCGCTATAACATATAATCCAGTTCTGCACTCTCGAACAAAGCATATTGATATAAGACATCATTTTATTCGAGATCATGTTGGCAAAAAGGAGATTCGGATCGAGCACATCTCAACAGAGCAGCAAGCAGCAGACATCTTCACCAAACCGCTCCCTGAGGCTAAGTTTAATTATTTCCGTCAAATTCTTGGTTTAATTGACTTATCTTAATTAGTTTAGATGTTTTTATTCTTTTCGCACTTGAAGATTTTTGTCACCACAGATCGATAATACAATGTTCAGAAAGACACAGACCGGTCCGAACTTTCAGACCGATCCTTGTCAGTCTGATTTTATCCTATGATCTGTCTGGACAATAACAACAGCTCGGACTGATTGACCATTTTGACTAGTTGTACTTTAACCGCCTTATCTTTCTTTATCCTGACCGTTTATTTTGAATTATTTAATTCTCAGTCTTGGAGATAAAGACACGTGTCCTCTCTCTCCTATTTAGCGGGCTGAACATTTCATACTTGTTCACTTTTTACAATTTACCGCTTTCTACCTTCTTACTCTCTCACTCTCTTACTCTTCGCACTTTCTTTAAACTCCTTTCAAATGGCTACCATCACTCATAACTCACTCTCCGTTGAGTTTGATGACATTTACAGGGCAGAAGATGCTGCGATGGTGTCCATTTTTAGAGCCCTGGAATCATCTGGTTTAAGGAACTTTTTGGAGTGCGGGACAGTTGTTTATGACTCAGAAATCCGCGAGCTGTTCGCCAACGCCGTCTCCCGGAAGACATCCATTTCTACTACTGTCAAGGGCAAATCTTTCGAGATCTCGCCGATGACGATGGCCAAGACCTTTGGCCTCCCCAGTTCCGGACTGACAGAGTTCGGACAGACTCCTCAAGCGTCACTCTTAGATCTTCAGGGGGAAGATTTCTATTTCTGGCCACCGATTGCAACCCTCCTTTAAGAAGAAGGAAATGCTCTTCCATTTCCAGGTGCTGTGCGAAGTGGTAGGCAAGCCACTTTTGGGTAAAGCAGGAAGTTTCGATGCTGTAACCGCCGAAAAGTTCAGGGCTATGGCGGCTATTGTATCCGGCCAGAAGATAAACTGGTCCATGATTTTGTTTGGAGTACTGCTGGAAACGGTGATTGCATCCAAGCACGCCGTATGCTTTGCTGTTCCTCTCAGCAAGCTCTTGGAGTCCTTAGGCCTCGAGCTGAGCAAGCCGTCTGCTCTCCGTCCCCTTAAGATCCTTAACTCCAAAGGGCTTGCACTGCTGAAGTCCAAGAGTGTTCCGCCTACTCCTGCTGCTCTGGCTGCAGTCAAGTTTGAGCAGGACGAGGAACAAGTTGTTGTGCGCAAACCTCGGGTCAAGCGGAAGCTGACCATTCAGACTGACTCGGAAGAAACCCAGTCTGCTCACTCATCACCAACCAAGCCACTTCCCAAAAAGCCCCGAACCCAGATTACCAAACCAACCAAATCTCTACCTCCACCCATACTGCCACCCCCTAAAGCAACCCCTGCCCCTCAACCTTCCACCCAGCTTTCACAAGCTTCAACCCCTGCACCCAAAGTCACCCTTAGAATTCCCTCTGCCAATCCCGTGGTCAAAGGGATAGCTATCACTGAGTTGGGAGACTATACCCAATCAGGGATTAAGTCCCCTTCCTCCACCGGCAAGGGAAAAGCCATTCTCACCGAACCCCTCTCTTCTAAACCCAAATCTGCAGCGCAGACTGCCATCGACATCGCTATGGAGGATGTTGATGAGAAGCTAAAGGAACTCATTGTGGTTTTTGATGAATATGTCCAGTACCGGACTATCAACCACATTGAGCTGTTCTACGGTAAGTTGCACAGATTGAAGAAGATGGAAGAGGAAGCTCTGAAAGGAACAGAGACTGATGATGTTCGACTTGCCGTGCAGCGCAGAGATTTATTTACGGCAAAACACAGATTCAGACTGGCCAATCTGCTTCTAGTTGCCAAAAAGAAGAACTTCGATCCGCTTGCTCCAACTGCCAGAGATGATGGGGCTGTGATTGCTCAACTCGAGATGGATGTTCATGCTCTATCCTTAGCTGTCTGTTTTCAACGACAGAAGCTAGGTACCTCCACTCCAGCCACAAGCCCGGATCATCCTTCTGCAAGCAAGACTCTGGCAGAACCATTTATCGAGGTTATTCCCTCTGATGCAGCAAAACAGACAGAGGATCAGCCTGCAGAGCATGTACCAGACCAGACAGCGGAGCAGCCATTGCCTAATGCTCCGTCTGCAACAGATGATGAACCAATGAATGTTCTGTTGGACTCTCCGACAACATCTATTCCATTGAAGTCATCAGCCTCCCGTGCACAACCCAGTCCAGCTGAAGCATGTGCAACAACTGAAGCACCAGACCTCATCGATCCGGATTTCGTGGTATCTACAGTGGTTGCAGCTCTCCAAGTTGAGGAACCTCCCAGTCCCCACTCTCCTCCGGACCATCAGATGAAGATTTGGCCTTCATCAAGGTTTTTCTTCGGATCTGGTCACTCTGATCCGATCCGAAAGTCATCAAGCTGCCATTTTTTCCATCGTGCCGATTGCTGAAGAAGATGACCATGCCATGTCATCATCAGATCACTCTCCCAGCCAGCTATCTGATGCACCTCCATCCTTGGCACGGACTATCCAGCACTTCTCTGATACCTGTCTGTCCTTGACTCAACGCATTCTAGAAGTTCATCAAGGTCAGAGGGTCACAGCCTTGGACTTTGCTTCCTTCAAAGAGAAGATGACTGCCAGTATCGGAAGCCTTCAGCGCGGCATAAACGATCTGTTTTCTCAACAGGCCTCTTACAAGAACAGTCTGAGAAAAGAGCAGATCGAGCTAGCACTGAAGTCAGAGCATCTGTTGCCAATTCCCTCCGCGCTCAAGACGTTCGTCTTGACGCTATCAGCGCGCAGCTAGCACAAGTTGTCGACTTTCTTCAAGAGATTGCTGCTGACAAAAAGGGGGAAAAGAAGACAAACTTCAGGCCGCCTTCTAGAAAATAATATTTTCAGACTGTGTATTTTAGGATTTTCTTGGTGATCAATAAAATCCTCGTTTGATTAAGTCTGTGTTCATTTATTTTGAACCTCATCATAAGGCTTAATAATAAAGATTTAATCGATCCAACTTAATGATGTTCATTTATTTTGAACAAAGAAGTAATCGATCCGAAAGCATTCGCTTCAGAGCTCTTATCAAGACTGGTTAAAAAGACTTAGAAGCTAGGTTTTGTCATCATCAAGAAGGGGGAATTTGTTAGTTCCGGACCTTATCGATGAGATTTTAAAGATGACAAAACATTTCAGACCGGATCGATAGAAATCAGATTGACCAGATCGATCGGACAAAACAGAACAAGATGACAGAACATTTCAAACCGGATCGATAGAAATCAGATTGACCGGATTGTCGGACAAAACAGAGCAAGCTGATAAAGAATATCACATATCAGACCGGATCGATGGATTCCAGACTGACTAAATCGATACTTCAGATCGATCTCAACCTTTATCAGATCAGAGCAGTCAAAGATACATAAAGGATGGCTTCTCAGTCCGAACCATTAACGGTTATTTATTGTAGCATTTAATGCTGTAATTAATGCTACAAAGGATCAAAAATTGAAGATTGCCATTAAAGGTAAGAAGACAAAGAAGAGCTTACCTGACAGTCGCCGAAAGCATACACCAGAACGGCAAGTGTCCTGAAGAAGAAGACTGTAGCTTTCTCAGAGTTTAAAAAGAGTCAAAGTTGCACATTAAGGGAAACAATGCCGTTGCTACCCTCAACTATAAAAGGATGCAACAAAAGGAAGACATAGACACTTGATTCGAACCCACGCTGATCAATTGAAAAACACACAAGAAAGCAACTGCACACGCTTACAAGTTCAGAAGCTCTCGAGCTGAAGTTATTTATTTAAGCGCGATTACTTTGTAACATTTGATCATTGTAGGATCACTGTGCGCATTGTGTATTGAAAAATAGAAGTGAGCAATTTATTGTAACTGTCAGACAGAGTGTGTCTGAGCAGGTTGAGTGACTAGGAGTTTCAGACTGGTAGTGAGGTAAATCCAGCCTGAATCGGGTTTGTACAACAGGATTGTATAAATCAAAGTCTTCTAGTATAAACCTTCCTTAATTGGAAGAAGGGAGACGTAGAAGGATTACACCACCTTCGAACTTCCAGAAACATATCCTGTGTTTTATCCTTCTGCACTTAGCCATCGAGCCGTTCTTACTTTTACAAGAGCAGACCGTTTCCGCACTTACCTTTTTAGTGGTCTGTTCTGTTCAAAGAGTTGATTAAGTAACAGATTTCTTTCACTAATCCGAAAGAATTCACAAGGGATAAATTTTATAAGGAGTGTTCATTCACCCCCCCCCCCCCCCTCTAAACACTCCGGACCGATCCTAACAATCGGTAACTTCAATGGCAACAGAGGGATAGATTTTTGAAATGGTGAATGGCCCGGACCAACGAGAGCGTAGTTTGTGTGGAAAGAGTCGCAGTCTAGAGTTGAACAAGAGTACAGCATCTCCTACCTTGAATTCCTTTTTTTGTATATGAGAATCATGCCACTTCTTAGTTTTCTCTTTGTAAATCTTGGCACTCATATGCCTGATTCCTGAATTCTTCCATCTCATTCAACTGTAGAAGACGCTTCTCACCTGCAGCATGACAGTCAAAGTTCAACCATTAATAGCCCAATATGATTTATGCTCAAGTTCAACAGGGAGGTGACACGCCTTACAAAATAGCAACTTATAGGGTGATGTGCCACTAGGTGTCTTAAAAGCAGTTCTATAAGCCCATAGTGCATCATCTAAACGTAAGGACCAATACTTTCGGCTTAGAGTCGCTGTCTTTTCTAAAATCCTCTTCAACTCTCGATTTGAAACCTCTACTTGCCCACTGGTTTGTGGATGATAAGGCGAAGACACTTTGTGGGTGACACCATATTTACTCAAAAGTTTTTCAAATTGTTTGTTACGAAAATGGGTGCCACCATCACTAATAATTGCTCGAGGGGTGCCAAAACGAGTAAAAAATTTTCTTTTCAAAAATTGTACAACCACTCGAGCATCATTAGTGCGCAAAGCTTCTGCCTCTACCCACTTTGACACATAATCAACTGCGACAAGTATGTATTTATTTAAACAAGAGCTTGGGAAAGGTCCCATGAAATCAATTCCCCACACATCAAAGATTTCACATTCAAGCATATTGATCAATGGTAATTCATTCCTCCTAGCAATATTACCGACCCTCTGACATCTATCACATGAAGAGACATACATGAATGTATCCTTATACAGCGTTGGCCAATAAAATCCAGAAGCAAGTACCTTAGCAGCTGTTTTGGTAGCTCCAAAATGCCCACCTGTATCTCCATCATGGCATTGCTTCAAGACATCTTGCATCTCCTCCTCAGGAATACATCGCCGTATGATGTTGTCTGCACAAACTTTGAACAAATATGGCTCCTCCCACATAAGATGTTTAACTTCAGAAAAGAATTTTTTCTTTTGATAAAAATTCAGATTTTGTGGGAGGATACCACTAACAATATAGTTTGCATACTGTGCATACCAAGGTAACAATTCAGCACTAAACAATTGCTCATCAGGGAAATTCTCATTAATCTCAACTACCTCATTGTCACTTGTATCATTCATGTTCTCAATTCGCGATAAATGATCTGCAACCACATTTTCTACACCTTTCTTATCTCTTATCTCCAAGTCAAATTCTTGCAGTAATAGGATCCACCTAATCAAGCGTGGTTTGGCATCTTTCTTTGCAAGTAAGTATTTAAGTGCAGCGTGGTCGGTGTACACAATAACTTTAGCAAGACATAGGTAGGAGTGAAACTTATCAAAAGCAAACACTATAGCTAGAAGCTCTTTTTCAGTGGTGGCATAGTTAATTTGTGCTTCATTCAAAGTGCGACTCGCATAGTAAATTGTATGAAATACCTTGTTCCTCCTTTGACCTAAGACTGCTCCTACCGCAGTGTCACTGGAGTCACACATTAGTTCAAAAGGTAACTCCTAATCAGGTGCGACCAATACCGGTGCAGTTACCAATTTCTCCTTGAGAGTCTCGAACGCCTGCATACAATCAGAATCAAATTCATAAGATGCATCTTTAGTTAACAAATGAGATAAAGGTTTAGAAATTTTTGAGAAATCCTTAATGAAACGTCGATAAAATCCCGCATGTCCTAAGAAGCTTCGGATTCCTTTCACTGTTGTCGGCGGTGGTAATTGTTGTATCACTTAAATTTTAGCCCGATCCACTTCAATACCCTTCTCAGATATCTTGTGTCCCAAGACTATTCCTTCTTGGACCATAAAGTGACACTTCTCCCAATTCAGTACAAGATTTGTCTCTTCACACCTTGCCAACACCAAAGTCAAGTTAGCTAAACATATATCAAAAGAAGAACCAAACACAGAAAAATCGTCCATGAATACTTCTAGGAACTTCTCTATCGTGTCATGGAATATGGCCACCATACATCTTTGAAAGGTAGCAGGTGCATTACATAATCCAAATGGCATTCGTCGGAAAGCAAATGTGCCATAAGGACAAGTGAAGGTGGTCTTCTCTTGATCCTCAGGTGTAATAGCAATTTGGTTATATCCCGAGTATCCATCTAGAAAGCAATAAAAATCATACCCTGCTAACCTTTCTACCATCTGATCAATGAAGGGAAGGGGAAAATGGTCTTTACGAGTGGAATCATTTAACCTCCTATAATCAATGCACACTCTCCACCCTGTGACTGTTCTTGTAGGTATTAACTCATTATTCTCATTAGGGACAACAGTAATACCCCCCTTCTTTGGTACACATTGAATAGGACTTACCCATGAGCTATCAGAAATAGGATAGATAATACCTGCGTCCAAAAGCTTAATCACCTCAGCTTTGACTACCTCTTGCATTTTTGGATTAAGACGACGTTGAGGTTGAACCACGGCCTTGAATGTGTCCTCCATAAGAATTTTATGCATGCAGACCGATGGGCTAATACCTTTGATATCTGATATCTTCCATCCAAATGCTTTCTTGTGCTCCTGAAGGACTTTCAGAAGCTTTTCCTCATTATCATCTGTCAAAGACGAAGAAATAATAATTGGTAAAGATCTTTCAGCATCTAAGAAAATATACTTGAGATGTGATGGAAGAGGTTTGAGCTCAAGATTAGGTGACTCTTCAATTGAAGGCTTTTGTGGTTTAATATCTCTTTGTCCCAACTCTCCAAGAATCTCAGTGGCTCGTTTCATGTATGGGCTGGTGTTATTCATGAAAGCTATACTCTCGATGTCTTCCTTGCAATGTTGCTCATCAGCTTCCACTAGGCATGCTTCCATGTTATCCTTGAATGTATCTTGCAACAAATCATCTGTCAGAATATCAATAATATCTATACTGAAACACATGTGTTCGTCGTGTGGATGTTTAAGTGCTATAAAAACATTAAAAGTAACTTGATCCTCCCCTACTCGGAGGACCAACTTCCCTTGTTGCACATCGATTATTGCTTTTCCCGTTGCTAAGAATGGTCGACCCAAAATCAGTGGTGTCTCTGAATCTGCTTCCATATCAAGTACCAGAAAATCAACGGGAAAGATGAATTTATCCACTTTGACTAAGACGTCTTCAATGATACCCCTAGGGTATGTGATGGATCGATCTGCTAATTGTAGTGAAACCTTAGTAGGTTTTGGCTCTCCTAGCCCCAACTTCCTGAAAATAGAAAATGACATTAAATTTATACTAGCACCAAAATCACATAATGACTTTGTAAAAGATACTGACCTATGGTGCAAGGTATAGTAAAACTCTCTGGGTCTTTTAACTTTGGAGGCATTTTATTTTGCACAATTTTTGAGCACTCCTCTGTCAAGCTTACCGTTTCATATTCACCCAGCTTTCGCTTATTAGACAAAATTTCCTTCAAAAACTTAGCATAACTAGGCATCTGAAGTAAAGCATCAGCAAATGGAATATTAATATGCAGTTTCTTAAATACTTCCAGAAACTTACCAAATTCTGCATCCATCTTAGCCCTTTTTAATGCTGCTGGAAATGGGGGAGGAATTACTATCCTATCAGTGTGTGTGACCGGTGTAGTGTTAGAATTCTTACCTTTCTCCGTTGCCTTTTCCTTAGTCTTATCCTTGCCTTCAGAAGTCTCTCCATGACTCTCTTCTTCTTCAGCTTGCGGTCTTAGCTCTTTTCCACTCCTTAATTCAATGGCCTTTGCTTGCTCGTTTTGATTCTTCACTGTCCCAATTGATATCGTGCCTTGCGTTTGTCCTGAAATTAATGATGCGAGCTGACCCACTTGCACTTCCAAGTTCTTTATTGATGCATCCTGAGTTGTCATCCTGATTTCAGTTGATGCTATAAATTTGGCTATTAGCTCTTCCATACTTGATTTATTCGATCCTCCCGGTTGTAGCTGTGGATTTAACACGTTCTCTTTGTTGGACCACCTAAAATTGTTATGATTCCTCCACCCCGGGTTGTAGGAGTTCGAGTACGGATTGTTCTGCTGCCTGTTACCCACAAAATTCACAGCTTTAATAGATTGGTTAAATTGGTTACCTGCCTGGCATACGATGCTAGGATGACCGCCTCCACACAAGTCACAGAAAATAGCCTGAGCTTGCATCGCTGCTGCTCCCATGCTGTCTATCTTCCGGTTCATAGCTTCCAACTGAGCCGAAAGAGCAGTAATCTCATCCACTTGATGGACTCCTATTGGTTTCAATGGTGTGTTCCTCTCTGACTGCCACTGGTAGCTATTGGACGCCATTTCCTCTAATAAATTGTATGCTTCTTCCGGTGTCTTCCTCATTATTGATCCCCCAGATGCTGCATCTATCATTGAACGGTTAGCAGAAAATAAACCATTATAGAAAGTTTGTACCTGCAGCCATATGGGTAGACCATGGTGTGGGCATCTCCTCAACAATTCTTTAAAACGATCCCACGCTTCATATAACGTCTCAGGGTCGAACTGCCCAAATGTCGTGATATCGTTCCGCATCTTTGCTGTCTTGGAAGGGGGAAAGTATTTCGATAGTAATGCTTTTGTCATCCCTTCCCATGTTGTTATTGAACCTGCAGGTAGTGAATTCAACCATGATTTAGCCTTGTCTCGTAATGAAAAAGGAAAGAGCCTTAACCTGACGGCGTCGTCGGAGACGCCATTATGTTTAAACGTGTCACAGATCTCCAAAAAGTTGGAGATGTGATTGTTCGGATCTTCCGTGGCAGCTCCCCCAAACATTACAGAATGCTGTATCATTTGGATAATCGCCGGCTTGATCTCAAAGTTGTTTGCTTGAATCGTCGGCCTTGTGATGCTGGATGAAGATCCATGAAATTCCGGTTGTGCAAAGTCCATCATTGATCTTGGGTTCTGTGCTTCGTTATTGTCAGTCATTTCTCGAGCTTCTCGTAATTAGTAAAGTTCTATCTATCTCTGGATCAAACGGCTCGAGAATGGGTTCCTCTCTTCTAAGCATGCACTAAAACGAATGCTTCCTGTACTGAATAGACAAAAGGAGACAACAACAAAAAGTACAAAAATATTAACAAAAATCAACAAATGAAAATGAAAAACAAAAACAAAAACGAAATAATAAAGAATTGGCTAAATTACAATTAACTAATCTCGTATGATATTATACAGATTAGTCCCCGGCAACGGCGCCAAAAACTTGACCGCTTTATTTTTAAACAGAAGATATTTCAAAGTGTAGTGTGAAGCGATTCTACCACAAGTGCACGGTTGTCAAGTTTTAGTATAGTGAATGTAAGTAAAGGTTGTCGAATCCACAGGGACTAATGTATAAGTACCAAATAAGGCTAGCAAAATTATATTTAGCCTACGATTAAAGAAGGTGATTAACTAATGCAAACTTAAACTAAGGAACGAAAATTAAACAAGAAACAATAAAATGAATGGTTTCGGATATGCAAAGGTAAGTCGCTCGAGAAATTTATCAAGCTCTTCGTTCAACTGTGTTATCTTTAATGATTCATCTGAATAAGCAAATTATCAACCAATTGATTCTAAAGGTGAAAGGTTTTCGCTGTTATTCAATACACTCTCTCGAGCTGTAAAGAAACTAATATCAAACTAGAACAAGTCACTCTCGTGCACCTATTTACTATTTCAATATTGCATAAATCGTCAAAACCTCGCTACTCTAAATCTCTCGATTCCAAGTTCTCACGTATGCGATATCATCTCTCGATCTCAATCATAACATACTTCATGAAATAATAGAGCGTGTTACAACGTTATCTCTCGATCTCGGTTATAACTCTCAGAATCAATCAAAGTTAGCTAGGCTTTGATCTTAACAAGCAATTAATTCATGAACAATAGGAATCAATACACTCAAACACAATTGAATCAATATATCAAACACAATGATCCTAAATCTCAATAAAATAAACTAGAATTATTTCAAATCAAATACAAAAGAAGTTTAATCGTCTCTCGACCTCAAAAACATCAATTGAAAATTAATATGAAATAGATCAGAGTCTAGAAATACGATAAACGGCGGAATGAATCCGTGCGTAGCACCGAATTCTCTTCTCTTGCTCCTTCCTTGCACTCCGGAATTGATTGGCTTTGGCTCGGACGAAGAACCGGAAGAACGGATCTCCTTGGCGGTGGCTAGGCGGCGGCTAGGGTTCTTCTTTTCGTCCAAAAACGGAGTCTGGTATGATGTATATTGAGATATGGAAAAGATCCCCCTTAAATCACCGAAAATCAATTCAAAAATGGAAGATAGGATTTTTCCGGATTTGCGTATCGATCAATCGAGATTTTCCTTCGATCGATCGGTGCACTGTTCACTTCAGTCTTTGAAACTCACTACCTCGCTCGATCGATCGAGAATAATTCTCGATCGATCGATAAAATTGGCTCTGAAGTTTCTGCCTAGGTCGATCGATCGAGAAATAATCTCGATCGATCGAGACTTCGATTCATTTTCTGCTCAGCACACTGTCTGGCTCGATCGATCGAGAAATATTCTCGATCGATCGAGAAATATTCTCGATCGATCGAGATTCCGAAAATCCAACTTCTTCATTTTGATCTCTTTTTCGCCTCGGTTTCGCCCGTTTTCTTCATTTTAGCTCAGTTCTTCCACTTCCGACCTATTTTCCTGAAACAATCAAATAAACACCAAAAAGCATAATATCATCCAGGAAAAAGTACGAAAAATGGGAAGAAATTACAGCTAAAAACACTCAAAATCTAAACCTATCAGGGGTACATAGAAGGATTTTCCTTCGAACTTCCAGAAACATATCTTGTTCTTTCATCAGATCGATATTTAGATCCTAGCATACTGATTCCACACTTAATTCAAAAGTAGTCTGTGAATTTCAGACTGATTGAGAAATCGATATCGTCTGTTAACACAGTTGAAATCACCCTTTTACTTGAAAAAGAACGAAATTTAGTGAAGTTTTTATTCACCCCCCTCTAAACACTTCTATTCGATCATAACAAGTGATATTAGAGCGGATGTTAATCTTATAATACTCGAGTTGATGACATTCTTCAACAAGATCCAATGTTCTCCAAAAAAAACTATGATGACTGGAGAGTTCGCATGCAAGCTCATCTGTCTGCACAAGATGATGATATGTGGTATGTCGTCACAGATGGACCAATGAAAATTCTTAAAGCAAACACTGCCGCTGAAGTTACGAGTGGAGGTTCGCAAAAGGTTGAGAAGGCCAGAACATAATGGACAAATGAAAAGAAGAAGAAGGTCAATCTAGACAATGTGGCTAAGGACATTTTATTCAAAACACTAGATAAATACATGTTCAGCAAGATCAAAACATGAAGTACCACAAAAGAAATCTGGGAAAAAATAAACCAGATATGTGAAGGAAATGATCTCACCAAGGAAAACAAGTTGATTGTCACTGCTAAGAAGTACGAGAATATAAAGATGTAACCTGGAGAAACTCTAAATGAGTTTGATGAATGATTCACAGCTTGATCATCGAGCAGACATCTCTAGGAATAACCTAATGCAACAGAGAAATTGCATTAAAGATGATGAGAGTCATGCCAAAGAATGGGATGTCAAAACCATTGCAATGAGAGAGTCCAAAGGCCTGAACAAAATCGAGCTAGATTTGTTTGCTGATCTCAAAGCTTATAAGTTCGAGCTTAATACTAGAGGTGAAGAAGAACCATCTACCTCTCAACCAAGCACTTGCAGTTGTACCAAACCTGGCCACCTCCTCAGATCGATATGTAGAACAAATGAGTAATGATGATATGTCTTTATTCATTAAGAAATTTAGTAAATTCATGTCTAAAAATATATATATAAAAAAAGAACTTCAAACATTCTCATCAACGCAAACAAAGAAGAGAAACAAAGAATGATGACTAGGCTTGCTAACATTCTGGTAAGACCGAACATTTTATTGCAGAAAGCTCCAGACCGAATAAAGATGACAGGAAGGAGAAACATCGTGATGATCGAAAGAAGAAGCGTCGAAATGATTGAAAAGGATACAAAAAGAAAGATAAAAAAATTTCTTGTCGCTGAAGAAAACAACAGCAAATGGGCTCAGACTGATTCATAATCAGAGAGCTCAGATAAGTCTTTAAGTGAAAGCGAAGAAGAGGTGTGAGGACACGTTCCTAATCAAGTGTTTAATTATCAGTCAATGATTATTTATTTGTAAACAGCGTAAGAATATTTAATTTTTAAACAACATGTGGCCCTAAAAATTTCGGCATGAACTTACCGCACGAGGGACATACAAAAAAATGAAAACACAATAATAATATCGCCAATGCACAAAGTAAATGCATAATACTATATGCACAATAGACATCCAACACATAAACCATATTAAAAATATTTACATCATACCATAGCATGTACAATAAGCCTCCATCATATATTTAATGCTCAAAATATTTACATAAAACCATCAGCTGTAAACAAACATAGATAATCACAAATATTCAAGACTGAACTGAATAAACTCAATTCACATAGTTATACAATCCAGGACACACCCCGGTATAATTGAACTATCCTACGACTGGGATAGACAAAAGAAAACAACCTCAGGATGGCTTCCATAGAGCATTCCATCTTTGGGATCCTGGTTACCTGTAATACCTAACATTGTCCACACACAAAGACAACAACAGCCCCATTGTGGGTGAGCCAAAGCATGCAATGCATGAAAGGTACAAATCATCTCGGGATAGCAAATGTCTGGAATCTAAGGAATAGCTATCAAATATCTCAAGCTCGAGCTAGGATGGCGACACACGTCGCCCCGTCAGGCCATCGAGGTATCCAACCATCCTACAATGGGTGATGGCAACACACTCGATGCTACAGGTTTTGCTGAGCCTGCCGTGTCTGAGCGACTTCAACACACTCGGCGCTACAGTTACTAAACTGAGCCAACTAGCTATGTGTTCATCATCCTCACGACACCATATCAAAGATCTCAATAAGATCATACAAGTATCAAAGAAACGATAGCTCAATGTGTATGTCATGCATCGATGTATGTATGTTAAAATGTTGCGTGCTAACAAAACATTTATTTTCATACACCGAATACTAAATCATGAATGCCATGAATGCTTCATAATTCAATTAAAACCACGTAGCCAAGTAATATCATGTAATTCACATAATTTCAGCTAATCATGTATCAAATAGTAAAGATACATGTCGCATGTTACGATCGTAACATACCTGTTTCTTTTAATCTGATCAACATCTGAACTGTTATCTTCCCAAAAGTTCACTACAGAGAATCAAATAACACACCATTTCATTACTTCTTTATCACTAAAGTTACCTCATCATACATATAATCTATTCCTTAACTTGAGGCGATTAATCAGATCTAAACTATGTGTGATAGAAATATTCTGATTCTTGTGTACTCATATTTAGCATTTCTTCAATTCTAGAGTTAGTAAGATGTCTAATCATCATTAAAATCCAGTAACACATTTTATTTCATCATTGATTCACTTCATTGAACACAATTCACATGCTCTCATATTATAATTTTCAATTATATCCTTCAATATATTCATCACTTGGAAACTAAACTCATTTTGAAATTGGTTATTATAGCAATGATGTGAGGCAAGCATTGGAAACCTAACCTAAACCCATAAGAACAATATAAAACGGTAAAATAGCAAGATTTCAAACCAAAAGAGGTAGAACTCTGCCCAAGTACTAAAATTCACTAAACTCTCAACCTCAAGTCCCAAAAACGATGACAGAAACCCAAATCCCCAACTATCATGCAATTTCCACCAAAACTAGCAGGAAATTAGCAACTTAATCGATCAAGACACCCAGCATAAACTCAACGGCCACAAATCTCCCCCAAACAACAGAAAACCATTGAACCAATCCAAAAATGACATTGAATTTACATGCAATTCTCCTATACAATATTCATTAAGCTAAAACATGGTTTACATGAGCTAAAATCAATTAAGAACATGATTTACGAATTTACACCCTCAATCAATGTAATTCGATCGGCCACCCCCCCAATAGCAGCTCCAAAATAAAAACATAATGATATTGAAATTTCATGCAATCCTTTTATACTTGATTAAATCAATCTAAAAAACGATTTCAATTAGTTAATAATTGACTAACCCAGAATTTCTAACATTCACCCTCAAAACCTGAAAATAGATTGGCATTTCCTAACATGCATGAACATCGATCGTTAATCCTAAACATGCTTCAAAAATTTGAACAAAGAAAATACTCCAAACTAGAGGGAAATAATGATTTTGGAACAAGAGAGGATTACTTAAACAAACCTAGAAGAAATCGCCCAAAAATCGGATTAACTCCAAAAATCAAACTTCTGCGCTTTCTCGCAAAATCCGACAAAATCTGTGAAGCAAACCTCCAGTTCTTGGTATGGAAACGTGCGCCGAAGAGAGGTGAAAGTGGTGGTGGGTCGAGCTCGATGGTTGCTAGCCAGACGGCGGTGGGCGGAGGGCTTTAGCAATGAGAGGTCGAGGGTGAGCGGAAGCAGGGAGAAGGAAGGAGAAAAAAAAATCGGGTTCTGCTTTTAAAACTGAAGCGTGAGTTTTTATGTTTTTAATTGTGCTCCGGTCCATGTATGTACATCGAAGTGTCACCGGTGTACTGATATGAAAATTTACCGACGACATTTGGAATTAATATCCTCTACTATATCATAAAATTTAATTCTTCATTCTAATAATTTATTTTTAAAATGTTATCGGAGTTTATTCTGCCATTTCAAAATTATATCATGTTCTTATTTAACTGTCAATTGACATTCATATTGTCTATAGGTTTTTATTTCCAACTCGATCTCGGATCTTGCTTGGACCAATGTAAAGGTGATAGTTTGCCTCGTACGCCAAAACGATTAGTGTCTCTAAGGGAGAAATTCTCAGAAACATATGATCTCCTATCTGACAGTCTATGGGTCATCTTCGTTTAGAAGCATAACTAGCTTGAAGATCTTGGGCGGCCATCATCCGCTATCTGAACAACTGAATCTTATCATTCGTTTCTCGTATTATATCAGGTCCAGTCAACTATTTTTCACCGTTTTCTTTCCAGAATAAAGGCAATCTACTTCGTCTCTTCTAAAAGGTTTCAAAAGTGTTAAACCTATGCTCGTTTGGTAGCTATTAATATAGGAAATTTGATTAACGACAAAGTGATAGGGTTGAATATTACGCGTTTTTATGCTATGTTATGTATATGTTTTCGTGTTGATTCTTGGATTATTTTACGGTTTATGGTATATATTTCTCTATTTCAGGAATCAATGTTGAAATGTAGGGAAAGATGAAGAAATCAAGCTAAAATGATGAAATAATGAATAAAGTTGAAGAAAAGAGGAAAAAACCAGAATCCAAGACACATGTTGCTCATTTCTCCTCATATTACTATATGTTCGAGCCATGTTTTGGAAATGTGGTCCATATAAAAGTTGTATAACTTTCTCTTATCTTCGCATGGACAGCTGATTCATCAAATTTGGAGTTTTTATGAGAAAGTTACGGCCAAAATACGAAACTCGCCAGAAGCTAAAAAAGGCGAAGAAAAACATTCTGGTCTTGCCGATCGATCGAGCAAGCATTTCCGATTGATCGAGCAAGGCTGAAAAATCCACGAAATTCTTACTGTGAAGCTCGATCGATCGGCCGCTTTGCCCCGATCGATCGGTGGAAGGAATTTTCAGAAAAATAACTTCCTTATAGAGTTTGTGTCCAACAAGAAAGTCCTTGATTCCCTTCCCCTATATATTATACACGAAAATTACAACCCAAAGAAGATTTTGAACCCTAGGAATAGCCTCCACACCTCCATACTCCATATCACCTCATACATCTTCACCTATTCATCCTAGGAATTGGAACAACCCAACAAGGCGATTAAAGAGACGATCGAGAAGGAAGCAAGAGAAGGAGCGATGATCTACAACCGGAGTCGACGCTGGGAGTTTATTCTTACTTTTAAACTTTAGTTTTGTTTTGTTTTGATTTTATCATGCTTGGATTGTGGCAAGACATGTTTGAGTATTGGTATTTATTTATGAGTATGAACTAAGTTTATTTATCGAGGCTAGGCGAATCCTTTGTTATGAACCTTCGATTTGATGATTTAATGATTGAATTCTTATAGTTCTTTGCGTATGTTTTAGGTTCTTCATGCTTTTAGAGGATTGATCACCTTTGAATGATGTTAATATCGTAATTGAGATCGAGAGATGATTTTATGATACTGAATAAATAACTCATACCATGTATTTCAGACCGAGATCGAGAGATGACGTCAAATACATGCGTGATAGCCATAGATATCTATAATTGAAAGCTAGGAGTTTTCATGGATCTTATGCAACATTGAATTGTTAAATAAGTGAACGAGGGTTACTTACTGCAATTCGGTGTTAGGTTTAATATAGCTCGAGAGAGTGTATTAGATAAATTGGGAGAACTCGTCACCTTGAAATATTTGAATATTCAATCGAGAATTGTAGGGAATTGCATTGATGAGATAAAGTCTCGATAATCTTCTATAGTGGATTTTTCTCGTTTACTTTTATTAACTTGGTTGGATTAGTAGTTTATATAAATTAATTAGTTGTTAATTATAAATTAATTACCGTAGGTCAAATATAGTTAAAAGACATCTTATTTGGTACTTGCTTGTTAGTCCATGTGGGTTCGACAATCCGTATCTTCCTATCTATACTAAAACTTGACACCGTGCACTTGCGGTCTAAAATCGCTACACTGAGAAATAATTCTTTAAAATAAAAGCGATCAAGTTTTTGGCGTCGTTGCTGGGGACTAACTTTAGTAATATCATACTAGGTTCTTTGACTGTAATTTAACAATTTTTTGTTTATTTATTTCGGAAAAAAAAATTATATATATTTATTTTGTTTTTGTTTTGTTTGTCTTGTGAGGTACTTGGAGATGCTAGATCAACATGCCTTCACAAGCTTTGCCCAACAACTTTCCGAGCCGCTCTACGCTGTTTGGGAGAAATTCAATGAATTGGCCAACACATTCCGTTATCACAATTTTTCGAACTATACTCTCATGCAATATTTCTTCAAAGGGCTGGATGCACAGACACGAGAATGGGTATTGAGCGGAGCACTGGTGACTGGGAGTCCCCTGGTTGATAGAGATGAGGACAATGTGGTGCATCTGTTCAATGATATGGCGGACTTCGATCTTCACTGACATTGTGATCCTTCACTACAAGGTTGGAGTCACCAATACCCACCGGAGCCTCACTACCCTATTGATACGCCACAACCTTTTGAACATCGCGAAGAGAGGAGAGATAGTTCTGCAGATGTCACAACTCAATTAGAGGATACCTTAGTGAGATTCTTGGCATCAACCGAAAACAGTTTGGAGTGCCAAACCAACTCTATGCGTCACCTGGAGCAGCAAATGGCGGTCCTCATGGAAACAATTTCAACTAGTTGCCAAGAGGAAGAGATGAGGGCTACAAATCAAGAGGCGACGAATCGAGTTTGGTTATATAATGACGATCACTCAACCAACCAAGTTTGGGGGAGTGATCCTACTAGTGTGGAAGAGTCGAGGGAACTTGAGCCTCTTCAAGAGATTGAGCTTACTTCAGAGATGTTATCCGAGGAGTTCCCATGTGAAGATGAGTCGAATGTGATGTTGGAGAAGGAAGAAACTTTCGAAGATTCCGATTTGAGTCCATCGATGGAGACATGTTATATGCCATATGTGGATCCATATTTTCCGTCGATGCCAACTTCACCGCACTACGTCCTCCATATGAAGCCAAGTCGAGAATCATTCTCCCATGCCTACCACTTCAAGATGAATGTTGTTGGAGCGACGAGCGTACACTGCTACAATCTTGCCAATCTTGAGGGCATACTGAATGAAGACCCATTAGTGGTATCATACAATACTTACTATGGGCGGCAACCGCTCTTTGATGGTTGCTTCTGATGGTCAAGCCGACGACTAAAAATCAGTGCTTCTTGGGAGGCAACCCAAGCGTATCCTTTTGCTATTTAGTTTTGTTTATTTTTAGTTTTTGCATTTAGTTTGTTTATCTCTCGTGTCGACTATTTTATTTGCAATCTTCTCTTGCTAGGTACTCAGTTGGAGCGATGAACCTTACAACAATGGAGCTTTCAAAAGCGAATCTTCCTCAACCCTCATGCAAGCGTCGTGATCAGGGGAGTTTATTTTTTCCCTTTAGATTCTTTTAAACATTGAGGGCAATGTTTGATTTAAGTTTGGGGGAGTAGTAGCTTGCATGTTTTACTTGTTTTAACCACATGTTGTGTGCTTAAATGACACTTGAATCGTCCGATTATTATGAGCTAAAAAATTTTTTTTTATGAGTTCAAACTTGAGAAAAGAATGAATTATAGTAGTGACTATTCAATGAGGATTTTGATCTCACTATGCATATGAACTTGATTTGTGATTGGACTTGTACATGAATATCCTAATTTGAGTTAGCATGTCAAGAATGAGGAATACTTTGAGCACAATGAGTCATGATCTTGTGGATTGCATGTTGAATAGTGATAATTGTTGTGAACTTGATGATTTGTCTTAAGCATCTTAGAGTTATCCTAGAACTTATTTGATGATGACACTTTGAGGCGAAATTTTATAGTTACAAACTTGACTTGGAAATGAACTAGGCGATCTTTGAAACGTTTGAGCCTTTCAAGCTTACCATGATTCATATCAACCCCTAGTGTCCCATTTGAGCTTTATTGAAAAAAGAATGGTATATGCATTGCATATAATTAGACCCCATTCGACATTCTTGCCAAAGTCATTATACTTATCCTTATTTGAGCCTAAATGAAAAAGTTATCCTTACCCTAAGGGAGTATAATGAATATCATTCGATGCTATTGAATTGTTATATCTTGATGAGCTTATTGAAAAAAAAAATTTGATGAATGAGAAAAGAAAAAGATAGAAAAAGTCTTGAGAAAAAAATTGAATAAATAAGACCCAAAGTGGACAAGGCTAGAAAAAAAAAAGAAGAGAAGCTCAAACTTGTGCTAAAATTTTGAACTTTCCATGATTATACTCTCTTCTTTGTGTTCCCCTATCTTTTCTTTGAAGCCAACACCAAAGGCCTTACATTACAAGCTTAAAAAGTCCTTTTGATCCAAGTCTAAGGAGTAACTATCATTAATGGAGAAGTTGTTTGAAAATAGGATTATGGGGTGCTTGATGATAATCTCGACTTTGAGTTGATTAACATGATTTGATCTTGAATATGTGCATGAAACTTAAGATTGACTATAGCACATACACACGTTCCGATTTTGAGATGTGTTACTTGATTTAGGAGAAAACATGTCTTGTCAACTTTTGTATATGTGCATGAGATTTCTGAGAATAAGCAAGTCATGAAATAATTGTTTCAGATATCAAGAATGAACTCTACCTTATGATTTTAATGCTTAATCGAGGACGATTAAGTGATAAGTTTGGGGGAGTTGATAGGGTTGAATATTACGCGTTTTTATGCTATGTTATGTATATGTTATCGTGTTGATTCTTGGATTATTTTACGGTTTATGGTATATATTTCTCTATTTCAGGAATCAATGTTGAAATGTAGGGAAATGTGAAGAAATCAAGCTAAAATGATGAAATAATGAATAAAGTTGAAGAAAAGAGGAAAAAACCAGAATCCAAGACACATGTTGCTCATTTCTCCTCACATTACTATATGTTCGAGCCACGTTTTGGAAATGTGGTCCATATAAAAGTTGTAGAACTTTCTCTTATCTTCGCGTGGACAGCTGATTCATCAAATTTGGAGTTTGTATGAGAACGTTACGGCCAAAATACGAAACTCGCCAGAAGCTGAAAAAGGCGAAGAAAAACATTCTGGTCTTGCCGATCGATCGAGCAAGCATTTCCGATCGATCAAGCAAGGCTGAAAAAGCCACGAAATTCTTACTGTGAAGCTCGATCGATCGGCCGCTTTGCCCCGATCGATCGGCGGAAGGAATTTTCAGAAAAATAACTTCCTTATAGAGTTTGTGTCCAACAAGAAAGTCCTTTATTCCATTCCCCTATATATTATACACGAAAATTACAACCCAAAGAAGATTTTGAACCCTAGGAATAGCCTCCACACCTCCATACTCCATATCACCTTCATACATCTTCACATATCCATCCTAGGAATTGGAACAACCCAACAAGGCGATTAAAGAGACGATCGAGAAGGAAGCAAGAGAAGGAGCGATGATCTACAACCGGAGTCGACGCTGAGAGTTTATTCTTACTTTTAAACTTTAGTTTTGTTTTGTTTTGATTTTATCATGCTTGGATTGTGGCAAGACATGTTTGAGTATTGGTATTTATTTATGAGTATGAACTAAGTTTATTTATCGAGGCTAGGCGAATCCTTTGTTATGAACCTTCGATTTGATGATTTAATGATTGAATTGTTATAGTTCTTTGCGTATGTTTTAGGTTCTTCATGCTTTTAGAGGATTGATCACCTTTGAATGATGTTAGTATCGTAATTGAGATCGAGAGATGATTTTATGATACTGAATTAATAACTCATACCATGTATTTCAGACCGAGATCGCGAGATGACGTCAAATACATGCGTGATAGCCATAGATATCTATAATTGAAAGCTAGGAGTTTTCATGGATCTTATGCAACATTGAATTGTTAAATAAGTGAACGAGGGTTACTTACTGCAATTCGGTGTTAGGTTTAATATAGCTCGAGAGAGTGTATTAGATAAATTGGGAGAACTCGTCACCTTAGAAATATTTGAATATTCAATCGAGAATTGTAGGGAATTTCATTGATGAGCCAAAGTCTCGATAATCTTCTCTAGTGGATTTTTCTCGTTTACTTTTATTGACTTGGTTGGATTAGTAGTTTATATAAATTAATTAGTTGTTAATTATAAATTAATTATCGTAGGTCAAATATAGTTAAAAGACATCTTATTTGGTACTTGCTTGTTAGTCCCTGTGGGTTCGACAATCCGTATCTTCCTATCTATACTAAAACTTGACAACGTGCACTTGCGGTCTAAAATCGCTACACTGAGAAATAATTGTTTAAAATAAAAGCTATCACAAAGCTTCCTGCCCTCCAAAATTAAAATCATTTGCCACAGTATGTAACATATCCTCGATAAACAACAAAGTCATATTCGTAAAAGGATAAGTCCACCCGTACACAAAGAAAAGTGCAAATTTAGGAAGTAGATCAATAATGTTCAAAACAGCATCACAATCTCTGGGTGATCGAGGAATACGGGTCACAAAATACATAGCCATATGTTCTCAATCCCATTGGGTACTTTCAAGGCCATGAAGCAACCCTCCGAGTTTTATTCATTTGGTTTAAACCTATTGATAACCTTAACATTTGAAATTAAATTCAGTAACGCCTCATCTCATACATCATCAGAATTGAGTTCTCAGAGTCATATACATCTTTCGTCTTCAGGGTAGATATGATAATGTCTTCACAGTCATGAACTTCAAGAATAATTACAGAGGTCAAATCAGAATTATCACGAACAACTTATCAACTATTAAGTCGTAAAAACCATCAGAAAAATATATGAAAGCAAGATGGATGTCCTATAAATACTTGCTTATAATTCTTGAGTTTGAACATCATTTCGTAAGACTTTTAGGATTTTAAATATTAATTCCGGCTCAACTTGAAATGTTGGTATAATGATAGAATTTCTTGTATGAGCAAAAAGTCCAGTCAGATGTATAAATATCAGCATGTACTTGGTGCTACGAACATAAGCTAGATTAGACTCGTGGACTTTACGACTGAAGACACCTGTAACGCCATTTGAGTTTCACCATCGTAATCCTTCAAAAGATTCATCAAAACACGTATTTAGATCGGATTAAAAGAATATATATTTTAAGTTCTTATGGTCCGAATAAAAGAAAATTTTCACCCGTATAAATAACGACGTCAAATCTTTAAAACAAAACATTTATTACGAGTTAAAAACTATATACAAGGGTCTCAAGAAAACTAATTTTATACTCATCTGACCAAATGCATTTTCAATTTTTCTATGTCAGTTGAGTAATAGGTGTGAGGGCATGATCCTAATGAGATGTTTAATTAACACGTAATGATTAATTTGCGTAAACAGCGGAATATTTATTTCAAATGCCCTATCAAATGGCACTAAAAAGTTTTCCGCTTTTAGGTGATACATATATAATGATACTGAAAATATTAAATTCCAGTTTCCCAATTCAACATGTTACTCATCACATAAGCAAGTATATATAACCAACCACTAATAGAATACTTAAAATACAGATACTCGAGGCATATCCCGGTAATTTAAAATGTAACTAAAAAGTACTCTTAACAATTACTGGGACTCAAAACATATAACATAAACCTGAGCTCGCTCTCAAAGGAGCTCTGGTATTCATCGATGCTTCATCTCGAGCATTTACAGTACATCCACCTGTACCACCTGTCATGCCCATACAACAAAGATATGACAAACCCCGCGAAGGGGGGCAGAACCCAGTACAAGAAATAAATAGATCATGTCAAGAATGCCAAAGTATCATGCAACGCATACCATGTATGAATGCGATGTATAAATGGGTATAAAGAATCGAATCTCAAGATACCAATATCGGAGTCCAAAGGAAGGTGTCATCAATCAATATCAGCTTGAGCAGAGGGTGTCAACACACACACACACTTTGCGCTAGGAGAATCATCATGTGATGTGCTCATCATCCCTCGTGTCTAGGTCCGGTAGTGCGTGACTACAGTCACTACCTATACTACCTGTCATCGACGTGCCCATCGTCCCCGACACTCAGAGTAAATCAACTCAGTCATCATCATGGATATCAAAGAAGTGGATAGATCAATATCATATGACATATGCAACTCATTATGTCATGCAATCTCATGTGAAAATCAATACATCATGTAATTCACATATCATGTACTACAATGTATCTCAACATGTCATATAGTCACATAAGAATCATATAGTGACAATTAAATCATAGAAATCAATTAATGACATGTAAATCATACAATAATATCATTACACGTCTTCGTCAGACGTCATGATAAATTCATTTTTACGTACCTCAGAACCCAAGCTAACCGAGTACTCCTCAAATCAATCCCGGAATCTATTAACCAGGTCATGTAAATTCCAATAACACTAAGTGTTCAAATAATGCATTGAACGAAATGCAACATCTAAATATTGACCTTAGCATTTTTCTTAAATTTTCAGCTTGACCAATTTTCGTAGAAAAATCACTATATATTCATATGACGTCCAAATGACCCGATTCTGGTGCTCAAAGTTGAAAAACTCAAAGGGCTTCATTTCTTATCTTATATTTCAAACTGATTCCTCCATTTAAAAGTAGTTTAAACACTAAAAAAGTAGCATTTGAAAATCTATTTTCCAGCTTGAGCGGTTTTAGTAAAACCGTCAAAACTTTTTCGTTTCAAATCCAAATGGATTGATTCCAGTGGCAAAATTACAGACAACTCAAAGTACAAAATTTCTTATTTCTAGACGTTTTCCGAAAGTCCTAGCCAAAAATAGTCAGGAATTCGAAGAACACAGTGCATGTGTATTTTCACAGAATGAGCACTTAAAGTATAAAATTCATAACTAATTGAAAATGAGTCCAAATTAAGTCCTTGGTTTTTTCAAATTCAAGAGAATTCAAAGAACTACAATTTTTATGTGAAGACCGACATCAAATTTGGAAGAAAAATTGCCCAGAAACTCAAAACACAGTCTGCATGCAACATGCATAGTCAAAAATGAGCACTTAAAGTACAATCAACATAACTTTTACTTCTGAGATCCAAATCGCATGGCTTCTTTTTTTTTAAAATTGCATAAAATGAAAAGATCTAAAACTTTGATTTGAAGACCGACAACAGATTCTAAAGGCAAAATTGTCAAAATTTCGGAATTCTTCACTGCATGTGCATTTACAGTACATGCAGAGCCAAATCTGGCACTCCTTAGTAAAGTGAGCTTATCTCACTCATTTCAAGTTCAAAGTGTCTCAAATTTTAACCAAAGAAAGAAAACTAAAATACCTATAACTTTTATTTGGAACTCTAAGTCAGATTCGTTCGAACCCATCTACTGCAGGCAACAACACTTTCTGCTGATTCATTTGACAACATGTATTACACTACTATTTTCATTCCAAGGCACTAAAATTCTACCCAAATCATAAATTTCTAAGCTAATTACAGAAATATGATGTTATACCTTCATTCCTCTTGAAGATTTGAGCTCCAAACCCATAGCTCCAACCAAGCTTTCCAAGAGATTTCACCTCCACAAACACCTCAAACTCCAAAACTTCTTGGAGATTCTTGTTCCTCTCATCAATACCTATTCAAATCTATAATGCATGTGACATGCGTTCACAAATTCTCAAGAATTTTGTGAGAAATTAGGCTGAAATTTTCGAAAATGGTGAGAGGAGGAAGAGGAGAGAAGAAAATTTGGGAGAGAAATGATGGGAAGAGAAAGAAAATGTCTTGCCAAATGATATGGAATTTTTTTTATGTTTTCTTTTTAAAATGATGGCTGAATCTAGACATGAATTTGGTTGATTTTTAATTCTTTGACGTATTGTGGAATCCATGTGTCAATACATCACTATCTTGCAAGATTAATTGTTCAAAATCATGTATTAAACATGAGTTAAATTAATTAGTGGCATGTGTTCTCCAAGTGCCATGTGATCATGCACTAACAACATGTTCCACTAGTTGGTTGACTCATCGTAGTCCGGGACACCAAAATTTAAAGTTTGCACTTTTAATTATCTGGATTTGCTTAATCATCGTTAATTCATATTAATTAGCATCGGGGCCTTACACTTCTCCCCCTCTTAAAATGATTTCGTCCTCGAAATCGCAAAACTAGGTATAACTCAACAATTTAAAACATATGAGATGTCTCAATCTCATATATAGATACATAAGAATCATCATGTATCAGTGACAACTGTTGTGGTCGTGACAACTGTTGTTGTCGTGTCAACGGTTCACCACTGAACCAAGCTTCTCTATGACTCAGCAAGTGTGGGGTCCTCGTCACTTAATCCATTATGTATTCAATCATAAGTACATATGTCTGAATTAAGTAAAAAACATACACTGATTAAGAGTATCTTACTAGTTACGTTGTTACAATGTTTACAAAAACCTAACCAACTATACATCACATGTACAAGTAACAACCTACTCCAAGATAACCCCTATGGTGGTTCTCCTCGCAGCAGAATTCATGACTCACGCTCCCCACGTCTATGAAACCCTACAGAAACATTCACACAACGTGAGTATAGATAACAATTATTTCAATGCAATATCAAAACACAATATCAATGATAAAGCAATAATAATCATATCCAATGTGAATGCTCTGTCTCATGCATCAATAAATGCAACTATGTCATGACATGTCTCATCACACATCCTATTATCGCGAGACTAAGATGATATGTCTATTTCCGCTCAATATGTCAGTGAAATCATCTCACATCTTCATATTAGCAACACATATCATTATACCGTCCTCACATGATAATAGCCAGAGCATATACCCAAAAACCGGCGTATATCTCTCATACCAAGTATATGTAGCATACCCGAGCATATACCCAAACCAGGCGTATATCTCTAATGCTAACGTAGCATACCCGAGCATATACTCAAACCAGGCGTATACCTCTAATGCTAACGTATCTACCTCATCCATCTCAAACACATGATATCCATGAATGTACATGCATATGATACCACCAATCATATGACATCAACACAACACAATTCATATGATATCAATCGCATAACATCATCACACAATATCTGTACTCCGTACGTCAACACGTACCTGTAAAGCGACACAAACGAGATAAATCAGTTGTCACTGGCTAATTGTCTCGTTGTCCTGTCCCCTGTGATGGTGCTACAACAATGCCAATAATATATCATGTTATCATAGGCAATAAAATCAAATTCTACAAAAATATAACATTTTTCCAATTCTGGACCCTGGCGATCGATCTCATGTTTTGAGGCGATCGATCGCCTAAAGTTTTGGTCCTAGGCGATCGATCTCTTAATTTCACGCGATCGGTCGCCTCCCCTTTGGAAAACATACTGCCTCAAGGCGATCGATTGCCACATGAAGCGATCGATCGCTCAATGCACCGCCACACTCATGTTTAGCCACAGGCGATCGATAGCCTCATTCGTCGCGATCGATTGCCTCATTCGTCGCGATCGATCGCCTACTCTGTTTTCTTGAAAAACATGGCGATTTCAGGTATACTTCCTAGGTGTTTCTCCCACACCTTACTTCCTACCATTACACCTTGTTCCATGAAATCTTTAGTATCATATAAACATGTTTCTATAAGATTACAACTCAATTCATTGAATTCAACAACATATGAATTCCATCTTCCTTCAAACAATTACATGCTTCTTAAATTGCATAACAACCACCATCCTAAGTTAATACATCCACTCACTACATAAAGTATGGCATGTAAGTTCTTCTTACCACATACTTCAGTTTGAATCAGTTCCATATGCTTCCCAAGCTAGAACCAAGCAAAGAAGGTAAGGGTTTTGGGAGAGCACCTTGTAGAGATTTTAAGGTGTAAAGATGTGTATTATGTGTTTGATATCTGATTTTTACTTATTTATCAACTCTCCAAATGCAAATTCAACTCACATCCACATGCTAATGGAATTTCAAATGAAACTAAAGGCATATGAATTTCAATTCAAGTGCATACTAGTCCATGTTACTTGATATATCACTACACTTGATTTAATTCAAATCATTTCTATGCAATATATTTTGTACACCATGTTTTGCCATATATCATTTTATACATGTATTACTTCATCCTCGGTTCAACCCGAACCCAAATTCCTATCATATCGAAAAACGATATAATCATATCACACGTGTATAAAACAAATCGAGGCATTACAATTCTCCCCCACTCATTGAATTTCGTCCTCGAAATTACATATACAAACATAATACATGGTTCACATAACAACACATATGATATATGCACCATAAGAAACATGTAAAAATAACATATTCACATACCAGAAAACAAATCTGGATATCGTTGTATCATATGTTGCTCCGTCTCCCACGTTGCCTCTTCGACACCCCTTCTGTCCCACTGTACCTTAACCATAGGAATCACTTTATTACGCAACCTACGTTCAGCTCGATCTAAGATCATAACTGGTCGTTCCTCATACGATACATCTGTATCCAACTGTACATCAGGTAACTGTAATACATGACTTGGATCTGGTTCATATTTTCTCAACAGTGAAACATGAAAAACATCATGAATACCACTCAATGCCGGCAGTAGTGCCAAGCGATATGCCAACGTACCAATACGTTGCAACGCCTCATACGGAACAACATAACGTGGAGACAATTTTCCACGCTTACCAAATCGTACTACACCTTTAAAAGGTGAGATTTTTAAGAACACACGGTCACCAACTTGAAACTCAAGTGGTCTACGTCGCTTATTAGCATAAGCAGCCTGTCTGTCCTGAGCAGCTTTAAGTTTCAATCGAATTAACTTCACTTTCGCTTCCATTTCATGAATCATATCCGGTCCGTGTAAGGAAGATTGATCCACAGCATCCCAATACAATGGCGATGTACATCGTCGCCCATATAGAGCCTCAAATGGTGCCATCTGTATACTAGATTGATAACTGTTATTATATGAAAATTCCACTAATGGCAATGACTCTTGCCAAGAGGTATCAAACTCTAATACACGGGCACGCAACATATCCTCAAGCGTCTGTATCGTACGCTCTGTTTGTCCATCTGTCTGAGGATGATATGTTGTACTCAACCATACTTCAGTTCCCAATGCTGACTGTAACCCTTCCCAAAAATGAGAAGTAAATCTCGGATCTCTATCCGACACAATGGAAACTGGTATATCATGTAGTCTCACTACATGTTGAATGTCAACTGTGCCATTCGCAGATATGTAAATGTCATACAATGTGGCACGAAATGAGATACTTTGGTGAGTCGGTCAACGATCACCCAAATGGCATCACAACCAGAAGACGTCCGTGGCAAATGAGTCACAAAATCCATTGTGATATGTTCCCATTTCCACTGAGGAATTTCCAAACTGTGTAATTCACCTCCTGGTTTCTGTCTTTCTGCTTTTACTTGTTGACAAACTAAACACCGTTTCACAAAGGTCAACACATCCTGTTTCATACGTTTCCACCAAAATTGAGTACGTAAATCATGATACATTTTCTTTCCTCCAGGATGTATACTGTATCTACTACAATGAGCACGTTGTAGTAGTTCTTGGCGTAGTCCCAATGAAGCAGGTACTACCCAACAATTTCTGTATTTAAGAATTCCATCACTTGCAAGTACAAAGTGAGATGTTTGTCCTTGACATATCCTTTCCTTCCAGTGTTGTACCTCATCATCAGTACCTTGTGCCATTCTGATTTTCTCAAAGATATCGGGTTCAACCAACAATGTTGATACCCGCACTGGTACTGTTTCCATATCAAATTTATAACCCAATGTACAACACGATGTCATTAATGCTGATAAATGAATCATCTCATCAGCCGTATGATGTACTTTTCGACTCAAGGCATCTGCTGTAAGATTAGCCTTTCCTGGATGATATTCAATCTCACCATCATAATCTTTCAACAGATCCATCCATCTTCTTTGCCTCATATTCAACTCTTCTTGAGTGAATAAAAACTTTAAGCTTTTATGATCTGTGTATATGGTAAAGGACGTACCATATAAATAATGTCGTCATATCTTCAAGGCAAAGACAATGGCAGCTAATTCCAGATCATGTACTGGATATCGCATTTCATGTGGTTTCAATTGTCGTGATGCATAAGCCACTACATGTTTATCCTGCATCAATACACAACCCAAACCTAATAATGATGCATCAGTATATAAGGCAAACCTATCATGTTCCGATGGAATGATCAAGACTGGAGCTGTAGTCAATCGATGTTTCAATTCCTGAAAACTATGCTCACAAGTCTCTGACCATTGAAATGATACTCCCTTCTGTGTCAAATGTGTCAATGGTTTGGCAATCGCTGAAAATCCTTCAACAAACCGTCTATAATATCCAGCCAAACCCAAGAAACTACAAATTTCTGGCACAGAAGTAGGTGCTGACCAATTCAACACTGCATCGATCTTTTTCGGATCAAATGATATACCCTCTTTCGAGATTACATGCCCCAAAAAGCCGACACTAGTCAACCAAAACTCACACTTACTGAGTTTGGCATACAACTGATGTGTCCTCAACTATTGCAATACCATATGCAAATGTTGAACATGTTCTGCATCACTCTGCGAATAGATCAGTATATCATCGATAAAGACAATGACAAATCGATCAAGGTATTCCTGGAAAACCCGATTCATTAAACTCATAAAGACAGCTGGAGCATTTGTCACTCCAAATGACATCACCAGAAACTCATAATGTCCATAGCGAGTTCTGAATGCTGTCTTTTGTACATCACCCTCTCTCACACGTATTTGATGATAACCAGATCTCAAATCAATCTTCGAATAGATTTTTGATCCCTGTAACTGATCAAATAAATCATCAATACGAGGAAGAGGATATTTATTCTTAATGGTTACCTTGTTCAATTGTCGATAGTCAATATACAATATCATTGTCCCATCCTTCTTCTTAACAAATAATACCGGAGCACCCCAAGGCGATACACTAGGACGTATGTACCCCTTGTCCAGTAAGTCTTGCAATTGAGTTTTCAATTCTTTCAATTCAGTCGGTGCCATCCGATAAGGAGCTCGTGAAATTGCAGAAGTACCAGGTATCAAATCAATACCAAATTCCACTTCTCGACTCGGTGGAGATCCAGGTATCTCATCCGGAAATACATCAGCATATTCTGCAACCACTGGTATCTCCTCCACTTTCCTTTCTATTTTCTGTTCAGTTACATCAAGAGCATAAATCAAATACCCTGCATGTCCACGTTCTAACAAACGCGACATTCAGATTGCTGATATCAAAGGAATCCTTGCCCTCGATCCCTGGCCATAGAAGAACCATTGATTTCCAGTATCAGACTGAAATCTCACTGTCTTCTGACAACAATCCACAACAGACTGATATGTACTCAACACATCGATTCCAAGAATGCAATCAAAATCTGTCATGTCTAACACAATCAAATCAGCCTGTAGTCCATACTCGGTCTCAAACTGAATATCACAATCAGACACACTCTGACAAGCCATCACAGTAGTTCCCATGGGTGTCGAAACAGAAAGAGGCATCAACAGTGGAGACGAGCATATATGATACCAACCAATAAAATTTTGTGCAACAAAAGAATGTGATGCACCAGTATCAATCAAAAGGAAAGCTGGATAAGTAAATAAAGTACACTTACCCGCTATCACATCATCAGAAGCTGCCTCTGCTTGCTCCCTGTTCAATGCAAATACTTGAGCCTGAGGTGGTCCTGCCCTCTGTCCTCCACCAGATTGTGGTGCACCCTGTGGTCTTTGCTGCACCGTATTCTCTGACATTGGTCCTCTCCTCTGTTGTCCACCCACTTGAGGACAATCACGGATCACATGTCCTAGTCTTCCACAAAGTAAACAAACTACTGTATTCAATTGAGGACAATCTCGTTTCAAATGTGGTCCACCACATTTAAAGCATTGCACACCACTACCACTACTTCTACCTTGGAATTGTCCCTTAGCTCTTCGGCCATCCCCTTTTCGTGGTCCAAAACGTTTCCCACTAAATCGAGAGGAAGAAGCACCATCTCGTGATGACTTAAATGGTTCTCCTCTCGGTCTCATACTATCTGATGTAGGTATCTGAGAATGTCCCACATCCTGATAAACACCAACAGCAATCTCAGCCATTTCGGCTCTCATCAACGCTTCCTCATATGAACAAGGGTTATTAGACATCACTCTATCAAATAACTCTGGCCTCAAGCCCTTTACAAATTGTCTAATCTTTACTTTGGTATCAGCGGCAATATGTGGTACATATCGTAACAATGATGAATAGTGCACCGCATACTCAGACACAGTCATATTACCCTGTTTCAGATTTGTAAACTCATCTTCTTTCCTCTGCCTTGCAGCCACAGAGAAGTAGTGAGCAAGAAAACGAGTTCTGAAAACATCCCAGTCCACAGTCTGACCTTGAGCTCTCAGTTCAATCAATGTAGCTTTCCACCACATCATTGCTTTCTTAGCCAACTGAAATTCAGCTAAGCGTAAACAAGCAGTCTTATCACATGGTGCTGACACAAATATCTGTTCCACACGTTCCAGCCACTCCTCTGCCAGTTCCCCTGATTCAGTACCCTCAAACCTGGGTGGCTGATAACTCAGAAATTACGTCAATGTTAACTCGCCAGGTAACAATACATGTTCCACTGGCCCTTGCCCAATCGGTGGTGGTGGTACAGGCGCCATCCTCACACTAGCATTGCCACTCATGTCATCCCCAACATCCTCATGTGGTACTCTGTCTGCCATTACTGCAAATACAGGTTACCAACAATAATAAAAATAATAAAGCATGTCAGTAGAACATCATATCATAACTCCTAACATGCTTTCAAGTGATTAGGCAACTCCCTAATACACTTCCTCTACCCTTGTTCACCTCGTTCTCGAACCACTGCTCTGATACCACTAATGTGGGGTCCTCGTCACCTAATCCATTATGTATTCAATCATAAGTACATATGTGAGTCTGAATTAAGTAAAAAGCATACACTGATTAAGAGTATCTTACTAGTTACGTTGTTACAAGGTTTACAAAACCCTAACCAACTATACATCACATGTACAAGTAACAACCTACTCCAAGATAACCCCTATGCAGTGGTTCTCCTCGCAGCAGAATTCATGACTCACGCTCCCCACGTCTATGAAACCCTACAGAAACATTCACACAACGTGAGTATAGATAACAATTATTTCAATGCAATATCAAAACACAATATCAATGATAAAGCAGTAATAATCATATCCAATGTGAATGCTCTGTCTCATGCATCAATAAATGCAACTATGTCATGACATGTCTCATCACACATACTATTATCGCGAGACTAAGATGATATGTCTATTTCCGCTCAATATGTCAGTGAAATCATCTCACATCTTCATATTAGCAACACATATCATTATACCGTCCTCACATGATAATAGCCAGAGCATATACCCAAAAACCGGCGTATATCTCTCATACCAAATATATGTAGCATACCCGAGCATATACCCAAACCAGGCGTATATCTCTAATGCTAAAGTAGCATACCCGAGCATATACCCAAACCAGACGTATACCTCTAATGCTAACGTATCTACCTCATCCATCTCAAACACATGATATCCATGAATGTACATGCATATGATACTACCAATCATATGACATCAACACAACACAATTCATATGATATCAATCGCATAACATCATCACACAATATCTATACTCCGTACGTCAACACGTACCTGTAAAGCGACACAAACGAGATAAATCAGTCGTCACTGGCTAATTGCCTCGTTGTCCTGTCCCCTGTGATGGTGCTACAACAATGCCAATAATATATCATGTTATCATAGGCAATAAAATCAAATTCTACAAAAATATAACATTTTTCCAATTCTGGACCCTGGCGATCGATCTCATGTTTTGAGGCGATCGATCGCCTAAAGTTTTGGTCCTAGGCGATCGATCTCTTAATTTCACGCGATCGGTCGCCTCCCCTTTGGAAAACATACTGCCTCAAGGCGATCGATTGCCACATGAAGCGATCGATCGCTCAATGCACCGCCACACTCATGTTTAGCCACAAGCGATCGATTGCCTCATACGTCGCGATCGATCGCCTACTCTGTTTTCTTGAAAAACATGGCGATTTCAGGTATACTTCCTAGGTGTTTCTCCCACACCTTACTTCCTACCATTACACCTTGTTCCATGAAATCTTTAGTATCATATAAACATGTTTCTATAAGATTACAACTCAATTCATTGAATTCAACAACATATGAATTCCATCTTCCTTCAAACAATTACATGCTTCTTAAATTGCATAACAACCACCATCCTAAGTTAATACATCCACTCACTACATAAAGTAGGGCATGTAAGTTCTTCTTACCACATACTTCAGTTTGAATCAGTTCCATATGCTTCCCAAGCTAGAACCAAGCAAAGAAGGTAAGGGTTTTGGGAGAGCACCTTGTAGAGATTTTAAGGTGAAAAGATGTGTATTATGTGTTTGATATCTGATTTTTACTTATTTATCAACTCTCCAAATGCAAATTCAACTCACATCCACATGCTAATGGAATTTCAAATGAAACTAAAGGCATATGAATTTCAATTCAAGTGCATACTAGTCCATGTTACTTGATATATCACTACACTTGATTTAATTCAAATCATTTCTATGCAATATATTTTGTACACCATGTTCCATTTCTTGCCATATATCATTTTATACATGTATTACTTCATCCTCGGTTCAACCCGAACCCAAATTCCTATCATATCGAAAAATGATATAATCATATCACACGTGTATAAAACAAATCGAGGCATTACAGCAAGGTTCCAAATATCGAGGCAACATCGTAAACGATATATTCTCTTGTTGGCATAGCAAATCTGCTCACTTAAAGCCAATTTCAATCTTTTCGCAGAAAATCCATCGTTCATGGCATTTCCTCAACAATCTCAAGTTGTGCCAAAAATTCATTATCAATTTCATATCATCATATCAGCGATCATCAATTCTGGCTCTACAAAACCTGAACCGTTGACATCCCAAAAGTTGTCTGAAACTTAAATTATAGGAAACTTATACTAATGAATAGTGATTTCTGTCAATTCTCACTATATTCATCACTATTAATCGAGATATAACTTCCAAAGTCTGGATACTTATCTCAGTTTATTCATGAGCTGGGTATGATAAGCAATACTCATTGCTAACTTAGTGCACATGACATTCTGAAAACATTTTATTGGATAGTATCCTGGATCTCTATCAGATACAATTGTTACAGAAACTCATTGCAACTAAAACACATAATCCACATCTTAAACATGTCGTTTTCCCATAGGCATACAGACAAACATATGAGATCAATATCTTGCATTGAATAGTCAGTCAACTCTTATTCAACTTGTTTCACAATCCTTGTTTGATTTAAACAATTTGAGCTATAAAACACAAAGCTAGAAATTTCTCAAACTCATTGTGGCACTTACAAATTTCTGTAGTATTCCATTAGGTCACGTATTTTGATCTTGACCTACTGGCATGTCAAACATTTTGCCACAAAATTCAAAAATCTCTTTCTTCATACCATCCCATCAGGAATAAGATCTCAAGAATGATACATCCCATCATTCCCAAAATAACACTATGTCATCTATAGTGCGCTTTCTGCAGTAATACTTCTTTCGAATCGGTAGGATTGATATTATTTACTGATTGTTCAGTCGCAATCCGCCACTGAAAGGCATACTAAAATCTAGTTGGTTGATGAGACATAACCAATTTCTTCACTCAATATCTGTATGGGTATGTTCTTCAAGTCTTTCTGATCTTCGAAATCATAGGTGACTCAAACTGCAACGCATGCATTGATGCTACCGTTGCACCTTGCACTTTTCGGTTCAGTGCATCTGCTATTATTTTCATTTTTCTTGATTGATATTGACTATCAGAGTGAAATTCTTTAATAAATCTAGTCGTTGCTTCTATCTCATATGCAACTCTGACTGAATAATAGATTTTTTTAAACTCATAATATCAAAGTATATCATGAATTGTTCGCCATACCGATAACGTTGCCATATCTTCAAGGCAAAATAATGGCTACACGCTCGAGTTCATGAACCTGATATCATGATTCTTTCAACTTCAACTATCTCAAAGCATATGCAATCATCTCCTCATGATGCATAAGAACGTATCCCAAATCTTTGACCTACTTATTTGCACAAACTATATATCCCCCTGAACCAGTTAAACAAAATCAACATTGGGCTTGTAGTCCACTTCAGTTTCAGGTATGAAAACTACTTTCACAATCATCTGACCAAACGAAACTCAAATTTCTTCTTGGTCAATTGATTCATAGGTCATGCTATCTTAGAATATCCTTCCATAAAAGCCTGTAGTATCTGGCAAAACTCATAAAATTTTGTATCTTGAGTACACTGGTTGGTCTTGGCCAAATTAGTACTACCTTTACTTGACTGGGATCAACAAGTATCCTGTGAGCTGGTATAACCTATCCCAAAATAACACTCAATTCAACCAAGATTTACACTTCGATAACTTGGTATACAATTTAAGCTTCACGAAGCGTCTGAATAACCAATTGTAGATGTTCTGTGTGGTTCCTTCCGAATCTCGAATACACTAGTATACCACTGATGAATATGATTACAATTTCGCCCAAAAAGTTACGGAATATTTTATTCATCAAATTTGTAACTCTACTGGTATAGTTGTCAGACCACACGGCATTACCAAAAATTCAAAATGCCTATATCTGGTTTGACTAATTGCCTAGAGAACATTTTCTTTTCTGACTCGAACTGATGGTAACCAGAGTGAAAATCGTTCTTCTTATACATTGATGTTTATTACAACTGATCAAATACTTCTCGATCTTAGGCAGTGGGTATTTATTCTTCACAGTAGCCCGGTTCAACTGTCTTTAGTCAATATACATCTTTGTAATACCATCTTTCTTCTTCACAAATAACACTGATGTTTCCCCAAGGTGACATACTCAGATGTATGTACCCTTATCGAGGATATTCTGTAACTATTCTTCTAAATTTGTCAACTATGCTGATGTCATTCCGTACAGTGCTTTCGATATCGAATCCATTTTTTGGCATCAACGAACAATTTAAAATCGATTTCCTTCTCCAATGGAAAGACTATTTTTTCCTCAGGAAAATCGTGGTAAGTTTCTTACCACTAGGATATCAGTCAACCTAGACTCTTATCAAATATCCATCATGTTCCAAGTATCGCAACCGTAATATTTTTGTAGCTGATACTATTAGTATCTTAGTTTGCTATTCGTGGAAATAAACATTTTGGAGCCACGATACGGTAAAAAATTCATTACACCCTGAAATCAAATTACAATATCACAAAATCTATCAGAGTATCCATGCCCTTGACACAATCAAAATCAAATCTCGGCAACACCATTAAATTCAAATTCACAATACTATCATCAAATTGTAAGGTACAGTTCACTATTACAAGTGTGGATAGTAAAATCATCTCGGCTGGTGTGTTTTCCAAATCATAATAATCAATGCACATTTGATGCAATGTATGAAAACAATGATTTTGACTCAATAAAACTTGTGCAGTGTGATCAAATACATGACATGTATATGCGATCACTAGTACTGAAGCATCTATAACCGTATCCTCTATCACGGTATACTCTCTGGTCTACATGTAACTAACTGCTGCTGGAACTGAGTGGTCGAAAAGAATAACCACTATGATATCTACCCCTAGCTCAAAGTATTTGTTGTTATGGCTACATCTGTTCCTGAGCACGTAATAAACATGCTCTGACTTGCCACAATCGATATCAGTTCCTCTTATTCTTTCACATGGATCAGTAGATATTTACATCCACATTGACCTCGAAAAGATCTGATATTCTACAATAACTTAGTACCTCTAGAATTACTAGAGCTGGATGAACTGAGATTATTCCAATGATAGTCACTTCATTAACATTTAATCCAGTTCTAGCTCATCGGTGTCTTATCCTTCAGTCGATTTCTAATCTCTTCACTAGTGAATGGCTATCGAGATTAAGCAGATACTTCCATTTCTCAAGTCCACGATAATCAATTATCATTATCCATGTAAACAACATGGCCTTCTCGTAAACATCTTTACCGTATCAGAAAGAGGAAAAATCGTCATCCATCACTACCATTACTCTAGATACTCTCATCTAGAAGAGTTCATATTGAAGTTTTTTTTATTCATAGTTCGTACACATAAACTGGAACTGAATTACAACAGTCATGATATCCAAGTCCTCATTTAAACCAATTCTCATTGTTTCTCTCACAACAACTATACTCGATTCTTCAATTGAAATATCACTAATTCCAATATTCTCAAGTTCTAAATCATCATCTTTCGGACTCAAAATCCTGATGTCAATCGACAAAACTTGGGTTTAATTAATTCTAGTGTCATCACACTAATCACAAGGATTAAGTCTCAAACTGATAAATAAAATTCCCAATAATTAACATATTATCACTAAGTTATAATTCAGTTAACAGTGACTACAGGTTCGCTAAATAGCTGTTACAGTTCATATCACTGCTACCCGTCAAAACACTAACTGTTCATCATAAAATCAAAGTACCATATATAAATCTCAAGTCAGAGATGTTCTCATCACTTACTCTACATCATCATCCGATCAGCAACTGTCAGTGCTAACAGATAAAATTCTCAAATTCTATAGAATATATGAAACTCAGGATTCAAATTATCTAGATTATATGCCACTAAGCATATTAAAATTTTCAGAGATATGACATCTAGCTATCCCTGCTTAGTAATCCAGTACATGTCTAACATTTCATTAGCTAACATGTAATAATAGTGTTAGTTCCGAACCTTATCGATGAGATTTTAAAGATGACAAAACATATCATACCGGATCGAGAGAAATCAGACTGACCAGATCGATCGCCCAAAACAGATCAAGCTGATAAGATGACAAAGCATATCAGACCAGATCGAGGGTAATCAGACTGACCAGATCGATCGCTCAAAACAGAACAAGCTGATAAGACATATCACATATCAGACCGGATCGATGGATATCAGACTGACTAGATCGAAGCTTCAGATCAGAGCAGTCAAGGATGTATAAAGATTGGCTCTTCAGTCCGAATCATTAACGGCTATTTATTGTAGCATTTAATGTCGTAACTAATGGTACAAAGGACCAAAGACTGAAGATTGCCATAAAAGGTAAGAAGACAAAGAAGAGCTTACCTGACAGTCGCCGAAAGCATGAACCAGAACGGCAAGTATCCTGAAGAAGAAGACTGTAGCTTACTCAGAGAATAAGCAGAGTCAAGAGTTGCACATTAAGGGAAATAATATCGTTGGTACATGTAACTATAAAAGGATGCAACAACAATACAGAAAAGACGACACACAGGCATACAAGGACACGAGAGACTGATCAATCGAAAAACGCACAAGAAAGTAAATCAGCACAAGCTTACAAGCTCAGAAGCTCTCGAGCTGAAATTATTCTTAAGCACGATTACTTTGTAATATTTGATCATTTAGGATCACTGTGCGCATCTTGTGTAGTCTGTATTGAAAAACAGAAGTGAGAAACAAATTGTAACTGTCAGACAGAGAGTGTCTGAACAGATCGAGTGACTAGGAGTTTCAGACTGGTAGTGGGGTAAATCCAGCCTGAATCGGGTTTGTACAACAGGATTGTATAAATCAAAGTCTTCTAGTATAAACCTTCCTTAATTGGAAGAAGGGGAGACGTAGAAGGATTACACCACCTTCGAACTTCCAGAAACATTTTCTGTGTTCTTGTCTTTCTGCACTTGTTCTTTCATTCAAGCCATCGAGCCGCTCTTACAAATATAAGATCAGACCGTTCCGCACTTATACATTCAGTGGCCTGTTCTATAAAAGAGTTGATTAAGAAACAGATTTCTTTCACTAATCCGAAAGAAATCACCAGGGATTAAATTTTAGAAGGAGTGTTCATTCACCCCCCCCCCCCCCCCCCCCTCTAAACACTCCGGACCGATCCTAACAAGTGGTATCAGAGCATGTCATCTTAATCAGCACAAAGACACTTGAGCTGATGGCATCATTCAACAAAATTCCTATGTTCTCAAAGGAAGACTATGATGACTGGAGAATCAGAATGCAAGCTCATCTGGCAGCTCAGGATGACGATATGTGGTTCGTCATCACTGATGGACCAAGGAAGATTCTGAAAGTCAATACAGCAGTCGCCATTACTGGTGGTGATAGAGAAGGACAGATCCCTCTGGACGAATGAGGAAAGGAAGAAAGCAAATCTTGACAAAGTTGCCAAAGACATCTTGTTCAAGACATTGGACAAAAACATGTTCAGCAAAATCAAAATGTGCTCTACGGCCAAAGAAATTTGGGAGAAGATAGCACAGCTATGTGAAGGCAACGACCAGACCAAAGAAAACAAGCTGACTATTGCTCTTCAAAGATTTGAGGGCATAAAGATGAAGAGTGGAGAAACTCTAAACGAGTTTGATGAAAGAGTCACTGGTATCATTAATGAACTGAATGGTTTGGGCAAAGAATACTCAAACAGAGAGATCGCTCTAAAAGTTATGAGAGCCCTGCCTAAAGAATGGGATGTTAAGACCATTGCAATGAGGGAGTCCAAAGATCTGAACAAGGTTGAACTTCATGATCTGTTCGCAGATCTTAAAGCATATGAGTTCGAACTGATAAGCAGAGGTGAAGCAGAGCCATTCATCTCTCAACCAAATAAAGCACTGGCAGCTATTCCAGACCAGATCGCCTCCACATCAGATCGATCTATTGAACAGATAAGTAATGATGCTATGTCATTATTTATTAAGAAATTTGGTAAATTCATGTCTAAAAATAAGAGGAACTTTAAACCCTCTCATCATTATAAGCCAAGAAAGGACGATGTTGTTAATGATCAGGCTTGCTACAATTGTGGTAAGACCGGACATTTCATTGCAGATTGCACCAGACCGAAGAAAGAAGAACGGAAGGAGAAGCATCGCGATGACAGGAAAAAGAAGCACTACAAAGACCGCAAAAATCATGGAAAGTCCCAAAAGGTACTAGTAGCTGAAGAAGGAAACAGCAAGTGGGCTCAGACTGACTCCGATTCAGACAGCTCCGAATATTCTTCCAGCGAAAGCGAAGAAGATATTCAATGTCTAATGGCAGATGAAGAGATGAGTCAGACAGACGAGGTATTTGACTTTGACTCAAATGAATTTACACGTGAAGAGCTCATGTCCGCACTGCAAGACATGGCTAATGATTATAGGATCTTAGCTGAATCATTTGAGAAGAATAAAGCTAATGTCAGTGATCAAATGGATGAGCACAACAAACCAAGCTGCTCTGAGCAGGGTGAGTGCAACAATCTCCAGATCGAGCTGAATAAGCTGAAAATCTCCTATGATCAGCTCCATGAAGAAAATAAGAGAATTAGCACACAAAATGCTAAGCTTTCTCATATATTCAAGACATGGACAAAATCCAGAACATCTTTGGAAGAATTACAAGAGGTACAAAGAAACGTTGGTGATTTCACCGGCATAGGCTTTGACACCAAAGAATCCACCAAAGATAAATCTGAACTGTTGCTGGTAAAGAACAAAATCAAACAAATGACATTTGTTAAATCCAGCACAGTATATGAAACTGAAGCACCTACGATTCAAACGGGAGTCTCTTTCGTGAATCAAGGTTTGAGAAAAGGAATTGGATATGTCAACCAAGCCAAAGAAAAGGCACCAGCAAGCTTTGCGTCTTTCAGACCAAATCTAAGGGTGCAAGATCGAAGGCAAGGAGGACAATACAATTACTATAATTCAAAACCAGTTCAACGAAGATATAGACTACCTCATGAGAATCAAAGGGTTCCATATCGGACACATTATCACACACAACATCGAAACAGACCAGCTCACAGCACACCACACACACACAAGCCATTAAAGCTGATACAGGTGTGGGTTCCCAAAGGGCTAATCCGTTTTGGACCCAAATAGGATTGGGTACCAACAATAAATATGTTTGATGACAGGTACCGAAGAAACTTGCATCAGACTGGTACTTGGACAGCGGGTGTTCTCGTCACATGACTGGAAACATCGAGCTGCTATCTGAAGTCACAGAATGTACTGGACCCAAGATCATTTTCGGAGATAATTCGAAGGGTAAGACCTTGGGCAAGGGTAAGATTGTCCATGGTAACATTATTATCAATGATGTGCTGTTAGTTGAAAATCTGTGCTATAATCTGATTAGTATAAGTCAACTTTGTGATAATGGTTATGCTGTAGAATTTCACAAACACACTTGCACTGTTAAATCATCAGACGGTATAACCATGCTTGTAGGAATCAGGAATGGAAACACATATAAGACTAACTGGAATCATGCTCAACCTGATAATCCTACTTGCTTCATCGCTAACAATGATAATAAACACTGGCTATGGCATAAACGCTTGAATCATATCAATTTTAAGACTATTTCTAGCCTGTGTAAACATGATTTAGTTATCGGTCTGCCCAAGATCGACTTTGCTAAGGATAAGATCTGCGAAGCTTGCCAAATGGGCAAACAGATCAGATCATCCTTCAAAAACAAGAATGCCAAATCCTCCTCCCGTTGTTTAGAACTATTGCATATGGACTTGTTTGGTCCTATACCAATAACAAGTTTAGGGGGAATGCGGTATACTCTTGTTGTTATTGATGATTACTCACGCTTTACATGGACTATATTTTTGAGCAGTAAAGATCAGACCGGTCCGAAGTTGAACAAGCTGCTGAAACGCACTCAGAACGAGAAATCATCCAGCATAGACAGGATTCGAAGTGACAAAGGCACTGAGTTTTCAAATCAGAATCTTGAATCCTTTCTAGAAGATCATGGAATTAAGCATGAGTTCTCAGCCGCTCGAACTCCTCAACAGAATGGAGTTGCAGAACGAAGAAACAGAACGCTCAAAGAAGCAGCAAGAACAATGCTTGCTGATTCTGGAATCTCACAAAAGTTCTGGGCAGAAGCTGTAAATACTGCATGCTACACTCAAAATCGGTCTATGATTAATAAGAAGCTGAATCTCACTCCATATGAAATATGGACTGGTAACAGACCGTCTATTTCTCACCTTCATGTATTTGGCTGTAAATGCTTCGTTCACAACAATGGTAAGAATCATCTTACAGCATTTGAAGCTAAGTCAGATAATGGAATATTCTTAGGATATTCATCAACTAGCAAAGCTTATCGAGTTTTTAATAATCGAACATTAACTGTAGAAGAATCAGTTCATGTAGTTTTTGATGAATCTTTGTGTGTTGAGGGTAACAAAGCATCAATTCAAAATCAGTTAGAAAATATACATCTCGAAGCTAACAGTGATGATGAGATTGTAGCTAACAGGTCAAGAGACAACCCACCAGAACCTGAAGTACCAGCCAGATCGGATCAAGGCAATGAAGCTTCTTCAGATCGAGCCGAGACGGATGATCCAAACTCTCATATCAAAGCAGATGCTGATCATACCGCTACTACTACTCATCCGGCTGGACCAGACAATCCAGAGTCAAGCTATCGATGAACTAAGAGGCATCCACCTAATCTAGTGATTGGAAGTCCCTCTGCACCGATTAGAACCAGAGGACAGATGATGGATGAGTTCACTCATGCTGCCTTCATCTCAACTCTGGCACCTAAGAAGATCGATGAAGCTCTGACTGATTTCAACTGGATTAAGGCCATGCAAGAAGAGCTTAATCAATTCGAACAAAATCAAGTTTGGAGTCTAACCCCCAGACCAAGCGATCTGCCTGTTATTGGAACCAGTTGGTTTTCAGAAACAAGCTGGACGCAGATGGAACTGTGGTTAGAAACAAGGCCAGACTGGTGGCACAAGGATTCCGACAAGAAGAAGGAATTGACTTCGATGAATCTTTTGCACCAGTCGCCAGACTTGAAGCAATCAGAATCTTTCTTGCACATGCGGCTTTTAAAGACTTTAAGGTATATCAGATGGACGTCAAGAGCGCCTTTCTTAATGGTAAGCTTCAGGAGGAAGTTTACATTGAGCAACCTCCTGGATTTCAGAACCACTCATTCCCTAATCATGTATATCTACTGAATAAAGCAGTATATGGTCTGAAACAAGCACCAAGGGCCTGGTATGACACTCTATCTCAATTTCTGCTGAACCATGACTTTCAGATCGGCTCAGTAGATAAAACTCTCTTTAAATTTATTAAGGGGGAACATACCCTGTTGGTTCAGATTTATGTTGATGATATAATCTTTGGGTCAACTAACCCCAAATTATGCGAGAAATTTTCCAAGTTGATGCAGGGACAGTTTGAGATGAGCATGATGGGAGAACTCTCATTCTTTTTGGGTCTCCAAGTCAAACAGCTCAGCAATGGAATTTCATCAACCAAACCAAGTATACCAAAGAGCTGCTTAAGAGTTTCGGAATGGAAACATGCTCAACTGCATCCACTCCAATGAGTCCTACAATCAAGTTAGACAAAGACGAAGGGGGAACGGCAGTCGAAGTAACTATGTATAGAGGACTAATCGGATCGCTCTTATATCTTACAGCGAGCCGGCCTGATATTAAGTTCTCAGTCTGTATGTGCGCCAGATTTCAGTCAGAACCAAAGCAATCACATTTTATTGCTGCTAAGCGTATTCTGAAATACTTGAAAGGATCTCAGAACGTTGGTCTTTGGTACTCCAAAGATTCTATATTCAGACGCAGACTACGCTGGCTGTAAGATTGATCGTAAAAGCACCAGTGGAACATGTCAATTTCTAGGTGAAAGATTGATCTCTTGGTTCAGTAAGAAGCAAACATCAATTGACACATCTATAGCTGAAGCAGAATATCTTGCCGCTGGAAGCTGTTGCGCTCAAATGCTCTGGATTCAACACCAGCTCAAAGACTATGGCATCCAAGCTGTTGACTCTCCGATATTTTGCGACAACACAAGTGCAATCGCTATAACATATAGTTCTGCACTCTCGAACAAAGCATATTGATATAAGACATCATTTTATTCGAGATCATGTTGGCAAAAAGGAGATTCGGATCGAGCACATCTCAACAGAGCAGCAAGCAGCAGACATCTTCACCAAACCGCTCCCTGAGGCTAAGTTTAATTATTTCCGTCAAATTCTTGGATTAATTGACTTATCTTGATAATTTAGATGTTCTCTTCTTCTCGCGCTTAAAGAATTTTGTTGGCACAGATCGATAATACAATGTTTAGAAAGACACAGATCGGTCCGAACTTTCAGACCGATCTATGTCAATCTGATGTTATCCTATGATCTGTCTGGACAATAACTCTTTTATTTTGTATTTATTTAAGACAACAAAAAAAAACAGCCCGGACTGATTGCATTTTAACCGCCTTATCTTTCTTTTATCCTGACCGTTTATTTTGAATTATTTATTTATCAGTCTTCGAGATAAAGACACGTGTCTTCTCTCTCTTATTTAGCGGGCTGAACATTTCATTTTCATTCACTTTTTACCATTTACCGCTTGTCTGCTCTCTAACTTTCTCATCTTCCCTCAAAACTTTTCGTATACTTTTTCCATTTTACTCCAATGGCTACCATCACTTTCAACTCTCTCTCCGTTGAGTTCAATGACATTTACAGGGCTGAAGATTCAGAGATGGTTTCCATTTTCCGAGCTTTGGAATCGTCTGGATTGAGAAACTTTTTGGAGTGTGGCACAGTGGTTTACGAGTCGGAGATTCGTGAACTGTTCGCCAATGCCATATCCCAGAAGTCATTCATCTCCACATCTGTCAAGGGCAAAACTTTTGACATCTCGCCGATGACGCTGGCCAAGACCTTTGGTCTACCCAACTCCGGACTGACTGAGTTTGGGCAGATTCCTCAAGCCTCTCTCACAGCTCTTCAGGGGAAGATTTCTATTTTTGGCCATCGCCTGCAGCCCTCATTCAAAAAGAAGGAAATGCTTTTCATTTCCAGGTGCTATGCGAAATTGTGGGCAAGCCATTATTGGGCAAAGCTGGGAGTTTTGACGCCGTCACTGCCGAGAAGTTCAGGGCCATGGCTGCTATTGTTTCCGGACAGAAGATGAACTGGTCCGTGATTCTTTTTGGAGTTCTAATGGAAACAGTGATCGCCTCCAAACAGGTCGTCTGCTTTGCTGTTCCTCTCAGCAAGCTCCTAGAAACTTTGGACATTGAGCTAGGGAAGCAGTCTGCTCTGAGTCCCTTCAAGATTCTCAACTCCAAAGGACTAGCACTGCTGAAGTCCAAGAGTGCTCCACCTACTCCCACCGATCTGGTGGCTGTCAAGATTGAGGAGGGAGAAGCCCAGGCTGCTGCTCACAAACCACGAGTCAAGCGAAAGTTAACCATCCAGACTGACTCTGAAGAAACTCAGTCTGCTCCCTCGCCACCATCCAAGCCTCTTCCCAAGAAGCCAAGAACCCAGATTACCAAACAAAAGCCTTACCCATATTGCCTCCAACAAAAGCCACCCCTGCACCCCACCCTACAACCCAAATCTCAACCACTTCAACCACTGCACCAAATGTAACCATCCGAGTCCCCTCTGTCATTCCCGTGGTGAAAGGGATTGTTATCACTGAGTTGGGAGACTATACACAATCCGGAATCAAGTCCCATCCCTCCACCGGCAAGGGCAAAACCATTCTCTCCGAACCACTTTCCTCTAAGCCCAAATCTGCAGCACAGACAGCAATTGATATTGCTATGGAGGACGTTGAAGAGAAAGTGAAGGAACTCATTGTGGTTTTTGATGAGTACGTCGAATACAGAACGATCAATTACATTGAGAAGTTCTTCGGCAAACTCAAACGCCTTCAGAAAATGGAAGAAAACGTTCTGAAGGGGACAGAGACCGATGATGTTCGGCTTGCTGTGCAGCGCAAAGAGCTATTCAAGGCCACTCAAAGATTCAGACTGACGACTCTGCTCTTAACTGCTAAGAAAGCGAACTTCGATCCGAATGTTCAAACTGCCAGAGATAATGGGGCTGTTATTGCTCAATTAGAGATGGATGTTCATGCTCTCCAGTTAGCTGTCCGATTTCAACGACAGAAACTCAGCATATCCACTCCAGCAACCAGCCCGGATCATCCCTCTGCCAGCAAGACTCTGGCAGAACCTTTCTTTGAGGTTATTCCCTCTGGAGCAGCAGAACAGATTGCAGATCGAGCAGCAGAACAGATTGCAGATCGAGCAGCAGAACAGATTGCAGATCGAGCAGCACAACAGACTGCAGATCGCGAAGCAGATCAGACTGCAGACATAGTAGCAGATCAGACAGCGGAGCAGCCATTGCCTAATGCTCCGTCTGCTACAGAAGATGAACCACTGAATGTTTTGTTGGACTCTCCAACAACATCTATTCCATTGGGATCGTCAGACTCCCACGTTCAAATCAGTCCAACCACAGAACTTGCAACAGTTGGCGCACCAGAGTTTGTCGATCCGGATCTGGTGGTATCCACTGTTGTTGCAGCTCTACAACTTGAGGAGCCTTCCAAACCCAGCACTCCTCCAGTCCAATTCGATGAAGATATGGCTTTCCTACAAGAATTTTCTTCGGATCTGGTCACCTTGATCCGGTCCGAAAGTCACCAAGCTGCTGTATCTTCACTTGTGCCGATTGCTGAAGAAGATGATATTGCTTATATATTCAGACTGTCTGTATGCAAGACTGTTGATCAATAAAGAAAATATTTATTTGTTAAGTCCTTGTTCATTTATTTTGAACTAAACTAAAAGGCTTAATAATAAAAGACTTAATCGATCCAACTTAATTACGTTCATTTATTTTGAACAAGAAGAAGTAATCGATCCGAAAGTATACGCTTCAGAGTTCTTATCAGACTGGTTAAAGAGACTTGGAAGCTAGGTTTTGTCATCATCAAAAAGGGGGAATTTGTTAGTTCCGAACTTATCGATGAGATTTTAAAGATGACAAAACATATCAGACCGGATCGAGAGAAATCAGACTGACCAGATCGATCGCCCAGAACAGATCAAGCTGATAAGATGACAAAGCATATCAGACCGGATCGAGGGTAATCAGACTGACCAGATCGATCGCTCAAAACAGAACAAGCTGATAAGACATATCACATATCAGACCGGATCGATGGATATCAGACTGACTAGATCGAAGCTTCAGATCAGAGCAGTCAAGGATGTATAAAGATTGGCTCTTCAGTCCGAATCATTAACGGCTATTTATTGTAGCATTTAATGTCGTAATTAATGCTACAAAGGACCAAAGACTGAAGATTGCCATAAAAGGTAAGAAGACAAAGAAGAGCTTACCTGACAGTCGCCGAAAGCATGAACCAGAACGGCAAGTATCCTGAAGAAGAAGACTGTAGCTTACTCAGAGAATAAGCAGAGTCAAGAGTTGCACATTAAGGGAAATAATGTCGTTGGTACATGCAACTATAAAAGGATGCAACAACAATACAGAAAAGACGACACACAGACATACAAGGACACGAGAGACTGATCAATCGAAAAACGCACAAGAAAGCAAATCAGCACAAGCTTACAAGCTCAGAAGCTCTCGAGCTGAAATTATTCTTAAGCACGATTACTTTGTAATATTTGATCATTTAGGATCACTGTGCGCATCTTGTGTAGTCTGTATTGAAAAACAGAAGTGAGAAACAAATTGTAACTGTCAGACAGAGAGTGTCTGAACAGATCGAGTGACTAGGAGTTTCAGACTGGTAGTGGGGTAAATCCAGCCTGAATCGGGTTTGTACAACAGGATTGTATAAATCAAAGTCTTCTAGTATAAACCTTCCTTAATTGGAAGAATGGGAGACGTAGAAGGATTACACCACCTTCGAACTTCCAGAAACATTTTCTGTGTTCTTGTCTTTCTGCACTTGTTCTTTCATTCAAGCCATCGAGCCGCTCTTACAAATATAAGATCAGACCGTTCCGCACTTATACATTCAGTGGTCTGTTCTATAAAGAGTTGATTAAGAAACAGATTTCTTTCACTCCGAAAGAAATCACAAGGGATTAAATTTTAGAAGGAGTGTTCATTGACCCCCCCCCCCCCCCCCCCTCTAAACACTCCGGACCGATCCTAACAAATAGCAAACAAGAGTATAAAAAATTACGTAGTCAATTACATGCACAATTAATGTTATTTGTGACTAGACTCAGTGTCCTAACTCTAGTTCGAGCATATCTCAGATTATGCTCTGATACCATAATGTGAGGGCATGATCCTAATATGATGTTTAATTAACACATAATGATTAATTTGCGTAAACAGCGAAATATTTATTTGAAGTGTCCTCTCAAATGGCCCTAAAAAACATTTCGTTTTTAGGTGATACATATATAATGATACTGAAAATATTAAATTCCAGTTTCACAATTCAACTTGTTACTCATCACATAAGCAAGTACATAACCAACCAGTAATAGAATACTTAAGATACAGATACTCGGGGCATACCCCGGGAATTTAAAATGTAATTAAAAAGTACTCTAACTATTATTGTGACTCAAAACATAAAACATAAACCTGAGCTCGCTCTTAAGGAGCTCTGGTATTCATCGATGCTTCATCTCGAGCATTCGCAGTACGTCCACCTGTACCACCTGTCATGCCCATACAACAAAGACATGACAACCCCTACCCCCCCCCCCCCCTGCAAAGGGGGTTAGAACCTAGTACGAGAAATAAATAGATCATGTCAAGGATGACAAAGTATCATGCAATGCATAACATGTATGAATGCGATGTATGAATGGGTATAAAAAATCAAATCTCAAGATACCAATATCGGAGTCCAAAGGAAGGTATCATCAATCAATATCAGCTCGAGCAAAGGGTGACAACACACACACTTTGCGCTAGGAGAATAATCATGTGTTGTGCTCGTCATCCCTCGTGTCTAGGTCCGGTAGAAACGCGAGTGACCACATTCGCTACCTATACTGCCTGTCATCGTCGTGCCCGTCGTCCCCGACACTCAGAGTAAATCAACCCAGTCATCATCATGGATATCAAAGAACTAGATATTTCAATATGATATGCCCATGAATCATGCATGCATCATATGACATATGCAACTCATTATGTCATGCAATCTCATGTGAAAATCAATACATATCATGTACTACAATGTATCTCAACATGTCATATAGTCATATAAGAATCATATAGTGACAATTAAATCATAGAAATCAATTAATGACATGTAAAATCATACAATAATATCATTACACGTCTTCGTCAGACGTCATGATAAAACTCATTTCTACGTACCTCAGAACCCAAGCTAATCTATCGAGTACTCCTCAAATCAACCCCGAAATCTATTAACCTGGTCATGTAAATTCCAAATAACACTAAGTGTTCGAATAATGCATTGAACCAAATGCAACATCTAAATATTGACCCTTAGCATTTTTCTTAAATTTTCAGATTGATCAATTTTCGTAGAAAAATCACTATAAATTCATATGACGTCCAAATGACCCGATTCTGGTGCTCAAAGTTGAAAAACTCAATGGGCTTCATTTCTTATCTTATAATATCAAGCTGATTCCTCCATTTAAAAGTAGCTTAGACACTAAAAACGTAGCCTTTGAAAAACTATTTTCCAGCTTGAGCGGTTTTAGTAAAATCATCAAAACTTTTTCGTTTCAAATCCAAATGGACAGATTCTAGTGGCAAATTACAGACAACTCAAAGTACTAAATTTCTTATATCTAGACGTTTTCCGAAATTTCTAGCCAAAAATAGTCAGGAATTCGAAGAACACACTGCACGTGTATTTTCACCCACATGCAGGGCTCAGAATGAGCACTTAAAATATAAAATTCATAACTAATTGAAAATGAGTCCAAATTAAGTCCTCTTTTTTTTCAAATTCATGAGTCCGCTGCATGTGCTTTTAGAGTACATGTAGAGTCAAATCTGGCACGCCTTAGTAAAATGAGCATATCTCACACATTTCAAGTCCAAATTGTCTCAAATTTTAACCACAGAAGGATAATTCAAATACCTATAACTTTCATTTGGAACTCTAAGTCAGATTCATTCGAACCCATCTACTGCAGGCAACAACACTTTCTGGTTATTCATTTGACAACATGTATTAAAGGCACTAAAATTCTACCCAAAAATCATAAATTTCTAAGCTAATTACAGAAAGATGATGTTATACCTTCATTCCTCTTGAAGATTTGAGCTCCAAACCATCACCATAGCTCCAACCAAGCTTTCCAAGAGATTTCACCTCCACAAACACCTCAAACTCCAAAACTTCTTGGAGATTCTTGTTCCTCTCATCAATGCCTATTCAAATCTATAATTGCATGTGACATGCATTCACAAATTCTCAAGAATTTTGGGAGAAATTAGGCTGAAATTTTCGAAAATGGTGAGAGGAGGAAGAGGAGAGAAGAAAAGTTGGGAGAGAAATGATGGGAAGAGAGAGAAAATGTCTTGCCAAATGATATGGAATTTTTTTTGTGTTTTCTTTTTAAAATGATGGCTGAAATCTAGACATGAATTTGGGTGATTTTTAATTCTTTGATGTATTGTGGAATCCATGTGTCAATACATCACTATCTTGCAAGATTAATTGTTCAAAACCATGTATTAAACATGAGTTAAATTAATTAGTGGCATGTGTTCTCCAAGTGCCATGTGATCATGCCCTAACAACATGTTCCACTAGTTGGTTGACTCATCGTAGTCCGGGACACGAAAATTTAAAGTTTACACTTTTAATTATCCAGGTTTGTTTAATCATTGTTAATTCAGATTTATTAGCATCGGGGCCTTACAATAGGTTTAGCCATTTTTCAAAAACAAAGTTTTTCACTAAAACGACGTTCGAATCCCGCTAAACCATGAAACATCGGACCTCATGAACATAGGTAGGTCTTGCCAGTTTAACACTACTTTGACCTTGGTTGAATTAACAGAAATGCTACGTCGAGAAATGACGTGGCCCAAGAGTATCACTTCGATCATCCAAAATTTTCCATTTGGATAGCTTGCATACATAATCATTTCCTGATAGGAAACTGAGATATCGATTACATATACGTCATATTTTCTTTGTGTCAGAAGGAATGACAAAAACAGATTCGTTGGTAAATCAAAGAACCAAAATTACTCTGGTCTAATATAAGAAATATATGAATCGCTCGAGTTAATCACATAAGAGATGTGATATTTTTATATTCTTCGCTATCGATGGGAAACTGCAATAGAATTATCCCGCTAAAATAACATGATAGAAAGATTACCATCTTGTGCAATCCACATTCAGACTGGACAGATTGATCAGAATTATTTCACAATGGCATTTATGACATCTGTTTCGGATATTCAACACAACTTATTTTCATCGCGAGACCAAGATAATACAAATAGGAGTAATTATAAACCTACCAAAACTTTGTCAAAGGATTCGACTCATCAAGTTCAAGAAAATATCAAGAATTAGAAGTCTCGTATGACATAATCATATGTCGAGCATACAAAATAGATTTAGGCAGATCTTGGTTTTGGATACCTTTCACTGAATAGGGCGGGAACCAAGCCAATCAGCCATTTTAGAAAAGGGAAGGGAACTTCTCACCAAAGGAGGCGGGAAGCGGAGAAAGTCGGGAACCATCGATTACCGACACCTGAAACTATTCAGAGTGCAGACCTTTTAGTAGCCGTATATAATTATTCTAAAATAATGAATTAGGTAAATCCTTAACATAAGCCAATCATTTCAGTTGTCTAAATTCAATACCGAGTCGAGATCTATATATCGATATGCTTACAAATCTCATTGAAAGTATTTTCGAAAGTTTTACTAGTTTTAATTTTTTCTCAAAACTTTACCACAAATCCACGGTATAAACCGAGTTAATATTCAGGTCCACACATATTCTATTCTTTAATATAAAAAAATTATCACTCCAGTTAACCTGAGATCCATAATAGTTTCGAGTACAGTTTCGTGTCCAACACTACATCCGCGTGACTTCCAGGTCTGGGTTCGTACCACTTCTAAAATTTTCAAAAAATTAAACTTTACTTGAAAACGCATTCGATGGTACATTTACGCAAATCAAATATATTAAACCATTTTTAGCATTTATTTAATTATTTTTTGCTCATCGTTCAAATCATGACATGATATACATCTGTACATTCTCTTATTATGTATGTTGATGAGTCACATCATTTGTTGTACATCGTATTACTAACAACTTATCCCTTTTATTAAAATTGATATTTTAGATAATCCCGAGTTAGGTCATAACTCATAGTAATCAATCATTACCGAACTATTCAATGCAAATGATCACAAGTAGGTTCGATCATATCATCATTCTCCTCATAACGATATGTCCAATTACCTCTGCAGATACTATCTTATCTAATAAAATAACCTCCCCCACTTAAACAATAATGTGGGTGGTCATTTAAAATCTGGATATAGAAAATAAATTATGGCACGTAAAGCTATTCATTATTATTAAGAAATATATTGAAGGGTAATACCTCAAGCGTATTCCCAGAAGCTCTCGATCTATACCTCATATATTTTCACAACTTCTCATGATGCTTTTATACGACTCGATGTGTGACAATATCACACCTATATTCCATTTTATCAAAACCAATAACTAACTATGATTTCATACAATATATTCATCAGTTCATTCATTTTTCTTTTTATAAAAATATCATAAAAAAATATCGTACTCAAATCTCGTTTCGATATAGCCATATTTCTTTCTTTCCCAGCATCTCAATGCCGAAATCCAAATGGCTCTATATCCTTGAGATATTCCAAGGACTCTCATTTCAATTATCTCATAATTCATTTGACAATGTTATTCTCAACAGGTTCCAGAGCAACTTCATTGATCAATGACCTCATACTCATTACAATTTCATAAAAGAGTTTTAAAGTCTCATTTGATATCCATACTCTTCATTTATTCAATCTAATGCATTATTCGTGCAATAATGGCAGGTTTCGTAGGTGTTCGAATGTAAACTATTTCCCTACACTATTCTATCACACATATACAGTATCGTATTGATATCGTGATCAATATCAATACTACACAACTCAGCATACTAAAATATAAATCACATATCGACATCAACTATTGCACTCCAAATTAAGTAAGAGCAAATAGGTCAAACAAGTTTCAAACACAAACACACATGTTCATTCATGCCTATACAAAGTGTAAACAAGACTCAAAATTAGAGCACCCAGTTTACGCTCTGATACCAACTGTGAGGACTCGTTCCTAATCAATTGTTTAATTATCACACAATGATTATTAATTTATAAATAGTGGAAGATTATTTAAAATTTTAAACAACACGTGGCCCTAAAAATTTCGGCATACTTCCCGCACGAGGGACATACAAAAAAAAATGAAAACACAATAATAATACCCCTAGTGCAGAAAGTAAATACATAATATCATATAATGCACAATATGCATCCAGCACATAAACCATAATAAAAATATTGCATCATACCATAGAATGCACAATAAGCCTCCAACACATATTTCATACTCAAAATATTTACATAATACCATCAGCTGTAAACAAATACTGGATAACCACAAATATTCAAGACTGAACTGAATAAACTCAATTTACATATTTATACGATCCAGGACACACCCTGGTATAATTTAATTTTAACTATCTTACGACTGGGATAGACAAAGAAAACAACCTCAATATGACTTCCATCGAGCATTCCCTCTTCGGATCATGGTGACCTTCAATACCTACCATTGTCCACACAAAAAGACAACAACTTCTCCCTTGGGGGTGAGCTAAAGCTTAATATGAAACTATCATGTAATTACAAAATGTATCTATAAAATGTGATATATGATGCGATGCAATTCAATGTAATGCAATGCATGAAAGGTACAAATCATCCCGGGATAGCAAACGTCTGGAATCCAAGGAATAGCTATCAAATATCTCAAGCTCGAGCTAGGATGGCGACACACGTCGCCCGTCTGGCCATCAAAGTCTCCAGGCGATGGTGACACACTCGGCTCTACAGGTTCTGCTGAGCCCGATGCGTCCAAGCACCACCGTGTCTGAGCGACGTCGACACACTCGGTGCTACAGTTACTAAACTAAGCCAACTAGCGATGTGCACATCATCCTCACGACACCATATCAAAGATCTCAATAAGACTCATACATGTATCAAAGGAACGATATCTCAACGTGTATGTCATGCATCGATGTATATATATTAAAATGATGTGTGTTGACAAAAATTTTTATTTTCATACTCCGATGCTAAATCATGAATGCTTCATAATTCAATTAAACCCACGTAGCCAAGTAATAGCACGTAATTCACATAATTTTAGCTAATCATGTATCAAATAATACAGATACTTATCATTATTTATTTATCATTAAAGTTACCTCACCATACATATAATATATTCCTTAACTTGAGGCGAATAATCAGATCTAAACTATGTGTGATAGAAATATTCTTATTCTTGTGTACTCATTCTTACAATTTCTTCAATTCTAGAGTTATTAAATGTCTAATCAACATTAAAATCCTAATAACACATTTTATTTCATTCATTGATTCACTTCATTGAACACAATTCACATGCTCTCACATTATAATTTTCAATTATATCCTTCAATATTATTCATCACTTGGAAACTAAACTCATTTTGAAATTGGTTTGTTATAGCAAGGGTGTGAGTCAAGCGTTGGAACCCTAAACTATAAGATCAATATAAAACAGTAAAATAGCAAGATTTCAAACCAAAAGAGGTAGAATTCTGCCAAGTTCTAAAATTCACTAAATTCTCAACCTCAAGTCCCAAAAACGATGACAGAAACCCAAATCCCCAACTATCATGCAATTTCAACCAAAACTAGCAGGAAATGTAGCAGCTTAATCGATCAAGACACCCAGCATAAACTCAACGGCCACAAATCTCCCCCAAACAGCAGAAAACTATTGAACCAATCCAAAAATGACATTGAATATACATACAATTCTCCTATACAAGAGTCATTAATCTAGAACATGGTTTACATGAGTTAAAATCAATTAAGAATATGATTTACGAATTTACACCCTCAATCACTGTAATTCAATCGGCCACCCCCCAATAGCAGCTCCAAATCAAAACAATGATAATGAAATTTCATGCAATCCTTCTATAATTGATTAAATCAATCTAAAACGGGATTTCAATTAGTTATTAATTGACTAACCCAGAATTCCGAACTTTCACCCTCAAAACCTGAAAATCGATTGCATTTCCTAACATGCATGAACATCGCGTTAATCACTAAACATGCAACGAAAATTCGAACAAAAAATACTCCAAACTGCAGGGAAATAATGATTTTGGAACAAGAGATGATTACCTAAACAAACCTAGAAGAAATCGCCCAAAAATCGGATGAACTCCAAAATTCGAACTTCTGCGCTTTCTGGCAAAATCCGACACAATCCGTGAAGCAAACCTCCACTTCTTGGTGTGGAAACGTGCGTCGAAGAGAGGGGAAGGTGGTGGTGGGTCGAGCTCGGCAGTTGCTGGCCGGACGACTGCGGGCGCAGGGCTTTAGCGGCGAGAGGTCGAAGGTGAGCGGGAGCAGGGAGAAGGAAGAAGAAAAAAAACCAGGTTCTGCTTTTAAAACTGAAAGCTTGAGTTTTTATGTTTGTAATTGTGTTCCGTTCCATGTATGTACATCAGAGTGTCACCGGTGTACTGATATGAAAATTTACGGACGGCATTTGGAATTAATATCTGCTACTGCATCATAAAATTTAATTCTTCATTCTAATAAATTATTTTTAAAATGTTATCGGAGTTTATTCTACAATTTCCAAATTATCTCATGTTCCGGTTTATCTGTCAAAATTGACATTCATATTGTCAATTTCATCTCTAGTTAATTAATTCCAAATTGTTTATTAATTAATTCTCAAATTATACTTAATTAACATTAATCAAATCTCGGGGTCTTACAAGAGGTACAATGTCTAATAGCAAACGAAGAGCAAAACCAAAATGATAATGTATTCGATTTTTTTGACTTTAATGAATTTTCACAAGAAGAGTTAATTTCTGCACTTCACGACATGGCAATGATTACAAACTCTTAGGTGAATCATTTGAGAAATCTAAAGCTGGAAATAAGAGTCTAATAGATAATGACAATGAACCAAGTTATTCCCAGCAAGGTGAATGTGCCAGTCTAAATACTGAGATTAGTAAGCTGAATGTCTCTTATGAGAAGCTTCATGCAGACAATCAGATGATTAGCTCACGCAATGCTAAACTTACTCGTATTGTCAAAGCATGAAAGAAATCATCAGTTTCATTCGATGAGTTGCATGAGGTACAAAGACTTAGCGGTGATGTCACTGATCTGGGATTTAACACCAATGAAAGCGCTCAAGGTGAAACATGTAGTCAGTTGTTATTGGAAATAGGCAAAAAGCTTTGTGAACTTTTTAAAATCTAGTACAATATATGAACCATAAGTGCTTATAATTCAAACAACAATCTAATTCGAAGATAAGGTTATGCGCAGTGGAATTGGATATGCTGACCAAGCTAAGGAAAAAGAACAACCGAGTTATAAGTCCACCAGACCAAGCTCAAGAGTGTTTAATACAAAGCAAGAAAGACCACCAAATTACTATGACTCGCAACCATTTCAACGAAGATATAGATTGCCTGAAAAGAATCAAATGACACTACATCATATGACACATTACACACAACAAACACAGCATACAAGTTATCACGCACGTCACATAACACATAGACCAGACAAATCTACAAACACCTCATTGAGCACACACAAGCCAATCAGATTGGTTCATGTGTGGGTATCTAAAGGACTAATCTGTCCGTTGACCCAAATAGGATTGGGTGTCAATGTTAGCTCCTCCATGATGACAAGTACATGGGGAACAACAATCAGAATGGTATTTGGACAGCGGATGCTCACAACACATGATAGGGAATATCAAGCTGTTGTCTGATATTGTTAAATGTACAGGTCCTAAGATTGTTTTTGGTGACAATTCAAAGGTAAGATCGTGGGCAAGGGTAAGATTGTCCATAGAAAGATTAGCATAAACAATGTGCTTCTAGTTGAACATTTGTGCTATAACATGATTAGCATAAGTCAATTATGCGATAATGGCTATATTGTAGAGTTTTACAAACACACGTTCACAGTAAAGTCGTCTGTTGGAGATACCATGTTAGTTAGGAATTAGGATTGGCAACACTTACAAGATAAATTGGAATTATGATCAACCTACTAATCGTACATGCTTTCTCGCTTCTAATGTTAATCGGTCTGTCCGAGATTGATTTTGTTAAAGATAAGATATGTCAAGCTTGCCAAATGGGTAAACAAGTTAGATCTACTTCCAAGAACAAGGGTGACAAATCCTTCTCCCGATGTCTAGAATTATTACATATGGACTTGTTTGGTACTATACCATTAACAAGTTTAGGATGAATGAGGTATGCTCTTATTGTTATTGATGACTACTCACGATTTACCTGGACCATATTTCTAAGCAACAAAGACCAGACAAGCTCAAAATTAATCAAGCTGCTCAAACATATACATAATGAGAAGTCCGTTGGGATAGATAGAATTCGCGAGAGATATTGAGTTCTCAAATAAGAATCTTGGATCATTTCTTGATGACCAAGGAATCATACACAAATATTCTGATGTTCGCACTTCTCAACAAAATGGAGTTGCAGAACGACGAAACAGAACAATCAAAGAAACAGCTAGAACCATTGTTGCTGATTCAGGTATTTCTCAAAATTTCTGGGTTGTAGTCGTTAAACACAGAATGCTATACACAAAACCGATCTATGATAAAGAAGAAGTTAAATCAAACACCTTATGATGGACAGGTAACAGATCGAATATTCTTATTTTCACATTTTTGGATACAGATGTTATGTTCACAATAATGGTAAAAATCACATTATTGCCCTCGATGCTAAATCTGATAATGGTATTTTTCATGGATATTCCCCTGTTAGCAATGTTTTCAAAAATCGTACTTCGACTGTTGAAGAATCAATACATGTTGTATTTGATGAATCATTTGATATTGAAAACCACAAAAAGTTATCACAAAATCAGATGGAAATTATACATCTCGAAAGCTAATAGTGATGATGAGTTTGAAGTAAACAGGTTAAAAGACAACCCACCAGAACCTGAAGTACCATACAGACAAACAGATGTCATTGAGACTCAACTATATCAAAATCAAGTTGACCCTGCTAATCCGCAGTTAATCATTATCAACATTGAATCTAATACTGATGATATCACTAATCCTCCTCAATCAGCTAAAGATACCATCGATGGACAATGAGTCATCCACCTGAGCTAGTTATTGGAGATCCATCCGCTCCTATCATAACAAGAAAACAAATGATTGAAGAATTCACTCACACAACATTTATATCAAGCATAGAACCAAAATAGATTTATTAAGATCTACCTGATACAAATTGGATAGAAGCAATGCAAGAAGAGCTGAACCAATTTGAACAAAATCATGTATGGAGTCTAACTCATAGACCAAGTAATCAGTCTGTTATTAGAACAGATGGGTTTTCAGGAACCAATTCGAACAGAAATGACACTGTTGTAAGAAACACGGACATACTGGTTGCACAAGATTTTAGGCAAGAGGAAGGTATTGACTTTGACAAATCATTCGCACAAGTGGTCATACTAGAAATTTTTCTTGCTTATGCTGCTTACAAGGATTTTAAGTATCTCAACTGGATGTAAATAACAAATTCTTGAATGGTAAGCTCCAGAAGGAAAGTCTGTATCGAACAACCTACTGGATTTCTTAACCACTCCCTTCCAAATCACGTTTATTTATTAAACAAAACAGTGTATGGACTTAAACAAGCACCAAAAGCCTGGTATGATACTTTATCTCAGTTCTTAATATAACATGCTTTCCATATCGGTTCAATGGATAAAACATTGTTTAAATTTTCCAAGGGAGAACACACATTGTTAGTTCAAATTTATGTTGATGATATCATTTTTGGGTCAACTAACCCTAACTTATGTGAAAAGTTTTCCAAGTTAATGTAGAGCAAATTCGAGATGAGTATGATGGGAGAATTATCATTCTTCTTGGGCTTACAAGTCAAACAGCTTAATAATGGTAGCTTCATTACACAAGCCAAGTACAGTAAAGAATTAATCAAAAGATTTGGCACGGAAACCTGCTCAACTGGATCAACTCCCATGAATTCATCAATCAAATTAGACAAAGATAAAGAGGAAACATCAGTTAAGGTACAATGTATCGAGCCTTGATCGGATCGCTTTTACACTTAACAACGAGCCGGCCTGATATCATGTTTTCAGTCTACATTTGCGCTAGGTTTTGATCTGATCCTAAACAATCACATAAGATAGCTGCTAAAAGAATATTAAAGTTATAAAATGAACAAAAAAAATTTGTATCTGGTATCCCAAAGATTCAAATTTCAACTTAATTGAATATTCAGATGCTGACTATGTAGGATGCATGATATATCGAAAAAGCACAAGTGGTACTTGTCAATTTCTAGGTAAAATATTAATCTATTGGTTTAGCAAAAAACAGACATCCATTGCTACATCAACAGCGGAGGCAGAATATCTTACTGCTGGAAGCTGTTGTGCTCAACTCCTCTGGATTAAACATCAGTTAAGAGATTATGGAATTCAAGCTTTTAAGTCTCCAATCTTCTTTGGCAATACAAGTGCAATAACTATCACATGCAATCCGATTTTGCACTCTCAACAAAGCATATTGATATCGGATATCATCACATTCGAGATCATGTCATGAAAAAGGAGATTCGGACAGAATACATCTCAGCGGATCAACAAGCCGCTAATATTTTCACCAAACCACTCGAAGAGGTTAAGTTTAATTATTTTCGTCAACTTCTTGTATTAATTGATTTTTCCTGGTTTTATTTTAAGTTAGTCTGTTTTATCTTTATCTATTACGTTAAAAAAAGGTGTGAAGTAAAGCAGACTGATAATACAAAAGTCAGTTAGACAAATAATCATTCTGACCCTCAGACATATTTTTATCGATCTGATGTTATCTAGTAGTCTGTCTCAGAGCACTTTTTCATTCTATATCAGAGTTATATTCCAAACAGCCCGGATCAATTTTCTTGAACCACTCTTTTCTTTTGATTAGACTCGGTCTTTTCTCCAGACCGTTCAAAGTTTTGAATTTCAAACGCCTTCCAATGGATATGCAGACACGTGTCTGAGTGCTCCGTACCCTCATGATGTACATTATATTCATCAATTACACATTTTACGATTTATGCTTACACTTAACTTTTCAGAATTCTCTTTGCTTCTCAAACACTAGTGTTTCATTCAATATATCAATTTGAATTTCAGATGGCCACCGTCACCCACAACTTTCAGTCCGTGTATTTTCAGGCTACTAATCAGTTGGAGGACCAAAAAAAATCAAAGACCTAGAAGCTTATAGTTTAAAAGGCGCTTTCGGATTCTGGAACTTTCGTGGTTGAAGCTAAAATCAGATAATTCTTCACAAATGCATCTACAACCCACAACTCTATTACCACCAAGATCAATGGCAAGTACATCAAATTCTCTCAGAAGTTCTTCGCCGAAAATGTTGGCTCTTCCATCGACATGCTTGGTTGACTTTCTTCAAGTTCCAAAGACCACTCTTGAAGAATTTCAAAAGAAAGTTTCAATTTTTGGAGCCGCTATTAAGCCTGCTTCAAGAAAAAAAGAGATGTTCTTTCATTTCCAAGTTCTGTGTGACATTGTTGGCAAGCGGCTATTGAGCAAGGCTAGAAGTTTTGACACAGTAATGATTGAAAAGTTCGGAGCAATGGCTGATATACACTCAGGAATTTCTATCAATTGGTCTACTGTCTTCTTTACTCTTTTGCTTGAAATGATCAACTCACCCAAGCAAACAATTGGATTTGTGATTCCCCTTAGTCGTTTGATGGAATTCATGGATGTGGAGCTTGAGAAGAAAACTTCTTTGAATGCCTTCAAGATCTTGAATCCCAAGGTCTTGCTCTGCTCAAATCCAAGAGTGCTGCTCCAACCTAAGTCACATAAGTCTGATGCGGGAGCGGATGCGGATGCGGATGCTGATGCAGATGAGTGAGTGCGTCATTTGCAAAAAATTTGAGTACGGGTGTGCTTTAATGCATCTATTAAAAATGAATAAATAAATAAATAAATATATATATATATATACACTGATGAAATGAAGTTAAGCATACATAATATACATCATATTTAACAAACTCACATCATTATTATATTATTTACAAATTTACAATATGAAGTTATTAACAACTTTGGTGTTTGCAGCTTTACCATTCTTAAAAAATATTAAAATTAGATTTTATTGAAGAATCTAACATTTGCAGCTTTGCAAAAATGTTATAGCCAGTGATACAACGTAATTTGAATCTTGTATTTGATCGTCCGTCTAGTAAGAATTCTCCGAAAAATATATTGTAGAAATATAAATGAAGTATTAAAGTTTTGTTTTATTTTAAGATATAAAATAACGAATTTGAAAACTGAAACCAAATTGTTCATATTTATTTCAACATGTTTGGTAATAGTATGAATTTATTAAAAATGACTCATATTATTACCTTATGAAATGACTAATATAAACATTTAAATTAACTCAATAAAAATAAAGTTTTATTTATAAAGTTCATTCTATTAATTTTCATGCAAAAAACTAAGATATCAAATTTATTATTATTTACTCCGTAAAAATGTTACAAAATCACAGATTTATCATACTTTCTTTTATCACATATTTTAATCTTTCATATGTTATTATGTTTTTTCATGATTCATTATCTATCTATTTACCATATAATATAATTTTCTTACCAACCCGAAATACCTAGAAACCATAAAACTTGATCTAAACCCAAAATCGAAGAATTTTTTTTATAATTACAAAAAAAAAAATCGGAGAATTAAGGAGGATTAACAAGACTTAGTAACTTAGTGCGCGACTTAGTAAATCTTAATGCGCGAATTAGGAAATCTTAGTGCGTGAATTATAAAATCTTAGTGCGCGAACTAGAAATTCTTAAAGCTCGAACTAGAAATTCTTAAGTCGCCTTAATGCGCAGCACGCGCACCGAGTTCGCCAGTTCGCGGCCGGAGCGCCAGTGCGTGAAGGGGGATAGGAGGATTATGTGACTTAGGCTCCAACACCTTTTGAGTTGCTGTAAGTGAAAAAAGAAGATTGGTGCTAAACAAGTCTGACTGAAAAAAGGCAACCTAAGTCCAAAAGAAAGCTTGTGGTTTATCAGACAACTCTGAAGAAACTCGGTATGCCTCAGAAACTTCACCCTTAGCCAAGCCTCAACCAAAGAAAACCAGCACCCAGAAAACCAAGCCCTTCAAAGTTTTAGATCTTAAACCGGTCTCAGTTGTCCCTCCTACAACACAAGTCCAAATTCCATCTCCCAAAGTAGAGGTGCTTATCGGACCGATCTGGTCCGGTCCGATCTGGTGAGGAACCGGATCGGATCCGGTTCCTGTTCCAGGTCGATCCAATCCGGACCTTTTATATATATATATAACCAATTCAATATATTTCTTCTTCATTTGATAATATGAATGCTTATACAAATAATAGTTACACTTATGACAATTAAAAATCTATATAATAAACATTAGTATTTAGGACTCTTCATAATTGATAAGTATTGCTTTGGAATTTTCTTCTTCTTGCTCATCTTAATGATTTACGAATTCGTCAACCGCCCAATTTCTTCTATTTTTAAATTTTCCTTCAAACCAATCTTTCAATAATGTGAGCATGCATAATGAATCAGCAGATAGACTACTTCTATAACTTTCCAATAATTTGGCAACATGTTGAGAATGTCGATTCAAAAGTGACGCTTGAAGCTTGTACCGCATGCACGTATCTAGCCATTTTGGCTAAGATAAGGAATTGTACTGCATTTGCCTTCCATCATTGTAAGAAGTCGAAATTGTCTTCTGTTATAAATTGATAATTCAGATAAATTTACAACTCAGTCGACGTGTTAATAGAAGGTCTTTTTCCCTTCAGTTTTTCCCTGCCCAGCATCCTAAGCAAATTGATGCCTCCACCTTTGGATTGAGCTTGTGGTTGTTCTTCAACACCCCTTTGTCACGACGATTCATTTGCCTGTTGATTATAATATAATTGAAACATATTTTGGTGAGCTTGCATTATAGACGTCTTTTGATCGTCAACAACCTATTCATAGTTTTTTTTTTAAATATTAACTTTGGCAACAACTGAATAGTCGTTGCCAACGTTTCATTTGCATTGGCTATTTCAGTCGTCGCTTTCTTTTAATTTTTTAAATTTATTATTATTATTATTTTTAAAATTACCATTTCCGGTTCGGAATCAGAACCAGACCGGTAGCACCGAAATCGGTGGCTCTACCGTTCCCGATCCGAGGAACCACTCCGGACCGGTATACTAACCTATTCCGGAAAACTCACACTATTTATATACCATTTTTTTAAAGTAAAGTTCTCGAAAGATAGTTCTGCAGATTTAAAAGCCAAAAGTAAACAAAATAACCTAATAAAACCACATGCTTTTCAAAAGATAAATCTGCATACTCAAAAACCAAAATAAGATAACCACATAGCTCAGCAGGTCGTCGTCCATGCACAACGGATCTTAGAAACACATCGGAGCTCATCACCTTGCCCAGTAAGCCCGAGTCTCAGATATTGTCATGCTCACCTACAATGCATGAACTACGTGAGCTAATGCCCAATAAATAAAAATCATGCATGTTATGAAAATGATATTAGACACCAGTAAAACATTTATCCTGACAATGCATACTTTGAAATACATATACTATTTTACTCAAAGTTATATTTTTCATGGGCCCTTCACCCAGCTACTATGCACCGGAACAGAGCTCTTAACAATATCAATAGGCACACAACCAACAGAGAATTAATACGGTCGAGTGATCCCCCCTCCCGTGACCTCCAAAGGCACATCCCCTATCAACCCCTGAGGTCACCCGAGAAGTCTGCCACCCGCGGCATCAATAGAGAGTACAGTCGAGTGAACCACCCTATCGTGATTACCGAAGGCACACCCCTATCAACCCCCATAATCCTCCGAGGAGTCTGCCACCCGCGGCACTCAATCTCCACATATCATAAAAGCCCGCCTCACAAACCTCGGCGCCATAGCAGTGGCCAACAAAATCTTCCTTTTTCTCAAAATCATGTCGTGCATGTCAGACATCAAATATACTCATATATTATGTATGCACTTGCAAATGCAGATGAATAGCCAATGCAAAGAAGCAACGATTACTTATTCCCCAGCAATTAAACGTTTTATACATCAAATAAAACATAAGATAATTAATTGCACATTTATTCAAGCACCAACATCACAGATAGATTTTTACTTACCTTCCATTGGTTGATCTTAATCTATATCTCTCGGGTATTACTTCCCAATTCTTGTTGTGGAACAAGAACGGTCTTAATTTTGTCGTATGATTGCTGGATCAAGCCACTATGGTATAAAGATACACTTTTTATAATCAAACAATCAAAGACTTATCAATTGTTTGCAGTTTAATGATATCTATTAGCTTAATTTGCGAGATCACATTCTAACTTTCTTAATTCCATTTACATATCAAATAATCATCAAACTTAATAACTTATATATTTTAGAAATTTTAAAGTACTTTATAGTTGAGGTTAATCTCCCGTGACACTTCCTCAAAATTACATTTACATTTGATTGCTGTTCTTTTCTCAATTAAATGCCATTAGAACTAGCCAAATCCTTATTTAGCTTCCAATAACAGAGCAAGGAACCATAATCAGATCAAAACAGGGAAATTGTAATGAATTTAATTCTTTGATGGAATAAACACAAATTACTCCTTAAATGTTTATCTAATTCTTGCCTTGTAGTCCATGTGTTTATCTTTCGAAAATCCTTTAATTATTGTATTGGGGTTCAACAATTGCCTCTGCTTTGTGATCGGTTGCGCCATTACCCTTAACTATAGTTATTGGTAAAGCGGTAAGCGCTCGATCCTACAATTGGTATCAGAGCCAAGGTCGCGTGTTCGATTCCCATGAGTTGCAGAGAGTGCAATTATTGGGGGAGGGATTGTTGGGGTTCAACAATTGCCTCTGCTTTGTGATCGGTCGAACGTGTGGCGCTTGTGCCAGTGTATGGTTGAAAAGATTGATGTTGCGTCATTACCCTTAACTATAGTTATTGGTAAAACGGTAAGCGCTCGATCCTACATATTGGTAACTACACAATTTGTAATCTTAATAAAGAATGTATTGTCTGTTTACATCAGAGTGATTGATCTTATAACTAGCCAATTGCAATTTAAATAATCCAATTTTAAAAAATATTTAACAAAATAACCTAAAATATAAAATTTAATACAGTGAGCCAAAACACCAACTAGGTTGGCGTCTTCAGGAGAAGACGCCAACCTCAACCTATTTGTTCTTTTATTAATTTTTTTTAATAAAAAAATTAAAATTAAAATACAATGCATAAATAATTATAAAATTAATAATATACAAATAAAATAAATTTAACATTTTTCATAGCATGGCAAATAAAATTAATAAATTTTTTAAATAAGCAAATTAATTATTTTAATATTTAATTCAATTTATTATAATAAATAATTAGTAAAACAAACAAGGATTATGCCAATGTTTTGGAGTTGATGCATGAGTTGCAATCTTTCTGGAGTCACCCAGCGGGCCTAGTGCGGAAAAATACTTGTATAGACTTGGTTTACGCACGACTCATAAATCAACACAATATGATTAGTAGAGCCATCTAGAAGACGATAGAGTCATAGACGTGATTGTGGAACTGAAAGACATATTTAAGGGTTAATATAAATATAAATTCAGTTTGTACTATTTATATCAAAATAAAAATTTGCTTTTAACTATTATTTCAACTGTTTCGAGCCTTTATTTTTCTTTCAGTTGTATATGTCTATAAATTTTAATTTTAATATTCAAACTTATCCAAAAAAAACCTAAACATTACTAAACCCTAGACCAAATTTAAAAACAGAATTTGATGGAAAAGAAATGAAATTCAACAAATGCACGACTAACTTGCGTTTCATCAATTTTTTTATTTTTATTTTCTAAATTTACCAAGAAACGCAATTTGATTTTGAGTTACTTAAATATAATTTTTAAAAAATTATAACTATTGTATTGTTGTGATTTTTTTAAAAATTAATAATGATTAAATAACTAAGCCCCCAAATAATTCATGAAAAAAATAAGAATGTGTCATTTTCTTGAAGGTATAATATATATCACATGTGTTGTTTGATATTTACTAGTGTTGATTTAGAAAATGACAGTCCATAGGGTACATTCATGCACAACTCAATATGTTAAGAAAACTTGTGATGAACTTTTACAGATGGAAGTGCTTCTACATTGGTAAGAAGTTTCTTACTTTTTACAGTAAGTGAACATTTAATCACTGTACAGAAGTGGTAGTTGCTTTCTATACTACATGCTCTAAATTTACAAAACAACTGTGATGTCCTGTAGCTTTATACTTTCTGTCCTTGCATCTTTGAACTTATTTGTTTCATGTTAATTCTCTAATCTTGATATTGTAGATTGCAGTATTATTGTTTTTTTTTTAATCAGAATAATAGAAATATATTTAAGTAATAGAGTATTAGAGGTATTTAACTAAATAGACTAATCATATTGAGTTGATTTATGAGTTGTGCGCAAACCAAGTCCGTACAAGTATTTCCTCGCACTAGGCCCGCTGGGTGACTCCAGAAAGATTGCTACTCATGCATCAACTCCAAAGTATTGGCATAATCCTTTTTTGTTTTATTAATTATTTATTATAATAAATTGAATTAAATATTAAAATAATTAATTTGATTATTTAATAAATAAATTAACTTTATTTGCCATGCTATTAAAAATGTTAAATTTATTTTATTTGTATATTATCAATTTTATAATTATTTATGCATTGCATTTTAATTTTAATTTTTTTTATTAAAAAAATAAAAAATAGAAGAACGAATAGGTTGAAGTTGGCGTGTCTTTGGACACGCCAACCCAACTTTTCAAGTTGGTCCCGCCAATAGTTGGCGTCTTCTCTTGAAGACGCCAACTCAATTGACATTTTGGGTCACTTTATTAAGTTTTTATATTTTAGGTTATTTTGTTAAATATTTTTTAAAATTGAGTTATTTGAATAAATAACCCCAATTGCAATAGTCTGAAATAAAATATCCGATTATTGATAAGGTTTTGACCAAATGAGGAAAATTTCGATGTGCAGTAAGACACTAGCATTTGTAGCTTCCAACACACAGTCCAACCAATGAATTTTCCTTTCCATAATCATCGACTCAACAAGAAATAACCAATCCATGAATTAAATTTCAAACCTAAAACAAGATTTATCAAAACTGAAAGTTTTTATCTTTACCTTTTTGAATCAACATCGGTCAAATTTATATTTAAAGAGAGCAACGAGTACGGTTCCTGAGAGAGCAAATTCTTGGAATTTTTTTCAAGACTATGAACTTTTTTGTAAATTCTTGCCCCAATTTCGGCAGCTCCTTTGATTTATCAAGGATGAGGATGAAGAAGAAGTTATTACAGACATCTTACTGTTACTGAAATATGCATTACATGAGGAAACCATGCAACCTGAAACTACCCTCGAAGAGCAGATTATGCTAGAGGAAGTAAAAAGGAAGATCCAAATGAACTATAATGAAGATTGTGGGACAGAAACGAGCTTACATCATCTTTGAAGGTGAAAACTGGAAGAGAATATGAGTTCGTGAGGTACAAACCGATCCCCTTGAACCAGGAAGATTGGAAAGATATGCAGATGATATTTAAGGAGCATCTTGACCTTAAGTTAATCTCAGCAGATGTTTCTCCATACAGCAGTCCGAGATTTCTAGTACGGAATCATGGAGAAATTAAAAGAGGAAAACCAAGACTCGTGATCAATTACAAATGTATCAACGAGATCTTGGAATTCGATGGATATTATATCTCAAGCAGAGAACATTTAGTAATTAGCATCAAGAATGCCAAGGTGTTTTCTAAGTTCGATTTTAAATCTGGATTCTACCAGATTAAGATGGAAGAAGCGAGCAAAAGGTTCACGACATTCTCCACACCACAATGACACTACATCTGGAATGTCATGTCAATGAGATTGGCAAATGCTCCCCAGATAATATCAAAGGAAGATGGAAAATCTTTTCAAAGATTACTTCAGCTTCATGTTCTTGTATATTAACGATATCGTCATCGCGTTAAGAAACATGAAAGAACATCTTAAACATTTGGAAAATTTTTCAGATGTTTGTTACAATGAAGGATTAATGCTCTCCAAAAGAAAGACAGTAATCGCCACAAGACAAATCGAGTTTCTTGGAATCGAGATTGATGAATCTGGAATCATCCTTCAAAACCACATTGTGGAAAAGGTGTGGGATATCCAGATGATCTCAAGGATTTAAAGCAACTTTAGAGCTTTCTGGGAGTTGTTAATTTTGCTGGAATGCTCATTAATAATATGGCAAACGACAGAAAAGTGTTCAGTCCATTACTCAAGAAAGACGTTAAATTTGAGTGGAATGAAGACCATCGACATGCTGTCAAACAGCTGAAAAAAGTTTGCAGGCACTACCAAAGCTTGCAATTCCAAACGACGAGGATGAACTGATGTTATACACAAATGCTAGTGATCATTGGCGGGCAGCGGTTCTCATGAAAGCCGCACCAGATAGAGAAATGCCATACAGATATTGTAGCGGTCTCTTCCCAGACAGTGATGTTATCCGATGACATATCAACGAGAAAAGATTCTTTGCAGTCATAAAGGGTTTTAAAAAATGGCCATTAATTCTACTTGCGAAGAAATTTATCTTGAAAATAGATAATACAACTGTTAATTCTTTTCTAAAAAACAAAATTGAGTCAAAAACAGAAAAGACTAGAATTTTAAGATGGCAAGCTGAATGCCAATATTATGATTATGATATTGTCATTGTGAAATCTGTAAAAATATTCTTGCAAATTTCTTAACACGAGATGGAGGGACACATTGCTAGCGATACCCTCAAACGAGTGAGGAATCTCAGGGAAAACTTGGAGATCCTGGAACGAGACTTTGGGACTCTTTGTCTCAATGCTGAGGTAGTAGGACGAATTCAACGAGCAGATCAACAACGTGTTACTGATCACATACGAGCATGTTTTTGGGACCATGAAAGTTTGTTTGAAGTCTTGAAAGGGCTCATCCTCCAGACCACACCTCCAACGTTGCAGAAAGGAGTGTTTAGAGAACGAGGCTCATCTAACCCGGAGGCAAGGGATTCAAGTACCCCTGTCACGAGTGCTGCAGATGATGCATTCTTTGAGGATGTATAATGTGATGACCAGGGATTATAGGTGTTAATCCCGGAGTGTTAATAACCCGTAAAGTTGTTTTACGTGGCGAATTGGAGTTTAATCGAGGTGTCGGGCCTTCTGGGCTCGTCTATTTGAGTAGTTGGGATCGTTGGATCCCGAGGTTGAGATCGTATTCTCGTTTCGGTGAAAACCTGTGAGTTGGGTTTTTAGTAGGACTCAGAATCTCGGGTGCTGTGTGTGGGCACCGGTAGGGAGTTTTTGAGTTAGAGAGAGAATTATTGAAAACAGATGATTTTTAATGAATCATGATGTATTTGTGGGGATATTAGTATTTCGGGGTATTTTTGCTATAAATACCAGTTGAACCCGAGATTTTTATTATCGGAACCATTTTCTTCCCCTCCTTCTCTCTCCCCGTAGCCGCGCCATTCTCGATCCCCTTTTGACCCACGCCGCTTCCAGGCGTGCGCCCGCCGCCGTCCGGCCGCCGTTCGGCGCGTCCGACCCGCCGCCGTGATCGTCTCTTCCAGGCGCTTCTATACGTACCAACAATTTGAAGTTTGGTCAAGAATCGAGCTCGGATTTGCCAGAAAAGCGTAGGGTTCAAAAACTGGATTTCATCCGATTTTGGGGCGCGATTTTGGTATGATTTTGGTACGATTTTTCTGATGTTTTTGGGGCGTTTTTATGCTGCTTTTGAGACGATGATTTCATACTTTCATGGGTCGAAAATTTGTTGCTTATGGTTTCGAATTTGAACACTGATTTCGTGACTTAGGGTTTCGAAAATTTGGGTTTTTGGTATGAGGATGATGATTCATGTTGTTATTCGATTATTTCATGTTTAAATGCATTATGATGCTTGATTGTGTTCGAAATTGAGGAATCGGATTTGAAGTTAGGGCTTGAATTCGAATTTTGGGGGTTTTGGCATGTGGGGCGATTATTGTTGTTGTTAAATGATTAATTCATGTGTTAGATGAATTATGGTGATTATTCGGGTTTGATTTGTGTTGGTTGGGTTCGAATTATTGAAGGTGTTCTTAGGCAATTTTTCGATATGCCGCATTCGTTTTCCCTCCCTGCATGTACCCTGCCCCGGGTCTTTTAGATGTTTAATTGTCGTGTGTCGACAATATTTTGAGGGTTATGGATGTGCTTGAGCATGGGTTGCATGTTCGTAAATAATTGTGAATTATTTACCGTGTTAGCACATCGTTCCTCAGGGCATGGAACTCGAGCAAGGTTTGACTCGGACTTCGAGGATTTAAGGTACGTTTAGCGTACGAGCATAGTTTAAATGATGTTTTACAAGTATGATGCATGATTTAAGATATACGATATGTTTTACTATGATGGTATCGGGACTTGGTTACGTTATGTTGATTCACATGGTGTAATGCTTAGTGCCGCTATGAAGCGAGCAAATGATGAGGTGTGGTTGCTACGGAGCAAACACCGAAAGTATGACGTTACCTTGAAGTAAGAAATGAAAAGGTGGTATTTGATTAGATATCTAGGATATCTGTATTTTATTCCCTATTGGTAATAAATAGGAACAGAGACGTAGTTAATCAGAGAAGTGATTAACCAGTATCGGAAGTTAAGGAAATCTCAATACGATATCTAGAATTATGATCATTGCTAGATTAAGTAAGATGTTATGAAAAGATGTTATGAAGCGATGTTATGAAACGATGTTATGAAACGATGTTATGAAATGATGTTATGAAATGTTACTAATCATTGCCAAATAAAATAAGATGTTATGAAAGGTTACTGATTTGAGACTGGCTAGGGTTAACCAATATCATGATTAACTGCATATTTAAGATTTGATGATTTATCTGTTTTGAGAACAGGGTTATTACAGGGGTACGTTATGATGAGGATGATACCATCCAGGAAGTATCACATATGTTCCACAATATTTACATTCCGTAAATTATGTATTATGTCATTTTGATTATGAAATTGTGGAATTGGTATGCTCACCCCGTTGGGGGCTGTCTCTGTTGGGACAGGTGAACAGGTACATCGATGGCTTTGGAGATGAGCTCGAGCTGTTGATTGGATGTACTCCCAGGATTGTGGTACCAGGGCTTGATGGAGCACGGTATCGTATAGAGTACCCATATACCCATGATGGTTTTATGCATATTCATGATGCTCGCATGTGAGCACGATTATACTTGTATATGAGTCTTTCTCTCTTTCATTCTATGTTGCATGCAATTAGAGGTAGAATTGCTAAATGATAAGAAAGTCATTGGTGTATTATGTGGGTGTTGAAACCCACTTTTGTCGTCATATGTGTGGTGTCTTCCCTGGCTGGGAATTTACTTGTATTACTGCTTTCTGATGAGTATTGTGTATTCCCTGGCCGGGAATTATATTATGTGATGTGCTTGTGTTTTGGGATAGCTCAATTTTATGGGGAGACTCTGCCCAAATTTTTATAAAAGTCCACAATGTGAAAAGTGGCAAAATGGGATGGTAATGGGCAACTCTATGAGTCTATATGTTAGTAGAGATGATTCTATAACGTTGATCATTAGAGAAATTTTAGAGTTGCCATTCAATGGTAAAGTATCATCTGAGCTTCCCGATTGGCTTTTTATTGAAAGCATGTGCCACACCTAATGATTAATACACTAATCAAGGGTTAAGTATATGGGGTCCTTACATTAGTGGTATCAGAGCAGTGGTTGCTCGTTGGGGCTGTTGAGGGCCTAGGAAGTTATTGATAGCACATCTTTATGCATGATGGCATTAATGTTATACGACATGACTAATTGTTTATGTGCTTTTATGTTATGAAAAGTGGTATTGCTAACCATTGTGGTTGCAGGAATCGTGTGGAACACGATAGGATGACATTCATAGTGATGTCTAACACTCTATATGCTACGTGCCGAGGAACCTGATTTTGGAAGAAAATCAGGGAAAAGAAAGATATGACGTATTGTCTGAGGACAGACTGGGTAGACAACCGACAGTGGATTACTTCGGTATGGTCTCAATTATTATTGAATATACTAATGTGTTTGTTCATATAATGTTCAAGCAAGGAAAGTACGTAAGAAGCGTACGGCATCGGACGGTAACACACTCCTAACTTTGACTATGCATTGGATGCATAAGTATTTATGATGTTTATGATGATGATGATTATGATGATAATGTTATGATGATAATGATTTTGATAAGTAGGTTTATGACGAATATGCTATGATGACGATGTTTATGACAAGTTTATGATGATGTGTTACGATGTTATGATGTGGTAAGATGCCCATATGGTAAGAGGCCATACTCCTATATTATGATCATACTATGACTGCATGAGAATTTACGATGCCATGATGATGTGTTTAATGAATGAAAAAGTGATAAGATGTTTAAGATGATGTTATGATAAGTAAGTTCACGGTGAAGATGATTTTATAATGAATAAAGATGACAAGATACTTACGATGATGTTATGATAAATGAAGATGATATGACGTTTACGATGACGACTATGATAAGTAATGATGATGTTAATATGATGTTTATAGAATGATATGATGTTTATAAGGTGGTAAGATGCCACAGGGTAAGATGCCCATATGCATGAATATGAACTAGGGAAAATGAAAAGAAGTTAATGAATAACCAGCAAGCTTACTCAACTATGATTTCGTACATTTACTGTTTTATCTCTAAGATAATGATGCTATAAGATGATGATGCTTATATGATGATGATGTTACAAGATGATAATGTATGTTTCACTATGTTACTTAGAATGGTTGAATGTCCGGTGGTTATTATGGGCAAGCGAGGAAGGTCTTGCCGCTCACATAGCTGATGAGCGATGGGGTACATCCGCTATCAAGGTGTAGCGATGGGTATCATCCGCTGATGAGCGATGGGGTACATCCGCTATCAAGGTGTAGCGATGGGTATCATCCGCTGAGCGATGGGGTACATCCGCTATCAAGGTGTAGCGACGGGTATCATCCGCTGTATAAGAGATACATCCGCTATCAAGGCGTAGCGATGGGTATCATACGATGTGCTATGTCGAGCGAGGGGGCCAATTGTGCCGCTGTCATAATGGAACCGGGACAGTCCCATTTCTAATTAACATAGTTTGTTGTGAGTATATATGTGAATATGATGTTTATGATGATGTTTATGATGAGTAAAGATGATATGATGATTATGATGATGTTTATGATGATAGCGATGCCTCATTCCGCTATGTTACGATGACTCACTCTTTTATGAGGATTGGCGATGATTTATGCCGCCGGATATGATGATAGCGATGCCTCATTCCGCTATGTTACTATGACACACTCTTTTACGAGGATTGGCGATGATTTATGCCGCCGGATATGATGATAGCGATGCCTCATTCCGCTATGTTACTATGACACACTCTTTTACGAAGATTGGCGATGGTTTATGCCGCCGGATATGTTAATAGCGATGTCCCATTCCGCTATTATGTGGATTTACGATGACTCATTCTTCTATGAGGATTGACGATGATTGGTGCCACCAGATATGTTGATAGCGATGCCTCTTTCCGCTGTTATGTAGACGATGATTCAGGCTCAGGTGTATAGCGAGGTTTCATGCCACTTATTATATGACGAGGTATCATGCCGTCGATTCTATAGCGATGGATAGTGCCGCTATGTACTCAGCACAGGATTATGCCGCCTTCGAGCGATGAGTGCTGATTTCGCACTATTATCTAGCGACGGAGACAGGTATGCCGCTATCTTGTTAGCGATGAGGTACGAGATATTGCTATTCTATTAGCTTTATTGTAGCTGTATTGCGTTGATATACATGTTTTATTATGCCTATTTTACTAGCATGATGGTGGATGACATACGCTGATGTGCATGGACCGTCACGAGTTGACTGGGTTGTTTAGATGTCATTGTTGACATGTATTGTCACTAGTTGGCAATGCCTTAGATACCATGAGTTGGCCTGTGTCGTCACAGGATGACGATGACGATAGTGTAGGAGATGTCTTATTAGACATGCATCATCATTACGATGAACAATGCGTTGAGTATACGTTTTCAGTTGTGTGCCTTGGGTGCCAATGTCGGGCACAAGGTGGTGTGTGCGTCACCGATTAACGTGGCCCTTATACCGAGCGGGTTGCTCGAGGAATGGATGGACGCACTGTACATGTGATTGTACCGCAGAAATTGTTTGAAGTAATCGTATTTCGAGTGGTGATACCCTTGAGGTAGGCTCGTTGGAATGGCTTTTGGCCATGTTTTTGACGACAGGAGTAATCGTGGAGGAATTACTCGCTTGCTATTGATAGGACATATGGTAGACATGGTCACACCAACCATGAGAATGTAAGATGGGTCCTAAGGAAGTAGGATCAGGTTATGTTAAGTGCATGGGGACATTGGAGTGTCCAGGGTATTTCAGCATTGGAGGAATGTTGGGTAAAGACCCACTACTCTATTGATTTTCTTCCCATGGTATGGTATGCCGTGCGGAAACGTCCATCTGATTGGTAGGTTTGAGGTGAAACCTAGTGAGGCAGCGACTAGTTTGTCTGCCGCGTGTATGTAGCACCATGATGGGCTTGCTAGAGCCGTTATACTGCTCGTTGGAACCAAGTTTGGTAAATCGTAAGGTTATACGAGGTGGATTGTGGTGGACTCTGGTAGTCACCACATCATTTGAAGTTGAAGTTGAGTATGCCTCACTGAACGTATAGATGTTTATGTTTAAATCTTGGTGAGACTTGTCTGGGACAGCTCATGATGTTGAAGTACCAACAAGAGAGTCATCAAGTCGTCGTTGTTTTGGCCTGGGAATCCATGTATTTGGGATGCATTGGGTTTATTGCATGTCCTTTCAAATTTGAAACTCTGAGGAGTCTCGATTGTTTATTTATGATCAGGATGTGATTCTTAGGATATCCGGAGGTGGACATCTTGTGAGATGTCTTTTATGTGAATCTGTGGCCGTGAGTTGCCCAAGTTGAGTTGCAATGATGCGACTGATCATTTGATGGAGGAGGTTTGGAAGTGGAACCAGGCTTGGTATGTGTACACCGTGGTATGCCAATGTTTCCCTCGTAACGATGTATGTTAGACATCGTGAGTCATGATAAGAGATGTCATTGAATGATATCTACGATGGAATCGGGAGCGATTCAGATCCTCGCAGTTTCAGTTGACTAACTGCTTTTGGATTGTTAGCGTTGGGTTGCGCTGACGCTTTTTGACGTTATGATGGATTTGGAAGTCTATTCCACTTCAGAGTTGACACGAGGTCAACATTCTCACGGTTGAGGTGTCATTCATGATGCGTTCTTACTAGTGGTATTAGAACGAAGGATGACTGTCCGATCTACGGTCATAAGTATTGGTTGTTTTACAGTCATGAGGGACTGACTTTTGGGATGAACCGCATCGAGGTACGTTTTGCCTCTTGGGTGATGAGTTGGTGTTGGTTTTGTTATGTCGCTCTGTTTCAGAGTTTGATGTGAGGTATTCTCAAGGTTTTTAAGACGATTCTGATATGGTCAGGAATCGAGGTTATGGCTTCAGGTTGTTGTGTAGCCTGGGTGTTACGTGATACACCGGTGCTAATTTCGAGGACGAAATTCTTTTAGTGGGGGATAATGTGATGACCAGGGATTATAGGTGTTAATCCCGGAGTGTTAATAACCCGTAAAGTTGTTTTACGTGGCGAATTGGAGTTTAATCGAGGTGTCGGGCCTTCTGGGCTCGTCTATTTGAGTAGTTGGGATCGTTGGATCCCGAGGTTGAGATCGTATTCTCGTTTCGGTGAAAACCTGTGAGTTGGGTTTTTAGTAGGACTCAGAATCTCGGGTGCTGTGTGTGGGCACCGGTAGGGAGTTTTTGAGTTAGAGAGAGAATTATTGAAAACAGATGATTTTTAATGAATCATGATGTATTTGTGGGGATATTAGTATTTCGGGGTATTTTTGCTATAAATACCAGTTGAACCCGAGATTTTTATTATCGGAACCATTTTCTTCCCCTCCTTCTCTCTCCCCGTAGCCGCGCCATTCTCGATCCCCTTTTGACCCACGCCGCTTCCAGGCGTGCGCCCGCCGCCGTCCGGCCGCCGTTCGGCGCGTCCGACCCGCCGCCGTGATCGTCTCTTCCAGGCGCTTCTATACGTACCAACAATTTGAAGTTTGGTCAAGAATCGAGCTCGGATTTGCCAGAAAAGCGTAGGGTTCAAAAACTGGATTTCATCCGATTTTGGGGCGCGATTTTGGTATGATTTTGGTACGATTTTTCTGATGTTTTTGGGGCGTTTTTATGCTGCTTTTGAGACGATGATTTCATACTTTCATGGGTCGAAAATTTGTTGCTTATGGTTTCGAATTTGAACACTGATTTCGTGACTTAGGGTTTCGAAAATTTGGGTTTTTGGTATGAGGATGATGATTCATGTTGTTATTCGATTATTTCATGTTTAAATGCATTATGATGCTTGATTGTGTTCGAAATTGAGGAATCGGATTTGAAGTTAGGGCTTGAATTCGAATTTTGGGGGTTTTGGCATGTGGGGCGATTATTGTTGTTGTTAAATGATTAATTCATGTGTTAGATGAATTATGGTGATTATTCGGGTTTGATTTGTGTTGGTTGGGTTCGAATTATTGAAGGTGTTCTTAGGCAATTTTTCGATATGCCGCATTCGTTTTCCCTCCCTGCATGTACCCTGCCCCGGGTCTTTTAGATGTTTAATTGTCGTGTGTCGACAATATTTTGAGGGTTATGGATGTGCTTGAGCATGGGTTGCATGTTCGTAAATAATTGTGAATTATTTACCGTGTTAGCACATCGTTCCTCAGGGCATGGAACTCGAGCAAGGTTTGACTCGGACTTCGAGGATTTAAGGTACGTTTAGCGTACGAGCATAGTTTAAATGATGTTTTACAAGTATGATGCATGATTTAAGATATACGATATGTTTTACTATGATGGTATCGGGACTTGGTTACGTTATGTTGATTCACATGGTGTAATGCTTAGTGCCGCTATGAAGCGAGCAAATGATGAGGTGTGGTTGCTACGGAGCAAACACCGAAAGTATGACGTTACCTTGAAGTAAGAAATGAAAAGGTGGTATTTGATTAGATATCTAGGATATCTGTATTTTATTCCCTATTGGTAATAAATAGGAACAGAGACGTAGTTAATCAGAGAAGTGATTAACCAGTATCGGAAGTTAAGGAAATCTCAATACGATATCTAGAATTATGATCATTGCTAGATTAAGTAAGATGTTATGAAAAGATGTTATGAAGCGATGTTATGAAACGATGTTATGAAACGATGTTATGAAATGATGTTATGAAATGTTACTAATCATTGCCAAATAAAATAAGATGTTATGAAAGGTTACTGATTTGAGACTGGCTAGGGTTAACCAATATCATGATTAACTGCATATTTAAGATTTGATGATTTATCTGTTTTGAGAACAGGGTTATTACAGGGGTACGTTATGATGAGGATGATACCATCCAGGAAGTATCACATATGTTCCACAATATTTACATTCCGTAAATTATGTATTATGTCATTTTGATTATGAAATTGTGGAATTGGTATGCTCACCCCGTTGGGGGCTGTCTCTGTTGGGACAGGTGAACAGGTACATCGATGGCTTTGGAGATGAGCTCGAGCTGTTGATTGGATGTACTCCCAGGATTGTGGTACCAGGGCTTGATGGAGCACGGTATCGTATAGAGTACCCATATACCCATGATGGTTTTATGCATATTCATGATGCTCGCATGTGAGCACGATTATACTTGTATATGAGTCTTTCTCTCTTTCATTCTATGTTGCATGCAATTAGAGGTAGAATTGCTAAATGATAAGAAAGTCATTGGTGTATTATGTGGGTGTTGAAACCCACTTTTGTCGTCATATGTGTGGTGTCTTCCCTGGCTGGGAATTTACTTGTATTACTGCTTTCTGATGAGTATTGTGTATTCCCTGGCCGGGAATTATATTATGTGATGTGCTTGTGTTTTGGGATAGCTCAATTTTATGGGGAGACTCTGCCCAAATTTTTATAAAAGTCCACAATGTGAAAAGTGGCAAAATGGGATGGTAATGGGCAACTCTATGAGTCTATATGTTAGTAGAGATGATTCTATAACGTTGATCATTAGAGAAATTTTAGAGTTGCCATTCAATGGTAAAGTATCATCTGAGCTTCCCGATTGGCTTTTTATTGAAAGCATGTGCCACACCTAATGATTAATACACTAATCAAGGGTTAAGTATATGGGGTCCTTACATATAAGCTGTAGCGAATGTTGAGGGTCAGGTGTTGTCACAATCTGAACATTCAAGTCCCAGCACCTCTAGGGTAAAAGAGGGAGAGTTGAACCTTGGCCAATAACTGGCAATTCTATGGTTCAAAATGATGATTCAGATTCTTCACCTATGCATGATTACCAACTAACTTTGGAGAAACCAGACGGGGTATCAACCCAGACAAATCTATTGTTGATATCTCCGGAAAATATCCGAGAGTTTGGATGAAATCAGGCAGTCATCCAAACGAAGTTCAGGAATGTTATAACTTCGGAGCTCTAGCTTCGATTTATACAGTTGCACCGGCATTTTCTAAAATCTCAAAATTATCAAAGTGGATCAGAGAAGCTGTTCATGAGACATGGGCCAATAATACACATTTGGCCAGATGAGATATTTTGGAGTTGTATTGTTTTAGTGCTGCTCCAGAACCAGCAAAGAAAGGCCTTTTCATTTTATCAAGTTCAGAAAACCAAACGAAAACGCCTTAAAATATAAAAATGGTGATACCATAAGGTATACAAATTTTGGCTGGGACTATCATCGAAAATGAAGTTTCAAGCAGACGTGCATGGGGTCTTTGTGTTTGTCTAACGGAAATGGACAAAGTCAAATACTCATTTAAGTTCTTTCAGAATTCAGCAAACGATACTTTAATGCTGAATTTCATGACAAGAACATCAACAAGATTTACCGAAGAACTCTTTGAAACAAAAAGAAGAATTCTTTGAGAAAACAAGATTCCGGCGAGAAAAGAAAATTACCGAAAATTCTACAACATGGCACACATTGACAGATGGATAGATCATATTTGCCAAGCATGCCCGGAGTAGAAAGAACCAGAGTTTGGGAAATGATTCAAATCCAAACCCGACAAATCAGAGGTAGGAAGAGACAAAAGACCTGCTGACAAGAGGGCCCGTTTTCCTAAAGCTCGGGGATCACAAAAACCAATAATGTAAAGATTTATCGACAAAAGAAAAGGCGTGGACCATTAAAAATTAGTGCGGTAACTATTAAATGCAATAAAAATAATGGACCACTCAAAAGAAAAGTTGGCACATTCAGACAAAGATGTCAGACCACGTGAAAGTTAAGGCGCACTCACGGGCGCACTCAACAATTATCAAGATTTGGAATCCAAAGTAGAAATCCGGATTCACGCCTGTATAAAGGCACTCATTCAGGAAGCTAAGGACATCGAAAATTCTCCACAGTTTCTGGGAATAAAAATTGTAGTCTCCAAGCTTTGTAATCTTTCAACTTTCATAGTTTGGTAATAATCTCTTGCTTTCTTTCTTTATAATCGTTTGTAATATTGTTATGTATTTCAATTTATGTGTTCTTGAGTCAAGCTTCATATATATGAGAGGCTAAGCAAGTCCATCTCCTCCCAAAAGGAGATGTCTTAATGTAATAATATTATAAGTATTTTCAAAATAAAATAAAGGCTGTTGCTCATCTCTATCTCAGAGTTCTTTAAAATCTTTTTATATTTGGTATACCATATGCTCAACATGAAAAACGAAACAGGGTTGTGCTGGCTATTGCTGAATGGCACTCTAACAGAACCATCGGTTGTGATCGTGTGGTTGGTGGTGAGGAGCTATCGTAAAACCTGATTGAGTACCCGGCAGTAGTGATGTCAAAAATGTATATACTGTTTTGTTAAAAAATACGGAAGCATGATGAGCATTTTACGATATTTAGCCAAGAGGTAAGAAAATATAATATATATATATATATATTTGCTTACTATGGAAAGCGTAATTTCTCAAAGTATAGATGGTAAATGAAACATCATGTAAACTATATGACGTTGAGTGAAATTACCTAAAATAAATTCCAAAATTCTCTATAAGATTTGTGTTTATCATCCACCTAGTTGTTTCTTGAAAAAATAGTGTAATAATAATTAAAATGATATTATTATTTATCAATAAGACAAAAATATTTTAGTCTTTCAAAGCATTGCATAGAAAGAAAAACAAGATTTTAGTATACAAAAACTCCCATCTTTATTTTTTTATGATCGGAAAACTCCATCTTTCCTACAATGTAAAGGAAATGAAAGATTTGTGATCTATGATGCACGGACACTCCTAAAAATCTATCGCTACAGTATCAGATATTTATAGGATACCGACACTCCTCGAACATCCTACTTGGCTTGTCCTTAATTTTTTTTAAAAAAAGTGTAGGACGCTTATGTCATGATCGGACACCGTGTCAGACACGGTCGATGGACATGTCCGACACAGAAATGACACTTTTGGGGGTTAATTGTACAATTAATTTTTTTTGGCTAAAATGAAATTTGAATGTGTTGGTTAAACTTTATGTTAATTGAAGTAATATAAATTTGGTGTTAGTATGAGTGATACTATGATGATTTTAGTGGTACACATTGATTTATATGCTTTTTGAATTTGGTAAGAATATTTTGGGTGCTATATTTTAGTTGGAAGTGTTTGTTAAACTTTATGTTAATTGAAGTAATATGTATTTGATGTTAATATGAGTGATACACATTTATTTATACGCTTGTTGTATTTGGTAAGAATATTTTTGTTGCTTTTACATGGTTTTAGAATTTATAAAATGTGAATTTTAGTATTTTGTGATATAGTACGTATATAACATATGTAAAAATATATATGCGTGTTCTAACCGTGTCATATCCTGAAATTTTTGAAAATCCATGTCGATGTATCAGTGTTATTTCAGCATCCGTGCATCATAGCTTGTGATACTCATACAAGGATGCATCATAATCATCATCATCAACAATCCTTATCATCATCATTATTATTTTTATTATTTATTTATTTTATATCATTATTTTTACAACAAATATTGCCAGACGCTAAAACCCAAATAATTGTTAAATATACATTTTCATAGTTTTTTTTAAAAAAATATATGTTTTATAAATTAATATATAGACAATATGTGGCTTAATTAATTAAATAATATAAAAATAAAAAATTCAAAAAATAACATTTAAATTTTTTTTACCAAAGTAGCGTGAAACGCAATCCGAAATCATGTTTCTTCCTTTTCTAAAATCCATACCAAAACTTACAAAAAAAATTTCCACTCGCGTCTCACTCCCATTCCCTTACCCCTCTTCACTCATTTCCACTTACAATTTTGTGCGTGAATCACTCACTCTCCTCTTTCAATATGTGAATATTTTAAACAATCTTTTCCTAGATAATTACTAAATTTTTCGGGTGACGCATGTCGATAACTTAATAAATTTTATATATTAGAAATTTTATATTTAAAATTCCATTTTATTCTATTTTCTTTTATTTTTAAAATAATAATATTATATGTAGATGTATTTTCATAATTTATAAACCCGACCCGACCATTTACTAGTTCAAAGTAATATGTCACCGGGTTACTAGTTCAACTAACCAGTGATGCATGTTGATAATTTTATTATTAAAATAACATTTTATATATAATAAATTTTATATATTAGAAATTTTATATTTAAAATTAATATATAAAATTCTATTTTATTCTATTTTCTTTTATTTCTAAAATAATAGTATTATATGTAAGGTGTATTTTCATAGTTTATAAACCTGATCCGATAATTTACTCGTTCAAAGCAATATGTCACCGGGTTACTAGTTCAACTAACCGATAGTTGAACGACCTGGCCAATTTATATCAAATGTATTTTAAAAATTAAAAAAAAGATAATTTTTTTTTAAAAAGAAATTGTATATTAATTATTTGAGATTAATTGATGTCAATATATTCACATAATTTCCCTTATTAATATACAGTTTCTTTTAAATTATTTAAGTTATTTTTTTAAAAAAAAAATTGTAAAATTAAACTTAAATAATAATACTGATTTTATAAAGGTTGTGTTATTCATATTACTGATTATTTTAAAAATATACCATTAAATTAACTGTTTTTTATTTTGTTGACATGATTCTATATCTCTTCCCTCTTTATCGAATATTTTTTCTTTAGCCACTTAATAAATATTAATTAGCTAGACTATTTAATTATGCAATAACATATTTAATTATGTATTTTATATGAATTGACTAGCTCGTTCAACCATCAGTTAGTTAAACTAGTATCCCGATGACATGTTGCTTTGAACTAGTAAATGGTCGGGTAAAATTTATAAACTATGAAAATACCCCTTACATATAGTACTGCTATTTTAAAAATAAAAGAAAATAGAATAAATTGGGATTTTAAATATAAAATTTCTAATATATAAAATTTATTATATACAAAATGTTATTTTAATAATAAAAGTTATCAACATGCATCACCAGTTAGTTGAACTAGTAACCCGGTTAAAATATTGCTTTGAACTAGTAATAGTCTCGTCGGGTTTATAAACTATGAAATACCCCTTACATATAATACTATTATTTTAAAAATAAAAGAAAATAGAATAAAATAAAATTTTAAATATTAATTTTAAATATAAAATTTATTCAGTTAACAACATGCATCACCCGAAAAATTTAGTAATAATCTAGAAAAAATTTGTTTAAAATAGTCACATTGAAAGAGTTGAGTGTGAGTCGCGCACAAAATTGTGAGTGTAAATGAGTGAAGATGGGTAAGGGAATGGAGAGTGAGACACGCGTGGAAAATTTTTTTTTGTAAGTTTTTGCACATTTTAAGAAAAGGAAGAAGCGTGATCTCGAAAGAAACGCGGTCCGAGATCGCTTTTCACGCTACTTTGGTAATTTTTTTAATTTTTATATTATTTAATTAATTAAGCCGACAATATGTTGTTTAGAGTATAAATGAGCTTAGAGTATAAACGGTTGAGAATATTTTGGCAATATATATGTTTGAACAACCAAATGCTATGAATTTGTGCCAACATGGTGCAGTACCATAAATCTCTCTCTCCTAGGGTGAGCAAAAGTTTGATTAAACCGAACAAATCGAAGAAATCGAATTAATTTGGAAAATCGGTAAGGTTAATTCGAAAATTCGGTTTTAATTTTTAAAAAAATCAGTTATTTCGGTTAATTCGGTTCGATTTCGGTTTTTATTTTAAAAATATCGGTTAATCGAATAAACCGAATAAACCGAAATTTTTAATTTTTTAATATTTTTTTAAAAAATTAAAAAACAATTTTTTTTTCTTTTATTTCTAAAATAATAGTATTATATGTAAGGTGTATTTTCATAGTTTATAAACCCGATCCGATAATTTACTCGTTCAAAGCAATATGTCACCGGGTTACTAGTTCAACTAACCGATAGTTGAACGACCTGGCCAATTTATATCAAATGTATTTTAAAAATTAAAAAAAAGATAATTTTTTTATAAAAAGAAATTGTATATTAATACTTTGAGATTAATTGATGTCAATATATTCACATAATTTCCCTTATTAATATACAGTTTCTTTTAAATTATTTAAGTTATTTTTTTAAAAAAAAAAATTATAAAATTAAACTTAAATAATAATACTGATTTTATAAAGGTTGTGTTATTCATATTACTGATTATTTTAAAAATATACCATTAAATTAACTGTTTTTTATTTTGTTGACATGATTCTATATCTCTTCCCTCTTTATCGAATATTTTTTCTTTAGCCACTTAATAAATATTAATTAGCTAGACTATTTAATTATGCAATAACATATTTAATTATGTATTTTATATGAATTGACTAGCTCGTTCAACCATCAATTAGTTAAACTAGTATCTCGATGACATGTTGCTTTGAACTAGTAAATGGTCGGGTCGAATTTATAAACTATGAAAATACCCCTTACATATAGTACTGCTATTTTAAAAATAAAAGAAAATAGAATAAATTGGGATTTTAAATATAAAATTTCTAATATATAAAATTCATTATATATAAAATGTTATTTTAATAATAAAAGTTATCAACATGCATCACCAGTTAGTTGAACTAGTAACCCGGTTAAAATATTGCTTTGAACTAGTAATAGTCTCGTCGGGTTTATAAACTATGAAAATACCCCTTACATATAATACTATTATTTTAAAAATAAAAGAAAATAGAATAAAATAAAATTTTAAATATTAATTTTAAATATAAAATTTATTCAGTTAACAACATGCATCACCCGAAAAATTTAGTAATAATCTAGAAAAAATTTGTTTAAAATATTCACATTGAAAGAGTTGAGTGTGAGTCGCGCACAAAATTGTGAGTGTAAATGAGTGAAGATGGGTAAGGGAATGGAGAGTGAGACACGCGTGGAAAATTTTTTTTTGTAAGTTTTGGCACATTTTAAGAAAAGGAAGAAGCTTGATCTCGAAAGAAACGCGGTCCGAGATCGCTTTTCACGCTACTTTGGTAATTTTTTTTATTTTTATATTATTAATTAATTCAGCCGACAATATGTTGTTTAGAGTATAAATGAGCTTAGAGTATAAACAGTTGAGAATATTTTGGCAATATATATGTTTGAACAACCAAATGCTATGAATTTGTGCCAACATGGTGCAGTACCATAAATCTCTCTCTCCTAGGGTGAGCAAAAGTTCGATTAAACCGAACAAATCGAAGAAATCGAAATAATTTGGAAAATCGGTAAGGTTAATTCGAAAATTCGGTTTTAATTTTTAAAAAATCAGTTATTTCGGTTAATTCGGTTCGATTTCGGTTTTTATTTTAAAAATATCGGTTAATCGAATAAACCGAATAAACTGAAATTTTTAATTTTTTAATATTTTTTGAAAAAATTTAAAAACAATTATTATTTTTTTTTTAAAAAAAATCATTTACTATCATTCTTAAATATTACATTTTAAATTTTTAAAACCAAATTTTTTAATTTTTAATTTTTAAATCAAATTATCTAATTTTTATATTTTTATATTTTTTTTAGAAAAATATCGGTTAATTCGGTTACCGACCGAAATAACCGATTTTTTATCGGTTCGATTTTGAACGTATAATTCGGTCGATTCGGTTAGACGAAAAACAATTCGGTAGGTTCGGTTTTTGAAAAATTCGGTTCGATCGGTTCAGTTCTGACCGATTGCTCACCCCTACTCTCTCCCAAGATGAAAGAGGCAAAGAACCTCTTACGACAATCCAACATGGTTCGAAATGCCTTTCTCCAATGCTTAATTAAATAATTAAATTGTCCATATTACCAATGTTCAAAACTCGAAATAGGATAGACTCGAGAAAACCCAATGAAGTCGCTCAATGTGACTTGGTTTTAGTGGTTTTAATCGATTTTCATAATCAAATCAAACCGAAAAATTCGGTTCGATTAAAAATATAGTTGAGACACATCTAAACTAAATCAAACTGGTTATCATAAAAATTAATGTAATATGCGGATAAAATGTTATATTATATTTTACAAAAATAATTGTTGTAATTGAATTAAATGCATTCTTGAAAATATATTTATGTGTATTACTATTATGAGTTTATGTGCATATTGATGTTTATTTATTATAATAACTAAATTAGAGAACTTAAATTATATTCAAAAATTATCAAAAAAGTAAGTTAAAGAAGTCAAAGATCGAAACGAATCATTACCAATGTTTGATTAGATGTTTTTTTGTTTTATTTTTTTAGCTTTGGGGAGTGACAAATGTTTTTAGCATGACTCGAACTCAAGTTCATCCCAAATTAAACATCCCAAATTAAACAAGGGTGACCATCAATCAGGTTAGCTCGGATATATCATTTGTACTTCTCAATAATTCATATATGTAGTTCAATAAAACCCATAATTTGGTTTAATTTAAATCTGTGTCAATAACCAAAACGCACCTTGAACATTTCCTAGTAAAGACTTGACATATCTACACAAGACAACAAAGGAACCAGGGATGTTTCACTGAGAACAACATTGGTACATGGAAAGGCCTCATTTTCACCTTTTATGAACATAGCGTACAACAATTGTTTACATTATTCCTGTAATCATCATGTTATCGTAGTAAACATAACCATTCTCTGGATTCTAAAACCCGTTTTACCATGAAGTGAAATGAATTCTAACAAGATGTGCATGTGGCAGCTATACACGCATTAAACGAATCTGTGACTAAAAAACCTATCGTGCTCGTAGTTAAGTTATACAATGGTTGTGTAGAACCTTGATCCAGCATAGGAATACGCCACGAGCTTTCTTTTGGCTATGGAGATCTCAAAATCTCATGAATGGTAGGTCAATAGAATATCTCAGTTTTTGAGCTGCTCCATCTTATCCAGGATTCCACCAACGTTGAATGTATTATTGGTATAAAAGAATTATTCAGTTGTGAAGGCACATTCAGAATTTCTCAATCAAGAATAACCCTTGGAGATTATTTGGTTTAGCCGATTGGAAAGCTCGCCACCTCTATGTGATATAAGATATAATATAAATACAACATACGCTACGGTTCCAGCACAAACGAAAAAAGTAACCAACGGTCCATCAACTTCCGACAGGAAAAAGTTCAACAAAAGATACCCGTTGATAAAAATCACTAGAGCAGCCACTGTCCATGCAATCCTCTGCATGGAACACAAGAAACAGAGCAATGAATTAAATACCCCATCTTTTCCTCACAAGAGAGAACAAAATAGAAGAAAAAAATGATTGGTTTCACAAAATATTCATAAATTATATCTCATTCCCACTGGAAGATATAGACGGAGGATTTGTATTGGTGGTAAAAGTTCTACTGGACATTATGTAAGACGAAATATTGCTTGAAATATTTTTTTTGAAGATAGGACAGAGTATATTGCTTGAAACATGTCTGGTTTTTAACAATTTTTTCTACATAATTAATATAATTCTTTCAGTAGATGGTGCATTTCATGACAGCTGGCAGTATGATGTTAACCCACTACTTATAAATCCTAGAGCTCTTTGAACCTTGAAAGTAGCACTCTAGAGACATGTTGCGACATACATGTGCAAATAAAGAAAAAACCGCCCCTAGTTAATGCAATCTCTTTTTTTAACTTAATTATTTCATCATCCCAAACACTACAAAATTCGGAGATAGGGTCTGGAAATAAAAAGAAGGAGATGCTTGGTAGATTTTACCTCGAGGGTCGGCCCAATTTTGAAAGATCCCATCACCTGCTCCTTTGACACCAAAGTGAGAAGTGGGATAAGAGCAAAAGGTATCTGTATCGATTGTAATACATTCAGCCATTCATTCAGTACATCTAGAGATGATTCCGATTTGTTGAAAAGCAGTGCTACAATTATAGTTGGTATAATGGCACAACTCCGAGTAATCAATGCCCTCAATGATTTCTTCAACCGAAGGTTAAGAAAGCCTCCCATTATAAACTGTCCAGCATAAGTGCCAGTTATTGTGCTACTCTGTCCAGCAGCCAATAACCCAATACCCCATATATATAGGATCGGAAATAGGCCTCCGCCATACTTTTCCTCAAGATACTGTCCGGCATTAACCAGGCCGATACTCTCTGCTTGTTTACTTCCATAAAACCCTTTAGCAAAGACAGCAGTGACAAAGAGATTGATCATGAAGGAGACAAGAAGAGCAGCCGTTGACTCGATTGTATAGTAGTTGAGTGCCTCTTGGACCTGACCTTTCTTGTTAGGGTCAATCTCCCTCGACTGCACCAAAGCAGAGTGCAAAAATACATTGTGAGGCATTATAACGCATCCTACAACTCCCACGGCTTGCCGAACTGTTCGTGAACTTAGTTTCGGGATCAAAAGACCTGATGAATGCATGGCCATTCAGTTTCTCATTAAACTTTACTCCATATTATTACTTCATTTTTCGTTTTTGTCATTTGCTTTTCCTTTCTATTGTTAGGTTTATTAAAAATAATGATCAAGAATCTAACCAAGTAGTAACTCTTTTGTGCTTGGCTTAGCATCAGCAAACATCCATGCAAATGATACTGCCATAGTTGAAATAAGAACAGCGAACACAGCTTCCAATTTCCTCACTCCATAGTTTTCAAGAAGTAAAAACAAAAAGCTGCACAATAACATCAAAAAAATAAATAAATCTCAGCAACCAAATGAAGTCTCGTCACATAAAAAGCCAGAGAATCACATGCTTAGAATCAACACATGTAATGCCATTTAACAATTTAAACTACCATTGCTACTCAATAATGTAATCTCGGTCAAATACTTTTTAAAACTTATGACATTTTCTTAAAAAAATTGCAAAATAGCCTTTAAACATATGATAAAAACAGGTTACAATTGGAAAGGTATATAATATATCAAAACCTCCGTCATACAAAGATAATACTTTTACATTTTCTCTAATTAAAATGGTACCTGCAAAGCACTAGCACTCATAAATCCTGAAGTACTTTCAAGTGCTCTCTGAGAAAGAGAGCACCCAGACTTGTCCCGTTCATTGGAAGCTAACAAATTGCCCCATTAAATACTAATAACACAGAGACAAAGTTGGCAATTAATTACTTTTCCCACCAAAATAATGTTGGCTCCACAAAGATGTCACAATCAAATAATAAAGCAAACTGCAGATGCAACAAACCATTATCGCCACGAACTATTTAACTCTGTTTAACCAATAATCTGACAACTCCAAACAAATTAATGGAGCTATCTCAAGTTAATGCTACAATTAACAAAGATAAGTGTGAATCCCATGATAATAAATTTTCAAATTAATAACACATGTCAAAACTATACACTTCCAACAAGTAATAGAGAAGTTAAGGGAGCTAATTTTTCTTGAACTTGAACAGTATCCCTTCAGGAAACTAGTTTTGTGGAGATTAGAATCAATTTATAAAATAAAATAAAAACCTTGGAAAATTAGAAAGAAGATCACCTATCTGAAGCAGTAATCAAGACACCAGCCCAAAGGGGCAGAACCCCACGACTAAGTATCTGAATAGCGATCGCACTTCCGATTACCTCCTGTATGTCCGCCCCAATCAACGCTACCTCCGCCATGAACCACAGCAAAACCACCGCCCAGTACGGATACTCCTCGCGGCAAAGCTCCGCCAAATGCCGGCCCGTGGCCACGCCCACTCTCGCTGACAAAAGCTGGATCAACAACCCCATCGCAGTAGCCCACATCAAGAGCCATAACAGAGAGTACCCCGCAATCGCCCCAGCTTGCAAATCTCCCTCCAAATTCCCAGGATCTAAAAAAGCTATACTCATCAAGAATCCGGGGCCCGTGAATAACCATAGTTTCTTGAACGAAAACGGCGGGACGCTGGTGAAATCGGAGGATTCCAATTCGAAATCAACAACCAGGATCTTTTCGCGAGGTTCAAAATCGGAATCATCGTCTCCAGCGGGTGTTTCTTGGGTTTTTGTTGCGGGGGCCCGCGGCGAGGATAGGAGGAGGTGGGATTCTTCTTCGGTAGACGACGATTCTGGGTGATGGAGGGGGTGATTCGGGGGTGCATGGTGAATTTGTGGGGGTGGACTCATTGGATTGTTGGGATTTCGGAAGTAATGGAAGCTGAGATTTTGAGGTGGCAACAAAAATTCACAGGGGTGGTGGCATGACGGTGATTGCGGCCGAGTTTAACGAATATATAGACTGTTAATTGGAAAAGTTTTTCTTTTGGTGCGTGGAGTCCATTTTAGCAGAGGTACCAATGACGTGTTGACACGTGGCTTTTTTTGTTGGGGCTTTTTCAAGGCCCTCGCAAGAAATAATGATGATCATCGGTTGGTAACGATGCTACTTAGGGGTGTTACCGGCACTGATCGAACAGGTTCCGACAGGTTTCAGTCACACGTTTTTTGGTTTTTGGGTTTGATGTTTTTTCTAATTAAATATTAAACACAATATTCATAAAATATATATGTATTTCTTTTTCAATGATAATATTTTTAATCAGACTTACAGCATATTATTACAAATAAGAGTTACAATAATTGAAAATGAAAGAAATAGTATTATTCCTTATAACTGATGATTATTGTTTTAGCGCATGCTTCTTCTTCTTCTTCTTCGGAATGATGAATTTCGAATTCATCTACTGTTCATTCTCTTCTATTCTTACAATTTGCTTCAAACCAATCATTGAGTAATATAAACATTCATAATTAATTAGCAGAAAGACTACTTGTGATACTTGGAATAATTCATAATTATTCATTTGACTATAATTGCAAAATTATGAAATTATTACTGAATTGAAATTCCCAAGAATTATAATATGGAGTCGAAAGATTTAAATTCGAGATTCAGATCTAATAAGCAAATGTGGGTCGAAACATAGAACAATTAATTGTAAGGGGGTACGTGCAATTTTGAAGTTTTTATCACCATGACCCTAGTTGATACTTGTACCAAGTTCTTATCTCCTTCATCTCTCATAAAATCAATCAACACATTTTTCCCTCCCTCTTTTTTTCTTATTTTCATTCCAATTGAAGAATCTTGTGAAGATCATTTCCTAGCTCGATTTTGAGTTGCTAGGTGGTAAGATTATCTTGCTTCTCCCTTAGTTATTTGGTTGTTGAGTTTAATTTTAAGCTAAGTTTGGGGAGAAGGGTTTGGATGGAAATCAAGTTTTGGGTTTGGTTTGCAGCTTCAATTTCGATCGAATCTTGTTGTTATGTTGAAGTATTAGTTTGATTTGTCGTTGTTGATGATGATTGATGTGACTAGAAATAGACACATCTATTGCGCTTAATTGTCTACGATTTGGTATATTTTGATGGATAAATTGATACATATACTACCTAATCGTATATTTGTGTAAATCTAGGGAAAGGTGAAGAAATCAAGCTAAAATGATGAAAGAAGCAATAAAGTTGAAGAAAAGAGGAAAAACCAGAATCCAAGACACATGTTGCTCATTTCTCCTCAAATTTCTATATGCTCGAGCCATGTTTTGGAAATATGATCCATGGAAAAGTTGTAGAATTTTGAGTTATCTTCGCGTGGACAGCTGACTCGTCGAATTCGGAGTTTGTATGTGAAAGTTATGGCCAAAATACGAAACTCGCCAGAAAAATTGATGACAGGCGTAATTACGCCATTAGTAGGCGTAATTACGCCAATGCTACGGCCTGTGTAGGCGTAGCTACGCCATTCTACGCGTATTTACGCCAGAAGAGTTTTGGAAAGTGTAAAAACTTGATTTCTTTCCTTCTCACATGGATTCTAACCTACTCCATCAGCCTCCCTATACATATATGGACGAAAATCAGACTAAAGATCATCTAGATAGTTATGGTAGAATAGTTTTAGACTAGTTTTATATTTTCTTTCAATTTTGTTGAAGACGGCTACGAAGATCGAAGCGAAGGCGGGATTGACACCTCGACGAGCGGAGATCGGATTAGTTTTCTTTCCCTTGTTTTTATTTATAGTTTTGTTTTAATTATGTGTAGCTAGTTTTAATTCTTGGTTGAGGAAGACAAATCCTTGGATTTTATTTATCTTGGGGAGATTCTTACGCTTTAATTATCAATTTTATTGAGTATCAAGAGTTTTTCTGATTTTATTGATATGCTTGTTGTGTTTGTTTATTGGATTGACAACCTAGTAACTTGCATGAAATCTAACGCTAAATTAGATATCAAATACGGAATCGTTTGATCCCTCTAATTTACGAAGCAACTAAGATTGATAATTGCCTGCTGTTGGTGTTATTAAATTCTTAGGAAAAACGATTGGATGATTAATTCTAACGGCTGTAGTTTTTATTGATTAGATTCATCAAACTTACTAGTTTTGAAACTATCATTGATTTAATCTTAACGGCTGTAGTTTTGGTTAAAGATTTGATAAGAGTTGAATTGAATGTTGTTTTCTATTTGACTACAATTAAGGTAAGGGAGGAATTAGATTTCCAATTGATGAATATTCAATTAAAATTGAGTTTTTTTTGTGAATCGATGAAATAGATGATAAAATCCAAGGTAGAGTCGACCGATACCAAGAATCGCTTTCATTAGTTAATCTTTGTTTTTAATTTTATTAGTATAATTCAACCTCACAACCCCATCCTTTATTATTCTTTTGTTTTGATTTTCATTAATACAAGAATTCACACCTCCTCGTAGGATCGATCCCTACTCACGCTACTACATTATTGTTATCAATCTTGAGGATTGAGTGGGGTTAATTTGGGCGTACAAGATAAGCGCTGCCAAATTTTGGCGCCGTTGCCGGGGAGGCGTTGTATATTTTTGTGTTAATATTTTCTGTTTTGTTTCTTTCTCTTTCTTTTCCCCCACCGCTACTCTTGTTTGTTAGTGCTTACAGGTTGAGTTCTGAAAAATTGGATCTTTTCATGGAGGACTATAGGTGACTAGATGAATTGGAGTATCTTGTGCACCAACTTGGCATAGGGAGTGGACAAAGTGCGTCAAACTCAAATTGGAGTGATCATCACAATCTCAACTATGATAATCAATGGATGAGCCCACCTCCACCTTACATGCAGTCCAACATACTGCAATACCCGCCATGGCCACAACAACCTCAATACCATACCCTTGGTGAGTCTTTAGAGGATCTTGTTTCAACACTTAATGATAGAACTTTGCAATTCCAACAGGAATTCAGGGCTAGCACTCGTAATTTGGGTAACCAAATCGAGCAACTAATAAGATCGGCCGATCGGATAGCAGCACAAAAGGAGACCATGATTGCATTCGAATCATGGAGTGATGAAGAAGAGGAGACTATGGAGAAGGTGGTACTGATGCCACCCGAGCTAGAAGATGAGACACATGTGCCAATAGAAGAAAAGGAGTTTGTACATCCTACAACTCCGCAAGGCATATTTCCCACTGTTGAATATTTAGATGAATCATGTGCTGCGGAAGAGGAGTCGGCGAAAGAATACTGTGTTGAAATGGATCCTTGGGACTATTTTTTCGAAGACAACATCACCTTGGACAGTGGCAAAGAGGTAGAAACTCCAGCAACGATGGTACTGAGGCCATAAATACTTGAACAACAAACAGAGATCGAGGTAGATAACAAGGAATCTCACCAGAATGAGATTCCCAAAGGCGAGCATAGGGGACAACAAGTTAAAGGATGCCATGAGGTCGATCTTGATCGACCTCAACTGACTTCTTTGGAGGAAGGCGACATAGTGAAAAGACAAAAACCCTCCAAGAGGTGCAAGGCGAATAGGCATCGCCTTAAGCGAGAGAACTGGCGTCAGGCCACCGACGTTAAACAGAGGCGCTGCTTGGGAGGCAACCCAATGGAATTAGTTTCATTTCTCCCTTTTATTTATTTTTTTTGCTTTAGTAGTTAGATTCTCTTTTCTTGTATTTTTGCCTTACATTGGGGACAATGTAAGATTTAAGTATGGGGGAGGGATTAGTGGTGTGTTATTGCTTTTCTATTACAAAAATACAAAAGAATCGAAAATTTTGAAAATTTTGAGCTCATAGTTAGTAATGAACACATGCTTAGAGTCACTAGCCCATGATGAAACCTAATTGATATCATGCATGCTTTTGAACATAGGTGAATTGTTAACCTTGGAACACTTTGAACTCGAATGCAAATTTTGCTTTGACATAGTAGTTGAATATTTTGAACACATTATTGTCATGACTTATGAAGTGTGCATAGCTTAGTGAAGATTGTGTGAACTTTGTGATAGTCTTAAGAAGTCTCTAATACATGCTAGAACTTAACTACATGCTCTTTGAGACGTATGTCTAGACTGCTTGCAAACATGAAAGTGATATAGGCAATCTTTGATGCGTTTGAGCCTTTCAAGCCTACCAAGTACCCTGTTTGAGCTTTAATGCAAAAGAACGGTTGTATGCTAAGCATACAAACAACCACAATTCAACATTCTTTGACTAGCTTATCATCCTTCCCTAATGAGCCTAAATATGAGTTCTATTCATACCTTTGAAGGGAGTATGATGTGTTTCATTCACATGCACTTAAATATTCAATGATTAAAATGTTTGTGAGCTTCATAAGGAAAAGAATGAAATGCATGAAAGAAAAGGGATGCCTTGAGAAAATAGATAAAAATATGACTCCAAGGGGAGCCAAGGCACAAAAGAAGAAAAATGTTGAAACAAAAGTTGAAAAATTCAAGCAAGAAGAGAAGCTTTTAGTGTGCATATCATCATACTCTCTTACTTGATATATCCTTACCTTTCTTTCATAAGCCAATACCTAGGCCACACTACAAGCTAATAAAGACCTACTTGATTTATGTTTGCAAAGTGGCTAAGATAGTGGAGAAGAGTGTGCAAGTGAGCTTATACTTGTGTTGGTGTACAACTTGAACTATTATGGGTTTACTTTTGTTGGATCTATACTTTGCATATGACACTTGTTTATGACCACACACGCACGTTCACTACTTTGTTAAGTATGAGATGTCTAGGGATTGAAATTGTTCCACTGTTAACTTTTCACCGGCTTTCAATACTATGCATGTTTAAAATTATTGAGGCATTAAAGTGAGAACAAGTTATTTTGTTATGATGCTATGATCCAAACAAAAATATTGTAGTTTTGTCTGATTTACTCGAGGTCGAGTAAAGTTTAAATATGGGGTATTTGATGTGACTAGAAATAGACACATCTATTGCGCTTAATTGTCTACGATTTGGTATATTTTGATGGATAAATTGATACATATGCTACCAAATCGTATATTTGTGTAAAAGTAGGGAAAGGTGAAGAAATCAAGCCAAAATGATGAAAGAAGCAATAAAGTTGAAGAAAAGAGGAAAAAACCAGAATCCAAGACACGTGTTGCTCCTTTCTCCTCAAATTTCTATACGCTCGAGCCATGTTTTGGAAATATTATCCATGGAAAAGTTGTAGAACTTTGAGTTATCTTCACGTGGACAGCTGACTCGTCGAATTCGGAGTTCGTATGTGAAAGTTATGGCCAAAATACGAAACTCACCAGAAAAATTGATGACAGGCGTAATTACGCCATTATTAGGCGTAAGTACGCCAATGCTACGGCCTGTGTAGGCATAGCTACGCCATTCTACGCATATTTACGCCAGAAGAGTTTTGGAAAGTGTAAGAACTTGATTTCTTTCCTTCCCACATGGATTCTAACCTACTCCATCAGCCTCCCTATACATATATGGACGGAAATCAGACTAAAGATCATCTAGATAGTTAGGGTAGAATAGTTTTAGACTAGTTTTATATTTTCTTTCAATTTTGTTGAAGACGGCTACGAAGATCGAAGCGAAGGCGGGATTGACACCTCGACGAGCGGAGATCGGATTAGTTTTCTTTCCCTTGTTTTTATTTATAGTTTTGTTTTAATTATGTGTAGCTAGTTTTAATTCTTGGTTGAGGAAGACAAATCCTTGGATTTTATTTATCTTGGGGAGATTCTTACGCTTTAATTATCAATTTTATTGAGTATCAAGAGTTTTTCTGATTTTATTGATATGATTGTTGTGTTTGTTTATTGGATTGACAACCTAGTAACTTGCATGAAATCTAACGCTAAATTAGATATCAAATACGGAATCGTTTGATCCCTCTAATTTACGAAGCAACTAAGATTGATAATTGCCTGCTGTTGGTGTTATTAAATTCTTAGGAAAAACGATTGGATGATTAATTCTAACTGCTGTAGTTTTTATTGATTAGATTCATCAAACTTACTAGTTTTGAAACTATCATTGATTTAATCTTAACGGCTGTAGTTTTGGTTAAAGATTTTATAAGAGTTGAATTGAATGTTGTTTTCTATTTGACTACAATTAAGGTAATGGAGGAATTAGATTTCCAATTGATGAATATTCAAGTAAAATTGAGTTTTTTTGTGAATCGATGAAATAGATGATAAAATCCAAGGTAGAGTCGACCGATACCAAGAATCTCTTTCATTAGTTAATCTTTGTTTTTAATTTTAATTAGTATAATTCAACCTCACAACCTCATCCTTTATTATTCTTTTGTTTTGATTTTCATTAACACAAGAATTCACACCTCCTCGTGGGATCGATCCCTACTCACGTACTACATTATTTTTATCAATCTTGAGGATTGAGTGGGGTTAATTTGGGCGTACACGATAAGCGCCACAAATGATTTTTATTAGATTGCAATAACTTTCTCTCTCTTCTTTCCCCAACAAATCCTCCGCCTTTTTAATGATCTCTGTCTTCTTGAACTTTTTTTTGTTGCGATGCTCCTCTGACTTATTCATTGTAATAAATTGAAACATCTTTTTGAGAGATTGTATTATTGACATCTTTTGGTCGTCAACATTCCTCTTTAAAAAATTGCGAATAATACTCAAAAAGTGTTTCAAATGACCCTAATCCTTGACTATGATCTAACAATGTTGCGATGTAGTGCACGTGTAGTATTTTTGCTCAATATTTTATAAATTTAGTCGCCATTGAAGTAACAAAAGAATGCACATCTTCATCATCTCTAAATTCTTAAAATTTACAAAACATGTTAAATATTAATGAAAAAAATAAATAGAGGTAGGATAAGAAACACCAAAGAAACGTTTACTTCTTTAAAAGTACATAATATTGATACACAATTACTATAAACTCTTAATCACAATCATTCAAATATACATTATCATCAATATCTCACATTTGACTTGAATTATAAAATGGACTTAAAAGGTCTTTATAAGGTAACATAAAATTCGACATATTGTACAGCGAATCAATGAATTCCAACGAGTTTCTATTGCTGAAGGAAAAATAAGATGCTTCAAACCATTACATACATGTTTTTTTCAATCACGCTTAATACGTGTCGTGCGTAATCATTTAGCACAAAATTTAATATTCTCAATATTTAGTGATTCAGAGTTCTCCACCAACTTTCATAGCTAAATTAATAACATGACAAGCACATTTAACATGAAAAAATACACCATCATACATTGGTTTCAAATAAACTTTTAAATCACCTATCGTAGAGTTGTTATTCAATGTGCTGTCTAAGGTGATTGAAAATATGCTATTTTTATTTTCACAAGTTTTACAAATATTAAATATATATTTGGCAATTATATATCCAGTATGTGCAGAATCTAATTCACCTAAAAGATAAAATTCATTTGCATACACCAATTTTCATCAATCAAATGACAAGTTACCACAAGAAATGAATACATTTTAACAATTGTCCAAATATCAGTTGTCAAACTTACCCTACACGACAAATTCAAAAGATGCTCAATCAACGTAGTTCTATATTCAAGAAATATTTCCATACAATATTTCTTTAATGCCTGTCTAGAAATATGTTTAAATATAGGTTGTATAACCGAAGCAAATGTAATAAATCCACCATGTTCACATTGTATAAAAGGAAATTTACATCCAATCACATATCTTACAAGTGACCTATGGTTAATTGCAGCTGTTAAAACAAAATCCGTGCCACTGAAACTAATAATTTGTGATTATGTTGTTTCTCTACCTATTGGTTGTAGTGTTGCTTCATCATAATTATGTCATTAAACCCCTCACAATCAAAATTTGTGATTGTGTTGCTTCTCCATCATGTTCACATTCTATATGTGATGCCCGATATTTGATTAATGTTAACTACATAAATTTTGTACATTAATTTGTTAATTAATTTAAATATTTCGAAGTGAAATGGACAATATAATTGTCAAATGGACAGTCGGGTAAGAACATGATGAATTGACAAATATATTTTTTAAATATTCGGATTAACATAGAAATTTGTTAAAATAATTATTAAATATAAAATTTATATTAACTTGATAGATTTAATTTTTGTGATTGAAATAGGACACGAAGTCAGGTGTAGACTATAAATGTAACATACATGCACCAACCCGATGTTCATAATTGGTCGGGAATTAATGTAGGACGTAAAACACACAATAAAACATGCAAAACACACACCAGATCGTGAAACACACACTAAAACATGCGAAAACATGCAGTCAGCTCGCGACCACCGACCACTATGTACTTATATGCTCCGTTCGCCGCCGTCTGACCACCTCTCTCTGAGCCCGACCTACCACCATGTTCACAACTTAGAGGCACACATTTTCATACCAGATAATCAATATATTAAGGTCGGAAGAAATGAGTGCGTGACTAAGCTGTGACTAAAATTGATACCTAATTTTTAACGATTAATATATTGAATTGTTAATTTATATTGATATATAGTGAATACATCGACCCTACAAGCTCAAGTCGAACCTCGCATATCGAGAAGTAAATGTATGTTGCGATCGGGTAACATACGACAGGTATCTGCATCATTTGAATATGATTTTCTGAACTATGTGACTTATGTGAATATACATACACATGACTGTGCCTATAGCATTACTACAGTAAAATATTTGATTCGTTTCAGCGAAAATTGTACTTTATAACATGTAAATATAAAATCTTTTCAATAACAAAATGTACATGGCATATATGCCACAAAAATTGACCGATGTTGTATCCTTCACTACCATACCATATATATGTACAATGATGAGCAAAGGAAGAAGTACTACAGATCAGTCGGCCAACCTTGTATCCATACTTCAAAACACTTCAAACAGACGTCTAGACCTTCCACTAGAGTCGACTTTAACTTTGGATTATCTGAAACAAAACATTTCACTAAGTATATACAAATTACCAATATCCAACATCAAATGAGCATACGACTCATCATATTTATAGTAAAACTTGTAAAGTTTTACACATGTACACATGTATGTATGGTTATTTGTTCTTCTATTATGGACCAACTAGAATCAGGAACAATTTGTGATCACGAGATGGTCATGGCACTCTGTAGATCCCCTTTTGAGTTCTCAATTAACTATATTCTTTGATTCTGTATTTCTGACCGTATTCAGAATGCAATAACACATGGTTCAAGATCCTTAGCAGCCATAACAAAGTTCTTTAATCTCTTATGTGTGCACATGATGCACAATTCATAATCACATGTCAATATAATGAAAACATCACATCACATAAATTCATCATATACACACCATATACAACACGTACTTACACACATTATAAAATCAGTTCATATAACAAAAATCATATACTGATGTACAGATAAATACCAAGTTATAGGATGTACTCACGAACGATACTCATATCTCGAAGAACTCTTTTAGTTCGCCTTATCTGTAGCTTGTTCGAGATTATGACCTATAAATACATTTATCTCACCCATTAATAAATCATCTAACATTTACGTTAACATGTTTTCATATTCTACATACATCATACTAGGCTTCCCATACTTTAGATCCTCAAAAAACCATTTTTCCAAAATATTTGCTTGATAGATCATTCTCATAAGGAGAGCCGATCGATCTCTAAAGGAGCAGAATCGTTTTTAGGGAAAATCATGAATTTCTGCATTTTTCAGCTTTGACACCTTTTTGTATAAAATCTATACCTAATTCATATGAACTACAAATGAGTCCCAATTTGTGTCAAATTAAAGATAACTCAAAGTTCTACAATTCATCTTTGTAGTGCTTAAGTTAATTCAATCATCTTCGTAGACGAAATTAGCCAAGAACATCAGGTTTCAGAAATCATTTAACTTTAAATGTCAACATGTACACAGTTTTGTAAAACTTACATAACTCATGTAGTATAACTCCAAATTACTCGAATTTGCTGCCAAATTAAACGTAACTCAACATACTACAACTTTCATTTAAACACCAACTTCAAAATCAAACTCTTAAGAGTTCCAAAAACCCAAAACACCAAAACATAATAGTTCTATTTTTCTGCAGATTTCTGAAATCCATGTTCTTTCTTTCCAAAACATCATCTACCTTCTTTAAACATCTTTCCTTCATATATAACGTCAAATCTATTTCAACATACATTTTTATATCTAACACATGCAAACCCTATGTTACTTCTCAACCAACATCAATAAACACGTCATTTAAACTTGCAAAACATAGAAAACAAGGAATATAAACATATGTATACCTTCCTCTACAAGTTTTTGGAACAAAACTTGAGTTTCTATTGAATTTCTGATATTTTTCCCCCAAGGAATAGATGAAGAAACGAAAAAGTGAGATACATATGATAAGTTTCCTCTACTTTTCAGTAGATAAACATGAATTGTATTTCATATTGCACTTTATACCTCCAATTATCTATCATCTTACACTTCAGTCCTCTAGTTTGGTATTCATCATATGTTTAACTACATTCTCGCTTTAATAAAACCGACTTTTCCTCGTCGTTTTACTATATTCAAATTCTCATCATAATTGTAACACACGTCATAAATTAAAAGATAATCAAAAATCACATTTCGATATATCAATTTCACATATTTCCTTATTCAACATATATCTAGCATTTATTCACATAAAATGCTCACATTCATGCTCTGACATATATGCAAGATTGTGTAAATGCAAGATTGTGTAAATCATGTAAAAGTTTTTTGTAAAAGTTTTGGGTCATCACAACTTGAATCAATAATAAGTCGAGAGTAAGGACAATGTAGACCTGATACGATAAGAAGTTACATTCTAGTTCGTGGATTGTCATTATTGATTTCTTTGGTTTAGAAATCTTGTTTACTTCATGTGAAAACTTTACGAAAGGATGATTGGAATGATTCCTTTTGGAACGTTCTGTTTGGACTCTGGATTGGACAGACCATGTGGGGTCCAGTGAGATATTCGACGGTATGTCGACTCTATATTTGGCACTTCCATTTTGATAAGTGTGTATATTTAATTTTGATGACGAAATTTTATTGGTAAGGGAGAACTGTAATGCCTATAACTGAATTAACTTGATTTAAATTGAGTTAATGTTTTTCTCATAAAATCCGCAATACAGTTCTCACATGGTCTGTGTGCTCTGTCTCGTTTCGCTAGTATATCAGAATGTTAGCTATTAATACAATCATGAAACTATCTAAGAACGGTTTCACCACCATATTCATCAAATCCATAAATACAACATGTGCATTTGTTGAAGAAAAGCGCGATTAATGTCACAGGTTGACATGAGATCGTTGTGAACATCATGGGTTGACGTTGAATTATAGGGATTGTTAAGGGTTGACATGGGATCCTTGTGAACGTCATGGGTTGATGTGGAATTATTATGTATGTCAAGCGTTGACATGAGATCATCGTGAATGTCACGAGTTGGACTGGATCCCTCCATTGCATAAGTTGTTATTGATACAGTTACGGTTAATTATAGTAGTTGGTATATTTCTTCAGAAGTAAGCAAACTTTCGGTTAAACTGAATTAACTGACCAACTGATATAATTCAAACTTCGGTTTTGATAAATCGATTAATTCGGTTCAATTTCAATTTTCTTTTTTTCAAAATATTGATTAATCGAATTCCGGAATTATTTTAATATTTTTTTAAAATTAATTTATCTAATTCTTTTATTTCTAAAATCAAATCATCTTATTTTTTTATTTTTTATATATATTTTTACAAAAATATCGGTAATTCGGTTACTGACGAATTAACTTATACTTTGTTCTATTCGGTTATTTTGGTTTTAAAAAAAAAATTGGTCGGTTGGATTATTGCCAAAAGGATTGAGTTAATTTGATTTTTAGAAATTCGATTCAGTCGATTACCGAACCAAAGAATACATTACCGAACCAAAGAATACATGACTGAACGAATGAATACTCAGCCAAACACATTCTATATTGTGAGCTTTTTATATCACATAATATTGCAATCACAAGGAATTCAAATCCATCTTGTATTGGAGATAAAAAAGACTATTACTTATATGTTCTCATTATAAAAAAAAATACAAAACATAGAACGTAAAAATGGCACAAAACTTGTCCATTTAAGATAAAAGCTTTCCCACAAAAGGACGAACCTTGCAATAGGCTACCAGTGGTTGTGCTTTATGCAAAGTCAAACCAGGACCTTCACTCATGTCAATTAGATTCTCTCCAATCCTTGCCCATTCAAAACATTGGATAACAGATCCCAATCCCAATCCTACCATACGCAATGCCAATCCCTCCCCCGGACACCCTCTCCTTCCAGATCCAAACGGCATTAATTTGAATCCATCCCTACTTCCCTCGACCCCTTCAAATCTATCGGGATCGAATTTCCTCGGATCCTCCCAATTCTTGGGATCATTCTGTATCGCCCACAAATTCACTAAAAGCATTGTCTTTGCCGGAACTTGATAGCCTCCGATCGTGCACTTTTCAGATGATTCGTGAGGCAGGAGCAGCGGGCCAGCAGGGTACATTCGCATGGTTTCGTTTATGATGCACCGGAGGTAAGGGAGATTTGATATGTCTGATTCCTCAATCAAACGATCGTGTCCTACGTGGTTTTCGATTTCGATCTGTGCCCTTTTTAAGACTTGTGGATGGTTGAGCAGAAGGGATAGTGTCCATTCCAATGTTCCAGCTGAAGTATCTATCCCAGCCGCTAATAAAGTCTGTTACATGCAAAGACAGTACATGGTATGTTCAACAAATTGATTGTGCCTGTAGAAATAAACCATGCAGTTGGGGTTTCTACATAATTAAATTAAAATAAAATAAGTAACCCAAATTTCTTTGAGCTCCCACATCCATCTCCAATTAAACAAGAATAAATTTGGTTAGTTTATTAGATCAATTTGATAATGATTGTGCATCCTATATAATTTTTTTTTATATCAAAATATTCGTCGAAGTCAGATATCTGATGACAACTTTCGTCTTTTGATAAAAAAAATATTAAAATTAGGTTAGTTTGATAAAAAAAATTATTTTTTGAGTTAAATAATTTAAAAATCCTAGGACAATGTGTTTATAGGACCTTATTATATTTAAACATTGTCCCACAATCTTACATTCAGGATTTGTAGACGACAAAATCATGAATAAAAAAACAAACAACATTTAAAAAAGAAAAACTATGCACAAATATTTGACTAACTCGTAATGGAGTCAGGGGCGAATCTAGGATTTTTAACGAGGGGGGCAAAACTTAATTATATAAATTTTAAACCAAAAAGTCATGATAAATATCCGAGTTTAGAGACCGCGGGTAAAAAACATTAGGTAAATAATTAAATTATGATTATTTGAAGAAATAGACTTTCTTTATTTCAAAAAATAATACCCTTATCGAGTTTAATTGTAACAATACATTTATCACAATGTTCGGTTTAATGATATTCAAATAAGTGAATTGCTCAATTTCAAGAAAGGTGGGATCATTTTTTATACTAAGAAATCATTTGTTTAAAGATAATAAAAATGTGTTGTAGATTTTTTTCATTTTTACAAATATGAAAGCAACAAAATAATAGAATGAAAAAAATAGATTAAAGGCCCACAAAGATGAACTTGGGTTATATGATTTGAGTCCAAATGTCCTACCCACTTGAACAAGATAGCTAGCTTTGTGGGTGCAGGGAACACAATTTATAAGAAATAATAACAAATACATTACTCGCGTTGCATATTCAAAGTTCGAAATCTTTCCGCTTGGCCATGTCTATCAATTTGCTAGTAAACAATATATATAATAACAAATATTATTGAGGGCCCCCCTGACCTATATATACATTCACCCCTGAATGGAGTTACGTACGAAATTTTCCCTCAATAACGAGCATCGTTGAATTGGTTTATTCTTGGCTACCTCATAGGGCGGTGTCCCATGGGATAGTTTCATCCATTGGATCGATATATTCCCATCAACATTGGATGGGAATATACACATCCAATGGATGGATCTACCTCATGGAGCACCGCCCCATGAGGTAGCAAATACCAATTCCGTTGAACTTAACTTCAGAATTCAAAATATGACTTGATCATCAAAATATAATACATATAACTTAGGTTTATGCTTGATAAGGGGTTATTTAATATTTCAATCTCTCCTTTATCATATGTTTGATATGCATTATAAAAATTATGATACGCCTGCGTTTGGCCAGCACCGTAGAGATTATAAGCCTTATTTTGGTGGTTAACATTACATCTCCCTTTTGGTAGTTAACATTACATCTCCCAAGGGATAAATGTTGGTTATCAATAGGGGTATTTCGATAATTACAATATAATAGATAAAATTAATCAATCATTTTAAAATCATATCAAATATTATATAATTTATAACCCTATATTATTTGTAATCAACTCTATCTTTTTAATCACTCTTATTAATATCATTCATTTATCACATTCTAAGCACTAAAACGTACCTAAAATATGCATACGATTAAAAATTTGAAGCATCATACCGTGATTTTGGGTGATCTTGTATCGTCTAATTTAGATAATTATTTCCTATGTAATTAGTCATTAATATGTTTAATAGATTAATTCGGCTTCTATTGCTGACTTTTAAACATTACTTAGACTTTTAAACTCATTAAATTTAATATTTATAATATTTTTTATTTATATAAAAAATGAAAAATAAAAAATCAGGAATATTGTTTTTTCACCTTTGAAAAAAAGAAATTTTTGTATCTAAAAAATCAGGACTTACCAGCATTAGGCTTCTAATAATCTGATCATTATAATACTCCGGCTCCTTCTCCTGCAGTGATAATAGCATTTCGATCATCGTCTCCTTCTTCCTTGCGCCGCCGCCATTACTGCTCATTCTTTCCTTACATTCTTGCACCAGTTCTTGCATAAACGAATCCCTTCTCTTCTGCAGCTCCACAAGTCTTTTCTCCACGCCGCCGACCCCCGCCCACCTCAAAAACGGAAAGAAATCGCCCATATTAGACGCGCCACCGTACAGGAATGTATCAGACACAATCTCCCTAAATCTCTTCGCTTCCTCTATCTCCTCGACTTTTTCGCCGTAATACCTTTTCCCGGCAATCATTCTCATCATCACGTTCATCAAAGTCTCAAAAAACACGCTCTTCATGTCCACTGCAGATTTTCCGTCGCCGGCGATACGAATCAGCCGGCCGATCGTGGATCTCACCTCGTCGGCGCGGATTTTGTGAAGCATTTGGAGCCTGTGGGTCGATAGTACCTCGATGGACGAGATTTTACGGAGGTTCCTCCAGTGGTCCCCGTACGAACTCCAGGCCAGAGAAGTGTAGTTGTAGCCCAGATATTTTCCGGCAAGTACATGGGGGCGGTTGGCGAAGATGACGTCGTGTTTGCTGAGACATTCCTCCGCGGCGGAGGGTGAAGATACAAGGAGTACACGGCGGAAGCCGAATTGTAGTAGAAGTATTGGGCCGAATCTATCGGAAGCCTTGGCCAGAGATCGGTGGAGGGGCTTCTTCAGGAGGTGGAGATGTCCGAGTATGGGCAAATTCAGGGCGGGGATGGGTGGGAAGTTTCGGAATTTGTTGAGGAAATGTGTGGTGAAGATGTAGAGGGCGAGTAGCAGTGGAACGTACAGAAAGGAAAATTGAGTATCCATGTTTTTGGGGTGATAGAAGTTTTGTGGAGGAAGATGGGAATAATATAAATGATAGGCATTGGAAGATTGAAATTGAAATTTATAAATGCACATGTTCTAAATGCGTATGATAATATGCATTTTATCTTTTATTCTTTTTATTCATTTTTGATAATTTTATTTATTTAATTATTTTACTATAAACGAACCGAACGCAAATGGGGGTTAGTAAATTGAATAATAGAATGTTACGAGATAGCTATCTCAAGTAAAAAAAAATTATAGTATCTGAATTAAATGTCAAAAAATGAATAAACTGTGAAATACATATTATTATATTCATTGAGAGCGCACTGTCACACTCCGGAACTTTCTAGCGGATTCCGCCATATTAGAGGCTTTGGGACATCTCGGAAGCTCCCGGAAGTTTGAAGAACACTTTAGAGCACCCCGGAAGATTCTAGGCCTCACTTGTATATTCTTTTGTAATATAGAGTTTCTAGAATCTTGTATGAGATATCCATGGAACCTTGTAGAAACATGTAGAAGTGTAGAAGATCCTAGAAGGTCATTCTCCACCGTTAGATCAAATCGATCACAATCATCCATTTAGGAGGTGAACTTGTATATATAGGGGATATGAGTTCATTTGTAACCATCAAGTTTTCAAGCATTCAAGCAATACAAAGCATTCTCTCAAATTCTCTTTGTGTTCTCTCTTTCTAGCACTTTAGCAACCAACTCGGGAGGAAGGCTGACTTACTAGCAACGCGGGGTTACTAGTCAAGTGCCGCACGGGTTCGAGAAAGTTTGGGTGAAAGCTCTCATCCCACGACAGCACGGATTAACAGTTACAGAATCGGATAAGTTTAAGCTTATGTTTTGAAAATACACAGATTTTCAACTTATGCTTTAAAGATACATGGATTTTTAACTTATGTTTTATAAATACATGGGTTTTAATGCAAGTTAATATTATACAGGGTGTTTACGTAGTTTTAAAGAACATAGGATTAAGACGATAATTTATTTTACACAGAGGTATTTGTGTCCATTTCGAATTTTACCGAGTTTAAACACTAAAATTATCAAATTATTAACCATCTAAAATATGAATATATTGTTATGCTTTTTATACTTGCTACACACATATATAATATAATTTATTCTTGATTTATATTGTTTAGTAAGTAATTTTTATATAATTAAAATTATGTAACAATAAACATAGAGCAGACTATTTAACTCCGATTTGTAATGACTTGCACACTTTGCACTAGACCAATTGGGTGATCTTAATTGGGGTTTATTCGATCCTAGGGGGTGACCAGTGGTCCCCCCCTTCAAATTTTATTTTTTTTTAAATTTTTAATATATTATAATAATTTTATAAAAAATATTATTAATTTATAAAAATTTAAATTTTTAGAATTTAATATATTATAATAATTTAAATAATTATAAAAAATATCATTAATTTATCAAAATTAATATTTAATTTATCAAAAAATTTATTTAATTTATCAAATATAAAATAATTAATTTCTAAATTTATGATATATTTGATAGAAATTATTATTTAATTTATTTAAAAATTAAAGTTGCCAAGATTGACTAAAAATTTAAATTTATGACATTTATTTAAAATAAATTAAATAATTTATTTTAATAATTGATGACATTTTTTTATAATTATTTAATATATCTTGTGAAAATTTGATCTTTATGTAGAATTTAAAACCTTAAAAAAGGGGATAATAAATATTGATCATGATAACTTACTTGGTCCTCAATTTTTTATGAAACAAATTTGGTCATTTTATAAGAAGATTGTAAAAATAGTCTTTAGGCAAAAAATGCAAGTGAAGTCAAATTGAAACATACCAATCAATCAAATGGGATAATACATGATATAGTCACTCTTAATTCTTTAAATACTTAATTATTATAGTATTTATTATGGATATTATATTAATAATTTTTTGACAATTGTTTGTTAACTTATTTTAATTACATAATTATAATATATTAAATTCTACATAAAACATTTTTTCACTCAAACAAAACAAAAGAAAAATCAATAACATATTGATATACGAAATATACTTCGATGGTTAGTTTACTTATTAAACAAAATATATTTTTGACTTCATTAATTTATATCTATCAAATATATCATCAATTTAGAAATTAATTATTTTATTTTTGATAAATTAAATAAATAACAAAAAAAGCAATAACATATTGATATACGAAATATACTTCGATGGTTAGTTCACTTATAGACAATATATATTTTTGACTTCATTAAATTAAATAATAATTTTTTTCAAATATATCATCAATTTAGAAATTAATTATTTTATTTTTGATAAATTAAATAATTTTTTGATAAATTAAATAATAATTTTGATAAATTAATGATATTTTTTATAATTATTTAAATTATTATAATATATTATATTCTAAAAATTTTAAAAAAAATAAAATTTTAAGGGGGGGGACCTAGGATCGAATAAACCCTTAATTGGACTAACACAATAAATAATTCAATGGAAGAAGCTTCTATACCACTACGTAATAATCGAACTGGGGAACCCAAATTCGCTACTTCTTCCGAGACAACCCAAAATTCAAAAGTATGTATAGTGAAATTCCTTTTTCAAGACAATTTTTTATTTTTTAAATAAATATAAATACCATTATCTTTTTTTTTTTCCAAAAACAAAATATTCCCTTTTTTCACGCTTGAACTTTTCATTATTTAGCTAAAAAAAATTATAAATAAATTTTTCTACCACTTCCTACTAATAAATAGTAAAAAAAAAGAGAGGAGAAGAAGAAACACATGTAGACTTTGATTTGCAATGCCTTTCACACTTTGAGACAAACTGATTGTTTTCAACTGTTGAAAACAAATCTCATAATCTAAATATCGATACTGAAATAAACTCAATAATGTGAAGCTAAATAAATGGGTGAGATAGACCCTACCAGAATGGTACCTATGGGGTGATTTTGATGGGATTCTAGTTGCCCATGTGGAAAATTCAATTACATTGTCCTAGAGGTGTCAAAACGGGCCCTCTTTCGGGGGATTTAGAAACCTCAACCCAATTTAATCCGAGGTGGGTTGCAGGTTAGGCGGACTAACTGTCAAAAAATAAAAAATATATATATTTTAATAAATTAAAATTATCAATTAATTTTTTTCCTTCATTATTGTCACTCTTCCTAAAATGCACAATTACTACATTATATTCTAATTAGAATTATGCTGTTTTGAAATTCTAAAATAGATTTATTCAACTATTTCTGAAATACTTTGACATCAACATTAAGGCACCGTTTGGAGTTCGGGATAGGATTAGTAATCTTCGGATTACTAATCTTATCCCATGTTTGTTTCGCTTTTTTTAAAAAAATTATCCTACTATATTTATCTCATTCTAATCCCAATTTACAACAAAAAGACATAAATACCATTCCCGCCTTTTTTTACTATCTCAAAATTTGAAATTTTCGCCAAAAATTAAAACTTATTTCCTACAACTTTATTATTATTTTGTATTATTTTATTTATTTCATTCTTATTATTATTATATAATGATTATTATAATTTATTATATTATTATTATTATTAAAAAATAATAATTTAATATTATTCATATATATATATATGTGTGCATATATATATTATGATTATTATATATATTATTATCCATAATAATAATTATTATAATATAGTTATTATAATATGTTATTAATATAATATTTTTATATATTATATATATTATTATTATTATTATTATATATATACATATACACACGCACGTATATATATATATATATATATATATATATATATATATATATATATATATATATATATATACTATGTTTATTATATATTATGATTACATATATATATTAAAAAATGTATAAATTATATATATTACTATTATTATTATATATACATATATATTATTATGTAATAATAATAATAACTATTATATAATTATTAATATGTTATTAATATAATAATTTATATATATTATATATACTATTCTTATTCTTATTATTACTATTATATATATGTATATATACACATGCACGTGTGTATTTATATATATTATATTAGTATTATTATTATTTACTTTATTTTATTAATATTATAATATATATTATTATTATATTATAATATAATAATAATAATTATTATTATATATACATACACATAATTATGATTATAATAATAATAATTATTATTATTATATATTATATATACTATATTATGATTATTATATTTTATTAATATTATATATATATATATATTATATTATATGATTCTTAAATATATACTATAATTTTTATTATATTTTATTATTATAATAATAAGGGTATTTTAGTCATTATACTATATAATAATCCTTATCAATTATCTTATTCTCCAATCAAACAACGTATAACTTATCACATACTATTTTTACAATCATTTCATAACTTTTTAATCATTACATTACTTATCATATCCATCACTTCAAACGGTACCTAATTATTTTATTTTAAAATGAAAACCATGATCTGTATTGTCCTTTTTCAAATCATTGCTCCAAAATAATTTCCTAAAAATTTTGGGTCATGGTTTTACGAGTGAAATTAGATTATGATTGATTAAAATTCGAAAAGTTTATTGCACAAAGTGCGGAACATTTGTTTGTGTTAGATTAATTGTCAAGTATTCAAAGATAATATCAATTGATAAATCAACAAATGTCATTCAAGTGGTTAGGATGGCAGTTAGAGTTGATTAAACTCTCATAACCGATTACAAATGTGGACTAATAATTCTTCTATAAATAAGGGCACATGCACAGATTAGAGGAAGTCATTTCACAGAGAGACTCTCGGCCAAATTACAGATTGTAAAAGGAAGAAAAAGAGAGTGGGAGAGAAAACAAGAAAGCAATAGGAGATTCAAAAAAGTGTTCATTGGAATTCATAGAAGTGAACAAGATTGTATTCTTGAGTTTGATATTGCTTTGTATCTCAAACTTTTGGTGATTAATATTAGTGTCTCCCGTGGATGTAGGATAATTCATATCCGAACCACGTATATCCGGTGTCGTTTATTTCTTCCATATTTTACTGATTTGTTTTCTGCAATCTCTACGTATTCTGCTGTGGTTTCTTGAGTGAATGTGCGTGTTCTGTTATGGCATTAAATTGATGTGCGTGAGTCTTGAATAAAGCTGTGTAGCTTGCTGTCCATGAGATTCTAATGTCTGTCGAACAAAGCAGTAGCAGAGTGAAGGATAATTCAGAGTATAGTGCATTAATTGAATACAGAATAGAAGAGTTCTAATGCTAATGTTCAGATTCTGTTAATCCACAAAACAGAATAGATCAAGATCTGTTTAAGAACAGATTCTTGGACAGTATATTGATTCTTGCATATGAAATTTGGATCAAAACATAACAGTTTGCCTTGTCAAAAAGGTCGGCTTGGACTCTATACCCTTTTTCCAAGTTTTGGCAAGGATTAGTGGCGGATGCATGTGAAGTCGAGCTTTGTACAAATTCAAAAGAAAAAAAGTGACGTGCACGGGGGAGCCAAGTTATGTCAAATCATGTGGTGGTAGAACTAGATTTACGGGATTTCGTGGGTTTTGAGCTTCTGTTTCTCCTTCTTGGAGTTTTCTGATTTGCGTTTACCCTATTTCCTTCCTCGCTGTGCGATTCTCATTTCTTCCCGGTTCTAGAAAATGGTTTTCTCTTATTGCCCTGTACCTTTTCTTAGCTGTGGTTCTCCTCTACCCGACGGGTTTCATGATTGTTTTAGCTGGAATGCTCGAGGACTTGGAGATCCTCGAGCGTTGAATCGATTACGTCTGACCATTCGTGAGTATTCTCCCTCATTGATTTTATTGTCGGAAACAAAATTATATGGATTTAAGGCGTCCCTTCTTCGTAGGCAACTGGGTTTCTCCAATGGTTTAGTGGTTAATAGTGAGGGAAAAAGTGGTGGCTTAGCCTTATTATGGAATGATGATTTGTCTATCGATATACAGAGCTATAGTATTGGCTATATAGATGGGATTTTGAGGTTGAATGATAATTGTTGTTGGAGATTTACTGGGTTCCCTGTCAGACATGCATTCTTGGAATCTTCTTCGGCGCTTACACTCGATGTCACAACTTCCATGGTTGGTCACTGGGGATTTTAATGAAACTATAACTCTTTCCGAAAAAGAAGGTGGTGTTGATTCCCTTATGACTGCATTTCAAGATGCTTTGGATTTCTGCCAGTTTAAAGACTTAGGCTTCCATGGTTGCTACCACTCTATCAAGGTGGACCTCCAGAGCAACGACTTGATAGCTAACTCAGATTGGCAAAGCTTATACCCAGTGTGGTAATTCGTCATCTTGATTATTATGGTTCCGATCATCGCATTCTACACATTGAGCTTAATTGAACAATTTACCTGTGCGAAACCAAGATTCTATGCTAGGGTGGACTTCATAACATTTTTATATGAAAAGAATTCATTGATAATATAAGTAATGTATCACGATATCATAATGGTTAATATATCAATCAAATGTACAAATAAAAAATTTAAAAAATATACAGTGCAGTATAAAAACAATCGGTATTAAGCGAGGAAAAATGTTAAAAAATTGAAAAGGTCATGTATCAAAGTGCTACAATGGTTAAATAGCTAACTTCCTACAAGGCAAAAGAAGATGCCGATTCTTATTGAAAAAATATACTTATTTACTAACTTTAAATAAATTAAATATGTTGACACCCTTAAGTATATTTTACGGTTGATAAAATAATACGTTTTTTATATTCAACGTATATCCAATATTAAATAAGTATGCAATCAAGCTCCATTGTTCTCAAAAGTAGGTGATTGCAAAATTAAATTTTGGGCTTTCCAAAACAAAAGCCCAAAGAAAAGAGTAATCACTATTTATGTACTATATTGCTACTAATAACATCTAGACTGGGCTGGCGGAAACATTTTAGGCTTGCAAAAACTCTTTCGGTTTGAATCTCACTGGAGGTCCTCCTCAGATTTTGTTACTGGAATTCCAGTTGACCCACTATACCTCACTCTACTGATCAATTTCTTGCTACTTTTGCCAATTGTTTATCTTCTTGGGGCACTACCACTTTTGGGTCTCTACCTCGTCAAATCAAATTACTGCAGAATCAGACAGCCATATTAAATGGTGGGTGATAATGCCAGAGCATTATCTATTGCATCCAGAGCAATTTCTGCAAAATTCCAATTTTACCCCTAAATGTTTACTGTCTCTCGATTCTTCACTCTCTCTATTAGCTTATTTTATTTTTTTAATTTTTTATTCACATTTTGTTTAAAACAGTATTTGGTTGAAGAAATTTTTTAAAGAGATTATTAAAGTAATAAACATGAAGGTAACTTATATTATTTTTTTAAAATAAATTTTAAGAATAATGAAATGTTGTGAAATAATTTAAGTTTTACAAGTATAATGATTACAAATATTTTGAAATATTGATGATAAATTTATGTTTTAATAAAGTATATTAATACCGAGAAATGTATATATAATGAATTTAATACCGGGGAATGTATACAATGAATTTAAAGACAGAATACTGAGGAATATAAATATATATATATATATATATAACAAGAAAAACAGATGTTAAGTTTTTGATGACTTAGTGAGGAATACCAATGACTTTTATATCTGTAATTATCAAACAATGCAATTTCTCAATATGATATGTCATGCAACAAAGATCTTGCAATCAAGTAATTGTCAATAATGACAGTGACGGTTTAGGATTTCAGAGTGAATATCGTGGGGTAAAGAGGTGGCTCCCACCGGAAAGTTCTGTGTATCCATTTTCCCCACATAGATAGGATCTGTACAATGATTCATTTACGAGCCAATGTGAACCATTCTCCAGACCGTAAAATAGAGCGCGTTGTTCAGATGAACCATATACCCGGGCTGTCATCCGTTGTTCATTGGGCTCACTTTCCGGGCCGAAATCGCTTTGTCCAATGGATAATATACAAAGCTCCATTCAGTCATTCATTCACTCAGTCAAACAAGTCGTTCAATCAAATGAATTGATTAGTAGGCGATATAATTAAACATTCAGATCAAGATGACCAATAAAACAATGTAATGTACAATATGACGACATATGAATAGTGAGATAATGAATAACAATTTACTGTAACTTCCAGGTCAAATGCCAAAAATGATTGTATAACAAGAAACTGGTAGTACACATCACCTCACTATTTGATGTCTTACTGGATTGGCTCGATTTTGAACCCAGATGTCAAATAAATTCCTATAAACATAATATAAGTAATTTTATGGTGATTAGCAACCAGATATGTTGTTGAATCTTCTTTAAATCATTTTTGTACAAAACTTGTCCGGGTAATTTTGAATAAGACTTTAAAAATTCATGATAATTCAACCATAAGTCCAAAAATCATGTAACTTTCCAGAAATGCCTAAATCAATCCACCAATATTCGGCCGTCTGAAAATTGAACATCGAGGAGGCGCGTGCATCTCACGCGCCGTCGCGCCGGCGCGTGGCCGAGCTCCGGCCTCCACGCGCAGCTGAAAGTTTTAGGGAGTGATCGTCTCGTCGTGATCTACAACTTTTGTTCAGAAACCATTTTGAAATTCCCAACCGATTATGCTCAGAATCCGATGTTTTGAAATGATTAACTAGGTGTCTAGGTGTTTTGGTCGCCGAAAATACGTATGTACGTCGGCCTTTTGGCGAGATCGGTCGACATACCCATAAACTTTAACACATTTTGAACAACTTTCGTTTAGATTCCAAGTGAAAAATCATTTGATAAAGACACGAAATCGAAGCTTGAAACTAATACCTTGAAATGGGTTTTTCTGGGTTGGGCAGCTCACTGTTCTTCGGGATTTTGATTTTCTGGACGAATTTGGATGCTGATTTTGCTGCACCTCCCACGCTAAATGTTTTATGGGTTTGTAAGGAGGGTTTTGTGAAATTTTCAGATTTTTGGGAGAAGATGGTATTTTCCTCATTATTTTCTCATTTCCACCATATTTTTTACATATTTTCTACACACTTTTTTATCATATTTGCTCTTGAATTTGTGAGTTCAATCTGAAGAAAAAGGGGGTATTTATAGGGGTTTTGCATTGATTGAGGCTTTAAGAAGTTGACATGTGTTGATAATTTTATTGACAAGTGTAGATGCATAATACTAATTAGATATTTTCTTTTATTAGTTAATATTATGAAATGTAATTAAACATAAATTCATAAATTATTATTATTATTATTATTATTATTATTATTTTAGGATGAATATTTTAGTAGCATTAAAGATAGCTTCAAATTAATTTTATCCAATTTTGTAATATATTTTTGGGGTGTTACAAAGATCATTACAAAATTGGAAAAACAAACCAATTACACGACTACAGACCAGAAAATGAATATATATACTTCATTAAATCATAAATTTATCATTAATATTTCAGAATATCTTTAATCATTATACTTACAAAAATTAAATTATTTCAAATATCATTTCATTATTCTTAAAATTTATTTTAAAAAAATAATATGTTACGTGCAAGTTTATTACTTTCATAATCTCTTAAAAAAATTTATTCAACCAAGTACTGTTTTTTTTTAAATATGAATAAAAAATTAAAAAAATAAAATAAGCTAATATAGAGAGCGAGTGAAGAATTGATAGGGAGTAAACAAAAAGAAGGTTTTAGGGGTAATATTGGAATTTTGTAGAAGTTGCTCTGGAAGCAACAGATAGTGCTCTGGCATTATCGCCTGCCATATTAAATACTACCACCACTATCTCAGATCCATCTCGTATGTTACGCACAATAGGAGTACAACTAAACAAGGAATATATGAGATATTCTCATTAGGATTATGATTACAGATTAAGATTTGTTTTTGCTTTCAGATTAGGATTTGGATTCTATTATTATGAGTTGGTTTTACCTCCAACAAGTTTATCTAGTTTGTTTTGAATTATTAGATAAAACTTTTATTTATATAAATAGGATGATTTGATTAATAAAAAACTAAGAATTGAGTTTTGAGTTAAATCTTTTCTAAACGAAGGTTTCTTGCCTTCTCTGCGATCTCTATTTTTGTCCCACCACTTTTGTTCCCCTAATTTCACGTCCAACACCGTGAACAGTACCCCAACATGAACAGTAATCCATGGTGAATGGTAACACGTGAATAAGTGAATAGTTTTACCGCCTGACAATCATTTAAGTCAGCAAGGAAGTATTGGAATTCAAATTTGTGTCATCATCGGTATGGGTGGGCAAATATTTTCGAGGTATCGGTATCGGGTACCCGACCAGGTTGGGTCGGGTATTTTTCAAAAAAAATTGGATATCGTGTAATCCCGACCCGACAAACTTTTTTCGGATTGGTGTCGGGTTCTGAAACAATAACGTGAAACTAATGTCGAGTACCCAACAATATATGTTACACATGCTTTTTATTTATGTTTTTTAAATTTTAATCACCATTAGCCCATCACCCAAGCCCATCACCTGAAACCCACTTCATGACTTCAAAACCCTATCAAATTAATTTTGTTCTCAAATCTCACTTCTCCAGACTCCACGTCTCAGTCATGTCCATCATCCATCTAACTCACGTCTGTCATCCGCTATTCATCAACTATGCCTTCATGCTTCTCACTCACGCGACTTCTCACTCACGTCCGCCCACCCTTGCCTCGTTGTTCGTCGCAACAGGCCGCAGGCGCATGGGCGCAGATCCATAGAGGCCAGAGCCATAATTGTATTTTGAATTAGTGGATATTATGATTGGATGAGTGTATCGGTTTACATGTTTTTTTGACATATTTGGTGATGATAATTGTAATTATTGTGATGATAATTGCAGAAATAATTGTGAATTTCTGATGATAAGGCGATACTCCATTACAGTCTGTCATATTTTGCATTTTTTGCATGGTGTATAATTATAGACTTACAAAAACAATCTATATTGTTCGTAACAAATTATCAATATGTACAAAAATTTGTTGATTGCAGAAATTGATTGTGTAAATGGAGAGTATACCAGATCAGCTAATTGAAGAGGCTAGTAATGTTGATCTTGACATGAGAACACTTTGATAAATTATTTTGTGAAGTTGATAATGTGCCCAGGGGCGTACTTATATAAGGGGCTTTGGGGGGCTCAAGCCCCCCAAGTCCAGATTTTTTTTTAAAAAATTTTATGCATTCAAATTTTTTTTTATGTATTCAAAAAATTGGGGCTAAAAATACAGACAAACCCAACTTTTTTTATTTTCTGAGTGGCTTTTAAAACCCTACAAGGGCATACTTACACTTCACTCATCATCCTTCACGGCTTCATCATCGGTCCTTCACTCATCTTCATCGGCTCGCCATCATCAATCCAATAATCAGTCAGTCAAGTAAGATTTCTTCAACTTCAAGTAAGATTTCCCAAAAAATATTTGAATTTTTAAAAATTATAAAATTATTTGCCAGAATCCATTGCTTTGACGTTGAGAGTTTAAATCACATTCTCCTTAAAATAGTTTTGAATTTACTTATTTGTCCAAAAATATATTTATTTAAAAATTATCAAAATAAAAGATAATTTTATATATTAACATAGAGTTCCAATAAGAAGTTTCGTGAACCCATTTTTTTCTTTTTCACAATGGGAAATGAAAGGGCTGAATGGGTTATTGGCAATGGATCTACAAAAATTTCTTTCGGAGGCTCTGCCCCCGAACCCCCGCAAGGGGGCTACCGCCCCTTCAACCCCGCATCTCCTACACTTTCCAGCCCCTCCAATGCAAAGTTTTTAGCTACGCCCCTGAATGTGCCAATAACTAGGTGCAAATATTGTGACAGAGAGAATAAAGCATATCCAAAAAATGCATGGGACTCGACCTATTAATAAACACTACGAGTCTTATAAAAATAACCTCATGAAGTAGTAAATAATCAAGCTCGAAATGCATTTCAAACCCAACGTCCTAGTGAGAAAGGAAGCATAAATTGTTTCTTGGAAATTTGATCATGATATCAGAGAGGCGATATGTTATTGGTTAATTTGTTGATGAGCTTCCATTTAAGACAGTTGAGAATAAGGGATTTAGACTTTTTATGTCAATTGCATGTCCATATTTTCAATTACATCTTGAAGGACAATAACCAATGACATTTATAAGATGTATGTTAACGAAAGACAAAAGTTGAAGTCCTTTATCCAAAAACATTCTCAAAGAATTTGCATTACCAGTGATACATGGGCATCGATACAAAAATGAATTATATGTGCCTTACTGCTCATTTAATTGATGATGATTGGAACTTACAAAAGATAATTTTGATTTTTTGTCCGAGTTCTGGACATAGGAGTGATGTTGTGGGTGAGGGAGTATAAAAATGTCTACTTGATTGGGTGATTGATACGATTTTCATTGTGAAATTAATAATGTATCATTCAGTGATGGTGCAATCACATACTTACAGAAAAAGTTTGACCGTTGGGCAACAAATATCTTAGGAGGTAAGTATGTACACACAAGATGCATTGCTCGTATTGTGAATCTGATTGCGCGGGATGGTTTAAAGGGAAAATATGAACATTCAGCCAATTCTCGCATTAGAGGAGCAGTGAGGTGTATTCGAAATTCTTCGACTGGATTTAAAAGGTTTAGTGAGTATATTGACATTGAAAAGATATAGACAATTAAATTATTAAGTCTTGATGTTCCTACCAGATGGAATTCGACATACTTGATGTTGGAGTCAGCAAAATGTCTCAAGAGAGCTTTTGACTCTTATGGTGATGTGAATTTTGCTTATGTGAATGATCTTACAAAGCCATTGCATGATGAAATTCCAAAAGAAATGATTGGGAAAAGGGCTGGTTTATTATTGAAATTTCTTGGACATTTTAACAATCTTACTTTGTCAATATCTGGTTCTTTATATGTGACATCCAACATAATATTTCATGAAATAATTGATATTGATATATTGCTGAAACAATGATTATACAGTGGTGATTTTTGAGTTAGGTGGATGTCCAGAAAGATGAAGGACAAATTTAACAAATATTGGGGGTCAAGTGACAAAATGTGAGGGCCCGTTCCTAATGTGGTGTTTAATTAACACATAATGATTAATTTACGTAAACATCGGAAGATTTATTTCAAATGTCTTGTCAAATGGCCCTAAAAATTTTTCGCTTTTAGGTGATACATATATAATGGTACTGAAAATATGTAAATCCAGTTTTCCAATTCAACATGTTGCTCATCATATAAGCAAGTACATAACAAAGCAGTAATAGAATACTTAAAAATACAGATACTCGGGGCATACCCCAGTAATTTAAAATGTAGTTGAAAAGTACTCTAGCAATTACTGGGACTCAAAACATAAAACATATACCTGAGCTCGCTCTCAAGGAGCTCTGGTATTCATCGATGCTTCATCTCGAGCATCCACAGTATGTCTACCTGTACCACCTGTCATGCCCATACAACAAAGACATGAGAGCCCCCCGCGAAGGGGTCAGAACCCAGTACGAGAAACAGGTAAAATCACAATGTATGGCAAAGTAACATGCAGTGCATGCCGTGCATGAATGCAAATGCGTTAGAAGGGTATCAAGACTCCAATATCAAGATCTCCGGAATCCATAGTAAAGATCATCAATCAATCATCATGCTCGAGCAGGGCGTCGACACGCTCGTCGCTACGACATCTCTCTCAGTCGAGCCATCGGCGGTCCATCATCCCTCGTGTTTGGGCGACGTCGGCACACTCGTCGCTACGGCATCACTCAGCTCACTCTCTCCGCCGAGCCATCGGCGTGCCCATCATCCCCAGACATGCATCACAGATACCAACGTAAAGGTATGGGTATCAACGAAAGAATCGATAGGATCAACATGACATGCTCAATGTCCATGAGTGTCAATGCATCATGCAATATCATAATCTCATGTGATGCATCTCAATGTATCATGTCATCATATATCATGCAGTCAATGTATCATGTACTTCACATACTGCAGTTCAACATGTCATATAGTCACATAAGTAGCAAGTAATGACTAGTAAATCATGCCCCGGGAACATCACGTCTTTGCCAGACATCGTGATAGAACCGATTTTCTACGTACCTCGGACCAGCACTAACTATACCGAGTGCTCCTCAACAGCCCCGGATTTATTAAACCTTGTCATATATACTAAAAATTATCACTAAGTGCTTAAGTAGGCACAATAGCTACAACAAGTTTTAAGGATTGTTCCTACTGATTTTCCTTCAAAATTCAGACTGACCAGTTTTCGTACAAAATTCTTAATAAACTCCTATGATGCCCAAATGACCCAAATCCAGTTCTCAAAGTTCAAAAACTCAAAGAACTTCATTTTCTTATCTAATGATGTTGAGCTAATTCATCAATTTAAAAGTAGTTTAAACATTAAAAACGTAGCTTTTGAAATTCTGATTTCCAGCTCGGGCAGTTTTAGTAAAATCGCCATAACTCTTCCATTTTAAATCCAAAGTGAGTGATTCCAGTGGCAAAAGACAGCCAACGCAAAGTACTAAATACTTATTTATGGACATTTTCCGAAATTCCTAGCCAAAAATGCTCAGGAACTCTAACAACACACTGCATGGGATTTTCGCCCACATGCAGGACATAGATTGAACACTTAAAGTATAAAATTCATAACTACTCAAAAATAAGTCCGAATTGAGTCCTAATGTTTTGTAAACTCAAGAGAATGAAAAGATCTACAGGTTTTATTTAAAGACCGACAACAAATTCGAACATAAAATTTATCAAAAGTTCGGAATTGTACACTGCATGTGCATTCTTTGCACATGCAGAGTCAAAACTGGCACTCCTTGATACAATGAGCATATCTCACTCATTTTAAGTCCAAATTGCCTCAAATATTAGCCACAAAAAGCCGACGCAATTAGCTATAACTTTTGTTTGGGGCTCAAAGTCAGATTCCAAAGTGAATCGAAATTTCGAAATCATATATTGCATGCAACATCAAAGTTTTACAGATTCTGGTTTAACAAAATGACACAAACATTTTCATGACTCTTCCTAGATTTTCGACCCATATTCCACAAAATCCAACTAAATAAAGATAAGAACAGGTCATACCCTTGTAGACCCAAAAGTTTTCCACCATGGCTCCTTCCTAGCTTGAACTCCTCCAAACTTGCTCCAAAATTGAAAATTCTTGCACATTACTAATACTCTTGCCTTGGGGTTTCTAAATCACTAATTGCATGTAACATGCATTAGTAATTGGAAGAGAAAATTGGTGCTAAGAGAGGCTGAAATTAGAAACTTGAAGGTGGAAGAAAGAGGAGAGAAGGTGGAGTGTTGGGAATGAAGGGAGAGAGAGGATTTGCATGCCTTGAAATTCTAAATCTGAAATTCTTGGCTAGTGGTGTGACTTTCCATGCATAATTTGCATTATTTATAATGTATTTGATGTATTATGGAATCCATGTGTCAATACATCACTCTCTTGCAAGATTAATGGTCCAAAATCATGTACTAAACATGAGTTAAAATAATTAGTGGCATGTATTCTCCAAGTGACATGTGATCATGCACATGCTCATGCACTAAAAACATGTTCCACTACTTGGTTGACTCATCGTAGTCCGGAACACCTTAATTCAAAGTCTATACTTTTAATTATCCGGGTTTGCTTAATCATCGTTAATCCGGACTAATTAGCATCGGGGTCTTACACTTCTTCCCCTCTTAAAAAGATTTCGTCCTCGAAATCGCAAACCTGAATATAACTCGATAAATTAAATCATATGAGATGTCTCAATCCCATTCATAGATACATAAGAATCATCATGTATCAATGACAATTGCTGCGATCGTGTCAACGATATACTACTGAATCAACTTCTCTATGATTCCAGAAAGTTCAAAATATCGAGGCAACATCATACCTCACTTAACGAATAATATTGATCATCGTAAAGGTAATATCTTCATCTTTACATGACTCTCAACTCGAAGTCTAACGATATATTTCTCTTTGACGTAGCAAATCTGCTCACCTTAAGCCAAATTCAATCGTTTTCGCAGAAAATTTATCGTTCATGGCATTTCCTCAACAATGTCAAGTTGTGTCAAAATATTCCTTATCATTTTCATCTCAGCATATCAGCGATCGGCAAATTCTGGCTCTACAAAACCTCAACCGATGCCATTCCGAAGTTGTCTGAAACTTAAATTATAGGAAAATTCCACTTGTGAATAGTGATTTTTGTCAGTTCCCACTAAATTCATCAGTATTAATCGAGACATAGCTTCCAAGTTTGGATATGTTCTCAGTTATCCATCAATATGGGTATGCTAAGCAATACTCATTGCTAATTTAGTACCCATGACCTTCTGAAAATAGTTTTTGAATTCTAATATTATCCTCGGATCTAAATCAGATACATTTATTACAGAATACTCACTGTAACTAAACCACATTATCCACATCTTAAATATGTCATTTTCTCATAGACATATAGACTATCATATGAACTCAATATCTTATATTGAAGAGTCAATCAATTCCGATTCAACTTGTTTCACAATCTCTGTTTGATCTAAACAATTTGAGTTATAAAACTCAAATCTAGAAATTTCCCAAATTCATTGTGGTACTTACAAATTCTGTAGTATCCCATTAGGTCTCGTATTTTTATCTTGACCTCCTGACATGACAAACCATTTGCTACAAAATTCAAAAATTTCTTTATTTATACCATCCCATCAGAAATAAGATCTCAAGAATGATACATCTCATCATTCCCATAATAACACTATGTCATTTATAGTGTGATTTCAGCAATAATACTTCTTTCGAATCGGTAGGATTCGATGCTATTTACTGTTTGTTCACTCGCAATCCGCCACTAAATGGCATACTAAAATCTAGTTGGTTGATGAGACAGAACCAATTTCTTCAATCAATATTTGTATGGTCTGTTTTTCGAGTCTTTCCGATCCTCGAAATTTGAGGTGATCAAATTGCAAAGTATATATTGATGCTATCATTGTACCATGCACTTTTTGGTTCAGTGCATCTGCTACTAGTTTCATTTTCCTTGATTGATATTGACTATCATAGTCAAATTCTTTAACAAATCTAGTCATCGATTCTATCTCAAGTTCAACTCTGACTGAATAATATATATTTTAAACTCCAAAAATCAGAGTGTATTATGGATTGTTCGCCACACATATACGTTGCCACATCTTCAAGGCAAAAAAATAATGGCTGCAAACTCAATTTCATGAACAAGATAGCACGATTCTTTAAACTTCAAATATCTCAAAGCATATGCAATCAACTCCTCATGATGCATCAAAACATATCCCAAATCTTTGACCAACGTATTTGCACAAACTACATATTCCCCTGATCAGTTCAACAAAATCAACATTGGGGCTGCAGTTCAGTAAGGACCCCCGTGCCCTTAACCCGTTATTAGTGTATTAGTCCATGCCATTAGTGCATACAATCATACATGCAGGGGAAAAACCACTTATCATCATAACCAATCATGCATATAATAAGATTCTTTACATTATTCCATTTAATGTCTAGTTTTCCACAACCAAGTCCACATACATCTCATGCACCAATAACAATACACTAACATGTTCTCAGTTCATTTAGCAATTCAATAAATAATTGTATGCTACTCATAAATGAAGAGAGAAAGGCCCTTGCCTTTTTATACATGCCATATACACATAATAGTGCTCACATACGAGCATCAAATAGGTATGTGTGTATCAAATGTATAAAATAGGGTGCTCAATACCGTCACTGGTATTTCGATCCTTGGTAGCACCTCCAATCCATAGCTCGAGCTCATCTCCAAAGCCATCGATGTACCTAATCACCTGCCCCCACAGAGACAGCCTCCACATGGGGTGAGCATACCAATATCTCAAATCCAATAATCACAATAATAAAATTCATAATTTACAATAATGTAAATGCTATGAAATACAAAATATACTCCCTGGATGATATCATCCTCATCCGGGATTCCCTGTACTGTCCCTGTTCTAAAAACAACTGAAACCATCAAATTCCCAAATGCCAGTTAATCATTACATTGATTAACAAGTCCATTTGCTATATACCGATATCATAATCAATAATATCAAATCATTAAAACAATGATTTCAGATATTCCAAATATATCACTTATGGTTCCATAGTTCTATTCCATTACTCACTCTACAATAGCGGCATTTCATTCTCACGCATGCTCAACAGCAGTGGCGTCATAACCGATGTTCGCTCAAAGGCGACAACATCCAATCATTGCTCGCTCAAAAGCGGCATCATATAAATCCCAATGCATATATATACATTTGTAGCAAATACCATAAACCATGCATTTCAATAACCGTTTATTGCTAATACCATTTATCATGCATTCCCATACACATTCATTCCAATACAGTGTACCAAGCACTCAACAATAGCAATTATATTAAAGGGCTATGCTCGTACGTCATACATACCATATAATATCGTAGCTCGAGTCCGACCTCACCTGAGTCCCACGACCAGATGAGTTAAGTGCTAACATGCAAATAACTCCCAATTAAACATAGGCATGCAATCACGTGCCCAAGCACGTTCACAACTTCCAAACCTATCGTCTATCCATGACGATTACCAAAAATAAAAGCCCCCCGGCTAAGCATGCATAATACCCAAAATATTCCATTTTATATGTTTAAAAGATAGCCAAAAACTCAACCGAGAATTCCGTTTTATTAAACTTTGGCTCCAACCAAACCATTTAAAAGTATAGCATTCCCATTGGAATGTAGACATAGCCCCGGAAATTGGTTAATTAAACCCCGCTTCCAAAATCCCAACATTTTCCAAAATTCCCAAAAAAAACCAACCAAACAGTGTCGCGATCGATTGCCCTTCAGGCGCGATCGATCGCGCGAGTGCACTGCCCGCAACACTACTATCCGCGATCGATCGCCAAGACCCTCGCGATCGATCGCCTACTCTTCGCGATCGATCACCGAGACCATTCATCGCCTTCCCAAAATCAGCAACATGTCGCGATCGATCGGCGCCATGTCGCGATCGATCGGCGCCATGTCGCGATCGATCGCGACCTGCGGGTTTTCCGAAAAATTCGAGCTTCCATGGTGTTTTTCACACCCAAACTCAAAACCAATACCCCTAACTTCCTCAACACCTCCATTACACCATTTAAACTCAATAAAAACACTAAAATCAACATTTTAGATTTTTAACCAAAATCCCCAAATCTCAAATCAAACCCAAAACTCAATCATTTAGCACAAAACTATAATCAAATCGAACCTAAAGGAGAGGTGAAGAAGATTACCAATCTTTCTTCAAGAATGGCTTCCAAGACGAGCCCCCATCGATTTGTTCCAAGAGGAGAAGAGGGGAGGATTTGGGGTGAGGGAAAGAGGCGTGAGGGAGAGGAGAGAGGCAAGTGATTCCGTATAATGACGGAATACCGAGTCTATTTGGTATATATAGCTCCAAAGCTCCAAAATATCGACTCCTCCACAAATACATCATGATTCATTAAATATCATCTGTTTTCAAAAATCATCTCTCTAACCTCAATTCCCATTACCAGCCTCAGTACAAAGTACTCCGGACCCCAGGTCCCATCAAGAACCAAATTCCAAGGTTATCACCACGATGAGAATACAATCTCATCCCTTGGATCCAACGACTCCAAAAATAGGATTTAAAATCCCCAGGAGTCTCAAAACCGCAATTAATACACAATTGCCACAATTAAAATCCATTAAGGATTATTACCACACCGGGATTAGCACCAATAATTCCTGGGCATCACAATTATCCCCCACTAAAAAATTTGGTCCTCGAAATTTACACGGCGTACTCTACGTATTGCCGAAACCACTTAATCCAAGCGGATCTACAACGTCGAATCATGAACATATCATGAACGACATTCCAACCACGAGGACACCGACCTCGCACCAAAATCTGGAATGGAGTAAACCTCTCAAACCGTCCCTACCGCAACAGAACGGCAGTACACACCAATGCTAACCATCTCAAAAGCAGTCAGCCAACCCTAGCTGCAAATCAAACGAATATTCGTGATTCCAAATAGATATCGCCTCGATGATATCTTTGTGATTTAGCTTACGATATTAACCATACATCGTTACCAAGGAAAACACCAGTACACTACAATATACTTATACCACATCGGCTTCCGCTTCCCAAATCCATCTCCATCAAAGGAGTAGTTGCACCACATTGCAACACGGATTGGGCAACAACACGACCACTGATTAACACAAAACACATCTCCAAAGATGTCTACATCTCGGTGTTCCAAGAATCATATCTGGTCCAAATACACCATCGAGACTCCACAAGGTCTCGAGTTCTCGAAAGGACATGCAAGAACAATCAGTTGCATTCCCGCCACACGTGTCAAGCACGACACTAAACAAGTCCAAATCCTGGCCATCCCTCATTTATCCTGGGATTCAACAATCCTAAAACATGGAGGCTATTGAATTATCCAACAAAAATTATCATGGTTCCAAAACACGACAATCCCTCCTCAGGGGAAGTCAACCGGACCTCACGATTATTCCTCAGAATACATCGTGTCATTGAGATTACCAATCTCTAGGTGCCACAATCTCTCACCGGAGATTCATCAGACCAATCATACTCAATGCAATAGACTCGGGTATCTCCAATCATGCCCAAAGTCCAAAAACCAACTGTCAATCCCCAGCTATTCTCACCTCGCAGAGAATAATGATTGACAGACAAACGGTCAATGTGTGATTCCAACATCAACACCTCACAAACTGACTCATTGAATCCCCCAAAGATTCCCAAACAGTAGGTATAACAATACTACCTTCCTCACAAGGAAAAACGTCATGGACTCATGACCCCCCAACCTCGAACCGTCGTTCGGAAAACCTGGATATATTTATGCCCAAAACATATCCCAGAACCAAAAATACGCAACTGGTTCAGAATAGTGCATCAAACCACTATTACCAAATCGAAACCCGCATACGCCATGTATACTCAACTAATGATGCTCTGTACTAATGTCATAGTACTCCACAATCTCGAGCATTACCCCGGAGACGTCTCCTCGAACGTCTCACTGGAAGTACGAAGTCATGACCTAGACCAACACTAGTAGGGCTTACCCCGGTTGATTCACAATCAACCCTCAACCAATATCAGTTGTCTCCATGACAGTACAATCCAAATCTCTCCAAGAGATAAAATCAATATAGTAGTGTTACTTCACTAGCTATATCCCACAAATCCAATTGTGACTCCCGTTCCATTCCATATGCAAGGATGCTCAACTAGAGCTAATAATGACTTGTTGACACTCGTGTTGGTACTACCAACAAAATTGAGTTGTCCCAGTACAAGTCCCTCAAAACAAAAGACGTATAAACGTTCCCGTGAGGTATTCCCTGCCTCAATCATCATGCCACATAGAGACTACAAGAGTCTACTATAAGTCCTCATCGTATCATCATACGATTCACCGAACTCGGTCCCAACGTGCAGTATAATTGCCACAACAAGCACATTATAACACTGCTACAATACTTGGCTAGCAAAACGCTGCCTCTATAGGCTTATACCAAGCCCACCAACGTATCGTTCGTTCCATCCCGATACACCATACCGTAACATCCATTAGAGTAGTGGGTCATCACCCAATATTTCTCTAATACCAATGCACAAAGGACATCCCAGTGTCCTTGCTCAACCACAAAGCAATCCAAATTCCGTAGGATTTATTCCACACCCTCGGGGGGTGTGATCATGTCTACCACATGACACCTCGGCATAAGCAAGTAGTTTCCTCAACAACTACTCCTTTTACCAGTTACTTGGCCATATCCATTCCAGCGAGTATACCCAAAGGTACCACTACTCGTAAAATATTTACCTCAAAAATGTGCTGCGGTACACTTCATGTATACGCACCCAATAATTCATCGAGCGACCTGTTCGGCATAATGGTCTCGTCAACTAGTGACCCAGACACTACCTTGTGCTCACCATTGGCAATCAAACCATATGACTAAATACATATACATAAATGTATGTCATCTCGTGACGGTACCTGTCAACATATGACATTCAAAATAACATCGTCAACTCGTGACGATACATGTCGAAACACGACATCCATAGCCTCATCGTCAAACACATGACGGTATATGTATATCAACGCATATCATCCACAATAATGCTAATAAAACAGTAATATGCCATACTTCATCGCTAACAAGATAGTGGCATACATGTCTCCGTCAACGGTGGTACGCAATCAGCACCCATCGCTCGTAGGTGGCGTAATCCAGTGCTACGTACATAGCGATATAACCCATCGCTATAGAATCCGCCGCATGATCTCTCGCCATAGAGTCAGCGACATAAAACATCGCTATAGATACCCGGCGGTATGAACATGTCGTGATCGATCGCCTACTCTTCGCGATCGATCTCCGAAACTATTCATCGCCTTCCCAAAATCAGCAACATGTCGCGATCGATCGGCGCCATGCCGCGATCGATCGCGACCTGCGGGTTTCCGAAAAATTCGAGCTTCCATGGTGTTTTTCACACCCAAACTCAAAACCAACACGCCTACCTTCCTCAACACCTCCATAACACCATTTAAACTCAATAAAAACACTAAAATCAACATTTTAGATTTTTAACCAAAATCCCCAAATCTCAAATCAAACCCAAAACTCAACCATTTAGCACAAAACTATAATCAAATCGAAGCTAAAGGAGTGGAGAAGAAGATTACCAGCCTTTCTTCAAGAAATAGGCTTCCAAGACGAGCCCCCATCGATTTGTTCCAAGAGGAGAAGATGGAAGGGTTTGGGGTGAGGGAAAGAGGCGTGAGGGAGAGGAGAGAGGGAAGTGATTCCGTATAATGACGGAATACCGAGTCTATTTGGTATATATAGCTCCAAAGCTCCAAAATACCGACTCCTCCACAAATACATCATAATTAATTAAATATCATCTGTTTTCAGAAATCATTTCTCTAACCTCAATTCCCATTACCAGGCCCAGTACAAAGTACTCCGAACCCCAGGTCCCACCAAGAACCAAATTCCAAGGTTATCACCACGATGAGAATACAATCTCATTACTTGGATCCAACGACTCCAAAAACAGGATTTAAAATCCCCATGAGTCTCAAAACCGTAATTAATACACAATTGCCACAATTAAAATCCATTAAAGATTATTACCACACCGGGATTAGTACCAATAATTCTCGGGCATCACAAGTTCACTTACATTTTAGTTAGAAAATCGCTTTCACATTTATCCTACCAAACAAAACTCAAATTTCTTTTTGGTCAATTGGTTCATCCTTCCATAGAAGCCTGCAATATCTGGCAAAACTCATAAAACTTCGTATCTCGAGTATACTGGTTACTCTTGGCCAAATTATTACTACCTCTACTTTAATGGGATCAACAGATACCTGGTGAGTTGGAATCACCTATCCAAAAACAACACTCAATTCAACCAAGATTTACACTTCGATAACTTGGTATACAATTTGAGCTTCACAAAGCGTCTGAATCATCAATCGTAGATGTTCTATGTGGTTCCTTCCGGATCTCGAATAAATTAGTATACCACTGGTGAATATGATTACAATTCCATTTAAAAGTTACGGAATACTCTATTCATCAAATTCATAAATCTACTAGTATAGTTGTCAGACCACACGGTATTACCAAAAATTCAAAATACCTATATCTGTTTTGACCAATTATTTAGAGAACATTTTCTCTTCTGACTTGAACTGATGGTAACCAGAGTGAAAATCGCTCTTCTTATACATCCAAGTTCCTTACAATTGATCAATTACTTCTCGATCTTAGGCAGTTGGTATTTATTCTTGACAATAGCCCGATTCAACTACCTTTAGTCGATACACTTCTTCATAATATCATCTTTCTTCTTCTCGAATGCTGATGTTTTCCTCAAGTGACATACTCAGACATATGTACTCGTATCAAGGAGATTCTGCCACTATTCTTCTGTATCTGTCAACTTTGCTGATGACATTCCATACAGTACTTTTGATATCGAATCTATTCCTTGGCATCAACGAATAGTTAAAATCGATTCCTTCTCTATTGAAAATTCTATTATTTCCTCAGGAAAATCTTGGTAAGTTTCTTACCACTAGGATATCATCAACCTCGACTCTTCCTGATCAGCATCGACTGCTTATTATCACATATCCTTTATTTCTAAGTATCACAACCACAATTATTTTCATAGCTGATACTATCAGAATCTTAGTTTACTATCGTGGCTGTAAACATTTCATTTGTAGTCACCATACAGTCGATTATACCCTGAAATCAACTTACAGTATTTCAAAATTTATCACAGTATCCATGCTCTTGATACAATCAAAACCATATCTCGGCAACACCATTGAATTCAAATCCACAATGTAAGGACCCCAAGCCCTTAACCCTTGATTAGTGTATTAACCACTATGTGTGGCACATGCTTTCAATAAAAAGTCAATCAGGAAGCTCAGATGATACTTTATCATTGCATGACAATTACAAAATTTCCATTAACACTCAATGTTATAAGATCATCAGCCTAATAACAAATAGACTCATAAAGTTCGCCCATTACCATCCCCTTTGTGCCACTTTTTACATTGTGGACTTTTATAAAAATTTGGGCAGAGTCTCCCCATAAATAGAGCTATCCCGAAATAAAAGCACAACACAACATAATTCCCGGCCAGGGAAAACATAATACTCATCAGAATGCAGCAATACTAAGTAAATTCCCAGCCAGGGAAGACACCACACATATGACGACAAAAGTGGGTTTCAACACCCACATAATACACCAATGACTCTCATATCATTTATCAATTCCACCTCTAATTGCATGCAACATCAAATGAAAGAGAGAAAGGCTCATGCCTTTTATACAATCCATATACAAGTATAATCGTGCTCACATGCGAGCATCATGAATATGTATATAACCCTTAGGTGTATATAAGTACTCTATACGATACCGTGCTCCATCAAGCCCTGGTACCACGATCCTGGGAGTACATCCAATCAACAGCTCGAGCTCATCTCCAAAGCCATCGATGTACCTGTTCACCTGCCCCAACAAAGACAGCCCCCAACGGGGTGAGCATACCAATACACAAAATCCCATAATCACAGTAATGAAATTCATAATTTACAACAAAAGTAAATACTAATGAATTTTAAATGATACTCCCTGGATGGCAACGTTCTCATCCGGGATTTCGTGTACTGTCCCTGTTCTCACAATCATCAAACTCATCAAATCTCAAAAATCAGTAAATTAACACATTGATTAACCCATCGCATGCCTAATTCTCGAGTATCAATAGATAGTGATTCCAAATTCATTATACATGCAAATATAGATATCTCAATATCTAATACTGATTTCACAACCTCGCTATCAATCACAGATAGCTCAAATGCCTAGCATTTATTTTACCAATCCTTCATTATACCTAGACATCTCAAATGTCTTATAATGAATACATGATTCTACGATCATCCTCAGGCATCTCAAATGCCCTACAATAGTCATATAAACCCAGTACCCCTTATATCTTGTAAGAGTTATCCTACTCTAGTGTCACGCACGCTACAAGCGGCGATATCAAGATTTGGTCGTTCCTTGGCTATATCAACATATATATATATAACCATACGCACAATATTCAATGCAATCAAAAATACCTTATGCATTTCACAATGCTCTAATATATATAGTAATGCTCGTACTTCGCACGTACCTTAAATCTCCGAAGTCCGAGCCAAACCTTGCTCGAGTTCCATGCCCCGAGGAACGATGTGCTAACACGATAAATAATTCACAATTATTTAAGAACATGTAACCCATGCTCAAGAACACCTATTACCCTCAAAAATATTGTCAACACATGACAATTAACCATTTAAAAGACCCGGGGCAGGGTACATGCAGGGAGGGAAACAAATGAGACAATATCGAAATTGTTCAAGAACACCCTACAAAATTTCGAACCCTTATCTCACAAATCGAACCCAATTAAACACCATAATTCATCTAAAATGTGAATTAACTATCAAAGCAAGAATCAACACCCCTTGCCAAAACCCCCCAAATTTTCGAACCAAACCCTACGAAATTCGAAATAAATTCGAACCAAAACCACCAAATTTAGCAGGGAAAACATGACAAGCATGGAAAAGGGGTAAGGAAGGTTACCCAATCGAAAATCGGAAGTAAATTGGTTGAAATCCGATAAACCCTAGAAATTGGGGATCGACGCTTTCCTGCAAAATCCGACTTCAAAACGCGACGAAACTCTCAATTGCCGGAGGGGATAGCTGCGCCTCGACGAGACGAAGCCGGTGGCGGGTCGCACGCGCCGAACGGCGGCCGGACGGCGGCGGGCGCACCGCTGGAAGCGGCGGGGGCGAGGGAAAATCGGGAATGGCTGAACACACGGGAAAGAGGGTGACGGGTTGGAGGAGGAGGAGAAGAAATGATTTTCCAATTAAAATTTCGGGTTCAGCTGGTATTTATAGCAAAAATACCCCGAAATACTAATAGCCCCACAAATACATCATGATTCATTAAAAATCATCTGTTTTCAAAAATTCTCTCTCTAACTCCAAAACCCCTTACCGGTGCCCACATAAGCACCCCAGATCCCGAGACACATCAAAAACCCAACTCTTAGGTTTTTCACCCAAATGAGAATACAATCTCAACCTCTGGATCCAACGATCCCAACTACCCAAATAAACGAGCCCAGAAGGCCCAACACCGCGATTAAACTCCAAATCGCCACGTAAAACAACTTTAGGGGTTATTAACACTCCGGGATTAACATCTATAATCCCTGGTCATCACACACAACACTGTCATCAAACTGTAAGCTACAGTTCACTATTACAAGTGTGGATAGTATAACTAGCACTTCTGATGTATTTTCCAAATCATAATAACCAATGCACATTTGATGCAATGTATGAAAACAAAGCTTTTTGTCTCAATAACACTTGTGCAGTGTGATCAAATACATGACATGTTTCTGTGGTCACTAGTACTGAAGCATCTCTAACCATATCCTCTATCAAGGTATACTCTCTCGTCTGTTGGGAACCAAAAATAACTATCAGGTATTACCTCTAGTCTGCAGGTAATTAACTGCTGCTGGAACTGAGTGGTCGAAAAGAATAACCACTCTGGTATCTACCCATAGCTCAGGGTATTTGTTGTTATGGCTGCATCTGTTCCTGAGCACGTAACAACATGCTCTGACTGACCCCCATCAATATCAGTTCCTATTATTCTTTCATATGGATCAATAGACATTTACATCCACAGTGACCTCGAAAAGATTTGGTATTCTACAATCTCATAGTACCTTCAAAACTACTAGAGCTGGATAAATTGGAGTGATACTTCTGAAACTTTTCTAGGACTACTTGGATTATAACAATGATAGTCACTTCATTAATCTTTAATCCAGATTTAACTACTTCGCACCACATCGTTGTCTTATTCATAGTCGTTATTTAATCTCTTCACTAGTGAATATCTATCGAGATTAAGCAGATATTTCCATTTCTCAAGCCCACGATAATCAATTATTATTTTTCATATAATCAGCACGACTTCTCGTAAACATTCTTTCTCGTGTCAACAAGAGGGAAAACTAGTCTTTCATCACTACAATTTCTCTAGATACTCTCATCTAGAAGAGTTCATATTGTAGTTTTTATTCATAAGTTGGACATATAAACTGGAACTGAACTACGACAGTCCCCATATCCAAGTCCTCACTCAAACCAATTCTCGTTGTTTCTCACAACAACTACACTCTATTCTTCATTTGAAATATTGCTAATTCCACTATTCTCAAGTTCTAAATTATCATTTCGACATGTACAGGTTTTGACGTAAACTCATACGTATTACCCTGGTCTTTCAGACTTAAATTCCCGATGTCAATCGACACAAAGCATTTTAATTAATTCTAGTGTTATCCCACTAATCACAAGAATAAGTCCCAAAGTGATAAAAAAATTTCAAAAACACTAAGTTAATTCAATTCACAGTTTACAGTGCCTACAGGTACAATAGATGGCTCTTAAAGTATGTATTGCTGCTACCTGCCCAAACACTAACTGTTCATCATAAAATCAAAACATCATATACAATCTCAAGTCAGAGATGTTCTAATCACTTCTTCTACATCATCATCCGGTCAGCAACTATCAGTGCTTACAAATAAAATTATCAAATTCTCTACATTCTATGCAACTCAGCATACTAAAATAGTCAGAGATATGACATCTAATTGTCCCTGCTTAATAATCCATTACATGTGTAACATCTCATTATCGAACATGTAAACATAGCAGGTAAGAGCAGATAAAATCACATAGTCAGACACATGCACAAACAATTCATTTGTGTCTATATTCAGTGTCCTAACTCTAATTCGAGCATATCCCAGATATATGCTCTGATACCAACTGTGAGGGCCCGTTCCTAATGTGGTGTTTAATTAACACATAATGATTAATTTGCGTAAACAGCGAAAGATTTAATTAAAATGTCTTGTCAAAATGGCCTTAAAAAAATTTTCGCTTTTAGGTGATACATATATAATGGTACTGAAAATATGTAAATCCAGTTTTCCAATTCAACATGTTACTCATCATATAAGCAAGTACATAACCAAGCAGTAATAGAATACTTAAAAATACAGATACTCGGGGCCCCAGTAATTTAAAATGTAGTTAAAAAGTACTCTAGCAATTACTGGGACTCAAAACATAAAACATATACCTGAGCTCGCTCTCAAGGAGCTCTGATATTCATCGATGCTTCATCTCGAGCATCCACAGTATGTCCAACTGTACCACCTGTCATGCCCATACAACAAAGACATGACAGGCCCCCGCGAAGGGGGTACGAGAAAGATCATCAATCAATCATCATGCTCGAGCAGGGCGTCGACACGCTCGTCGCTACGACATCTCTCTCAGTCGAGCCATCGGCGGTCCATCATCCCTCGTGCCTGGGCGACGTCAGCACACTCGTCGCTACGGCATCACTCAGCTCACTCTCTCCGCCGAGCCATCGGTGTGCCCATCATCCCCAGACACGCATCACAGATACCAACGGAAAAGTATGGGTATCAACGAAAGAATCGATAGGATCAACATGACATGCTCAATGCCCATGCGTGTCAATGCATCATGCAATATCATAATCTCATGTGATGCATCTCAATGTATCATGTCATCATATATCATGTACTTCACAAACTGCAGTTCAACATGTCATATAGTCACATAAGTAGCAAGTAATGACAAGTAAATCATGCCCCAGGAACATCACGTCTTTGCCAGACATCGTGATAGAACCGATTTTCTACGTACCTCGGACCAGCACTAACTATACCGAGTGCTCCTCAACAGCCCTGGATTTATTAAACCTAGTCATATATACTAAAAATTATCACTAAGTGCTTAAGTAGGCGCAATAGCTACAACAAGTTTTAAGGATGGTTCCTACTGATTTTCCTTCAAAATTCAGATTGACCAGTTTTCGTACAAAATTCTTAATAAACTCCTATGATGTCCAAATGACCCAAATCTAGTTCTCAAAGTTCAAAAACTCAAAGAAATTCATTTTCTTATATAACGATGTCGAGCTAATTCCTCCATTTAAAAGTAGGTTAAACACTAAAAACGTAGCTTTTGAAATTCTGATTTCCAGCTCGGGCAGTTTTAGTAAAATCGCCATAACTCTTCCATTTTAAATCCAAAGTGAGTGATTCTAGTGACAAAAGACAGCCAAAGCAAAGTACTAAAATACTTATTTCTGGACGTTTTCCGAAATTCCTAGTAAAAAATGCTCAGGAACTCTAAGAACACACTGCATGGGATTTTCGCCCACATGCAGGAGATAGATTGAACACTTAAAGTATAAAATTCACAACTACTCGAAAATAAGTCCGAATTGAGTCCTATTTTTTTTAAAACTCAAGAGAATGAAAAGATCTACAGGTTTTATTTGAAGACCGACAACAAATTCGAATATAACATTTATCAAAAGTTCAGAATTCTACACTGCATGTGCATTCTTTGCACATGCAGAGTCAAAACTGGCACTCCTTGATAAAATGAGCATATCTCACTCATTTTAAGTCCAAATTGCCTCACATATTAGCCACAAAAAGCCGACGCAATTATCTATAACTTTTGTTAGGGGCTTAAAGTCAGATTCCGAGCATAAGTGAATCGAAATTTCGAAATCATCTATTGCATGTAACATCAAAGTTTTACAGATTCTGGTTTAACAAAATGACACCAACATTTTCATGACTCTTCCTAGATTTTCGATGCATATTCCACAAAATCCAACTAAATAAAGATAAGAACAGGTTCATACCCTTGTAGACCCAAAAGTTTTCCACCATGGCTCCTTCCTAGCTTGAACTCCTCCAAACTTGCTCGAAAATTGAAAATTCTTGCACCTTACTAATGTTCTTGCCTTGGGGTTTCTAAATCACTAATTGCATGTAACATGCATTAGTAATTGGAAGAGAAAATTGGTGCTAAGAGAGGCTGAAATTCAAAACTTGAAGGTGGAAGAAAGAGGAGAGAAGGTGGAGTGTTGGGAATGAAGAGAGAGAGAGGATTTGCATGCCTTGAAATTCTAAATCTGAAATTCTTGGCTAGTGGTGTGACTTTCCATGCATAATTTGCATTATTTATAATGTATTTGATGTATTATGGAATCCATGTGTCAATACATCACTCCCTTGCAAGATTAATGGTCCAAAATCATGTACTAAACATGAGTTAAAATAATTAGTGGCATGTATTCTCCAAGTGCCATGTGATCATACACATGCTCATGCACTAAAAACATGTTCCACTACTTGGTTGACTTATCATAGTTCGGAACATCTTAATTCAAAGTCTATACTTTTAATTATCCAGGTTTGCTTAATCATCGTTAATCCGGACTAATTAGCATCGGAGCCTTACACAAAATGAACATGATATCATACTAAGTTGTGATTCTTGATCCACGCCTTAAATTGGAGTTCCTTGACTTTTCTTTGATACACTATATGATGATATATCAAAAAGAGCGATGATGAAAGAAAAAGTAACGAATGTGATGCAAGAGTTATTTTATTATTATAAAGTGAGATATGGAATTCTGGAAAGTCCAATTAGTGCATCAAGTTCTCAATCTTCAAAAAATTCCCAATCTGATAATTCAATGACGTTGAGAACGTACTTAAAAGATGAATTTTAAAGTACAAACTTGGTGGAAGGAGTGAACATGTCAAATCGGAGTTGGAGAAAAATTTAGGTGAGGATCCCGATGATGATGGGGAAAATTTTGATATCTTTAAATGGTGGAAAATCAATTCTCTCGGATTCCCTATTCTTTCAAAGATGGCCCGTGATGTATTACTTGTTCAAGTCTCTGTTGTTGCTTCTGAAGCAGCATTTAGTGCATGTGGTCGTGTTTTTGATGCTTTTAGAAGTTCATTATCTACTGTAATTGTTCAAGCATTGATATGTGACCAATAAATGTGGAAGAAGATTTGTCCGAAGTTGAAACGATGGAGAAAGGTATTTTCTTTCTTTACTTTTGTTTGTTTGATCATATTATTTTATTTATATAATATTGGGTTTTTTATTGTCTTGCAGATTTAAAAAATTTGGGGATTGATTCAGCTATATTGCATACGTAATTATGGAAAACATCAACAAATTATGCATGTAAGTTTCTATACAAATTTCTCTCATTCCCCCATTCTTAAAACTTATTGTGCTACTTTGAATATAATTCACAGATATTGGGTTATAGCATCAGTACATTTTGGCCCTTTTGCGGTGATTGGAAGTAGCAGTGTTGCACTACAATTGATGGTTGTTATGTTTGAAAGGAAGTTATAAATGAAGATGGTTGTAAACTGAAACATGTAGTAATGTGTGGTGATGTTATCTTTGATATTGGACAATATTGGAACATTGTGTTGTTTGAATTTTGTAACATCTCATGCTAGAATTTTGTAAATTATTATATGATTTGCCTTATTGGTGCTCATTTCATCTGTGTAAGAGTTTTTGTTTATTTTCTATGTGCACAGAAGGCTACTGGACGAAAACTCTAAGGCTGGAAATGTATGTTTATCATTTGTCTTCTTTCCTTTGGACAATAGTATGCAGGAGATAATAGTAGCAATAAGCAGAGAAGCTGCTCCTACTGAAGAACCGCTAATTATTTTTTATGGTTTGATCCCTTCCCGTACGTATGAAGATCTGAGTTTCCGGTGAAACTGATACATAAATGTATTGGTAGAAACTATCATGTTCTATTTTGTTTTTTGTTTTTTTTATTTAACTGTTATGTTCTAATGGTAAAACGATGGTGAAAAATTATACTTGTAACATAATTGCATGCATCCACAAACACACAATTGTTCAAGAAAATTGGAAATAAATTTCGGTTACTCGACACCACCCGACATATGTCGGGTATTGGAAAAAAAAACATTGGATTTGGGTAATGTTTTCACTGTCCAAAAATTCCAGGTACCCGACATTCGAATATCTGAACCCGCAAACCCGATCCGATCCACCCGTAATCATCGGTAGCTATCAGATTTTTTGAAGGGCTCTTAGTAGTAGTCCTTGGAATGCGTGAGATAAGCTGATTGGTTGCCTGATTTGCTGCGTCAAAATTAGCAACAACCGACGGAGACTTATCGATTTTCCGATGTAGGAGATCGGAGCTCCACACCAAGGACAGTTTGAGGTTCCTTATCTGGCTCAGAGCTACCTCCTTCCTTGGACCCAATATTTTCCTTCCCAGGGTTCCTTTTCGCATTCAAAATGTCTCGAAGATCACCAAATTCTTGCTGCCTTTCCAATCGGGTTTAGGGTTGTTGCCATTAACGTAACATTCTTCCCACGAGTGACCAATACGGTTACAATCTTTACGGTCTATATCTTCATCCGTGAGCAAAATTTTGGTTAAACCGAAGTAATCGATTTAATTCAAAATTTTGATTTTGATTTTTAAAAAATCGGTTAATTCGATTCAATTTCGCTTTTTATTTTAAAAATATCGATTAATCGAATTATTTTGATTAATGTAAAATTATTTTAATATTTTTTTTAAAAAAATCAATTTATCTAATTCTTTTATTTCTAAAATAAAATTATCTTATTTTTTTTAAAAAAAATTATATATTTTTTTTAAAAAAAATTATATATTTTTTTAAAAAATATCGGTAATTTAGTTACCGACCGAATTAACTGATACTTTGTTTGGTTTGATTCATTTGGTTTTAAAAAAATCGTTCGGTTCGATTATTGCCAAAAAATTGGGTAATTCGATTTTTAGAAATTCGATTTTAGAACGACCAAATACTCGGCCCTACATATATTATATTCGAACGTTTTTTTATAAATAGAATACATTATATTAGATAAAAACCATTACATAGTTTACAACAAATGGCATTCCAAACAACACTAACCACCGCATCTTAAGTAAATAACAGCAGCAACAACGGCCAGAAATACATAATATAAGAGATACACCGTTAGGCCTACTACAAGGAAAAGTGAAGACAACAACCAAGAGAGATACGTGACCAAGATCTTAAAGATGCAACTGTCTTCTTTGAACTGTGAAGATAAAGATAAAAGTGGTTGGGAGACGCCTTCAGATTGGGACGGACAAGCGCACAAGCCTCCATGACCAACAAACGCATCAGACCACACCCACCTTGGGATCCCAAGAAATGATCATCGAATATTATGTGATATTCGAACTTTTTATATCACATAATATTGCAATCGCAAGGAATTCAAATCAATCTTCTAGTGAAGATAAAAAAGATTATTTCTTATTTGTTCTCTTTATAAAATAAAATACACAACATAGAACTTAAAAATGACAGAAAACTTGTCCATTTAAGATAAAAGCTTTCCCACAAAAGGACGAACCTTGCAATAGGCTACCAGTGGTTGTGCTTTAGGCAAAGTCAAACCAGGACCTTCACTCATGTTAATTAGATTCTCTCCAATCCTTGCCCATTCAAAACACTGGATAACAGATCCCAATCCCAATCCTACCATACGCAATGCCAATCCCTCCCCCGGACACCCTCTCCTTCCAGATCCGAACGGCATTAATTTGAACCCATCCCTATTTCCCTCGACCCCTTCAAATCTGTCGGGATCGAATTTCCTCGGATCCTCCCAATTCTTGGGATCATTTTGTATCGCCCACAAATTCACTAAAAGCATTGTCTTCGCCGGAACTTGATAGCCTCCGATCGTGCACTTTTCAGATGATTCGTGAGGCCCGAGCAGCGGGCCAGCAGGGTACATTCGCATGGTTTCGCTTATGATGCACCTGAGGTAAGGGAGATTTGATATGTCTGATTCCTCAATCAAACGATCGTGTCCTACGTGGTTTTCGATTTCGATCTGTGCCCTTTTTAAGACTTGTGGATGGTTGAGCAGAAGGGATAGTGCCCATTCCAATGTTCCAGCTGAAGTATCTATCCCAGCCGCTAATAAAGTCTGTTACATGCAGAGACAGTACATGGTATGTTCAATAAATTGATTGTGCCTGTAGAAATAATCCATGCATTTGGGGTTTCTTCAAAATTAAATTAAAATAAAATAAGTAAACAAATTTCTTTGAGCTCCCAAATCCATCTCTTATTAAAAAGAATAAATTTGGTTAGTTTATTCGGTCATTTTGATAATGATTGCGCATTATTATTATTTTTTTAAATCAAAGTCGTGATCAAAGTCGCATCTCTGATGATATTTCGATCATTTTGATAAAAAATTTAAAATTAAGTTAGTTTAATAAAAAAAATTGTTTTTTTGAGTTAAATAATTTAAAAAAACATACAAGATTTAAAAAAAGAAAAACTATGCTAAAATATTTGACTAACTCGTATGGAGTTACGTACGAAATATTCCCTGAATAAGGAGCATCGTTGAACTTAAATAATTTGACAAACGCTTATACATGATAAGAGGTGATTAATATTTCAATCCCTCCCTTATCATATGTTTGATATGCATTATAAAAATTACGATACCTCGTCCGGCCTGTGTTTGGCCAGCATTGTAGGCATTATAAGACTTATTTTGGTGGTTAACATTACCTTGGGAGCAGGGGTAGACCATGAAATATTTAAACTCATTAAATTAATATTTTCATTAATTTAAACTCATTAAATTAATGTTTAAAATATTTTTTATTTATAAAAAATAAAAAAATCAGGAATATTGTTTTTGACCTTTGGAAAAAAAAAATTGTAACATTTTTTTAATCCAAAAAATCAAGACTTGCCAGCATTAGGCTTCTAATAATCTGATCATTATAATACTCCGGCTCCTTCTCCTGCAGTGATAATAACATTTCGATCATCGTCTCCTTCTTCCTTTCGCCGCCGCCATTACTGCTCATTCTTTCCTTACATTCTTGCACCAGTTCTTGCATAAACGAATCCCTCCTCTTCTGCAGCTCCACAAGTCTTTTCTCCAAGCCGCCGACCCCCGCCCACCTTAAAAACGGAAAGAAATCGCCCATATTCGACGCGCCACCGTACAGGAATGTATCAGACACAATCTCCCTAAATCTCTTCGCTTCCTCTATCTCCTCGACTTTTTCGCCGTAATACCTTTTCCCGGCAATCATTCTCATCATCACGTTCATTAAAGTCTCAAAAAACACGCTCTTCATGTCCACTGCAGATTTTCCGTCGCCGGAGATACGAATCAGCCGGTGGATCGTGGCTCTCACCTCGTCGGCGCGGATCCTGTGAAGCATTTGGAGCCTGTGGGTCGATAGTACCTCGATGGACGAGATTTTACGGAGGTTCCTCCAGTGGTCCCCGTATGAACTCCAGGCCAGAGAAGTGTAGTTGTAGCCCAGATATTTTCCGGCGAGTACATGGGGGCGGTTGGCGAAGATGACGTCGTTTTTGCTGAGACATTCCTCCGCGGCGGAGGGTGAAGATACAAGGAGTACACGGCGGGAGCCGAATTGTAGTAGAAGTATTGGGCCGAATCTATCGGAAGCCTTGGCCAGAGATCGGTGGAGGGGCTTCTTCAGGAGGTGGAGATGGCCGAGAATGGGCAAATTCAGGGCGGGGATGGGTGGGAAGTTTCGGAATTTGTTGAGGAAATGTGTGGTGAAGATGTAGAGGGCGAGTAGCAGTGGAACGTACAGAAAGGAAAATTGAGTATCCATTTTTTGGGGAGATGAAGTTTTCTGGAGGATGATGGGAATAATAATAAATGATATGATCATCGTAATAACCATTAGTTCTCTGTTGCACTTGTTGTATATATATATACAATATTTGTTTTATAAAATAACGTGGAAATTAAAATTTTAATTTTTAATTTTTGCTTTGGAGATGTAATAAACTTTTTTAATTGATTTTGTAGTTTAATACTTTCTCAAATATTTTTTTGATGTTATTGTGATTATCCAAATTAGCAGGGATCTTACGGTCATTTAACACATAATAGTAGTAGTATTTTCGGATTTGTAAAATGATCATACCACTAAGATGCTTAACCACTATAAGATAGTAAGATTATATTGTCTCACGTCCTTGGACAGACAAATGATATATTCAATTTGAGACCAAAATCTTATTTATCATTTCAATATTAATAATTACATTCTTGTCAATATTTATTATCGTAATGCCAATCATAATTTGATTAACCTCCAAAAAATTTATCGTACGAGATCGTTAATTTAACAAAAAATTGATTGTATAAGTACGCAACGCATGCACAAAAACACTAATCGATTATTATGCTTAAATCTTAGTTTATGATATATATAATGTAATATTTTTAAATATTATAGGATAAAATTAACTTATATGTATTTAAAATTGACCAAATTAATCGATTAACATGGTAGTTTAATGTCATTTACCCGGCCTGAAATCGGAACCGGACTAACAGGTTCCGAATCGGTAAGATATCGGTCCGGATCTGTTCTACCATTCCGGACTGGTATCTTACCAATTTCGGACTAAACGGATCCCGGTTTCGGATTGAAACCGGAACATGATCCAACTTTTTTTTTATTTAAGGTAATATAGGTTAGATTTAAAAAAAAAAAATATCAACAAACCGGTTCCGGGTTGGAACCGGTCCAACCTGGAACCGGATCCGGAACCGGATCCGATCTGATTCCTTACCGGATCGGACCGGTTCCAGACTTAGCGGATCCGGAACCGATCGGTTCCGGATCGGGTCGGACAGGATTGGACCAATAAGCACCCCTAACTATATTCTATATATAACTAATGCTCCATAAATTAATAATCTTTACTATATAATATTTTTTATTCATTCCGATTTGTGTTAAATGATGAAGTAATAATTCGGGCAAAGTGTATGCACCCCTTGTGAAATTTGAAATAGGAATAAAGATCTATGTGTAAAATAAATAACCCTTTCAATCCATATTTTTTTTAAAAAACATAGCTATTAAACATAGCTATTTAAACCTTGTGTAACCTTTGTATTTTTTAGAAAAACATAAGCTAAAAATCCATGTATTTTTAAACAATATCTTTAGAAACTCATAAACTTAAATCAGCTTGATTCTGTATTTACAAATTCACGTGTTCTAAATGCATATGAGAATATGTATTTCATATTTTATTCTTCTATTAATTTTTGATAATTTTATTTATTATTTTACTATAAACGAAAACTCAAATGAAGGCTTCCTTGGAAATGCAAATTGACATATCGTAGTAAAAATTGAATAATAGAATGTTAAAGAATAGCTATATCATTCAAGTAAAAATAAATTTTTAGAGTATCTAAATGTCAAAAAATGAATAAATGAATAAAATGTGAAGTACTATTATCATATTCATTTAGAGCCAATTAAAGAATCGAGTTAGTTTAAGCTTATGTTTAAAAAACAAATGGATTGTAAACTTATGTTTTAAAATCACGTGGGTTTTTAGCTTACGTTTTTTATAAATACGTGGGTTTAAACTCTACTTAATATTAAACGGGGTTTAAACACATTGTTTTAAAAATACACAGGGTTGAGATGTAATATATTTTACACAGAGATATTTGTGTTAATTTCAAATTTCATAGAGTTTAAACACTAAAATTATCAAAATTGTTAACCATCATAATATGAATCTATTGTTATGATTTTTATATCTTGCTACACAAACATATCTAATATAATTTATTCTTAATTTATATTGTTTAGTAAGTAATTTTTTTTATATAAATAAATAAAATAATGTAATAATAAACATAGAGCAGACTATTTAATTCCGACTATTTGTAATGACGTGTAGGGGAGATTCTACGTGGGCTTCAGGGGGCAGCTTTGCCCTCCTCAAATATTTTTTGTTATTATGTATTTAGTTACCAACATGCTCTCGTGATCGAGTGGCATAGTCATATAACTCTGAAACATGCAATCAGGGTTCAATTCTATGTGGGAACATAAGTGAAGTGGCTTCTATTGGGTGTTATTTTTTGTTTTGGTAAACATTTTAACTTCCTTAAAAAACAAAGAATATTATTATATCTTTCGTTGAAGTAATTTAAGGCAAACTTAGTTTAATATACTTTTTTCCTTAAAAAATGGATAAACATCTTCATCAAATTTTTATTGTCTATAAAACAAATGATTTCTTATCATGAAACAATACTTATTTATTATTCCGTTCATTCTAATCCGGAATAACACTTAGCAGTATAATAATTTACAATTAACCAATTGAAAATTATAAAATATCGATAAAATGCCAAAAACATATCACCATAAAGTATTATTTCGCCACATACGCACTCTTATAACTCTCTCAAAAAAATGGGTCTCTTAAACATGTAAATAACCAACTGTTTTCGTTTTTGAAATTGAGCAAACTCCTTCCTTGAATATCATGAACTGAGCATTCTGATAATTGTATTATTACAATTAAATTCGGTAAGTGTATTATTCTTGAAATCAAACAAATCTATTTCTTGAAATAATCTCATTGTAATTATGTAAGCAAATAGGACTAATTAAATACAGGGACGTCATGTGCTGTGCGGAAAAAAATTGTTAGCCCCCTCCACCTATCAGAAAAAAAATACAAGGATGAATACACATAGTGGGGATAGGGGTAGCTGCCCCTCAATTTTTAAAAAAAATATGTATATACATTATATTAATTTTTATTATTTATATTTATATTTTTGTCCCTCCTCAACACGCAAGCTAGATTCACCCCTGATGACGTGCACACTTTGCACTAGACCAATTGGCTGATCTTAATTGGACTAACACAATAAATAATTGGGAAAATTGTGGGTCGGTACCCTTTCTTGAAACTTAGTTCATCATAGTTCAGTTAAAAAATATTAGTTCATCTAGGTCCATTCTTGGTTGAAATGACTATAATAACCCCATGTGGTCCACGCGGTCCAATCAACTCTTAATAAAATTATTTTTTATCACTAAGAAAATGTTTAAAGAACAAATATGCATCTATATACTATTTATCCTATTCTTTATCCTATTATTCATCAAACAGTAGCATTATGAACATGAGATCCTTCAGTTTCGTCATCTCGGGTGAACCCAAGAGCATACTTTTGCAAAGGACTCACACTTCATATAACGTTCTTCTAATTATAATTCACAACCCAATTTTAAAATCATGTTAAAAATAAATAACAGGCACATCATGCTTCCGTATTACAATAAAATTTTAACAAATTGAAATATACCATTTTGACAATAACGGCACCGGGTGAGGTGGGTCGCAACGTCACCAGTCAAAAACTTACTGCCTCTAGACTTGGCTCCTCACAATCCAACCTCCGCTCACGGGCGATGTTAGTCTGCTAGTTATCCGACTCCTTCAGAAACCGTACAGCATAGCCCTAATTCATTTCCTACCTTACGGCGTAAAGTATAATCAAGATATAATAAAGATTTAAAGAAATCTGGGAGATAGATGGGCAACAACCTTTTATTCTGGAATACTTATAACATCTCTTACATTAAAGCATCTCGTTTTGGGAGGAGACGAACTTGATTAGCCTCTCATATAAATGAGGCTTGACTCAAGAACACATAAACTACCAACAAACAGAACAATAATACAAACGTTTACAAAAGAAAGAAAGAAAAAAATATTACCAAGCTACGAAAGTTGAAATATTACAAAGCTTGGAGACTCTAATATTTATTTCAGAAAACTATGGAGAATTTTCGATGTCCTTAACTTCCTGAATGCCTTGGTATTTATATAAGTCTGGAGGTGGATGTGAAATTCGGACTTCAATTCTTGTTTATAATCAGACGTCATTGCATGCGTCTTCTCTCTTGTTTGGTATCTTGTGGTCCCTTCGACTTTCCGCCGAAGAGGTTGTCCTACCATTTTGTTATCTTTTGCAAATAGTAGTGGTCCTTGTCAGAGTCACATGACTCTTGTCTCCTTGTGGTCCCTAAAATTTGGCATTTGCGATCCGCGTGGGAATCTTCCACGTTTGCCTGGTCCTGCTTTGTCTTCTTTTTTCTGGTCCCTCTTGACAGGGAATCCTTTCCCGAACAGTGGTTCTTTCTGCTCAAGAAAACTTGGGCATATGTGGTCTTGCCATCTTCCAACATGAGCCATGTTGCAGAACTTCCGGCAGGTGTCTTTGGTCGCCGGAATCTTGTTGTCCCACAATATTTGCCTTTTCTTTTCAAATATTTCCTCGGCAAATTTTGTAGTATGACTTGTCATAGCGTTAACCATGAATGATCTGTCCCTGTTTTTTTGGAAAATTTTGAACGGATACTTGACTTTGTCCATCTCAGTGAGAAAGACCCATAATCCCCATGCTCTTCTGGTAGTGATGTCGTCCTCTGTGAGCGGGGAAACTAGTGTTGTTCCTTCGGGCGGTGGTTTTATTTGGTCAACCGCCTTCCAGTTAGGCCTTTGTAGCTTTATGAAATGGAAGTTAGGATGAATGTATTTTCCTGTAATTTCTGGAGCTGCAGTTAAGAATTTAAGCTCCAGAATATCCCCTCGTCCGATTGTATGATTATTTTGTCAAGAGTCATACACCCCTCATAGATCCAATCCGGTAATTTTGTGATTTCCGAAAACTTGGTGCTGTGGTAAAGACTGAGGCTAGGCAGCCAAAATCAAACCACTCCCGAACACTTTCTGGTTTGACACCAGGATGCATCCACATTCTTGGGTATTTTCCTGACCAGTCTGCTGTAATTTTTCCAGGAATTATACCCACTCTTGTACAAAGTTTTACCCAAATTCTCTGATATTCCTACAAATGGGGAGTTGGGGAAACTTTATTTTCGTTAGTAATAACCTTCAATTTGCCCGCCGATGGCCTAAGATTAATCTCTTCCTCTTTAACCCCTGAGGTGCTAGGTTGGCTTGATTCTTCAGATATCCTAGATACCTGAGAATTAATTTTTCCTTCTGTATCTGCCCCTGAAAGGATCAATATTAGGACTTGTAGTGGTGGTACTTGAATCCCCCACACCGGTTGATGAGCCCGGCTCTCTGAAACACGACTTTAGATTCACCGCTGAAGCATCCCGTCGGAGGGAATATAAAGACTGTCCCATAAACAGGTGTATGCGTGCATGGTAGCCTTCATAAACTGTTGGACCTTCGTGAGATCCAGTTCCTGTACTTGACCCGCAACCTGGGAATTGATCACCAGGCCGTTGATCTTCTTGTCTAGCTCCTCCAGATTCTCTCGGAGGTGCTTTGATCTCGTTATGATGGAATTAGCTTCACTTGCTTCCATCTCTCGTCAAGAAATCTGCAAGAATATTTTTATCAGATTTCACAATGACAATCTTATAATCATAATATTGGCATTCAACTTGCCATCTTAAAAGTCTAGCCTTTTCTGATTTTGATTCAATTTTATTTTTTAAAAAGGCCTTGACACTCATATTATCTATTTTCAAGATAAATTTCTTTGCAAGTAGAAAAAGTGGCAATTTCTTAAAAGCCTTTCGAACAGCAAAGAACTCCTTCTCGTTGATGTGCCATCTGATAACTTCATTGTTATCAAATAGCCCACTGCAATATCTGCATGGCACTTCTTCTTCTCGTGTGACTTTCATGAGAACTACAACCCACCAATGATCACTGGCATCTGTGTATAATACCAGTTCATCCTCATCGTTTGGTATTGCAAGCTTTGGTAGTTGCCTGCAAACCTCCTTAAGCTGTTTGATAGCTTGTCTGTGATTTTCATTCCACTCAAACTTAACATCTTTCTTGAGTAGTGTTCTGAACACCTTCCTGTGGTTTGCTAGATTGTTGATAAACATCCCAGCAAAATTAACAACTCCTAAAAACTCTGAAGTTGTTTTAAATCCTTGAGGTCATCCGGATATCCTTGTACTTTTTCAACAATATGATTCTAAAGGATAATTCCAGATTTGTCGATCTTGACTCCAAGGAACTCGATTTGTCTTGTAGCAATCACTGCTTTCTTTTCGGAAAGCATTAATCATTCCTTGTAACAAACATCTGAAAGATTTCCAAATGTTTAAGATGTTCTTTCATGTTTTTCGACGCTATAAGAATGTCGTCAATATACACGAACATGAAGCTGAAGTAATCCTTGAAAAGATTATCCATCTTTCTTAGATATATCTGGGGAGCATTCGCTAATCCATTGTCATAACATTCCAGATATAATGTCCTTGTGGTGTGGAGAAGGCTGTGAATTTTCTGCTTGTGTGATGTCCTGGGATTATTGGTATTAATCCCGGAGGGTTATTAATCTTTAATAGATTTTTCTATTGTGGCAATTAGGAATTAATTGTGGTTATATGATTCTTGCGGTGATAATTACTTATCTTGGTAAAAAATGCTTAGTCACGTGGTATGGGTGACCTGGGGTGCATTTCGGGGTGCATGTTATACATGTTGGGTGTTTGGGTGTTATAATGGTTTAAATATGTTGGTTTGTAATTTTTGTAAAGCATGATTTAATGGTGATTTTGATGCATTGCAGTAAAATGCTTTTAAAATATCATGTTGGGGTATTTTATACATCATGCTTATATTATGACACACATTTAACCCCAAAGATGGTAAGGGCCACTTGCATACCACTTTATATCCCATCACCCCCCTCTCTATCAGTTTTTGTCCCCAAAACCCCATCCTTTCACCTAAGAACTCCCATTTTCGTTTCTGAAACAAGAGGAGAGGAGAAAGCTTTGAAAATGAGTCTTTTTGTGAGTTTTTGCTGAAAACTTAAAGCTCAAGTGGTAAGCTTTCATTATGGTAAAGTTTTGTTGAGTTTTGGTTGGGCTTGTAGCTTGTTTTTGGGGTTATAAAGGTGGATCTTGGTCCAACATGTTGTCTATGTTTGGGGGATGTATTTTAAGGTTGTTTTGTGGTTTAGTGTTGTGTTGGATGGTTGATCTTGGTGGTGTGTGAGTTAGGGTGTTGTTGGAAGCTCATTCTTGGGGGTTTCTCGTGCATACAGGGCTGCTCGATCGATCCGAAAATATTTTCGATCGATCGAGCATGGCAGAATGTGTTTTGTGGCGTTGGAACAGTGGACCGATCGATCGGGATTTTGACCGATCGATCGGAGGGTGGTTCTCGATCGATTGAGATGAAATTTCGATGGATCGAGATGGCCAGTTTGTTGGTGCCTCTTTTGTTGTTTCTTGGCTCTTTTTGGGTGTCTTGCATGCTTCGCCCCGGGTTATTTTTAATAGGTTAATTGTCATGGATAGACAATATTTTTGGGGTTTTATACATGCTTAGCCGGGAACTTTTATAATTTGGTAATCGTCATAGATAGACGATATGTTTGGGAGTTTTGAACGTGCTTGGGCACATGGTTGCATGCTTATGCTTGATTGTGGGTTGTTTATGTGTTTTAGCACATGTTTCACGGAGCATGGAACTCAAGCCAGGCTTGACATGGGCTACGGAATTCTAAGGTACGTATGACGTACGAGCATAGCCTATTATAATGTTGCAACTGTAAAATGCATGGTATGTGATAATTGCATTAAATGGGCATTGGAACACATGGTATGTGATAATTGCATTAAATGGGCATTGGAACACATGGTGTGTGATAATTGCATTATATGGACATTGAAATATGTGGCACGTGGTAATTGCATCGAATAGGTATTGAAATGCATGGTGTATGATACTTGCTATAAATGGATAACGATATGCGCGGTAAATGGTATTTGCGTCAAATGGATTATACATTGGGAATTATATGGTGCCGCTTTTGAGCGAGCAAGGATTGGGATGTTGTCACCGTTGGCCGACCATCGGTTATGACGCCGCTATTGTTGAACGTGCGTGGGGTCGAAATGCCGCCATTGTGGAGCGAGCTATGACATAGAAATATGGAGTCAATTGCTAAATATATGTGATTCTGTAGTATTCTATTTTGATGGTTTAATCGTATTTGGTTATGGAACTGGTATAGCATGAATGGATTTAATTGATCAATGAGATGATCAAATGGCTTTTGGGAATTTAATGGTTTGGTTATTTTGAGAACATGGACAATACAAGGGATCCCAGATGAGGGTGTTACCATCCAGGGAGTATATTTAATTATGGCATTTACATTCTGTAAATTATGAATTGCAATGTTATGGTTATTGGATTGGTGGTATTGGTATGCTCACCCCGTGTGGGGGCTGTCTCTGTTGGGGCAGGTGTTACAGGTGTAGCAGCAGCTTTGGAGTTGAGCTCGGGCTGTTGATTTGAGGTACTTCCAGGATCGAGGTACCAGAGCTAGTTGAATAAGTGCATTGATCCAGAGTTGAGATCGAGCTGCGCTTGGGAGGTGCTTCCAGATTGAAGTGCCAGTAACGGTACCCGGTAGAGTCTTTATACATTAGATACACGCGTGTTCATTGGGTACTCTTATGTGAGTACATTATACGTGTATATGGAATGTATAAATGGGCTACGGCTCTTCTCGATTCATTTATGGTTTGCATGCAATTAAATACGGAATTGTTAAATGAACTAAGAGCATGTTAGTGTATTATGAGGGTGCATGTTATATGAATAATCTTGGTTGGGGAATTTGAATATTATGTGGATTGAAATGCAAGAAATTTTCTGGATTGCATGTGGTGTTGCACTTGCATATGGTTTTCCCCATGATAGTATGATTATATGCACTAATGGTATGGCTTAATACACAATAACGGGTTAAGGGCACGGGGGTCCTTACATTAGTGGTATCAGAGCAGTGGTTAGCTCTTTGGGGCTGTTGAGGGCCTAGGAACATGTTAATGGGAATGAGAAGCACATACTTATGCATGATTGCTTATGTGCAATTATGATATGTGTTCATAATTGGAATATGCTATTGCTAATCATGGTGGTTGCAGGGTCTTATGAGACATGGACTATGCATTACGGTTGCATAGATATACATCGGAGTGATAATTTTAATGCTTTGCCGCTAAATGTTGGAGCGAGGTGCATGAAAATACACTCATGGCGATGTTTATGGGAATACGGGTTATGCATTACGGTTGCATGCACGTCGAAGCGATGAGGCCGCTGTCGTGTCGAAGCGATGGTAAATGCCGCTGTCACGTCGAAGCGATGATGCCGCTGTCGTGCCGAAACAATTATTGGAACACGGGATATGCATTACGGTTGCATGCGTGGCGTAGCGATGTGAATACTTGCCGCTGTCATACCGTAGCGATGAGAGAATATTTGCCGCAATATGAAGCGAAGAACACGGCCGCTGTCATATTAATAGCGAGGGATATTATTTTCCGCTGGTATTGTCGAAGCGAGGGGTATTTCCGCTGTCATGTAAAGCGAGGGGTATTTCCGCTGTCATGCCGGAACGATGGTAAATGCCGCTGTCGTGTCGAAGCGATGGTAAATGCTGCTGTCATGTCGAAGCGATGGTACCACAATCATGTCGAAGCGATGATGCCGCTGTCGTGTCGAAGCGATGTTACATGCCGCTGTCACGTCGAAGCGATGATGCCGCTGTCATGACGTAGCGATGCGATCGGGAACAAAGTACTACATGGGTGTGAGTACCTCTTGAGTCCGCGATTATTCCGGGTATTTTATTGGCGATGGTTCATGCCGCCGGGTATTTTATTGGCGATGGTTCATGCCGCCAGGTATCATATAGCGATGGTACATTCTGCTACATCTATGGCGATGCTTCATACCGCCGGATATTCTTTGGAGATGTTTTATGCCGCTGATTCTATAGCGATGGATTATACCGCTATGTGTGTAGCACTGGATTATGCCGCCTACGAGCGATGGATGCTGCTTGTGTACCGCTGGTGAACGATGGATAAAGGTATTTCGCTATCTTGATAGCGATGAGGTATGTCATATTACTTTTGTTATCATTATTGTGGATATTATGTGTTGTTTTATACCGTCATGTGTTTGACGATGAGATTATGAGTGTCGTGTATCGACGGGTACCGTCATGTGTTTGACGATGTTATTTGGGATGTCTATGTGGACGCGTGGCGTCGTTTTAGTGAATAATACATTCGTGTTTATGTATTTGGTTGTATGGTTGAGTGCCGATGGTGAGCACATGGTAGAGTCTGGGTCACTAGTTGACAAGACCTTTTTGCCGAGCAGGTTTGCTCGAGGGAGCATCGGATGCATTGTACCGGTGTGTATACGCATCATGTTGTGGAGGTAAATATTTGCTTAGCAATGATACCCTTGGGTATGCTCGTTGGATTGGATACGGCCAAGTGATTGGTGATAAGAGTAGTCATTGAGGAAACTACTCGCTCGTTGTTGTGATGTAGGGTAGGCATGGTTACACCCACCCTGAGGATGTGGAATAAATCTTAATGGATTAGGATTGCATGTTAGAGGAGCAAGGACACCGGGTTGTCCGTTATGCTTGGTGTTTTAGAGATATGTTGGGCGATGACCCACAACTCTAATGGTTTGTACGGTATGGTATACCGGGTTAAGACGGGTGTCACGTTGGTAGTTGGTATAAGCCTATGGGGCCAGCGAATCGCTAGCCAGTTATGGTTGCAGTACTTTGGTGGGCTTGTGTTAGCCTTTATGCTGCTCGTTGGATTCGAGATGGATGAATCGTATGGCGATACGATAAGGGTTATGATAAGACTCTTGTAGTCTCTATGAGGCATGGTGTTTGAGGTAGGGAATACCTCACGGGGACGTTTATACGCCATTGTTTTGAGGGACTTGTACTGGGACAGCTCAATTTTGTTGGTATTACCAACGTGAATGTCAACAAGTCGTTGTTAGCTCTAGCTGAGCATCCTTGCATATGGCATGCAATGGGAGTCACAATGGTTTGTGAGATATAGTTAGTGGGGTGACACTACTATATTGATTTGTCTCTTGGATAGATTTGGATTGTACTGTCTTGGAGACAGCTTACATCGGCCGTGGATTGATTGTAAATCAGCCATAGTAAGCATTTCTGGTGTTGGACCGAGTAATGGATTTCTTACCTCGATGAGACGTTTGAGGAGACGTCTCCGGAGAGATGCTCGATTGTGGAGTACTATGACATTAGTACAGAGCATCGTTGGGATGTGTATACGTGGCGTATACGGATTTTAGATCGGGTAATGGAGGTATTGATGCACTACTCTAACCAGTTGTGCATTTCTGGGTTCCGGGATATGTTTTGGTGTAAATATACCCAGGTCTTCCGAACGGTGGTTCGAGGATTGGAGGATCATGGATTCATGCCTTTTTCCTTAAGAGGAAGGCGGTATTATGATACCTACCGGTTGAATCTTTTGGGGAGATTCGTTATTTTGGTTCGTGTGGTAGTGATGTTGAAATCACACCCTTTGGTTTTGGTTTGTCAACCATTATTCTCCATGTAGTGAGAATAATCGAGGTTTGGCAGTGGTTTGGAATTTTGGGTATGTTTGGAAATACCCGAGTCTATTGCATTGAGTATGCATTTTGTGTTGGTGCGTGGGCATGTATGCCGTGTGTGTATACGAATGCCAACTTTATTTTGTTCCTTGTTGAACGTCGAGTTGTATGCTCGGTTTGGTGAATCTCCGGTGGGAGATCGTGGCAAATTGAGATTGGTAATCTCGATGGCACGATGTATTCTGAGGAATAATCGTGAGGTCCGTTTGACTTCCCTTGTGAGGACTTATCGTGTTTTAGGACCATGGTAATTCTTGTTGGATAATTCGATAGCCTTCCTGTTTTTAGGATTGTTAAATCCCAGGATGAACGAGGGATGGCCAGGATTCAGATTTGTTTAGTGTCGTGGATTGACACGTATGGCAGGAATGCAATTGTTTGTTTTACATGACCTCTATGGAACTTGAGACTTTGAGGAGTCTTAATGGTGTGTCAGGTCCAAGATATTATTTCTTGGAACACCTTTTTTTAGATTTCTGTGGTGAGGTGTTTTGTGTGGATCAGTGACCGTGGGTAACCCGGTCCGGATTGCAATTGGTGCAACTACTCCTTTGGAGGAGATGGACTGGGAAGCAGAAACTGGATTTTTCTGTGAGTATACTGTTTATACTAGTGGTTCCCATCATAACGATGCGTGTCAAGCATCGTGGGCAAGTGGTGAATATCATGGAATGATATCTATGTCAGAACCAAGGGAGATTTGGTTGATTTGAAATTGTGGTGGAATGACTTCTGGGACGATTCACATCGAGGTATGTTGTTATCTTATGGGTTTGTGTGGATTTTGACGTTTGCTCTATTTTAGAGCTTGGTGCGAGATTGATGTTCTCGCAGTTGTTAATTCGATTCTAATGTGATCCAGAATCGGGCTCGTGGTTTTATTTTGGTTGGTGTAGCCTTGGTGTTACGTGGAGTACACCGGTGCAAATTTCGAGGACGAAATTTTATTAGTGGGGGATAATTGTGATGTCCTGTGATTATTGGTATTAATCCTGGAGGGTTATTAATCTTTAATAGATTTTTTTATTGTGGCAATTAGGAATTAATTGTGGTTATATGATTCTTGCGGTGATAATTACTTATCTTGGTAAAAAATGCTTAGTCACGTGGTATGGGTGACCTGGGGTGCATTTCGGGGTGCATGTTATACATGTTGGGTGTTTGGGTGTTATAATGGTTTAAATATGTTGGTTTGTAATTTTGGTAAAGCATGATTTTAATGGTGATTTTGATGCATTGTAGTAAAATGCATTTAAAATATCATGTTGGGGTATTTTATACATCATGCTTATATTATGACACACATTTAACCCCAAAGATGGTAAGGGCCACTTGCATACCACTTTATATCCCATTACCCCCCTCTCTATCAGTTTTCGTCCCCAAAACCCCATCCTTTCACCTAAGAACTCCCATTTTCGTTTCTGAAACAAGAGGAGAGGAGAAAGCTTTGAAAATGAGTCTTTTTGTGAGTTTTTGCTGAAAACTTAAAGCTCAAGTGGTAAGCTTTCATTATGGTAAAGTTTTGTTGAGTTTTGGTTGGGCTTGTAGCTTGTTTTTGGGGTTATAAAGGTGGATCTTGGTCCAACATGTTGTTTATGTTTGGGGGATGTATTTTAAGGTTGTTTTGTGGTTTAGTGTTGTGTTGGATGGTTGATCTTGGTGGTGTGTGAGTTAGGGTGTTGTTGGAAGCTCATTCTTGGGGGTTTCTCGCGCATACAGGGCTGCTCGATCGATCCGAAAATATTTTCGATCGATCGAGCATGGCAGAATGTGTTTTGTGGCGTTGGAACAGTGGACCGATCGATCGGGATTTTGACCGATCGATCGGAGGGTGGTTCTCGATCGATCGAGATGAAATTTCGATCGATCGAGATGGCCAGTTTGTTGGTGCCTCTTTTGTTGTTTCTTGGCTCTTTTTGGGTGTCTTGCATGCTTCGCCCCGGGTTATTTTTAATAGGTTAATTGTCATGGATAGACAATATTTTTGGGGTTTTATACATGCTTAGCCGGGAACTTTTATAATTTGGTAATCGTCATAGATAGACGAGATGTTTGGGAGTTTTGAACGTGCTTGGGCACATGGTTGCATGCTTATGCTTGATTGTGGGTTGTTTATGTGTTTTAGCACATGTTTCACGGAGCATGGAACTCAAGCCAGGCTTGACATGGGCTACGGAATTCTAAGGTACGTATGACGTACGAGCATAGCCTATTATAATGTTGCAACTGTAAAATGCATGGTATGTGATAATTGCATTAAATGGGCATTGGAACACATGGTATGTGATAATTGCATTAAATGGGCATTGGAACACATGGTGTGTGATAATTGCATTATATGGACATTGAAATATGTGGCACGTGGTAATTGCATCGAATAGGTATTGAAATGCATGGTGTATGATACTTGCTATAAATGGATAACGATATGCGCGGTAAATGGTATTTGCGTCAAATGGATTATACATTGGGAATTATATGGTGCCGCTTTTGAGCGAGCAAGGATTGGGATGTTGTCACCGTTGGGCGATCATCGGTTATGACGCCGCTATTGTTGAGCGTGCGTGGGGTCGAAATGCCGCCATTGTGGAGCGAGCTATGACATAGAAATATGGAGTCAATTGCTAAATATATGTGATTCTGTAGTATTCTATTTTGATGGTTTAATCGTATTTGGTTATGGAACTGGTATAGCATGAATGGTTTTAATTGATCAATGAGATGATCAACTGGCTTTTGGGAATTTAATGGTTTGGTTATTTTGAGAACATGGACAATACAAGGGATCCCGGATGAGGGTGTTACCATCCAGGGAGTATCATTTAAATTATGGCATTTACATTCTGTAAATTATGAATTGCAATGTTATGGTTATTGGATTGGTGGTATTGGTATGCTCACCCCGTGTGGGGGCTGTCTCTGTTGGGGCAGGTGTTACAGGTGTAGCAGCAGCTTTGGAGTTGAGCTTGGGCTGTTGATTTGAGGTACTTCCAGGATCGAGGTACCAGAGCTAGTTGAATAAGTGCATAGATCCAAAGTTGAGATCGAGCTGCGCTTGGGAGGTGCTTCCAGGATTGAAGTGCCAGTAACGGTACCCGGTAGAGTCTTTATACATTAGATACACGCGTGTTCATTGGGTACTCTTATGTGAGTACATTATACGTGTATATGGAATGTATAAATGGGCTACGGCTCTTCTCGATTCATTTATGGTTTGCATGCAATTAAATACGGAATTGCTAAATGAACTAAGAGCATGTTAGTGTATTATGAGGGTGCATGTTATATGAATAATCTTGGTTGGGGAATTTGAATATTATGTGGATTGAAATGCAAGAAATTTTCTGGATTGCATGTGGTGTTGCACTTGCATATGGTTTTCCCCATGATAGTATGATTATATGCACTAATGGTATGACTTAATACACAATAACGGGTTAAGGGCACGGGGGTCCTTACAGCTTGCTTCCTCCATTTTAATCTGGTAGAACCCAGACTTGCAATCGAACTTAGAAAAACACTTTGGCATTCTTGATGCTATTTACCAAATGTTCTCTGCTTAGGATAAAATATCCATCGAATTTCAAGATTTCGTTGATCCCTTTATAGTTGATCACCAATCTCAGCTTTTCTCGTTTAATTTCTCCATGATTCCGAACAAAAAATCCTGGGCTGCTGTATGGAGAAATACCTGCTGAGATTAACTTAAGGTCAAGGTGCTCCTTAAGTATGATCTGCATATCTTTACTATCTTTCTGGTCATGGGAATCGCCTTGTACCTAACACTCGTTTTCTTTTCCAGTTTTTACCTTCAAAGTAGCTCTGAGCTCATTTTTGTTCCACCATGCTAGTCAATCATTGTTGTAGTTCCTACGAATCTTCCTTTTTACATCCTCTCTTGGAGGGTAGTTTCAGGTTGTGAAACTTTTTCTCGTAATGCGTTTTTCAGTAACAACAGGGTTTCTGGAGTCACTCTTTCCTCACATATTAACCCAGTCAAAAGTATGAGAATCTTTTTCACAAGGACCTTGTTGTCGGAACTGAAGAATTGTCTCTCCAAATTTCCGCTGTCTTTCATCTTCGGGTGTCGAAGTTTTCTTTCATCACCACGTTTGTTGGGAAAACTAATGAGGAATTTTCTGTGAAACGCCTCCCGTAATCGTTGTACCATAATCTTATGATCACACAGAGTTGTGAAAATAAGTCTTCTCGTTTCATTCTCTTGAGTGAATGTCTTGAATGTCTGTAGGAAATTGTTTCCTAACAGCATATCGGCACCTGTATCATGGAAATATATAGGTGGAGGTTTGACTTTGTACCATGGGGTACCGCCTGCTACGCCGATAATTATTTCTACTCCCTGGACTCCTTATTTAAGAATAAGGATCCGTTTGAAAAATTCTCTTCCGGCAATGGCTGGTAATTTCTCACCAACTTCTTTGGTGACGATTTCTCGCATGGCAGTGGATATTCCAGTCCTGAGTCAATGTAGACTGCAAAATATTCTGCCCGGTACTTCTCATATAACATCCCAACGGAGATGTATATTGAGAATGGATTGGTGGTCATCGAATTCGGTATCTCTTTCCGTCAGTCGTGAATTCCATTCCATCTTGCAATCTTTCCCAATGTTTATGTTCCTCGAGAAATTCAATCCCTAGAATAAGCTGTTCTGGGATCCTTCCAGCAATTCCTTCAATTGTGAGATCAATTTCACCAATTTGAAGGTTTCCTTGAAATTTTCCAACTGTAGGTTGTTGCAAATAATATAGGACATCATCGGGGAAGATATTTTTCTTCTCGGTGATGTCGAAAATTATCCGCACTTCTCTCCAGCCTTCTGGACATTTCAGTTTTCCTGTTGTTTTGAATACATCAGGGATTTTCTGAATTCTGCTTGAGACCGCCTTTTGTTTTTCCCTCGGATAGTTGTTGATTAACCTATCCTATTGGAAAGACATCCCTTCGTGGCTCGATCATAAGGCTCCTGCTTCTATTCAGACCATGTTGATCTTGTATCTTCATGTCGATCTCTCCTATTGTCGGAGTATCAATGATGTCCGGCAATACTGCTTTGGCGAAGTCTTCGAAGATTCTGGGGACTTCGAGGAATTCCTTTCTCAAGAATACCTCGGAATGATAAGTATTCGAGAGTGTGTATGACACCTTGTAGGTCATCGAGTAACGCATGTTCCATTCTTTCATCAAATCTTCTCTTTTGAAATCTTGATGAAGAGTGGGAACTTTGTTGAAGTCTCGATCTCCAAAGTTGTATGCAATCATCGGATAGATGTTAAAGGCCATCTTTCCTGCATACAGATTTCCTGCGACTGCTCCCAAACAAGAATCTTTGAGGTTCGGGATTCTCTTGTCGAAGATTGCCAGATTGAGTGGCGAATCAATTCCTTCCTTGAAAGTTGCATTGATGATTACTATAATGGCTCCAATATGAATCCATGAGAGTGTGTTAACAACTTCTCTTTTTATCTTGTTCTTAATCTCCTGGATTTCTCTGTAGGGGATTAACTGCATCTCAATTTCGTTTCCCGTGAATTTCATTGGGATCGCAAATTCACCTGTTGTTACCCTATGGATAGTCTGATGCTTCCTGCTTTGAAGACCAATCATGGCTTTTTCCATTGCTCCAATTATAAATCCATCGTACATCTGAAGCTTTGGCTCTTCTTTCATTATCCTCATAAGGGTTTTACGAGAAACAATGATATGAGAGAAAAACCCGGACGACTCTTCTCTAATCACGTGTTGAAGGAACTCTCTTTCACTTTGATTCTGAGCTAGATTCACCTCCATCATCAGAATAGATCTCTTCTTCGTAGATGCTCTCATCTGAGGCAATATCCTCAAATTGATACACCTGCACCAAATCTTGGAAATAGACAGCATCTTCAAATTCCTTGGTATGCTCGAACTGTCTTACTCCACGGCTTTGGTTTTCTGGACAATCTGTAGAGATATGTCCTCTTGCTCCGCATGTCCAGCAGTTACAATCTCTGAAACTCTCATTTGCACGAGTAGGTGTGCGTCTAAAAGTCCTCTTCGATGGTGTTCTGCTAGAACTAGTTTGATTAGAACATGTCGACGAGATTCTACTTCTTGTTGGTCCTGATCTTTGCCCCGATCTGTAGCTTCGGGCTTTCTGTTTTGACCAGACCTTTCTAGGTCTCCATGAAGACCTAGTTCTTATTGAACTACATCCTCGGGCATATGGATGAGCTCTATGCTTTTTCTTTCTTCGCCTTTGTGGGTAGTTTACAATGATCGTAGGGATATCATTCCCTGTACAGCAAAGAGGAGCTATTTTGTTGATTCCTCTGAGCTTCTTGAAATTATTTTGGAGCTTTGCTTGGTAGCACCACTCCGCAAGCTTTACTTTAAGAAATGACATTCTCCTGTACACCGTCTCGATTGCATGCGGTGTATACTCCTGGATAAGCATTTCTCTCCATGGGCTTGGTATTTTGGCAAAGAACAGCTCTGCTGCATCTTTTTCTGCTATCTTTGCGTTCCATCGATACTCTGTAAGGAGTTCGATGTATTCGCCTACATAACAGATGTCATGTAGTTCCAGGCTAATCAGAGCTTGTTTGTACTTCTTAGCCTTCGCTTCTTCCATTCCTTCGAAGTAGCTAACTCTAATGAAACAGATTTTAATGAATTTTGCCATCTTGTCCACGATATCTTTCAAGGACTCTCCGGCTAAAACTTATTCCTTGGTTCCTGGGTCTCCCAGATCCCATGCAATATTGGCTGATCCTTCCAGACTTATTCTAGAAGTAAAATGAATCATTCTTTGCTTAAGTCAAGTGTTCATGCTGCTATTCTCATTGCTGAAGCACATTCATCAATAAGAACTTCTCTGTTTTTGAAATCTAAAATATCTATGTTGAGCATAAGTCAATATGGATGGATTGGATCTAGCTGTGATTTCCCGTAGGGCATCTGATGAATATCTGGCCTTCGGGAACGATTCCTGTTCAAGTGGGGGATCCAAAGTTGCTGAGGTAAAATCTTCCCTGTGAGGCATACTTTAATCACCTTCGGGTGGATTGTCTGACCCGAAACTCTCTTGTGGTGGGGGTCTTTGTACAAGCTCTCATGTCTTGAATTCTACGAGATTTAATCCCGCAAATGAATCAGCAACGTAGATCTTCCAGGTTGATTCTTTCCATTACTTTGTGGGATGTAATGGCTCTCCTCGTAGAGCTGCAATCATTTTTTTAGTCGCTGTCAAAGGCCTCCGGACCTCCTCCGTTTTCCCTTTTTGATGTAAAATGGGTTCTTTTCCATAGGACGGTGGTAACCATCCTCAGTTCCTTCTTCTAGTCGGACTTGGTCTTGACTCCAATTCCTTAACTCGTATTTGAACATCTCGAAGGTTTTCAAGAATCTCCTCCTGATGTTTGATCATGGTCTCCATCTGATGGATCTGTGCAGGGACATGGTATTGAAGGTATCCATAGCGCTGTACTATTTTCTGGATTTCTCTAAGATCTTGGGATATCTTAGAAGAATCTGGCTAGATTTCTCGAAAGGTTGGTTCTCCCATCTTACTCATCTGGTCCAGACCCTGTTGGATCATTGGCGACTGGAATCACATCTCCATGTTCAGGATTGCAGTCTTCCTGAAGTTCTGCTAACTCGAACTGTAGTTTGAGGTTCACTTGATGGAGCCTCTTAGCCATCCTTTCGAGTTTTTTGTAATGGTTTATACCTGGAGTGTCTAAACATGTTCCTCGTAAAAGTTTCCACTTATGGCTGAAGAGTTGAGCTTGTCCCATATGCTTCTGATTTAGTTTTTCCAATTTCTGGAAATACCACCTGTAAGAATGACACTTCGAACATTCGTTCAGGTCCATATTTTCTTGAATCGTCTCATCCTTATAGGTTATAAATTAATATTCAAGATATTATCATATTATTTTCAGAATAAATCTAGGCTCTGATACCATTTTGTGCCAAGGATCACAAAAAAAGGGACTTGTAAAAAGAAGACATTAAATGCCATTTTTTTAATTATAAGGATATAAAAGATAAATAAATATTATATAGAGACATTTTTGTAAGCTAAACAAAAGCCTAGGGAATAGAATGCAATCTCACCAAACCATTGAGGGGTAGAAGAGTCAAATAAAATACCCAATTGATTTGAAAATTTGAAAATTTGATCTATTTGAATAGAAGTTTTTCCAACTTGGATTTTCTTGCACTAAAGTTTTTTCCCAAGACTTAAGTGATTTAAGTTTTCCAAAAGAGCACTTCCTTACAATTTTCCCTAAATAATTCAATGGACGAAGCTTCTATTCCACTACGTAATAATCGAACATGGAAAGCACAAAGTCGCTACTTCTTCCGGACAACCCAAAATTCAAAATTCCAAGAAAATTTTTTATTTTTAAAATAAATATAAATACCATTATCTGTTTTTGTTTTTTTTCAAAAACAAAATATTCCCTTTTTCACGCTTGAATTTTTCATTATTTAGCTAAATAACATTATAAATAATTTTTTCTACCACTTCCTAATAATAAATAATAATTAAAAAAGAACAAGAAACACATGTAGACTATGATTTGCAATGCCTTTCACATTTTGGCCAAAAAGTTATTGTTTTCCAACTGTTGGCAACAAATGTTTGGAGTGACCCACTTTATATTAAATAGACTCACAAAGGAAATATTTAGTGGAAGAAGCTTATATATCCTTAACCAATCAAACATTGATTTCAAGTCATTGGCAATAAAAGTTCGGATAATCTCATGATCCAAATATCGATACTAAAATAAGTGAAATAATGGTGAAGATAAATAAATGGGTGGGACTGACCCTATCAGAATGGTATCCTTAGGTACATCTTTGTGGATTCTAGTCATCCTATATATGTCAAAACAAGCTCATTTTTAGGTGGATTGGAAAAACCTCAATCCAATCCAATCTGAGGTGGGTTGCGTGTTAGACTGACCAACCCAAAAAATAAATTTATTCAACTATTTCTGAAATAATTTGACACTAACATTAATTTTTTTTTTTTTAAAATCAAAACCATGAACTGTATTGTCCTTCTTCAAATCCAAAACATTTATATTATATTAGATAATAGATGAGTGATATAGAGAAAATGACCATATGATCTTTGAATTAAAAATAAAATGTTTATTATAAAAGACTAAATTTAAATAACTAGAAATTATCAATTTAAATAATTAGATTGATTAAATATTCGAAAAATCTTATGAAAAATCAATTTAAAATTTCTTAATTATAATATAATATCTAGAGTTGTAACACAAAATTACTTAACAGCAAACAAATTATACATAAAAAACTAATATGCATGCACATAGAATGTGCACAAATTACAAATTAAGTTTAAAAATTTCATTTGGCTATTACGGTATTTACCCCCATATTCTCCCAAAGTGAACTTCATTGATATTCTACTTTCTATTTTAGAATTTAATTTTTTTTATAGATAGTGGACCTATAATTATTAGTAGAATAACACTTAGCAGTATAATACTTTACAATTAACCAATTGAAAATTATAAAATATCGATAAAATGCCAAAAACATATCACCATAAAGTACTATTTTGCCACATATGCACTCTTATAACTCTTTCAAAAAAATGGGTCTCTTAAACATGTAAAGAACCAGCTCTCTTCGTTTTTTAAATTGAGCAAACTCCTTCCTTGAATATCAATGAACTGAGCATCCTGATAATTGTATTATTACAATTAAATTCGGTAAATGTATTATTCTTGAAATCAAACAAATCTATTACTTGAAATAATCTGATTGTAATTATGTAAGCAAATAGGACTAATTAAATACAGGGACGTCCTGTGCTGTGCGGAAATTTTTTTAACCCCCTCTACCTATCAGAAAAAAAAAAAAAAATACAAGGATGAATACACATAGTGGGGATAGGGGTAGTTGCCCCTCAAACTTTTTAAAAATATATATATATATTATATTAAATTTTTATTATTTATATTTATATTTTTGTCACCCCTCAACATGCAAGCTAGATTCACTCCTGATGACATGCAGACTTTGCACTAGACCAATTGGGTGATCTTAATTGGACAAACACAATAAATAATTCAATGGACGAAGCTTCTATTCCACTACGTAATAATCGAACATGGAAACCACAAAGTCGCTACTTCTTCCGGACAACCCAAAATTCAAAATTCCAAGAAATTTTTTTTATTTTTAAAATAAATATAAATACCATTATCTGTTTTTGTTTTTTTTCAAAAACAAAATATTCCCTTTTTCACGCTTGAATTTTTCATTATTTAGCTAAAAAAAATTATAAATAATTTTTTCTACTACTTCCTACTAATAAATAATAATAATAAAAAAAGAACAAGAAATACATGTAGACTATGATTTGCAATGCCTTTCACACTCTGGCCAAAAAGTTATTGTTTTCCAACTGTTGGCAACAAATGTTTGGAGTGACCCACTTTATATTAAATAGACTCACAAAGGAAATATTTAGTGGAAGAAGCTTCTATTTCCATAACCAATCAAACATTGATCTCAAGTTGATACCCCCTATGGATGATCGATCTATCTAATGGGTTTTAACCGATCAATTAGCCCATTTTAATAAACAAAAATGAGTTGTAGGGTTTTGGAAGATATATCTCAATATTCTCGGGATAGACATGGATCAAGTTGGCATATACAATTTCATGTTGATTAGAACTCTTCTCCCAGATTGACTAGAACTCTACAATTATAGATTGACTAGAATTCTTCTTCTATATTGATTAGAACTCTACATCTACATCTATAAATAGAGGGCTCCTACCATCATTGAGGTACGTTCAATTACGCAATACTTACACGCTATTGCTTACGTCTTTCATAATACGCCTTTCATATTATGCACAATTTCAATACTTTTTTCTATTGAAGCATATACTGACTTGAGCGTCGGAGTGGCTTCGCCTACGGGCGGCGTCATCTCACCCTTTTTCTTTGATACACAGATACATTTGGGGGACGGTTCAATTCAGTTTATAGAAGATAAATCGTTTGCATCATCGCACGATATTTATTAAAAATCACACTTTTTGGTGATATCAATTGGCGCCGTCTGTGGGAACATTGAGCAAGGACGTAGAGACAAAAAAGGAAAAAGACCGACGAATTTATGAGGAACAAGATCTGATGCATGTAAGTGGGTGCGATTCAAGATGATATGGAGAAAAAAAAACTACCCTTTTTCACCAAGTCAGCGCCGCCCTTGTGCACCCATTAGGTCATCGCCGTGAAATCACCAAATTCCTCATATAAAGTCAGGGGCTTGGGCGACATGATAACTTCCATGGGGTTTCATCGATTAAATTGTGTTATTTTATTATGGACTCTCGAATAGCATATGTGATATTGAGATTATCACCTACAGCTCATACGTATGTACGAGGAGGGCTACTCTGAATATCATCTTTTATTCACGCATATTTATTTCTGCTGGAGAAAGGAGACTTCTATTTACGCAACTGATTTGAACTCGGGAATAGTGATCCCTGCAAGGTTTATGTTGAGTCTATCTCTAGGATCCAGATATTTCATAACTCTATCAAGCTGGACCTTGACGGGTTGGCTACCCTTCATATTCGGGCCTTTGATAGTGAAGGAATCTCCATTGAGCGATTGTGGTGGCTTTGTGTGGTGAATTGGACATCCAGGTGGGTCTTGAAGAAAGGTGGGATCAAGATGTTCAAAATATTGAAACAGTGGGAGGTTTATTTGAAAATCAATTGCATGTGAAAGGTAGAGTTGTCATTTATCAAATGCCAACCAGCAACGACAATGTGTAAACGATAGGATGCGAAAGTTTAGGGACTTTTAAACTCATTTTAGGCGTGGTAACCTGGTTGGAAAAGATCATCCTTTGTCTGCTGTAGCCGAATCTGTTGTTCAGGCTAACTGTACACCATTAGGAAATCATGTATCTCCAGTTACAGTTACCAATGGACAGAGAATACGAGTCTCCGCAGTTGGTATTAGTGATTCTGGAAAAGAAATTTATTATTGGGTCTTTATATCATGTGGTGAAATTAGGATGTCATCTTATGGGATTTCATCACATCTCCACGTCACCACCACCACCAACTCCCGATAATCCTCCGGCCAAAAAACCATCAGAAATTGGCTTTGTATCATCCCGATATTGAGCATCTTCCTTAGATCCTCAATAATGATATTTTCTCGACTCTTCACCTTACTGCAGATCTTGGAGTCGTGTGAATGCCTAATATTATATGAGCTATCAACTATAGTTGCACTGAGCAGGATGCCATAGAAAGGCAGGGACTCACATATCTGGATCTGGAAAACACTAGGATTCAATGCAGTCTTAGGCAACTGCTTAAAATGATGAGCGAGACTCCTGAATAGCTCTAAGAAACTTCTTTCATGATACTCTAAATTCGACTGTGAGGGAGATCACTTAAAAACCATTGTGCGTGCCAGGTTATCATGCCTTGATATGCACTTGTTGAGCTGCTTTCCATGGACTGGAGATTCAGGAAACCACAATTTATCATCAGAACTATTTCTGAAATTGAAGCTCCTCTGAGTATCAGATGCTGTTCAAGTAGAATTTCTCCACTGATTCTCAAATCTCATATACATGAAAGAGTCTGGGGGTCTTCAAAAACTAAACACATCTTGAATTTGACAGCAGTTGGATCCTACAACACCTTAAGAAGTCTCAAAAGCACATTCCCACTGTGAAGGACCTCCCATAAACATTAAATCTGTAAGTTTCACCAGCAAAGAAAATGGGAAAGCCATCTTGGCATTTTCGCAAATAAGACAGACGTAAAGTCATATGGATATTGACCTTAAAGAGGTGGACTTTCTGATCATGCATTTCCTCTCAGCTAGACTGTGACGGCCCGCCCAGACGGGTCGCCCGCCGTGTTCAATTTCTTGAACACAAGGCTACACTTAATTCAAAAACTTAATATCACTTTGAACTTATGTTTCAACTTATGTTTAGCCTTGTGTTCAAGAAATTGAACACGACGGGCGACCCGTCTGGGCGGGCCGTCACAGAATGGTATCAGAGCCGGTCACCGGTAGAAAACACCGGGAGATAAGTGCTATGCGGGGCAAAGTGCTACGTGCGTGGGAGCCACCTCTTGAGCCTAAAGGGGCAAAGTGCTACACGACGGGGGCCACCTCTTGAACCTGCGGGGCAAAGTACCACGTGCGTGGGAGCCACCTCTTGAACCTGCGGGGTAAAGTGCTACATGACGGGAGCCACCTCTTGAACCTGTAGGAGCCACCTCTAGATTCCCGGTGCCGGTGGATCGATGAGTTAGGTCGCGACGAGGACATCGCGTTCTAAAGGAGGGGTGATTGTAATACCCTTGTCCCACATTGGTTGTGGATGAAAATTTAAAGTGGTTTATAAAGGCTTACAATGGACTATTATAGCAACTTGGGATAGCCATTTTCGTAGAGCGAGGACGGATACGAAGTATTTGCTATAGGAGCCCATTGTGCAGTCGCGCTTGCGCGGGCCTGGGCCCGGGGCGTGACATAGACTGTTGAGCCTTAAACACATGGTTGTGTTTAATGCTTAATTTATCTCCGAATTATTTATGGGTTTTGATGATCAATAAAACTTGCATTTGTTGTACTAATATATCTACTTAGTGTACAGGGTTATATTGATAAATTGGTTGGGAAGACCAATGAAAGAGAACCCAAGTTATACAATAACATATGCGAGTTCATAGGACAAGCGGTGATTTTTATCAAGGAATCTATTGATCTTGGACGAGAAGGAATGACATCTATGAACAACCAATTTAAGTGTTCAACATGTGTGGAATGATGTTGGAACAATTTCTTATGATGGGATGAAGACCCACAAACCAATGGTCCGTTGGTGGGCAAATTCGTTTAGAAGCCAATTGGAGCGCAGTGCAATGTTTTGATTATATCTCTTGGACCGATGCTCCGAACAATGTGAATCCAAAGAGGTTGGAAAGCCAACTCAATATGATAGATTTCATATTCAAACATCTCAGTCCAATTCGGATTGCATCATGGAGCAAAATGTCATGGAAGTCATAACAAGTGCAGATTGTAGCAAGGTTTGAGCGACTGTAGAATGTTGGGCATAACTTATTCATACATTAATGAAATGCAATGAAATTTTGTACACACCTATATAAGAGGAAGGGCTACAACTTTTATGTTTACCACGTTTCCCAGAAACGAGCTTAAAATGGTCGAAAAGTACAAAGTTTGAGAGTGTTGAAATCTGGGAGATAGTATGAGGCGATCCGAGCCATAGTTTGAGGCGATCCGAGCCATGTTGCGTACCATCGACTGAAGCGATGGCACGGTGTGCACGCTGGCGATCAGATCGCCCCAGGCAATGGTCAAGCTCGCCCCAGGCAATCCAGAATGCTTCCTAGGCCATTTTTTTAGGGCGATCGCCCCAGGCGATGCAGGGAACGCCCGAGGTGATCCAGAACTTTACCTACGGCCTTGTTTATCATTGATGATTGCCCCAGGCGATGGGGAGATCGCCCAAGACGATCTGGGCCAGATTTGACCGTTAAAGGGTGGCGATGGGTGATCGCCCGAGGCGATTTCCGAGGCGATGTCCGAGTGATTCAAGCCTTATGTGTAGCAACGGCTAGTAGGAGCTTTGGGGGCCTCCTACACTATAAATATGGATCTTTTGGAGCTTTTTGAAGGCAAGAAACAAGACTATAAACTACAAGAAAGCCTTGATCAATTCAAATTACTTTAGCTTTGCAAACTTCATACATTTGTGTGTATTGGAGTTTGTAATTCATTTCTTGTTGTGTGAGTTTTGATTCTTCGTATTGGTACACCGTGAAGGTGTTTGATTGAGTTTCTTGTAAAGGTCCTCCAACACCAAAGCAAGTTGGAAAATTGTAAAGTCGCCAACAAGTAAAGTTGGTGCATGTGTTGTGGCTATCCTTGGAGCCCTTAAGGCCAAGAAGACTCGTGAAGAGTGTTGGTAGCTCGTGAAGAGCTTTGTGTACTCGTGAAGAGTATTGTGCTCGGGAAGAGCTTTGTAAACTCGGGAAGAGTTGGGTTGTGGCTAACTTGGAGCCCTCAAGGCCAAGATCATTTATTCTAGTGGAACCTTGGTTGGAGGTTATCTAACCGGGAAGAGGAGACGTAGGCGATTCATCGCCGAACTTCTATAACAAATATCCTTGTCATTTACCGCTTTATTTCTTTACGTATTTATTTATTTGTTTACTTCTTATTTTATTTTATTTATCGATTGATTAAGCCTTCCGCAAGCGCAAACTCTTTTAGTTTTGCAAACTCATTTTAAAACGCTAAAGTTGCCAAGGAATCTCATTCACCCCCCCCCCCCCCCCCCCCCTCTTCGATTCCAACAAGTGGTATCAGAGCCATTTGATTTTTGTTTTTAAATCAAAATATTTTTATGGCTAATCTAGCAAATGAGTTTGCTCAAGGTCAATCGACAAATCGCCTTCCGCTCTTCACGGGTGATAATTACGGCTATTGGACAAATAGAATTTCTCTATACATCCAATCCGTGGATTATGACCTTTGGAAGATCATAGTGAAAGGTCCACATATTCCTTTAAAGGAAGTTGGGGGAATTAGTGTTCCCAAAGAAATGGACGATTTCACTAGAGCGGATATGATTTTAATTTCTCAAAATGCTAAAGCTATTAATATTTTACATTGTGCTTTAGATATGAAGGAGTACAACCGGATCTCGATGTGCTCAACGGCAAAGGAGATATGGGACAAATTACAAATTTGTCATGAAGGAACAAATCAAGTGAAGGAGACCAAGATTGATCTTCAACAACTCAAATATGAGACATTTGAGATGGAGTCCGGAGAAGAGGTGTATTCTATGTTTAGGAGGCTCACCCTAATTATCAACGAGCTTGCTCAACTTGGAGAGAATTACCCTCCAAAGAAAATATGGAGGAAAGCACTAAGAGCCTTGCCTAAAGAATGGTACGCAAAGAGGACGGCCATCATCGAGTCCAACAAAGGAGAAAATGCCTCCTATGACCTTGATGAGCTCCATGGCACATTGGTGACTCATGAACTTGAAGTTGCAACAAGGAGAGAAGTAAAGGAGGAGGATAGATCCAAAAGAAATGGAATTGCCTTGGTTGGAAGGAAAGACCATTCCGATGATGAAGAAGACGATGATGATGAAGAGATGATCTTGTTCACAAAGAAGTTCAAGAAGTTCTTCAACAAACATAGCAAGTCAAAGACCTCCAATGCTACCAAACAAGAATCCAAAAATGAGGTTACTTGTTATAATTGTCAAGATAAAGGCCATTATGCTAACAAATGTCCTAGGAAGAAGAATGAGGACAAAGGAAAGAAGAAGGCGTTTATAGCCACATGGAGTGATAGCGACTCCGATGAAAAAGAAGCCACAAATCTTTGTTTAATGGCTCTTGGAGATGAAGGAGATGAAAGCGACGATGAGGTACCTTCATTTAATGAATTATTAGATTCCTACCACGAACTTATAGATGCTCTTGGCAAATCCAAGATGAGTAACAAATTACTCAAACTTGAGATTGCTAAGAAAGATGAAGAAAATAATTCATTGAAAAATGAATTAAATTCTTTAAAGGTATCATTTTGCAAATTTAGTGAAAGTAGTTTAAAAATGAATGAATTGCTTGGCTTGCAACGTTGTAGCTTTGATAAAGCCGGTTTAGGCTTCTCAAGCAAATCAAAAACATTTTCAAGCTTGTTTGCCAATGCTAAGCATGATTCTCCTACTTGTAACTATTGTTGTAAAAAGGGTCATACCAAGAACAAATGTAGATTTGCTAGAATCCAATACCAACCTAACAAAAGGTGGAAATGGATTCCAAAGGTGCCAAAGGAAGCTAACCCTATAGGACCCAAAAATCAAATGGGTACCAAAGATCCTCCTATTGGAAATTTATTTTGTAGGAACCACCATGGGAAGGAGGATGAAGGGCCAAGCAACTCAAAGGAGGAGTTTATCTTGTTCACCATCATAGAAGAAGCAAGAGGCATTGGACCAATGACAAGAACGAACTCTTGTCATCGAGGGTAAAATTTATTTTTACATGTTATAAGAGCAATTTAAAATTTAATTGGCACAAATTAATTGTGACCAATAAATTATGAAGCTCAATATTCATTGGAGTAAAATGCATAACCCCTTAGCATAATTGTTTAATGCATGCTGTATGCTTATCTTTTTATAGTAACTAACTTGACATGCCATGTATTCAAATTTGAATTTGCTATGTGGAAATGTGCTATTATATGTTTTAACAAACTTATCTAATGATGCTTGAGAATTATCTTTTTTGGCATAGGTGCATGAACTCTTGGTAGAACATATGAACACTTTGCAAAATTTAGAATTCATTGTTGATTGCCTTAAACGCATGTTTGTCTTTCTCTAAATGATCTTATCTTATGCTTGTTATGGCTATTACATACTTGATGAGGAACATGTGTAAAGTGTTAAAATATGACTTTGTGTCAACATATACTTGTGATTATTTGAATTTTGTGCTTTTTGATTATCACAAAAGGGGGAGAATTTTGTGATAAACTTGAAGCTTTATACATGCATGGTTTGAGGGGGAGAGCTTTTGTATGCATGGTTTGAGGGGGAGAGTTGTTTGTTTTATGCATTACTTGGTTTAATCTTGTATGTGCTATGCAATTGTTAAGGGGGAGTCTTGTTTACTCACATTTCATGCATATTACATATTCAAGTTTATCAAGTTTTGTGATCATCAAAAAGGGGGAGATTGTTGAGCCTTAAACACATGGTTGTGTTTAATGCTTAATTTATCTCCGGATTATTTATGGGTTTTGATGATCAACAAAACTTGCATTTGTTGTACTAATATGTCTACTTAGTGTACAGGGTTATATTGATAAATTGGTTGGGAAGACCAATGGAAGAGAACCCAAGTTATACAATAACATATGCGAGTTCATAGGACAAGCGGTGATTTTTATCAAGGAATCTATTGAGCTTAGACGAGAAGGAATGACATCTATGAACAACCAATTTAAGTGTTCAACATGTGTGGAATGATGTTGGAACAATTTCTTATGACGGGATGAAGACCCACAAACCAATGGTCCGTTGGTGGGCAAATTCGTTTAGAAGCCAATTGGAGCGCAGTGCAATGTTTTGATTATATCTCTTGGCTCGATGCTCCGAACAATGTGAATCTAAAGAGGTTGGAAATCCAACTCAATATGATAGATTTCATATTCAAACATCTCAGTCCAATTCGGATTGCATCATGGAGCAAAATGTCATGGAAGTCATAACAAGTGCAGATTGTAGCAAGGTTTGAGCGACTGTAGCATTTTGGGCATAACTTCTTCATACATTAATGCAATGCAATGACATTTTGTCCACACCTAGATAAGAGGAAGGGCTACAACTTTCATGTTTACCACGTTTCCCATAAAGGAGCTTAAGATGGTCAAAAAGTACAAAGTTTGAGAGTGTTGAAATCTGGGAGATAGTATGAGGCGATCCGAGCCATAGTTTGAGGCGATCCGAGCCATGTTGCGCACCATCGACTGAAGCGATGGCACGGTGTGCACGCTGGCGATCAGATCGCCCCAGGCGATGGTCAAGCTCGCCCCAGGCGATCCAGAATGCTTCCTAGGCCATTTTTTTGAGGGCGATCGCCCCAGGCGATGCACGGAACGCGCGAGGCGATCCAGAACTTTACCTACGACCATGTTTATCATTGATGATCGCCCCAGGCGATGGGGAGATCGCCCGAGGCGATCTGGGCCAGATTTGACCGTTAAAGGGTGGTGATGGGTGATCGCCCGAGGCGATTTCCGAGGCGATGTCCGAGTGATTCAAGCCTTATGTGTAGCAACGGCTAGTAGGAGCTTTGGGGGCCTCCTAAACTATAAATATGGATCTTTTGGAGCTTTTTGAAGGCAAGAAACAAGACTATAAACTACAAGAAAGCCTTGATCAATTCAAATTACTTTAGCATTGCAAACTTCATACATTTGTGTGTATTGGAGTTTGTAATTCATTTCTTGTTGTGTGAGTTTTGATTCTTCGTATTGGTACACCGTGAAGGTGTTTGATTGAGTTTCTTGTAAAGGTCCTCCAACACCAAAGCAAGTTGGAAAATTGTAAAGTCGCCAACAAGTAAAGTTGGTGCATGTGTTGTGGCTATCCTTGGAGCCCTTAAGGCCAAGAAGACTCGTGAAGAGTGTTGGTAGCTCGTGAAGAGCTTTGTGTACTCGTGAAGAGTATTGTGCTCGGGAAGAGCTTTGTAAACTCGAGAAGAGTTGGGTTGTGGCTAACTTGGAGCCCTCAAGGCCAAGATCATTTATTCTAGTGGAACCTTGGTTGGATGTTATCTAACCGGGAAGAGGAGACGTAGGCGATTCATCGCCGAACTTCTATAACAAATATCCTTGTCATTTACCGCTTTATTTCTTTACGTATTTATTTATTTGTTTACTTATTATTTTATTTTATTTATCGATTGACTTAAGCCTTCCGCAAGCGCAAACTCTTTTAGTTTTGCAAACTCATTTTAAAACGCTAAAGTAGCCAAGGAATCTCATTCACCCTCCCTCTTCGATTCCAACATAGACCATGTCTCCGTCTCTCCGAACATATGGGCAACCAATTTCTCAATAGGGTTTGAGTAGTGGTTTGTTATCTGAAAGGGGAATAAGATGACTTTTGAGATTTGAGTTCACGTGACTATGGTTAGAGCAAGTATGGTTATGCTGTCACCCTTTCCAACTTTAGAAATGTACAAATTTTGTATAGGCTTCGAGGAAATCTCAAGCTTGATGCCCATCCCCTCTCCTTACCATACTGTAGCCTCAAGACCAGGAAGAATCACTGTCACTGCCTCGAGATATGTGGTGATATAACTCCAATTTATGGCTTAAGCTTACTTTTTTCATTTATGTGCATACTTTTATGCCTAGCTCAGGACTTGTGATATTTTGGGTATGTGCACCTTGCCTAGCTCAAATTTTTGAACCATAAAGTATGAAATTTTCGACCCAAATAATATCACAAAACGCCCCAAAAACGCCTGAAGAAAAGCCCAAAAAACGCACCAAAAATCGAGCCCCAAATCGGACAGATTAGAACTTTCGAACCCCTGCGCTTTTCTGGTAAATCCGAACGCGATCCTCGACGAAACTTCAAATTCTTGGTATGGAAAGGTGCGCCTGGAAGAGACGAAGCCGATGGTGGGTCGGACGCGCCGGATGGCGGCCGGACGGCGGCGGGCGCGACGCTTTTATGCGCGGGGGTTGGGGCGACGGGAAATGGGCAGAACGCGGGGAGAGAGAGAGAGGCGGGCAAGGTGAGGAAAATGGTTTCTAAAATTAAAATCTCGGGTTCAACTGGTATTTATAGCAAAATTACCCCGAAATACCAATAGCCCCACAAATACATCATGATTCATTAAAAATCATCTGTTTTCAAAAATTCTCTCTCTAACCTCAAAACCTCCTATCGGTGCCCACACAAAGCACCTCAGATCCCGAGTCACACTAAAAACTCAACTCATAGATTTTTCACCGAAATGAGAATACAATCTCAACCTCGGGATCCAACGATCCCAACTACCCAAATAGACGAGCTCGGGAGGCCCAACACCGCGATTAAACTCCAAATCGCCACGTAAAAATAAACTTTAGGGGTTATTAATACTCCGGGATTAACATCTATAATCCCAGGTCATCACAGACCCTATCAAAATGGTATTCTCAGGTGTCTCTGATGGATTCTAGTCATTCTATATATGTCAAAATAAGCTCATCTTTAGGTGGGTTGGAAAAACCTCAACCCAATTCAGTTCGAGGTGGGTTGCGTGATAGATTGACCAACCCAAAAAAAAAAAATTTATTCAACTAGTTCTGAAATAATTTGACACTAACATTAATTATTATTATTTTTAATATCAAAACCATGATCTGTATTGTCCTTTTTCAAATCCAAAACATTTATAATAGATAATAGATGAGTGATATAGAGAAAATGACCATATGATCTTTGAATTAAAAATAAAATGTTTATTATAAAAGACTAAATTTAAAATAACAAGAAATTATCAATTCAAATAATTAGATTGATTAAATATTCGAAAAATCTTATGAAATTTCTTAATTATAATATAATATCTAGAGTTATAACACAAAATTACTTAACAGCAAACAAATTATACATAAAAAACTAATATGCATGCACATAGAATGTGCACATATTACAAATCAAATATAAAAATTTCATTTGGCTATTACGGTATTACCCCCATATTCTCCCAAAGTTCAGTTCATTGATATTCTACTTCCTATTTTAGAATTTAATTTTTTTTATAGATATTGGACCGATAATTATTAGTAGAATAAGCAGCCATTTTAAATAAAATCAACGGCTATAATTTCTTTTTGTTATAATGGGGGAAGGGTTTGTCTTTACGTATGGTCGAACACACATCTTTCACTCGCTAGGAGATGTCTATACAACTAGGGGTGATGACACAACTAGAATAATTTTTTTTTTTTTTTAACAGAACCATGTATGATATTAATATAAGAAATACGTATAATAACTATCAAGTTACACAACAAAACAACCAATAATAGCAGCAAATACAAGTATCTAATATTGACACTAACTAATACATCACTAGAAAGGGGTGGACGAAAAGTTTGAGATGGTAGAATGAATCATCGTAGTTGCATAATACCTAGACCAGAAGTCCACTGAAGCCAATTCAGGCCCCCTCAAACCATACAATCCAGGGTATGGTTGCGTAAGAAAACTATCTTCCAACAAATCTGAAGGTACAAGTAAGAAAAAACGAGAAGCATAAACGGATTAAGACAAATACCCGAGCAAGCACTCGTCTCCAAAGATCCTACTGAGATCCAACAATCTATGAACAACCCTGTATGGCGCACGAAACCAATAACCAAAGCTAAGTGATGCCTCAATAGTGAAATAAAACCAAATAACAACCGCAAAATAATCAAAAAAATTGGCACATAGATAACCAAAGACACGCCAGAAAACAACAGCGAAATAAATCATATGTTCGGGGCGACACAAACACTATATAATTCTAGAGTAGATAATTAGATAAAAACACTAAAAAGGGGAAAACTGAATTATTAAAATTCGGAAAGTTTATTGCACGAAGTGCGGAACATTTGTTTGCCTTGACAAAAAGGTTGGCTTGGACTCTGTACCCTTTTTCCAAATTTTGGATAAGGATTAATGGGGCTAATTTAAAAAAAATTGTGAATTTTAAAAAAAATTCAAAAATAATGTTAATTTTTTTTGTCTTATTAAATTAGGGTGAAATACATACTATGTATGTGTTTCTTACTTTTAAAAAGTAAAAAACACATAAACAGTATACGTTTCTTGGCTTTTTTTTAAAAAAATATTTTTATTTATTTTTTTGAAAGTGAGAAACGCATATGGGTTTCTTATTTTTTAAAAAAAAATTTTGTTTTTTAATATTAAAATGTTACTATTAGCCATATTTTTATGATATATATCTATTTGATTTAGCATTAGCAAGTGCAATGCGGCATTTTATTTCCTTCCATCAGATTTGGAATCTTTTATTGTATTAAAATGATTGGTTTATTTTATGAGAAAATTACAAGAATGTACCATCTTTTTAATCTTTTACTCGCTATTTTGTGGGTTCATTAATTGTTGCACTGAAGCGATGCATGTATATTATATTTTAAGTGCACCACTAATGTCTAGCGGTGCACGTAAATTACATGCAACGCTAGACTCATATAATGCATGTGAGTCATAAGGTGCATGGAAAATTGACTCATGTGGTGCAGATAAAAATTAATCATGCGGTGCATGTAAAATTGACTTATGTACTTATGCGGTGCATGTAAAAATTACTCATGTGGCGCATGTAAAATTGACTTATGCGGTGAATGTAAAAATTAACCATACGGTGCATATAAAATTACTCATGCGATGCATGTAAAAATTTGCTAATGCGGTGCATGTAAAATTGACTCATGAGGTGCATGTAAAAATTAATCATGCAGTGCATGTAAAAATTAATCATGCAGTGCATGTAAAATTAACTTATGCACTCATGTGGTGCATGCAAAATTGACTCTTGCACTCATGCGGTGCATGTAAAAATTGACTCATGCGGTGCATGTAAAAATTGATTATGCGGTGCATGTAAAACTTACTCATGCGGTAGATTTAAAATTTACTCATGCGATGGATGTAAAATTTACTCATGCGATGCATGTCAAAATTAATCACGCGGTGCATGTAAAATTACTCATGTGGTGCATGTGAAAATTAATCATGTGGTGCCTGTAAAATTACTCATGCGTTGTATGTAAAAATTTGCTCATACCGTGCATGTAAAATTGACTTATGCGGTGAATATAAAAATTAATCATGCGGTGCAAGTAAAAATTATTCATGTGGTGCATGTAAAAATTTATTCATGCAGTGCATGTACAAATTACTCATCCGGTGCATGTAAAATTGACTAATGCGGTGCATGTAAAAATTAATTATGTGGTGCATGTAAAAATTACTCACGCGGTGGATGTAAAATTTTGTGATGTCCGGAATAATTAATAATCATTCACTGGATTTAATTATAATGTTTATATGATATGTCGGGATTTAATTCCTGAGTATCGAATTTTGGAACGTAGTTGGCATAAATGATTCCGGGATTGATTTGTTAATTAAATTCTAGGAGATTCTTAAATTCTTGGGAATGTCATTTTTGGTCCGAGATTGGAGTAAATAATTTCGGGTTGAACTTGTATCGTAAATTAAAATTTAAGAAGGGATTTCTCCCAATAATAAATTGATTAATTTAATTTAAAAATAATTATTTATGGATGGAGATGATAATTGGATGATTGAGATTTAGTCTAGGGTTAGACTTGAATAAACATACTTATCTCCATTCCACACACCAACAAAAATCGATCTCCCTCTTTCCCCCATCTCGCGCCACCTTCCTCCCAGAAGTGAGCTGGTCGGTTCCATCTTGTTTCAAGCTTGATTTTCACTCAGGTTTGTGTGGGGCTGAGACTATTCGACCCCTTGGTTAATTACTCCTTCTATATTTCGTTTTTTCTTGATTTTTTTGGGCGATTTCATTTTGTTCTTGTTGCGAAAATCTGTTGCCATGTTGGGGGAAATTTGTTGCTCAATTTGTAACCTTTTAGGGTCGATTTTTGTGCTGCTATTTGACCGAATCATTGCTGCTAATTAGTTCAATTTTGGTTCGAAATTTCTGATATTATTGGGGAAAATCTCGATCGAATTTGAGGCTTGAGGTTGGGAGTTTTTGATTCTCATGTGGTCTATCATTACTTTGTTCAATTCATGTTTGAGGTTAAATAATAATGTGTTAGAGGATTGAGTGGAGTTTCAATCACATTTTTTTGTCTGGGTCGAATGGTGCTGAAAATTCTTGGGAAGATCAGTCGATTATTTTAAGTCTTGCTACTCACGAGTCTTGTTATATGTTTAAGCAATTATAGACTCATCGGACTTGTATTTAGGTTGGTGGCTGTAAATGCCTCTTTGCAATTTGATTTCCTTTACCCATGCTTCACTTTCCAGTGCTATTGGATTGATTTGGTAGCTGCTACAATGTGCTATTGGATATACATATTTATGTGTGTGTACCAACATGTGTAAATGTGTTTATGTGATGTTTATGCAAGAAGGCGGGCATTTAAATGTGTATTTGAATTTGCAAAGGTAGATGCATTTAAGTGAGTATATTTGTTGAATACGCAAGTGTATGTGCATTTCAGCATATTACAGCGTACGTTTGTGAACGATGCATCGTCGCTATGAAAGTATGGGGGATTCGATCATCATGTGATAAAAATACACAATTCTTCGAACTGTATAAATTCTTAATGTCCGAGTGAGTTAGGGATTCCAAGTGACCAGTGGAAATTGTTAATGAGGTGTTGAGAATGAGATATATGATGCCTTAAGAATGTAGTATAAACCTATTTATTTAAAGTGATAGAATCTCCTTTAAGAAACAATGACTATCTGAATGTCAATTGTACGAACTAGCTGTGTTCCTCATAGTAGTATCAAATGACCTGATTATGTAACGAGATTCATAATATTGAGTTATTTATTGATTATATGGAACAAAGTTGAGAAATATATAAATGATATTAATTGTGTTGTAAATAAACTAATATTGAATGATGATTTTGATATAGATTCTACATGATTCTCCGGATGTCGGGATAGCTTGATCTTGTTATCGATAATAAGGTACGTAGTGACGTACGAGCAGGTATACATATTATGAAGTAATTACATATTCATATATTCATGAATTATTAAATGTCATGATGGAACGTAAGAAATGTATATGTGTGTTGAGTATGACATATGTGGTATGGTGGATACTTAATTGTACGTGATCCGAAAATATGAATATGTATATATATATGTGTGGTATGGGGGATACATAGTTATACGTGATCCGAGTATACGAGCTGAGTATTGATGCTTGGGGCGTGATCAATATGAGGAAATGTCGAGAATGAGATAGATTGATAGGCAGGATCATATGCGATATGAAATTGTTTATGATTCAGCATAAATAATATAGTTTGGTTGTATTGAATTTATCGTGTTGATGAGTATCATGTTTAAATAACGATACTGAACTTGATGTTATGAAAGCGTGTGAGTTTGAAACAGGAACAATGCTTGGAAGCTATACAGATTCATAATTGTACAGGGAGTACATTTTTATAGATTTTCAATAATCATAAATTGTGATATTATGATCGTATCATGATCTTTATGCATTGTTATGATATGGGTATTATGATGTTTGTAGGCTCACCCTGTGTGGGGGCTGGTTTCTGTTGAAACAGGTACTACATCTACAAAGTTATTTTGGTATAGCAAGCTCGAGCTTGGTTGGATAATATTGCTTCCGGAAGCTTAGTATGGGGTAAATGATATACGTTATTTATGCAATTAGATGGGTATTCATTATCCGTGGCTCGCCCGTGAGCACCCGGATGCATGTATATGGGCTGTATAGTGTTGAAGCCCTCTTTTATATAGTTGATTGATGTGCATGTTATTTTGAGGAGCATGTGCTATACGGCTTTAGTGATGACGAGAATTCATATATTGCTAGTATTGTGACTTCCATGGCTGGGAATTATTATCTTTAGATTATGGTGCTTTTATATTGTGAGTGGTTATAGTTGTGTACTTTTTGGAATAGTCCAATTTATGGGGAGACCCTGCCCAATTTTTTATAAAATATGGGGAATATGTGAAACATGTAATGATTCTTTTTAAAGAATGAAAATTTTTACATACACAAATGTCGTCATAATTGCATTATTGACGTGTTGGGGCGTTGGGGTCTTACATTAGTGGTATCTGGGCAGTAGTTAGCTCTTTGGGCATTTTGAGGGCTTAAGAGTATGCTGAGAGGATTGTATATCACATACTTTAACGCATGATTGTGGTTTTCTGTCATTGTGACATGGCGTCTGCATATTTATGTGCATTTTATGTTATGAAGCAATGAAAATTAGTGTTATTGCTAACCATCCTGATTGCAGGATTGTATGAGATACGAAGAATGTGATATTGATAAATGACTAGCAATGCCAATGCACATACACAATGAAGGTGGTATTGTTGAAAAGCCACGAGTGCGGTAACTCGTTTAATTTATATCAGTAACTTGACTACGGTGAAAATGATAATGTCTTTTAAGATGCGTGATGAATGACATGCCACGCTGACGGCAATTAATGTCGATGGTAGGATATTATTGCTAGTAAAGGGATAAATGCGTTTTATTGAGTTGAGTTTTGTGTACATGTTATGTATATGTATGTACAGTGCTGATGAATATGGTTTTGTAAGAGAGTTAGAAAATGGGAAACTACATACAATATCCGAGGACAGAATAAATAGACTGTGATGATTGGGTATGCGAGTGTGTCATAAATGTGATGACACAGGTACGTGACGATGTACTAATACTAGCTCAAAGTATCATTGTATATTTTATTATGTGTTGATGATGTACCTATGCCCTCACGAGCTTTGGACTATGAATATGGTAATGAGGTTTTCGGTGCAGAATTTTATCAATAGCGCTATTGGTGATTGACGATTCTTATGGAGGGTGATTTGGTTTTGAGTTTGTGATAGGATCACCGCCGATGAGCGAGTGATGTGATATGGTCACCACCGATGAGTGAGCGATGTGATTGGGTCGCCACTGATGAGTGAGCGATGTGATTGGGTCGCCGCTGACGAGTGAGCGATGTGATGTGATATGGTCACCGCCGATGAGCGAGTGATGTGATTGGGTCACCACTGATGAGTGAGCGATGTCGCCACTGATGAGTGAGCGATGTGATTGGCTCGCCACTTATGAGTGAGCAATGTGATGTGATATGGTCACCGCCGATGAGCGAGTGATGTGATAGGGTCGTCGCTGATGAGCGAGCGATGTGATAGGATCGCCGTTGACGAGCGAGAGATGTTACAGGGTCTCCTCTGACGAGTGAGCGATTGATATTGGGTCGATGATAGAGAGAGCATGCGACGTGTATATTGTTATTGGGTCGATGCTGGAGAGAGCATGCGACGTGTATATTGTTATTGGGTCGATGCTAGAGAGAGCATGCGACGTGTATATTGTTATTGGGTCGATGCTAGAGAGAGAGCATGCGACGTGTATATTGATATTGGGTCGATGCTAGGGAGAGCATGCGATGTGATTATTGTCGGGATCGACACTATTGAGAGTGTGCAATGTATTTTATGTGCCTCCACTATAGAGGGAGGGTGATGAATATATGATTGATTTAAATTGTTCTTGTTGATTCAACATATTGTGATGATCAAATGTACAGGTGAAAACGATCATGGAGAGAGCGGATGAAGAGACATTAGTGTTTTCTTTCATTTTTATTGCAGTGGTGATGCAATAGCGGGGTGTGATTGACACAGATATATTGATGACATTTATTGGCGAGATGATGGTATGATTATATTGTGATATTGAGATTTATAATAATTGTCGTTATCATATCGAAGCGATGGAAATATTGTGAATGCCGTTGATATGTCGAGGCGGCGAATATTTTGGACGGTCATGTTATTGATGATAAGTATATCAATTGTGTATTGATATGAAATTATATTTTGTGGAACATTTATGTTGAGAACATGGACAGTTTAAAGGACCAAGTGTGGATCCACTGTGTACAGTAAGTGTTATTACATCTTATTATTTTAATAATGTAATTTTATTCATTGTGATTATGGATATTATATGGATGCCCGTAGTGGCGATGAGATTATGCATGCCAGTGTTGGCGATGAGTATTGATGTGTTGCTATTGTGTTAGCAATAAATATTGTTGTACCTCTATTGTGTTAGGATAAATATTAATGATATGTTGATTGCAGATAGCAGTGAACGTTGTGTTATACAAACCATATTATTTGTTTCTTGGACACATGAGTTGTAGGCTCAAGAGAATATTGGAATGTTCCACGGGAACGAGGAATTGAGGTAAATCATTTCGTTTGGTTTAACATGTTTGATTTATTTGGATTGTGAACTATCGTGATTGATTGGTATGGTTTATGAGAACCAATTTAAAGATAAGGAAGAATTGAGAAAGAAATGAAATGACGTATAGTGTTGATATGTTCATTGATTAATCGTGCAGAGACGAGATAACAGTGGGGGTAATGATGATCAGATTGAAATGATATTGGTTTATGAAAACATGATTGTTTTGTATACTGTGAGATTAATGATCTGTTAATCATGTTATGTTGAGTTAAATGTAACCGTGTTTGAATGAGATAAATGAACAGGTTATGAGATGACATGGAACATCACGGTATGATGTGAGATCGCTACGAATGTCCTGTGTGGACGTGTGATCATTATGAACGTTGCGGGTCGACGTAGTAAGTACGAAATTATGATGTTATTTTCTGGTATATAATGACAACACTGATAAATAATCAATGAGTGATTAATGATGAGTTAGACATGATGTGATAGACAATATAATAATGTCATAATGAAAATACATGGGATGTATGACTATTCACTTTAAATGATTGATCATTTTGATATTGTGTTAAAAACTAGAAGGCTTATAAATGATGATATATGCGATGAGACTGATGTATGAGAAATCATGAATTCATACTACACTACGATGTGTTATTCATGTATGAAATAGTACTTTGTTGAATAAAGGATTGAAAGGAATTACGTCATTGAGGCATTGAATTGATTCTTATGTTGAATTTCAATCACACATATATGTGATAGTTTGTTGTAGCATGATGCGTACAGGATTGCGTGAAACTTTTGACGCAGGGATGTATGATGATGGAAACATTATGAATATCAATAATGCGTAAATAACGAGGTACGTGGTTATGTTATGAGTATTTGAGAAATATTAATGAGTTTATTTTTAGTACTTGTTCCATGACAGATGATAGTTGGATGAGGAGATGCGGAAAGTTTGTTTTTTAAGAGCATGTGAGCACTATGATGAGATATTACGATGCTACTGTATATTGTAGATGACTTCATCTACAAAGGTTTGAGATTAGTTATTCAATGTTGATGTTGATACAGTGTTTATATACAAGTGATTTTGTAAGTAATGTGTGATAATACAAGATAACTTATCTAAGTAGATAAGAATAAATGATGGTATGAGATAAAATTTGGGGAATGAACAATATTATGATGTTGATGTTATGAGGTTGTTGTGTGTATAATGTTGATATATGTATGATAATTCCTAATGGGCTTTCTAGTAATTGCATTACGCCAGATAATAACCAGAAGATGATATATGAGAAGTTGATGTTTAAGGGCTTAACAGTACCATTATTTCATACGGACAAGGGTGACGTGCGAAATGACGAGGTTGGTATAAATTGCATAATTTTGCAACCACACGGGTATGATGTTATTTATACGATACAAGGTTGGTGTATCATAATACATTCTGATATACATATGATATGCATGGAATGCATGATTTAGCGATTATATGATATGTACCATGATGAAAGTGAACGATGACGGATTAAGTTTTTGTGCAAGGAACTGTACCAATGTGAATACACAGGTAGTAAAGTATGGCAAAGATATTTTGATGATTAAACACCTAAAGTGATGTGACTTCCAGTCTTGAGAATGTTGGTGTGATACGCCACGTTTACGAGCTGATGATTTCAATAATGGTGTCGTCCTACGAATTTGTTACAGCGCAATCTTGAGTTGTATAACGGTACGTGAATTTTACTGTTGGACTTTTATGGTAAGCATGCATTTAAATTTCGAGGTCGAAATTTTATTAGTTGGGAAGAATTGTGATGTCCGGAATAATTAATAATCATTAATTGGATTTAATTATAATGTTTATATGATATGTCGGAGTTAATTCTTGAGTATCGAATTTTGAACGTAGTTGGCATAAATGATTCAGGGATTGATTTGTTAATTAAATTCTAGGAGATTCTTAAATTCTTGGGAATGTCATTTTTGGTCCGAGATTGGAGTAAATAATTTCGGGTTGAACTTGTATCGTAAATTAAAATTTAAGAAGGGATTTCTTGCAATAATAAATTGATTAATTTAATTTAAAAATAATTATGTATGGATGGAGATGATAATTGGATGATTGAGATTTAGGCTAGGGTTAGACTTGAATAAACATACTTATCTCCATTCCACACACCAACAAAAATCGATCTCCCTCTTTCCCCCCCATCTCGCCCCGCCTTCCTCCCAGAAGTGAGCTGGTCGGTTCCAGCTTGTTTCAAGCTTGATTTTCACTCAGGTTGGTGTAGGGCTGAGACTATTCGACCCCTTGGTTAATTACTCCTTCTATATTTCGTTTTTTCTTGATTTTTTTGGGCGATTTCATTTTGTTCTTGTTGCGAAAATCTGTTGCCATGTTGGGGGAAATTTGTTGCTCGATTTGTAACCTTTTAGGGTCGATTTTTGTGCTGCTATTTGACCGAATCATTGCTGCTAATTAGTTCAAATTTGGTTCAAAATTTCTGATATTATTGGGGAAAATCTCGATCGAATTTGAGGCTTGAGGTTGGGAGTTTTTGATTCTCATGTGGTCTATCATTACTTTGTTCAATTCATGTTTGAGGTTAAATAATAATGTGTTAGAGGATTGAATGGAGTTTCAATCACATTTTTTTGTCTGGGTCGAATGGTGCTGAAAATTCTTGGGAAGATCAGTCGATTATTTTAAGTCTTGCTACTCACGAGTCTTGTTATATGTTTAAGCAATTACAGACTCATCGGACTTGTATTTAGGTTGGTGGATGTAAATCCCTCTTTGCAATTTGATTTCCTTTACCCATGCTTCACTTTCCAGTGCTATTGGATTGATTTGTAGCTGCTACAATGTGCTATTGGATATACATATTTATGTGTGTGTACCAACATGTGTAAATGTGTTTATGTGATGTTTATGCAAGAAGGCGTGCATTTAAATGTGTATTTGAATTTGCAAAGGTAGACATTTAAGTGAGTATATTTGCTGAATACGCAAGTGTATGTGCATTTCAGCATATTACAGCGTACGTTTTGTGAACGATGCATCGTCGCTATGAAAGTAAGGGGGATTCGATCATCATGTGATAAAAATACACAATTCTTCGAACTGTATAAATTCTTAATGTCCGAGTGAGTTAGGGATTCCAAGTGACCATTGGAAATTGCTAACGAGGTGTTGAGAATGAGATGTATGATGCCTTAAGAAAGTAGTATAAACCTATTTATTTAAAGTGATAGAATCTCCTTTAAGAAACAATGACTATTTGAATGTCAATTGTACGAACTAGCTGTGTAGTTCCTCATAGTAGTATCAAATGACCTGATTATGTAACGAGATTCATAATATTGAGTTATTGATTGATTATATGGAACAAAGTTGAGAAATATATAAATGATATTAATTGTGTTGTAAATAAACTAATATTGAATGATGATTTTGATATAGATTCTACATGATTCTCCGGATGTCGGGATAGCTTGATCTTCTTATCGATAATAAGGTACGTAGTGACGTACGAGCAGGTATACATATTATGAAGTAATTACATATTCATATATTCATGAATTATTAAATGTCATGATGGAGCGTAAGAAATGTATATGTGTGTTGAGTATGACATATGTGGTATGGTGGATACTTAATTGTACGTGATCCAAAAATATAATATGTATATATATATATGTGTGGTATGAGGGATACGTAGTTATACATGATCCGAGTATACGAGCTGAGTATTGATGCCTGGGGCGTGATCAATATGAGGAAATGTCGAGAATGAGATAGATTGATAGGCAGGATCATACGCGATATGAAATTATTTATGATTCAGCATAAATAATAGATTTTGGTTGTATTGAATTTATCGTGTTGATGAGTATCATGTTTAAATAACAATACTGAACTCTGATGTTATGAAAGCGTGTGAGTTTGAAACAGGAACAGTGCTTGGAAGTGTTGAGCCTTAAACGCATGGTTGTGTTTAATGCTTTAATTTATCTCCGGTTTATTTTTGAGTTTTGATGATAAAAAAAACTTGAATTTGTTGTACTAATATGTCTACTTAGTGTACAGGGTTAGATTGATAAATTGGTTGGGAAGACCAATGGAAGAGAACCCAAGTTATACAATAACATATGTGAGTTCATAGGACAAGCGGTGTTTTTTATCAAGGAATCTATTAAGATTGGACGAGAAGGAATGAGATCTATGAACAACCAAATTAAGTGTTCAACATGTGTGGAATGATGTTGAAACAATTTTTTATGATGGGATGAAGACCCACAAACCAATGGTCCGTTGGTGGGCAAATTCGTATAGAAGCCAATTGGAGCGCAGTGCAATGTTTTGATTATATCTCTTGGCTCGAGTCTCCGAATAATGTGAATCTAAAGAGGTTGGAAAGCCAACCCAATATTCTAGATTTCATATTCAAACATCTCAGTCCAATTCGGATTGCATCATGGAGCAAAATGGCATGGAAGTCATAACAAGTGCAGATTGTAGCAAGGTTTGAGCGGCTGTAGCATTTTGGGCGTAACTTCTTCATACCTTAATGAAATGAAATGAAATGTTGTCCACACCTAGATAAGAGGAAGGTCTACAACTTTCATGTATACCACGTTTCCCAGAAATGAGCTTAAGATGGTCGAATAGTGCAAAGTTTGAGAGTGTTGAAATCTGGCAGATCACCTCAGCCTATCCGGGCCATCACCTCAGGCGATCCGAGCCATGTGTGCCAACACCGCGCACCATCGACCCAGGCGATGGCACGCTGCGCGCCAGGAGATCCATATCGCCCCAGGCGATGGCATGGTCGCCCCAGGCGATCCAGAATTGATCCAACGGCAAATTTTCAACGGGCGATCGCCCGAGGCGATGGGGACATCGCCTGAGGCGATCTGGGCCAGATTTGAACGTTAGAACGCGGAGATGGTGAACACCCGAGGCGATTTCCGAGGCGATCGATGAGTGATTCAAGCCTTGAGTGTAGCAACGGCTAGTAGGAGCCTATGGGGCCTTCTACACTATAAATATGGATGCTTTGGAGCATTTTGAAGACAAGAAACAAGCCTACAAACTTCTACAAAGCTTTGATCATTCAAAATTCAAATAGCATTGCAATCTTCATACATTGTTGTTGTATTGGAGCTTGTAATTCATTCTTTTTGTTAGAGTCTTGTTATCTTCGTGTGAGTACACCGTGAAGGTGTTTTGTTGAGTTTATTGTAAAGGTCCTCCAACACCAAAGCAAGTTGGAAATTGTAAAGACGCCAACAAGTAAAGTTGGTGCATGTGTTGTGGCTATCCTTGGAGCCCTTAAGGCCAAGAAGACTCGTGAAGAGTGTTGGTAGCTCGTGAAGAGCTTTGTGTACTCGTGAAGAGTATTGTGCTCGGGAAGAGCTTTGTAAACTCGGGAAGAGTTGGGTTGTGGCTAACTTGGAGCCTTCAAGGCCAAGATCATTTATTCTAGTGGAACCTCGGTTGGAGGTTATCTAACCGGGAAGAGGAGACGTAGGCGATTCATCGCCGAACTTCTATAACAAATATCCTTGTCATTTACCGCTTTATTTCTTTACGTATTTATTTATTTGTTTACTTCTTATTTTATTTTATTTATCGATTGACTTAAGCCTTCCGCAAGCGCAAACTCTTTTAGTTTTGCAAACTCATTTTAAAACGCTAAAGTAGCCAAGGAATCTCATTCACCCCCCCTCTTCGATTCCAACAAGTGGTATCAGAGCCATTTGATTTTTGTTTTTAAATCAAAATTTTTATATGGCTAATCTAGCAAATGAGTTTGCTCAAGGTCAATCGACAAATAGACCTCCGCTCTTCACGGGTGATAACTATGGGTATTGGAAAAATAGAATTTCTCTATACATCCAATCCGTAGATTATGACCTTTGGAAGATCATAGTGAAAGGTCCACATATTCCTTTAAAGGAAGTTGGGGGAATAAGTATCCCTAAAGAAATGGACGATTTCACTAGAGCGGACTTGATTTTAATTTCACAAAATGCTAAAGCTATTAATATTTTGCATCGTGTTTTAGATATGAAGGAGTACAACCGGATCTCGATGTGCTCAACCGCAAAGGAGATATGGGACAAATTACAAATTTGTCATGAAAGCACTAATCAAGTGAAGGAGACCAAGATTGATTTATTACAACTCAAATATGAGACATTTGAGATGGAGTCCGGAGAAGAGGTTGATTCAATGTTTAGAAGGCTCACCCAAATAATAAACGAGCTTGCTCAACTTGGAGAGAAGTACCCTCCAAAGCAAATATGGAGGAGAGCCCTAAGAGCATTGCCTAAGGAATGTGACGCAAAGAGAACCGCCATCATTGATTCAAACAAAGGAGAAAATGCTTCCTATGACCTTGATGAGCTCTATGGCACATTGGTGACTCATGAACTTGAAGTTGCAACAAGGAGAGAAATAAAGGATGAGGAAAGTGATTGCCTTGGTTGGAAGAAAAGATCAATCCGAGGATGAAGATGATGATGATGATGAAGAGATGATCTTGTTCACTCGGAAGTTCAAGAAATTCTTCAACAAACATTACAAGCCAAAGGCCTCCGGTGCTACCAAACATGAATCCAAACACGAGGTAACTTGTTATAATTGTCAAGAAAAAGGTCATTATGCTAACAAATGTCCTAGGAAGAAGAATGAAGACAAAGGCAAGAAGAAGGTCTTAATATCCACATGGAGTGATAGTGACTCCGATGAAGAAGAATCAAATCTTTGTCTCATGGCCAAAGATGACATAGATGAAGTAGATGAAAGCGACGATGAGGTACCTTCTTTTAATGAATTACTAGATTCTTATCATGAGCTTATAGATGTTCTTGGCAAAACCAAGATGAGTAACAAATTACTTAAACTTGAGGTAGCCAAGAAAGATAAAGAAAATAATTCATTGAAAAATGAATTAAATTCTTTAAAGATATCTTTTTGCAAATTTAGTGAGAGTAGTCTAAAGATGAATGAGTTGCTTGGCTTGCAACGTTGTAGCTTTGATAAAACCGGACTAGGCTTTTCAAGCAAATCAAAAACATTTTCAAGCTTGTTGGCTAAAGCAAAGCATAATTCTCATACTTGTAATTATTGTTGCAAAGATGGTCACTCTAAAAACAAATGTAGGTTTGCCAAAATCCAATACCAACCTAACAAGAGGTGGAAATGGATTCCAAAGGTGCCAATGAAAGCTAACCCACAAGGACCCAAAAATCAAATTGGTACCAAAGATCCTCCTATTGTTAATTTGTTTGGTAGGGATAACAATGAGATGGAGGATGAAGGCACAAGCAACTCGAAGGAGGAGATTATCTCATTCACCACTATAGAAGAGGCGCGGGGCATAGGACCAATGACAAGAACGCACTATTGTCATCGAAGGTAAATTTATTTTATGCATTTTAAAAGAGCAATTCAAAATTTAGTTGGCACAAATTAATTGTGACCAATAAATATGAAGGTCAATATTCATTGGTAGTAAAATGCATAACCCCTTAGCATATGCACATATGAATTATTTTGTTGCATGATTTTTGCCTATCTCTTTATGGTATATATCTTGAAAGTGCCTAAAATTCAAATTTGAATATGCTATGTGAAATTATGTGATTAAGCATGACATAAGTGTTTAGATACTCTATATTTGATATAATCATGATCTTAATAAATTTATCAAATGATGATGTGAGAATTTTAATGATTATTGGACATAGGTGCATGAACTCATGGTAGAACATATGCACACTTTGCAAAATTTAGAATTCATTGTTGATTGCCTTAAACACATGTTTAATTTTCATTTCATTGATTAAATCTTATGCTTATTACATGCTTGATGAGTAACATGTGTAAATTGTTGAAATATGGCTATGTGGCAACATATAACTGAGCTATGTTTATTTAAATTTTGTGCTTTTTTGATTATCACAAAAGGGGGGAGAATTTTGTGATAAACTTGAAGCTTAATACATGCAAAGTTCAAGGGAGAGAGCTTTTGTATGCATGGTTTGAGGGGGAGAGTTATTTGCTTAATGCTTTACTTGGTAACCTTGTATGTGCTATGCAATTGTTAAGGGGGAGTCATGTTTACTCACATTTCATGCATATTACAAATTCAAGTTTATCAAGTTTTGTGATCATTAAAAAGGGGGAGATTGTTGAGCCTTAAACGCATGGTTGTGTTTAATGCTTTAATTTATCTCCGGTTTATTTTTGAGTTTTGATGATCAACAAAACTTGAATTTGTTGTACTAATATGTCTACTTAGTGTACAGGGTTAAATTGATAAATTGGTTGGGAAGACCAATGGAAGAGAACCCAAGTTATACAATAACATATGTGAGTTCATAGGACAAGCGGTGTTTTTTATCAAGGAATCTATTAAGATTGGACGAGAAGGAATGAGATCTATGAACAACCAAATTAAGTGTTCAACATGTGTGGAATGATGTTGGAACAATTTTTTATGATGGGATGAAGACCCACAAACCAATGGTCCGTTGGTGGGCAAATTCGTATAGAAGCCAATTGGAGCGCAGTGCAATGTTTTGATTATATCCCTTGGCTCAAGTCTCCGAATAATGTGAATCCAAAGAGGTTGGAAATCCAACCCAATATGCTAGATTTCATATTCAAACATATCAGTCCAATTCGGATTGCATCATGGAGCAAAATGGCATGGAAGTCATAACAAGTGCAGATTGTAGCAAGGTTTGAGCGGCTGTAGCATTTTGGGCATAACTTCTTCATACCTTAATGAAATGAAATGAACTGTTGTCCACACCTAGATAATAGGAAGGGCTACAACTTTCATGTTTACCACGTTTCCCAGAAATGAGCTTAAGATGGTCGAATAGTGCAAAGTTTGAGAGTGTTGAAATCTGGCAGATCACCTCAGGCTATCCGGGTCATCACCTCAGGCGATCCGCGCCATGCGTGCCAACACCGCGCACCATCGACCCAGGCGATGGCACGCTGCGTGCCAGGAGATCCAGATGGCCCCAAGGCGATGGCATGGTCGCCCCAGGCGATCCAGAATTGATCCTACGGCAAATTTTCAACGGGCGATCGCCTGAGGTGATCTGGGCCAGATTTGAACGTTAGAACGCGGAGATGGTGACCGCCCGAGGCGATTTCCGAGGCGATCGAGGAGTGATTCAAGCCTTGAGTGTAGCAACGGCTAGTAGGAGCATATGGGGCCTTCTACACTATAAATATGGATGCTTTGGAGCATTTTGAAGACAAGAAACAAGCCTACAAACTTCTACAAAGCTTTGATCATTCAAAATTCAAATAGCATTGCAATCTTCATACATTGTTGTTGTATTGGAGCTTGTAATTCATTCTTTTTGTTAGAGTCTTGTTATCTTCGTGTGAGTACACCGTGAAGGTGTTTTGTTGAGTTTATTGTAAAGGTCCTCCAACACCAAAGCAAGTTGGAAATTGTAAAGACGCAACGAGTAAAGTTGGTGCATGTGTTGTGGCTATCCTTGGAGCCCTTAAGGCCAAGAAGACTCGTGAAGAGTGTTGGTAGCTCGTGAAGAGCTTTGTGTACTCGTGAAGAGTATTGTGCTCGGGAAGAGCTTTGTAAACTCGGGAAGAGTTGGGTTGTGGCTAACTTGGAGCCTTCAAGGCCAAGATTATTTATTCTAGTGGAACCTCGGTTGGAGGTTATCTAACCGGGAAGAGGAGACGTAGGCGATTCATCGCCGAACTTCTATAAATATCCTTGTCATTTACCGCTTTATTTCTTTACGTATTTATTTATTTGTTTACTTCTTATTTTATTTTATTTATCGATTGACTTAAGCCTTCCGCAAGCGCAAACTCTTTTAGTTTTGCAAACTCATTTTAAAACGCTAAAGTAGCCAAGGAATCTCATTCACCCCCCCTCTTCGATTCCAACAGGAAGCTATACAGATTCATAATTGTACAGGGAGTACATTTTTATAGATTTTCAATAATCGTAAATTGTGATATTATGATCGTATCATGATCTTTATGCATTGTTATGATATGGGTATTATGATGTTGGTAGGCTCACCCTGTGTGGGGGCTGGTTTCTGTTGAAACAGGTACTACAGCTACAAAGTTATTTTGGTGTAGCAAGCTCGATCTTGGTTGAATAATATTGCTTCCGGAAGCTTAGTGTGGGGTAAATGATATACGTTATTTATGCAATTAGATGGGTATTCATTATTCGTGGCTCGCCTGTGAGCACCGGATGCGTGTATATGGACTGTATAGTGTTGAAGTCCTCTTTTATATAGTTGATTGATGTGCATGTTATTTGAGGAGCATGTGCTATACGGCTTTAGTGATGACGAGAATTCATATATTGCTAGTATTGTGACTTCCATGGCTGGGAATTATTATCTTTAGATTATGGTGCTTTTATATTGTGAGTGGTTATAGTTGTGTACTTTTTGGAATAGTCCAATTTATGGGGAGACTCTGCCCAATTTTTTATAAAATATGGGGAATATGTCAAGCATGTAATGATTCTTTTTAAAGAATGAAAATTTTTACATACACAAATGGCATCATTATTGCATTATTGACGTGTTGGGCCATTGGGGTCTTACACATGCGTTTCACACTTTAAAAAATATATATATGTATATATATATATATATATATAAATTAATTTTTTATAAAAAAACTAAAAAGCGCATACTTTGTATGCGTTTCTTACTTTTTAAAAGTAATAAAAAATGAGAGACGCATACATAGTATGTGTTTTACCCTAATTTAACAAGACAAAAAATTTTAACATTATTTTTGAATTTTTTTTTAAAATTCACAATTTTATTTTAAATTAGCCGATTAATGTTGGATGCATGTGAAGTCGAGCTTTGAACAAATGCAAAAGAAAAAAAGAGACGTGCAAGGGGGAGCAAACTTATGTCAAATCATGTGGTGGTAGAACTAGATTTACAAAAGGAGTCGGGATCATCGTAAGATTTTATAATTTTTAAATATTAGTTCTTAATTAACAAATTTATAACAAAAATATTATAACAAAACAAACATAATAAAACTTAAAGACAATCTTCATAAAGTTTTTCTTCATAGTCAAACATAGGGACTATAATCGAAATATTACAAGAAAAAAATATAATGTGTCTAAAAAACATTTACACATTCATCATAAATCGTGTTCCGAAAAAAAACGCTTTCCTCACAAAACTTTTATATTTTTGATAGTAATTTTTTTAAAAATTTATTAAATATCTGATAGTAATTATTAAAATTAAATTTTGTATTTCATTCATATTTAAAGTTATCATTATTTTATAAATTTCAATATGCATAATTTAAATAATTCACTATGCGACTGAATAATTATTATTATACATTTAGTGAATAATACTAGTATGGCTAGTAATACATCTATTGGTCTCGGTGTTTTTCTAAATGTCCTCCAGTCTCACATGTAGTAGGCCGTATATCTCTGAGTCCTTTAACTCTCTGACAGGTATACTCAGCCTCATCTTCTAATTCTTCATTTTGACTTGATGAAGAAGAATTATTTTGTTGATCTCTATATGCTGAACTCATATCATTGTATGGAATATGAGAGATGTAATCTGGACGAGGAGGCATATAAGCTGGTGTGTATGTCCCGTGTTGATCAACCTCCACGTGTCCGAAGTAGGAGGCCATAAATATGCTCGGATCAAACTGAGTAAATGGAGAATACTCAGTGGATGTCATGATCGGCCTATAGACATCCTCTGATACACTTATATCAAGCGATCGATCGCTTCCTCTGATTTTCAACAAATTACGATTTTGCCCCTCCTTTTCCAGGTTTGCTCATTTTGGTCATTTTTCATCATTTTAAGCCTATTTCTTCCACTTTTATGTATTTGAACCTGGATTCCTGAAATATACAAATATATACCAAAAAGAGTAATATTTTCCAAGAATCACTACAAACACCCCTAATCTTATATCAAATTAAGTGTAAAAGTCACACTTATCAACTCCTCCAAACTTAAACTTGATCGTCTCGAGCAAGAAATAAGATCACACAGTAGAGTTCAATATTGAAGATTTAAAATAAATCAATTCATAGTCAATCATGTAGCTCAGACATCCCACTTACATTCAAACAAAAGTCAATTGGAAAGTTCAACACGTTGTGTTTTCCCCTAGATCAAGCACCATGTCTCCGAATCAGAACGTGCGTGTGTGCTATTGTCACTTCAAGTTTCATGCAATTTTTATAGATCAAATCATGCTAGGTAATGAAAGTTAAGATTATCCTTGAGCATTCCGTAGACCTATTTTCAAACAACTTCTCCATTAATGTATTCACTCCCTAGACTTGGATCAATAGGTCTTTTTAAGCTTGTAATGTTAGGCCTAGGTGTTGGCTTCAAAGAAAAGATAGGATAGCACAAAGAAGAGAGTATAAGCATGTAATGTTCATATTTTTAGCACAAAATTGAGCTTCTCTTCTTTTTCTTTTATAGCCTTGGCCACTTTGGGTCTTATTTGGAATTTTTTTTTTCAAGGCTTTATCTATCTTTTTCCTTTCTCATTCATCAATTTTTCAACAATAGCTCATCCAAATGTAGCAATTCAAGTACATCTAATGAGAATCATTATACTCCCTTAGGGTAAGGATAATTTTTTTTCAATTTAAGCTCAAAAGTAGGTGGGTATAATGAGTTGCCAAAGAAATTTGTTGAATGGGGGCTAATAGTATGTTAAACATACTCCATTCTTCTTTAATTAGGCTCAAAATGTGACACTAGAGATTGACATATATCATGGTAAGCTTGAAAGGCTCAAACGGTCCAAAGATCGCCTATTCCAAGTCAAGTTCATAACTATAAAATTTCGCCTCAAAGTGTCATCATCAAATAGTTTCTAAGGTACTCTAAGATGCTCAAAACAATTCATCAAGTTCACAAAGATTATTATTACTCCAAAGGTAATTCACAAGATCATGACTCAAATGTGCTTAATAAGTTCCTCATCTTAGACATACTACTCAAAACAAGATATTCACAAACAAGTCTTACAATCATCAAAACTCAAGTTGACATGCATAGTGAGACTAATATCACCATGGAATAGAGACCACTACTATGATTCATTCTTATCTTACTAACTGAACTCATTTTCAAGATTTTTTTTTTGTTGGTGCTCAAGAAACGATCCAATTCCACAGAAGAAGCATGACACAGTAATGCACTACTCCCCCAAACTTAATTCATGCATTGTCCTCAATGTACTAGGCATAGAAAATGAGACAAAGCATTTACCGTTGACAGCGACTGTCAGTGATCGTTGTCCAATTCCTCGTCAGCTCATGGGGCATAGTGTTGGACAGATCATAGCACACATGGAGTCTCGCCAAATCAAAAACAAAAACAAAACAAACCAAAATAAACTAAAACAAAGCAAAGGGATAGGAAATAGTTCTTGATTTATAGTCCCAAGCTGGAGTTATTACCATTTATGCTCAAGTGCCACCAGGCCAGTGGGGGATGATTCTCCGTCATCCTTGTGGTCATGTCGTAACCACTTCTCTTTCACAGTAAATAGTGCTCCGTGGTTATCTCTCAGTTTGAAGGTATCGAATGGATAGAATATCGACAACTTTGAACGGTCCAGCCCATGGTGCGCCAGACTTCCATGGAAAAAGTCTCATCTTTTTCTATTCATTAATACAGAGTCCGTTGCGCCTTAAAACGCTACAACTCTCATTTCTCTATTTTAACTAAATTTATCGATTTTTGTTTTGATGATTACAAAACCTATGCTTTTTGTACTAATGATTTGTGTTGAGTATGCAGCATAAGTTATGATCAAATTAAGCATATTGAAGATTGACAAAGTGTTGAAATGCCAAGAGAAAATAATTTTTTTGATCAAGCGGATCGCCCCAGGCGATGGGTGCCAGGCGAGGCATCGCCACGCCCATCGACAGAAGTGATGGCGAGGTGAGCATGCTACGAAGATCACCCCAGGCGATGATGACCATCGCTTCAGGCGATGGCAACCATTCGAGACTTTGCCTCGCACATCGACTGAAGCGACGCCGAGGACCGCCCGCATGGATAGATCGCCCGAGGCGATGGCGAACGCCTGAGGCGATTGCTGGAATGCTTGAGGCGATGGCATGTTTGTTTGATGTGATCCAGATTTTTAGCTACGGCTTTTGTTTTCGGTGGTGATCGCCTGAGGCGATCCACACAACGCCTGAGGCGATCTATCAAATATAGTGACCGTTGTTGCGTGGCGATGGTGATCGCCTGAGGCGATGTCTGAGGCGATCTTGGAGTGATTTTAGCCTTATGTGTAGCAACGTCTAGTAGGAGCCTTGGGAGCCTTCTACACTATAAATATGGGTGTTTTGCATCATTTTGAAGACAAGAAACAAGAGTATAAACTACAAGAAAGTTGTGTTTAATCAAAATCATTCTAGCATTGCAAACTTCATACATTTGTGTTATATTGGAGTTTGTAATTTATTTCTTGTGTGAGAGCTTTTGATTCTTCAAGTTGTTACACCGTGAAGGTGTTATTTCATTTGTTGTAAAGGTCCTCCAACACCGATGCAAGTTGGAAAATTGTATAAGTCGCCGATAAGTGAAGTTGGTGCAAGGTTGTGGCTATCCTTGGAGCCCTCAAGGCTAAGAAGAAGTTGTGTGTGGCTATCCCTGGAGCCCTTAAGGCGAAGAAGTTGTTCTAGTGGAACCTCGGTTGGACGTTTTCTAGCCGAGAAGAGGAGACGTAGGTGATTCATCGCCGAACTTCTATAACAAATTCTCGTGTTCTTTATTGCGTTATTTATATTACGCATTTACATTATTTTATTATATTGTTTATTGTTCGATTGACAACCAGTCTTCCGCAGCGCAAACTCGATTTTTGCAAATTCATTTTAAAACGCTAAAGTAGCCAAGGAACCTCATTCACCCCCCCCCCCCCCCCCTTAGGTTCCAACGAGTGGTATCAAAACCATTTGATTTTTGTTTTAAATCAAATTTTTATTATGGCTAATCTAGCAAATGAGTTTGCTCAAGGTCAATCGACAAATCGACATCCGCTCTTCACTGAAAATTACTACGGATATTTGAATAATAGAATTTCTCTATATATCCAATCCGTAGATTATGACCTATGGAAGATAATTGTAAAATGTGCACATATTCCTTTAAAGGAAGTTGTGGAATGAGTATTCCCAAAGAAATAGACGATTTTACAAGAGCGGATATGATTTTAATTTCTCAAAATTTCTAAAGCTATTAACATTTTGCATTGTGCTTTAGATATGAAGGAATACAACCGCATCTCGATGTGCTCAACTGCAAAGGAAATTTGGGACAAATTGCAAATTTGTCATGAGGGCACCAATCAAGTGAAGGAGACCAAGATTGATATATTGCAACTCAAGTATGAAACTTTTGAGATGGAGTCCGGAGAAAACATTGATTAAATGTTTAGAAGGCTCACTCAAATCATCAATGAGCTTGCCCAACTTGGAGAAAAGTATCCTCCAAAGCAAATATGGAAGAAGAGCCCTTAAAGCCCTACCACAAGAATGGGATGCCAAGAGGACGGCCATCATTGAATCCACCAAAGGAGATAGTGCATCATATGATATTGATGAACTTCATGGTACCTTGGTGACCCATGAGCTTGAGGTGTCAACCCGGAAGGAAATGAAGAAGGAGGAAGAAAAAGCAAAAGGCAAGGGGATTGCCTTGGTTGGAAAGAAAGCACAATCCAATGACGAAGATGATGAGGAAATGACATTGTTCACAAGGAAGTTCAAGAAGTTCTACTGGAAATACAACAAGCCAAGAACCTCCGAATTCAACAATAATTCTACCAAATGAGAGGTAACTTGTTATAATTGTCAATAAAATGGTCATTATGCTAAAGAAGACGGATAAGGGAAAGAAGAAAGCTTTAATGGCCACATGGAGTGATAGTAACTCCGATGAAGAAGAAGTAGCAAATCTTTGTCTAATGGCTCTTGGAGATGAAGATGAAGAGGATAACGATGAGGTACCATCTTATGATGAATTATTAGATGCTTATAATGAACTTATTGATGTTATTGGTAAAGCTAAAAAGAGTAATAAAATGTTAAAGTTGGACTTGGCTAAAAAGGAAGAAGAAAATATCACTTTGAAAAATGAACTACTTGATTTGAAGAAATCATTTGGGAAGTTTAATGATAGTGGTTTAATGCTTCATGAATTGCTTGGCTTGCAAAGATGTAGCTTTGATAAAGCCGGATTAGGCTTCTCAAGCATATCAAAAGCTTGTAGGCCAAAGCCAAGTATAATCCCCCTACTTGCACCTATTATTGTAAGGTTGGTCATGTTAGAAATAAATGTAGATTTGTCAAAAATCAATACCAACCAAACAAGAGGTGGGAATGGATTCCTAAATCCCCCATTGTTACTAACCAACATGGACCCAAAGAACAATTGGGTACCAAAGGTCCAAATATTAAAAAATTGTTTTGTAGGGAGGAACAAGTAAGAGGTCCAATTCTTGGTATCTCGATAGTGGATGCTCAAGACATATGACGGGTGACAAGAACTTGTTCTTGTCACTAAAAGCTAAAAGTGGAGAAAGTGTCACATTTGGAGACAATAGCAAAGGAATCATTGAAGGCATTGGCTCAATTGGTAACTCTAACTCTACTTATTGATGATGTACTTAAGCATAATCTTCTTAGCATAAGTCAATTATGTGATAAAGGTTATGAAGTCTCATTTGCATCACTCCATTGCACCGTATCATACACACATGACAAATCCATTAAATTCATTGGGTATAGAAGTGGGAATGTGTACAAGGTTGATTTGGGTAATCTTTCTTCTCAGAATGTAAAATGCCTTGTAACATTGAATGATAACAACAATGTGTTATGGCATAGACGACTTGGTCATGTTGGATTGAGCACCATTGGTAAAATTCAAAAACTTGATCTTGTTGTTGTATTGCCTAACCTTGATTTACAAGTTGATTCTATTGGTGATGCTTGTCAACTAGGAAAGCATACTAGAGAATCTTTCAAAAATAAAAATGTTATCTCCACTTCTATGCCACTTGAATTGCTTCATTTAGACTTGTGTGGTCCTTCAAGAACAACTAGCCTAGGTGGAAAATCTTATGCATTTGTCATTGTAGATGATTTCTCTAGATTCACTTGGACATTGTTCTTAGCCCATAAAAGTGATGTCTTTGAGAGTTTCAAAATATTTGCAAAACGAGTTGAGAATGAGAAAACTCTTTCAATAAAAAGTATCCGTAGTGACCACGGAACCGAATTTGAGAATGGAAATTTTATAAACTTTTGTGATGACAAAGGCATTGGCACAACTTTTCTTGTCCTAGTACACCTCAACAAAATGGTGTTGTTGAAATGAAGAATAGGACATTAGTGGAAATTGCACGTACTATGCTACGCGAATATTCACTTCCAAAATATTTTTGGGCCGAGGCAATGAGCACCGCATGTTATATCATTAATCATTCATCAATAAGGCCAATTCTCAAGAAAATTCCATATGAATTATGGAGGGGGAGAAAGCCTAACATTTCTTACTTCAAGGCACTTGGTTCAAAGTGCTTCATTCACAACAATGGTAAGGATAACCTTGGTAAGTTTGATGCCAAATCGGATGAAGGTATATTTCTTGGTTATTCCAATACTAGTAAAGCATATAGAGTGTTTAATAAACATAATCTTATTGTTGAGGAATCTATTCATGTTATATTTGATGAGACTAACCATCGAGTATCGAGAATTTATCTTGATTGTGATGATGAAGAATTACTTGAGCAAATGATAGAGTCAACCACCCTTGAGGACTTTAGTGGTGACAAAGAAGAACAAAGAATGGAGTCAAGTAATTCCAAAGATGATGTGGAACTTCCAAAGGATTGGAAAACCACCAAGGATCATCCCATGGATATTATTATTTGTAGTCCATCAAAAGGGGTAAAAACTCGATCCTCATATATCAATATTTGCAATCATCACATAGAGCCTAAGGACATTAATGATGCATTGCTTGATGATTCTTGGATCTTGGCTATGCAAGAGGAACTAAATCAATTCAAAAGAAATAAAGTTTGGAATCTTGTACCTAGACCTTCAAACTACACCATTATTGGAACAAAATGGGTATTTAGAAATAAAATGGATGAACATGGGACGGTTATTCGAAACAAGTCTAGGTTGGTAGCTAAAGGATATTGCCAAGAAGAGGGCATAGATTTTGATGAAACATATGCACCCGTTGCTCGCTTAGAATCCATTCGCATGTTACTTGCTTTTGCTTGCTTTAAAAGATTTTAAGCTCTTTCAAATGGATGTCAAGAGTGCCTTCTTGAATGGTGATTTGAAAGAAGAGGTGTATGTTGATCAACCACCCGGCTTTGAGGATCCACCTTTTCCCGACCAAGTTTTTAAACTTGATAAACTTTGTATGGTTTGAAACAAGCTCCTAGAGCTTGGTATGAAAAACTATCTTCATTCTTAACCAAGAATGGCTTTACAAGAGGAAAAGTGGATATTACTTTGTTTACATTAATTAAGGGAAATGATTTGCTTATTGTTCAAATATATGTTGATGATATCATATTTGGTGCTACTAATGAATCTTTGTGCAAGGAGTTTTCTAAATTGATGCAAGATAATTTTGAAATGAGCATGATGGGAGAACTCAACTACTTTCTTGGATAGCAAATCAAACAATGCAAAGATGGAATCTTTATAACTCAAGAAAAGTATGTCAAAGATATGCTAAAGAAATTTGGAATGGATAATACGAAGAGTGCATCAACACCAATAAGCTCATCAACCAAGCTTGACAAGGATGAACAAGGTAAACCAATTTGTCAAAAGCTTTATAGAAGTATGATTGGCTCTTTGCTTTATTTAACGGCTAGTAGGCCGGATATCATGTTTAGTGTATGCTTATGTGCTAGATTTCAATCATCACCAAAAGAATCACACTTGTTACCCTTAAAACGCATTTTTAAATATCTTACAAAAACTCCAAATCTCGACTTGTGGTATTCCAGAAACTCTTTCTTTGATTTGAAAGCTTACTCCGATGCCGATTTTGGAGGATATAAGGTGGATAGGAAAAGCACTAGTGGTACTTGTTTCTTTCTCGGTAATAGCTTGGTATCTTGGTTTCCAAAAAGTAAAATTGTGTTGCACACTCAACAACCGAAGCCGAATATATGGCCGCCGGTAATTGTTGTGAACAAATCTTGTGGATGAAAAGCCAATTACTTGATTATGGGCTAGATGTTTCAAAAGTTCCAATTTTTTGTGACAACTCTAGCACCATATGTTTATCTAAAAATCCAATTCAACATTCTCGGACTAAGCATATCGATATAAGGCACCATTTCATTCATGATCATATCGAACAAAATGATGTTGAATTATTTTATGTTAATACCAAGGATCAAATTGCCGATATTTTTACAAAAGCACTAGACGAAAACACTTTTGTTTTTCTTCGTGGTGAATTGGGTATGATTGAACTTTGAGCATGTTTGTATACCTTAAGAAATGATATCATATTTAGGGGGAGCTACTGTAAGGCCCCGATGCTAATTAATCCGGATTAACGATGATTAAGAAAACCCGGATAATTAAAAGTATAGACTTTGAATTAAGGTGTTCCGGACTACGATGAGTCAAGCAACTAGTGGAACATGTTTTTAGTGCATGAGCATGTGCATGATCACATGGTACTTGAAGAACACATGCGACAAATTAATTTAACTCATGTTTAATACATGATTTTGGACCATTAATCTTACAAGATAGTGATGTATTGACACATGGACTTCACAATACATCAAATACATTAAAAAATCATACATTTGAGGCATAGAAGCTCACGCCACTTCTTCTTTTCAGATTTGGATTTTTTTCATTATCATGCATGAACTTCTCTCTCTTAAACAAGATTACTCCACCTTCTCCTCCTTCTCTCCTCCTTCTCTCCACATCCAGAATTTCGAAATTCCAGCCACATTTAGCCCAATTTTGAATGCATGTAACATGCAAAGATGGATTTGAATGCTACTAAGCTTGAGGAACAAGATGCACCAAGAAAATTCAAGTTTGGAGCAACATTGAAGCAAGAAATATGAGTAGCAGCAGATTGGGGAAGGATGTTCTAACTTGGTTCGGTTTTGGTGGTTGATAAAGCTTCAAATCTTGAAGATAATTAAAGGTATATCACCATCCTTGAGTTTTATCAACTTGCATGTAGGATTGAGGGTCGAACCATGGTGGTTATCCATGAAAAGTTGCTGTCAAAACGGTTCAACTAGTAGGCAGTGCAGTTATAGTCTGGTATTTCGAGTTTTATGCATCGTTAAACTTAGAATTTGAAGATGATTCTTCTAATAGCTTTAATTGACCACCAAAATCAGCTAATTTGGAGTTAATATGAAAAGGGTATGGTCGTTTTACCGATATGTGTCAAATCTGGAAATTCACTGCATGCTAGTTTCATGCATCGTGTTCTTTGTGTTTCTGGGAATACATGGCTATACATTTGAAGTTTTAGGATCTAATAAGAGTTGTATTATTCGAATTTATCTTGCATTAGGAATTGGCCTCACTCAATTTGGAGTTCTATGCAAAAGTTAAGCTATTTTTACCAGCAACTATGCAATCTGGAAGCAGGGGATATACGAGTTTTTAGGCTGTACGTCTTTCACATTATGTACCTCAATATGAACTATTTTGCTTGAAGCTCATAAGATATGTATTGTATAATTTTGAGTTATCTTGCATTAGAAATTGGCCTCACATGATTTGGAGTTCATATGAGTGAGTTATGACTTATTCCCTATCACTGCTCAATCTGCACTAACGGAGCATATTAGAATTCGATGAATTATGAATTGAATCGACCTCTAGACCTATGAATTAGCTAAAGCTCATTAAATATGAAATGAACCTTGTTGTTGTCGAATGTTTCCCACTGGTTTGAGGTCACATGGAGGTCTTACGAATTTATAGTGATTTTTCTACGAAAATGGGTCAAGCTGAAAATTTAGAAAATCATTAAGGGTCATATTTTTATGTTGCATTTGATTCAATGCACTATTTGAACACTTAGTGTCATTTTGGAATTTACATGACCAGGTCAATAGATTACGGTGTTGACTCGAGAAGTCTCGGTAGATTAGCTGGGTCGAGGTACGTTGAAATGAGTTTTATCATGACGTCTGACAAAGACGTGTAATGATGCTAATGTATGACCTTATATGTCATTGTTTGATTTATATGATTTATTTGTCACTATATGATTCTTATGTGACTATATGACATGATGAATGTCTTGGATTACATGATATGTGAAATTACATGATTTGTATATACTTTCACATGAGATTGCATGATATATTGAGTTACATATGTCATTTGATGCATAAATGATTCATGGGCATATCATATTGATCTATCATTCCTTTGATATCCATGATTATGACTGAGTTGATTCACTCTGAGTGTCGGGGACGACGAGCACGGCGATGACAGGCAGTATAGGTAGTTACTGTAGTCACGCGCGTGTCACCGGACCTAGACACGAGGGATGGACGAACACAACACATAGGATGAGCCTCCTAGTGCAATGTGTGTGTGTTGTCACCCTCTGCTCGAGCTGCATTATTTGATGATACCTTCCTTTGGACTCCAATATTCAGTATCTTGAGATACGATTCTTTATACACATTCATACATCGCATTCATACATGGTATGCATTGCATGATACTTTGTCATTTGACATGATTTATTTATTTCTCGTACTGGGGTACTGACCCTCTTTGTGGGGGATGTCATGTCTTTTGTTGTTCGGACATGACAGGATTTACAGGAGGACATGGTGACGATGCTTACAACGACGCATCGAGAGATAACCGAGCGCCATGATGAGCGAGCTTAGGTTGTGTGGTTTCTTATTCCCAGTAATAGTATATGATTTTTAAACAAAATAAATTTACAGGGGTATGCCCCGTGTATGTTGTACTTGGAATATGATATTTTCGAGACTATGTGATAATGCTGGTTAATGTTTACTTTATTATTCGCAAATGAAAGGCCTAACGGGAATTATATATATATTTTGATATCAATATATATGTATCACTTAAAAGCAAAAAAAATTTAGGGTCATTTAACAAGACATTTGAAATTAATCTTCCGCTATTTACATAAATTAATCATTATGTGATAATTAAACACCACATTAGGACCGGGCCCTCACATTATGGTATCAGAGGATATATCTGGGATATGCTCGAACTAGAGTTAGGACACTGAATATAGATACAAATGAATTGTTTGTGCATGTGTCTGACTATGTGATTTTATACGCTCTTGCCTGCTATAATTACATGTTAGATATTGAGATGTTAGACATGTAATAGATTACTAAGCAGGGATAAATAGATGTCATGTCTCTGAGATGTTTGAATTAAGGTGTTCCGGACTACGATGAGTCAAGCAACTAGTGGAACATGTTTGTAGTGCATGAGCATGTGCATGATCACAAGGCACTTGAAGAACACATGCCACAAATTAATTTAACTCATGTTTAATACATGATTTTGGACCATTAATCTTACAAGATAGTGATGTATTGACACATGGACTCCACAATACATCAAATACATTAAAAAATCATGCATTTGAGGCATAGAAGCTCACGCCACTTCTTCTTTTCAGATTTGGATTTTTTTCATTATCATTCATGAACTTCTCTCTCTTAAACAAGATTACTCCACCTTCTCCTCCTTCTCTCCTCCTTCTCTCCACATCCAGAATTTCGAAATTCCAGCCACATTTAGCCCCAATTTTGAATGCATGTAACATGCAAAGATGGATTTGAATGCTACTAAGCTTGAGGAGCAAGATGCACCAAGAAAATTCAAGTCTGGAGCAACATTGAAGCAAGAAATTTGAGTAGCAGCAGATTGGGGAAGGATGTTCTAACTTGGTTCGGTTTTGGTGGTTGATAAAGCTTCAAATCTTGAAGATAATTGAAGGTATATCATCATCCTTGAGTTTTATCAACTTGCATGTAGGATTGAGGGTCGAACCATGGTGGTTATTCATGAAAAGTTGCTGTCAAAAAGGTTCAGCTAGTAGGCAGTGCAGTTATAGTCTGGTATTTCGAGTTTTATGCATCGTTAAAACTTAGAATTTGAAGATGACTCCTCTGATAAAAGTTGTAGAATTTTGTGTTAGCTTTAATTGACCACCAAAATCAGCTACTTTGGAGTTAATATGAAAAGGTTATGGTCGTTTTATCAACATGTGTCAAATCTGGAGATTCACTGCATGCGAGTTTCATGCATCGTGTTCTTTGTGTTTCTGGGAATACATGGCTATGAATTTGAAGTTTTAGGATCTAATAAGAGTTTTAGTATTCAAAGTTAGCTTGCATTAGGAATTGGCCTCACTCAATTTGGAGTTCATATGCAAAAGTTAACCTAATGTTACCAGCAACTAAGCAATCTGGAAGCAGGGGATATACGAGTTTTTTAGGCTATACATCTTTCACATTATGTACCTCAATATGAACTATTGTGCTTGAAGCTCATAAGAGATGTATTGTAGAATTTTAAGTTATCTTGCATTAGAAACTGTCATCACATGATTTGGAGTTCATATGAGTGAGTTATGACGTCTTCCCTATCACTGCTCAATCTGCACTAACAGCATATTAGAATTCGATGAATTATGATATGAATCGACCTCTAGACCTATGAATTAGCTAAAGCTCATTAAATATGAAATGAACCTTGTTTTTGTAGAATGTTTCCCACTAGTTTGAAGTCATATGGAGGTCTTATGAATTTATAGTGATTTTTCTACGAAAATGGGTCAAGCTGAAAATTAAGAAAATCATTAAGGGTCATATTTTTAAGTTGCATTTGATTCAATGCACTATTTGAACACTTGGTGTCATTTTGGAATTTTCATGACCAGGTTAATAGATTCCGGTGTTGACTCGAGAAGTCTCGGTAGATTAGCTGGGTCGAAGTACATTGAAATGAGTTTTATCATGACGTCTGACAAAGACGTGTAATGATGCTAATGTGGGGCCTTATATGTCATTATTTGATTTGTATGACTTCTTTGTCACTATATGATTCTTATGTGACTATATGACATGATGAATGTCTTGAATTACATGATATGTGAAATTACATGATTTGTATATACTTTCACATGAGATTGCATGATATATTGAGTTACATTTGTCATTTGATGCATAAATGATTCATGGGCATATCATATCGATATATCATTCCTTTGATATCCATGATTATGACTGAGTTGATTCACTCTGAGTGTCGAGGACGACGAGAACGGCGATGACAGGCAGTATAGGTAGCGACTGTAGTCACGGCGTGTCACCGGACCTAGACACGAGGGATAGATGAACACAGCACATAGGATGAGTCTCCTAGCGCAATGTGCTTGTGTTGTCACCCTCTGCTCGAGCTGCATTATTTGATGATACCTTCCTTTGGACTCCGATATTTGGTATCTTGAGATTCGATTCTTTATACCCATTCATACATCGCATTCATACATGGTATGCATTGCATGATACTTTGTCATTTGACATGATTTATTTATTTCTCGTACTGGGGTACTGACCCTCTTTGTGGGGCTGTCATGTCTTTTGTTGTTCGGACATGACAGGCTTTACAGGAGGACATGTTGACGATGCTTACAGCGGCGCATCGAGAGATAACCGAGCTCCATGATGAGCGAGCTCAGGTTGTGTGGTTTCTTATTCCCAGTAATAGTATATGATTTTTAAACAAAATAAATTTACCGGGGTATGCCCCGTGTATGTTGTACTTGGAATATGATATTTTCGAGACTTTGTGATAAAGCTAGTTAATGTTTGCTTTATTATTTGCAAATGAAATGCCTAACTGGAATTATATATATATTTTGATATCAATATATATGTACAACTTAAAAACGAAAATTTTTTAGGGTCATTTAACAAGACATTTGAAATTAATCTTCCGCTGTTTACATAAATTAATCATTGTGTGATTATTAAACACCACATTAGGATCAGGCCCTCACAGCTACTCTACTTCGTCATATGCATAGAGCAATTGTAAAATTCATTTACATAAATGAATTATGTTTAATGAATTTTATAACTCAACATTTATTTTCAAAAGTGCATCTTGAAATCACCTTTAATAGTCACAAATTGTGGATTATTGTGTTTATGAGATTATGTGATTTATTTTTGTTGATAGATGGTATAATGGAAGATAGGTTTATTAAAAATAAAATTTGGGTCTAAAAATTGGCTCAAAATCTGGCCAAACGATCGCCTCAGCATCCTGTGTGCAACGCCTCGTCCGTGACTCGCATCGCCTCAAAAACGATGGCTCGCATCGCCTCGGGCATTCAGCGATTGCCTCAGGCGTTCTGTAGATCGCCTCAGGCAATCTCGAATTTTAAAGTCTGAAAGCTACGGCTTTTTGCTCATTTTTCTGCACTTTTTCGAAATTTTCACCCATACTTCGAGCAACTTTCATAATTGTAATCTCCAACCAATTCTAAGCACTTCCCAACCATCAATTTCATCTTCAAACCAACAATTCTTCCAATTGGAAATCTTGCAACCCTAACCCAATTTTCCAAAAAACCCAAATTTGTCTCAATTCTCTCAAATTTCTTGCTCAAATGTCTAGAATCAACCGAGAAGAAGGATAATCAAGCCGAAGGAGACGTTCTAATCGATCTACTAGGAATTATACGGGTCCTTCTCTCGATGGTAAGCCAATTCCTGAAGATTACCATTCTCGCAAATTATATCCCGGCTATGTGTTTGATTTTGATTTCCTTAGAACTTCCCTACTCCCCATTCTTGATTGGATTCAATTCCAACATTGGGAAATTTTTTTCAAACCTCCTAGAAAGAATGATTTTTTTGTATCCATCCATGATTCATTCGTTCCATGCTAATCTTGAATTATTTGAGGGAGATGGTGAATTAACTATCAAAACCATTGTTTGCAATCTCCCCATTGAATTCACTAGTACCGAATTGGGGAACATTCTTCACATTCCTTCGGAAGGTCCAGCTAAATTTGCTCTAGCTACTTGGCCTAATGATGGGGTATGCGATCCTGTTGGGATTTAATGGTAAGCATGCGTTTAAATTTCGGGGTCAAAATTTTATTAGTTGGGGAGAATTGTGATGCTCGGAATATATGATAATTACTCATTTGATCTAGTTGTGGTATTTAAATATCATTTAAGGATTTAAATTATTGGGCATCATATTTTGGACCCGGGTTGGATAAATAATTCTTGGTTGAGTTTATAGTATTAATTAAATTCAAAGAGATTCGCAAATTCTCGAGAATGTTATTTCAATCCGAAATTTGAAATAAATAATTTCGGGAGGAATTTGTACATTGAGTAAACTTTAAGAAGCATTTGTAAAATCTTTTAGTAGATGTTAGTAAGGAGTTTAAAGCTAAGGATGGAATACAAAAATAAAACACATACTCCACCTATCTCCACACACTCTAAATCGCCCACCCCTATTTCTTTCCCCACAAACCCATCGGCTCTTTCCCCCTCCCCAAACCCGTCGACCCTTAACCATGGAGCTAGGAGGTGATTTCTCTTCCCCTTTTGTCTCGATATTTGGCAGGTAAGGATGGAATAACCTTTCTCATTCAATAATTAACATTTCCTTTGTGTTTTTGTGGGGTTTAATCGTTGGGTTTTTCCCAAATGTTGGAAGGGTTTATGCTAGAGGTCGATTTTTAGCTTGGGGATGAGGTTCTAACCGATTTTGTTCCATAAATTGGTATTGGGTGCGTGTGTGTTCGAGTGTGTGCAGCTGTGTGTGCGTGAGCGTGCAGCAGTGTGTGTGTGAGTGTGTTTCTCTCTGTGTGTGTGTGTCCAGCATGTAATTGTGTGTGTAGATGGTGTTTATGCAAGTAATTATGTATTCCTACATGTATTGAAGTGTAAATGTGTTAAGTATATACATTTATGTGGCTAGATGAAGCATTGTTATTGAAGAATGATAGTTTGAATTGGTATAGCGGGTTAAGGCGGTTAAGTGATTATAATTTGAGTACGAATATTGTAATTGAGAATTGGAGAGCATGAGGAATGCTATTAATTGTTAGAAGGGAATTGTTGATTTGTGCATTGACTAGTATCATTGTTGGTTAAAATATGAAGATTAAAAATCATGCATGGAAGTTGCTTGTTAATATGCTTAAATGTGATTCAAGTGTGGGTCTAAGCCTTGTTAGTGGGGGTAAAAAGAACTAACTTCTATGCTTTTAGCCATTGTAATAGTTTGGTGTGTGTTAGCCTATGGTATGAGATGTTTTACATTTGGAGGCATGTGTAGTGTGTAAATAAATGGGATAGATACATGCTAGTATGTGTTATAACATGAAATAGAGTTTATGGTGATGTTAATGCTTGAATGGATAGCATAGCATGTATTATATTGACTTCTGTCAATGTATTGAGTTACTAATCTTAGTAGTGAGTTCTAAATCAAGAATTTTGGAATCCAATGCATCTTTAATTTGTTAAAGTTGAAGTTAAAAAAATAAATGACTTTATGTTGGGATTAATGGAATTGGATTTAAATGGTAGAATCTCTTATCTACATGGATCCTTTATTTCATGTCTTGGCTTGAATCACTTCGGTGTTGGTTTGGATGTTTGGAACATGTTAATTGGCTAAATTGAGTTTTGTTGTTGGGAGGTTGGATTATGTGATATTATGGGCATAACTTTATGAAGTAATATGAGATTTTGTGCATCAACTATTGGTTATGAGATAGCCCTTATACCTTTGAGTTCATGTAGAGTCTTCTTGAGCTCTCGGACAACAAGGAGGGTGACTTGACTGTAAACACCGATCATAAGGTATGTGGTGACGTACGAGCAGGTATAATATGAATTATTTCATATTCGAGTATTCATAAATTGTTGAATTGTGATGACTGAATATAAGGGAACAAATATGTGAATAATTGTGATGAATGAATATAAGGGAACGAATATGTGAATAATTGTGATGACTGAATGTAAAGGAACGAATATGTGAATTGAGTTTGTTATATGTGGTATGGTGGACACGTAAATATACGTGGTCCGGACATGGAGTTGGGTATGGATGCCTTTGGCATGACCTGTATGAGAAAGTGTTGAGTGATAGATTGATAGACAAAACTGCATTGATATGGAATTATTTATGATTGAGCATAATTCAACGTGTGGTTGAGTATCATATTCACAGTGACGATACTAAACTAGATATTATGAAAGCGTGTAAGCTTGAAACAGGAACATTGCGTGGAAGTTGTACAGATTCAGAACTTCACAGGGAGTACATCTTATAGATTTTCGATACTCTTAAATTGTGATATCACGATCTTTATGCATTGTTATGATATGGGTAGTGTGATGTTGGTATGCTCACCCTGTGTGGGGCTGTTTCAGTTGAACAGGTAGAACAGGTACAACATGTACTACGGCGTTTTGGGATGGTAAGCTCGAACTCGTTGAACGATGCTGCTTCCCGGAGTGTAGTTTGAGTATGGGTCGAAGGCATACATTATTTGTACATTTAATTGGTATTCATTTATTTTTTGCTCGTATGTGAGCATCTGGATGCATGTATATGGACTGTATAAGGGTGTTGAAACCCACTTTTGATGTCTTCTTAGTATGGTATTTTCCCTGGCTGGGAACTTACTTGGGGTTTTGGTTTCTTTTAAGTATTGTGTTTTTCCCTGGCTGGGAGTTGTTTTGTGATGTGTTTCATTTTGGGATCGCTCAATTTATGGTGAGACTCTGCCCAAATTTTTATAAAAACCCACAATGTAAAAGTGGTGCAATGGTGATGATAATGGGTGAACCTTGAGTCTTATTGCTGGTAGAAGTGATCATTCCATGCTGAGTATTATTTATGTCATGGAGAACATGTGAAGCATGTAATGATTCTTTTAAATAATGAATTTTTTTTTACTCATACGACGTCATAAATGCACTAATGACGAGTTAAGGGGTTGGGGCCTTACATTAGTGGTATCAGAGCAGTGGCTTGCTCTTTGGGATGTTTAATGGCTTAGAGATGTGTTGATAGACATGTATATCACATACTTTTATGCATGATTGTAGTTTTCTGTTATTGTGACATGACGCCTGCTATGTGCATTTTATGATATGAAGCAATGAAAATTGGTGTTATTGTTAACCATCGTGATTGCAGGATCGTATGAGATACGAAGAACATAATATTGATAAACGACCAGCAATACCAATGAACATACACAATGAGGGTGGTATGGTTGAAAAGCCTCGAGTATGGTAACTCGTTTTATTTATATCTTTAGCTTGACTATGATGAAAATGATAATGCCTTTTAAGGTGCGTGATGAATGACATCGCTGGCGGCAATTAATGTTGATGATAAGTGGACCTTCTTACTAGTAGAGGGATAAATGCGTTTTATTGAGTTGAGTTTTGTGTACATGTTATGTATATGTATGTGCAGTGCTGAGAAATCTGATTTTGCAGGAGAAATCAGAAAGATATGATATCTGACGATAGGAAATGGTAGGCAGTACTGTGATGTTGGAGTATGACAACAGATGATGTGACAATCGGGTATGTGTGTCATTTATATGATGGCACAGATACGTAATGATGTACAAGCATGGATGAATATATTTTCCACTGTATTATTGAAAAGCGAAGTGTCGCTTAGGTTTAGGGTCGCTTTTATGGTTGACCGACGTGTTATTATTATGTGTGGGTCGCCTTCGTGTTGAGCGATGTGTTATTATTATATGTGGGTCGCCGTGGGTACGAGCGATGTATTAATATATTTAAGGGTCACCGCCTAGTAGCGAGTGATGTGGGTCACCGCGTGTAGCGAGATGTGTTTATTTATGGATCGCCACTAGAGTGTGCGATGTGATTATGTGTGTGTGAATGTACAAAGGGTCACCGCTGAGGTGAGTGATGTGTTTATTTAGAGGTCGCCACTAGAGTGTGCGATGTGATCATGTTGTGTGAATGTAGAGTGGGGTCACCGCTGAGGTGAGTGATGTGTATATATGATTTGTGGGTCGCCGCTGGTGCGTGCGCTGTGTTAATATGATATATGGGTCGCCACTGATGAGTGAGCGATGTGATATTGGGTCACCACTGACGAGTGAGTGATGTGGTCGCCGCTGACGAGCGAGCAATGTGATATGGGTCACCACTGATGAGTGAACGATGTGATATTGGGTCACCACTGACGAGTGAGTGATGTGGTCGCCGCTGACGAGCGAGCGATGTGATATTGGGTCGCCACTGAGTAGTGAGCGATGTGATTCGGGTCACCACTGACAAGTGAGTGATGTGGTCGCCGCTGGCAAGCGAGCGACGTGTATATTTCAGGGTCAATGCTAGAGAGAGCATGCGGTGTGTATATTGATATTGAGTCGATGCTAGGGAGAGCATGCGATGTGATTATTGTCAGGATCGACACTATTGAGAGTGTGCAATGTATTTTATGTCATGCCTCGATATGACGTATACATGTATTATATGTTTATGGTGTAAGTAAGATTAATTACAGTATGAGATGGACTCGGGTTCAGGTTGAACCGAGGGTTAATACTCACATACATGATATGATTATGTGATATATGGCAAGAACTAAAACATGATGCACAAGATGTAGTGCATAGGAATGATGGAATTAAATCAAGTATAGTAGCATATCAAGCAACTTGGACTAGTGGGCATTTGAATTTGATTTCATATGCATGTGCCTTGTAATTGAGTTTGCATTTGGAGTTGAGTAAATAGATAACAATCAGCTATCAAACTCATAATACACCATAAACACCTACAAAATCCCTACACAAGCTCCTCTCTCATTTATTCCTTAGGTTGAATTGTTGAGCTTGGATTTCATTTGATAATCAAGCTAGAACATAAAGTGAAGTGATATACGAACTTCTTGGTAAGGGATTCTTGAGTTTAAGCTTGATTTATGTTGTTGTGAATGAAGTATGTGAAGTTGAGTCTCAAAAGTTCATGTTTGAAATCATAACTTGTTTCTTTGCCAAGAATTGGATTCTAGGATGATAGAAACATGTTTATATGATACTAGGGAATCATGGTTACATGTACAATTATGGGTAGGAGAAGAAGTACCATGAAGATAAGCTCAAAATCGCCATTGTCTCGATTTTTCTGATCGTGCCGTTCGATCAAAAATTTGGTCTCGATCAATCGCCGCGAATAGTGAAATTTTAAGGCGGTTTGAACATTGAGCGATCGATCGGTGATTTTGAGTCGATCGATCGGTACATGTGGCGAACGATCGGTGCTTTTGTTCGATCGATCGGTGAAGAGTGAATAGTTCGGCGATCCGAGAAAATTAGGCGATCGATCGGTGATGGCAGATTTTTGAAAAATGTTAAATTTTTGTAGCATTTATTTTTGAAGCCTCTTATAACATGGTTTATTGTTGATATTGGTGTAGCATCATCACAGGGAACGGGGCAAAGAGGCAATTAGCCATCAACGCCTGAATTATCGTTTTGTTATCATATGCCAGGTACGTGTTGACGTACGGAGTATAGATATTGAGTGATCATGTTATGAGATTGATATCATATAAATTGTGTTGTGTTGGTATCATATGATTGGTAGTATCATATGCATGTACATTCATGGATATCATGTGTTTGAGATGGATGAGGTATATGCTTTAGCATTAGAGGTATACGCCTGGTTTGGGTATATGCTCGGGTATGCTACATATACGTTTAGCATTAGAGATATACGCCTGGTTTGGGTATATGCTCGGGTATGCTACATATACTTGGTATGAGAGATATACGCCGGTTTTTGGGTATATACTCTGGCTATTATCACATATGAGTACGGTACTATGATGTGTGTTGCTAATATGAAGATGTGATGTGGTTCCACTGATATATTGAGCTGAGATAGACATATCATATTGGTCTCGTGATAATAGGGTGATAGTTGAGACATGTCGACATGGTGCATTGGTTGATGCATGATACAGAGCATTCACATTGGATATGATGTTTATTGTGCTTTATCATTGATATTGTGTTTTGATATTGCACTAAGATAATGGTTTATCTATACTCATGTTTTGTGAATGTTTCTGTAGGATTTCATAGACGTGGGAATCGTGAGTCTTATTCCGCTGCGAGATGAACCACTGCATAGGAGTTGTACTGGATTAGGTTGTTAATTATACATGTAATGTATATGTGAAAAAGTGGTTTTTGTACTAGTGATTTTGGTACATCTGTAACAACCTATTAGTAAGAAACTCTTAAACATTGTATGAATTACTTAATTCTGACTCACTTATGTATGCTTAATTAAATACATAATGGATTAAGTAACGAGGACCCCACATTTTATGTGCCTCCACTATAGAGGGAGGGTGATGAATATACACTATAGAGGGAGGGTGATGAATATACGTTGACTTAAATTGACCTTGTTGATTTGACGTATTGTGATAATCAAATGTACAGGTGAAAGCGATCATGGAGAGAGTGGATGAAGATACATTATTGTTTTCTTTCATTTTTATTGCAGTGGATGCAATAGCGGGGTGTGATTGATACCGATATATTGATGACATTTATTGGCGAGATGATGGTATGATTATATTGTGATATTTGAGATTTATAATATTTACCGCTATCATATCGAAGCAATGGAAATATTGTGAATGCCGCTGATATGTCGAGGCAATGAATATTTTTGGACGGTCATGTTATTGATGATGAGTATATAAATTGTGTATTGATATGAAATTATATTTTGTGGAATATTTATGTTGAGAACAGGGGCAGTTTAAAGGATCGAGTGTGGATTCACTGTGTACAGTAAGTGTTATTACATCTTATTATTTTAAGAATGTAATTTGATTCACTGTGATTATGGATATTATATGGATGCCAGTAGTGGCGATGATATTGTGCATGCCGTCGTGGCTATGAGATTTTATATGCCACTGTTGGCAATGAAATTTTGTATGCCAGTGTTGGCGATGAGTATTGATATATATATTGCTATTGTGTTAGCAATGAATATTAGTGTACCGTCATTGGGCAATGAATATTGATGTGCTGCTATTATGTTAGCATGAGTATTAGTGTACTGCTATTGTGTTAGCGATGTATATTGACGATGTGTTAATTTCAGATAACTGTGGATTGTGTTATTGTTGTTCCTTGGGTACATGAGATGTAGGCCCAAGAAGATATTGAAAGGTTCCAGAGGAACAAGGAGTTGAGGTAAACTATTACGTTTGGTTTGGCATGTGAATATATGTTAATATATGTTGATAGATGCTGATTGCATTATCTCAGTGAGTTATATTAATTTTGAGAATCGATTGTACAGATGGAATAACAGAAAATGATAATCGCTTGAGATGGTATTTATTACTGTGAAAAGCATGCTAGATTGATATATTGTAGGAGTAGTAGGTGAACGTGATCATGTTGACATGAGATTTACGGGTACGTCACGGGATGACGTGGGATCACTATGAATGTCGTGTGTGGACATATGATCTTTGTGAACATTCATGATTAATGAATTATTATGTTTCGAGGATGAGTTAAAGATTGAAATGAATTGCGTCATTGAGGCATGCAATTGATTCTTATGTTGAATTTCAATCATCCAGATATGTGATAGTGTGTTGTAGCATGTTGTGTATAGGATTGCGTGAAACTTTTGACACAGGGAATTAATGTTCGATGATGGAAACATTATGAATATCAAAATGCGTAAATGACAAGGTACGTGGTTATGTTATGAGTATTTGAGAAATACTAATGAGTTTATTTTGTACTTGTCCCATGACAGATGATAGTTGGTGATGAAATGCGAAAGTTGATACTCAAGAGCATGTGAGTACTGTGATGAGCATGATACTATGATGCTATTGTGTATTGTAGATGATTCCATCTACAAAGGTATGATATGAATTATTCGATTGATGTCGACGCCTTGTTTTTTTTATGGAGTATCATCGTGACATAGGAATATTGATGTTAGGCCATTCATCATGATTTGATATTGATGATATGTGGTTGTTGGTGCGTATAATGTTGATATACGTATATGAGAATTACTCTTGGGTTTTCTAGTAAATTACTTTGCGCCAGGTAATAGTCAGAAGATGATATGAAAGGTGGATGTGTAAGTGCTCAAGAGTACCGCTATTTCATACGGACAAGGGTGGTGTGCGATATGACGATGTTGGTATAAATTGCATACTTTTGCAACCACACAGGTATGATGTTATTTATATGATAAAAGGTTGGTGTATCATAATACATTCTGATATACACATGATATGCATGGAATGCATAATTTAGCGATTATATGATATGTAATATAATGAAAGTGAACGATGACGGATTAAGATTTTGTGCAAGGAACTGTACCAGTGTGAATACACAGGTAGTGAAGTATGACAAAGATGTGCTTGATGATTAAACACCTAAAGTGATGCGACTTCCAGTCTTGAGAATGTTGGTGTGGTACGCACGTTTACGAGCTATGATGACTTGAATAATGGTGTAGTCCTAAGGATTTGTTACAGCGCAATCTTGAGCTGTATAACGGTACGTAATTTTACTGTTGGGTTTTAATGGTAAGCATGCGTTTAAATTTCGGGGTCGAAATTTTATTAGTTGGGGAGAATTGTGATGCTCGGAATATCTGATAATTATTCATTTGATCTAGTTGTGGTATTTAAATAACATCTAAGGATTTAAATTATTGGGCATCATATTTTGGACACGGGTCGGATAAATAATTATTGGTTGTGTTTATAGTATTAATTAAATTCAAAGAGATTCGCAAATTCTTGAGAATGTTATTTCAGTCCGAAATTTGAAATAAATAATTTCGGGAGGAATTTGTACATTGAGTAAACTTTAAGAAGCATTTGTAAAATCTTTTAGTAGATGTTAGTAAGGAGTTTAAAGCTAAGGATGGAATACAAAAATAAAACACACACTCCACCTATCTCCACACACTCTAAATCGCCCACCCTCTTTCTTTTCCCCCAAACCCATCGGCTCTTTCCCCCTCCCCAAACCCGTCGACCCTTAACCATGGAGCTAGGAGGTGATTTCTCTTCCCCTTTTGTCTCGATATTTGGCAGGTAAGGATGGAATAACCTTTCTCATTCAATAATTAACATTTCCTTTGTGTTTTTGTGGGGTTTAATCGTTGGGTTTTTCCCAAATGTTGGAAGGGTTTATGCTAGAGTTCGATTTTTAGCTTGGGAATGAGGTTCTAATTGATTTTGTTCCATAAATTGGTATTGGGTGCATGTGTGTTTGAGTGTGTGATGTTGTGTGTGCGTGAGCGTGCAGCTGTGTGTGCGTGAACGTGTTTCTGCGTGTGTGTGTGTGTGTCCATCATGTAATTGTGTGTGTAGATGGTGTTTATGCAAGTAATTATGTATTCCTACATGTATTGAAGTGTAAATGTGTTAAGTATATACATTTATGTGGCTAGATGAAGCATTGTCAATGAAGAATGATAGCTTTAATTGGTATAGCGGATTAAGGCGGTTAAGTGATTATAATTTGAGTACGAATATTGTAATTGGGAATTGGAGAGCATGAGGAATGCTATTAATTGTTAGAAGGGAATTGTTGATTTTTGCATTGACTAGTATCATTGTTGGTTAAAATATGAAGATTAAAAATCATGCATGGAAGTTGCTTGTTAATATGCTTAAATGTGATTCATGTGTGGGTCTAAGCCTTGTTAGTGGGGGTGAAAAGAACTAACTTCTATGCTTTTAGCCATTGTAATAGATTGGTGGGTGTTAGCCTATGGTATGAGATGTTTTACATTTGGAGGCATGTGTAGTGTGTAAATAAATGGGTTAGATACATGCTAGTATGTGTTATAACATGGAATAGAGTTTATGGTGATGTTTATGCTTGAATGGATAGCATAGCATGTATTATTGACTTATGTCAATGTATTGAGTTACTAATTGTGGGGTCCTCGTTACTTAATCCATTATGTATCATGTTACCATACATATGCGAGTCTGAATTAAGTAATAACATGCACTGATTAAGAGTATCTTACTAGTTAAGTTGTTACAGGATTTATAAAAACCTCTCAACTACACATCATATGTACAAACAACAACCTATTACAAGATAACTCCTAGGCAGTGGTTCAGTTCGCAGCGGAAAATGACTCACATCCCGTCCTCCCACGTCTATGAGTCCCTACAAAAACATTCACACAACGTAAGTATAGAGAATAAATATTTCAGTGCGATATCAAAACACAATAACAATATCAATGATAAAGCACAATAAATCATCTAATGTGAATGTTCTGTATCATGCATCAACAAATGCACCATGTCATGACATGTCTCAACAATTACCCTATTATCACGAGACCAATATGATATGCCTATTCAGCTCAATATGTCAGTGGAACCACCTCACATCTTCATATTAGCAGCACATATCATAGTACCGTCCTCAAATGATAATAGCCAGAGCATATACCCAAAAACCGACGTATATCTCTATATAGCATAACCGAGCATATACCCAAACCAGGCGTATATCTCTATGTAACATAACCGAGCATATACCCAAACCAGGCGTATATCTCTATGTAACATAACCGAGCATATACCCAAACCAGGCGTATATCTCAAACACATGATATCCATGAATGTATATGCATATGATACTACCAATCATATGATACTAACATAACAAAATTCATATGATATCAATCTCATAACATCATCACACAATATCTATACTCCGTACGTCAACACGTACCTGTACTGCGACACAAACGATTTAAATTCGACGTCACTGGCTAATTGCCTCGTTGTCCCGTCCCCTGAGATGATGCTACAACAATGCCAACAATATATCATGTTATCATAGGCATTAAAATCAAATTCTACAAAAATATAACATTTTTCAACATTCTGACTCTGGCGATCGATTTCATGATTTGAGGCGATCGATCGCCTAAAGTTTTGGTCCTAGGCGATCGATCTCTTAATTCACGCGATCGGTCGCCTCCCCTTTGGAAAAACATACTGCCTCAAGGCGATCGATTGCCACATGAAGCGATCGATCGCTCAATGCACTGCCACTCTCATGTTTAGCCACAGGTGATCGATTGCCTCATACGTCGCGATCGATCGCCTACTCTGTTTTCAGAAACTTCATGGCGATTTTCAAGCATATCTTTCTAGCTCTTCTCCTATAACTCGAATTTAACCATTTCAACATGTTTCTTGCAATCTCTAGGAACATATTAACATGTTTCTATCATCATAGAATCCACTTCATAACATATAAACATGATATGATTCTTCACATGAACATTTGATATTCCACTTCACATACATCAACACCAATTACATAATTCAAGTGTAAAACCATGAATTCCTTACCAAGATATTAAGAAATCACTTCACACAACTTCCTAGCTCAATTCACAAGTAAATCCCAAGCTCAACCAAAAAGAACTTGAAAGAGATGGAGAGGAGCTTGTGTAGGATTTTAGTAGGTGAAAGATGAGAAACTATGTGATTCTCCTCCCTAAATCACTTGATATAAGGTCATTAACTCCCTAAATCACTTGATATCATGTCATTTGGAGTTAATGACATGTTAAGTAACATGTACATGCAAATGAAATCAAATTCAAATGCAACTCCAATTCAAATCAAATGCCTACTAGTTCATGTTGCTTGTTATGTTACTATTCAAATCATTGTATACCATGTTTCATTCCTTGCCATAGATCATTTCATACATGCATTAATTCATTCTTGGTTCCACCCGAACCCCCATTATCATACCGTCATTTGATATAATTACACCATAAGTATATCATATGTGTATAAAACAAATCGAGGCATTACAATTCTCCCCCACTTACTGAATTTCGTCCTCGAAATTGTATATACCAACATCATACATGCTTCACATCATAACATATATGATATATGTAACATAAGAAACATGTATAATTAACATATCAACATACCAGAAAACAACTCTGGATACCGTTGCATCATATGTTGCTCCGTCTCCCACGTTGCCTCTTCGACACCCCGTCTGTCCCACTGTACCTTAACCATAGAAATCACTTTATTACGCAACCTGCGTTCAGCTTGATCCAAGATCATAACCGGTCGTTCCTCATACGACACATCTGTATCCAACTGTACATCAGGTAACTGTAATACATGTCTCGGATCTGGTTCATACTTTCTCAACAGTGAAACATGAAAGACATCATGAATACCACTCAATGTTGGCGGCAGTGCCAAGCGATATGCCAACGTACCAATACGTTGCAATACCTCATATGGACCAACATGCCGTGGAGACAATTTTCCACGTTTACCAAACCGTACTACACCTTTAAAAGGTGAGATTTTTAAGAACACACGGTCACCAACTTGAAATTCCAGTGGTCTACGTCGCTTATTGACATAAGCAGTCTGTCTATCCTGAGCAGCTTTAAGTTTCAATCGAATTAACTTTACTTTTTCTTCCATTTCATGAATCATATCCGGTCCATGTAAAGAAGATTGATCCACAACATCCCAATACAATGGCGATCTACATCGTCGCCCATACAACGCCTCAAATGGTGCCATCTGTATACTAGACTGATAACTGTTGTTATATGAAAATTCCACTAATGGCAATGACTCTTGCCAAGAGGTATCAAACTCTAATACACAGGCACGCAACATATCCTCAAGTGTATGTATCGTCCGTTCTGTTTGTCCATCTGTCTGAGGATGATATGCTGTACTCAACCGCACTTCAGTTCCCAACGCTGTCTGTAACCTTCCCAAAAATGAGAAGTAAATCTCGGACCCTATCCGATACAATGGAAACTGGTATACCATGTAGTCTCACTACATGTTGAATGTACAACTGTGCCATTCTCAAATATGTAAATTTCATACAATATGGCACGAAATGAGATACATTGGTGAGTCGGTCAACGATCACCCAAATAGCATCGTAACCAGAAGACGTCCGTGGCAAATGAGTCACAAAATCCATCGTGATATGTTCCCATTTCCACTGAGGAATTCCAAACTGTGTAATTCACCTCCTGGTTTCTGTCTTTCTGCTTTCACTTGTTGACAGATCAAACACCGTTTCACAAAGCTCAACACATCATGTTTCATACGTTTCCACCAAACTTGGGTACGTAAATCATGATACATTTTCTTTCCTCCAGGATGTATACTGTATCTACTACAATGAGCACGTTGTAGTAGTTCTTGACGTAGTCCCAATGAAGCAGGTACTACCCAACAGTTTCTGTACTTCAAAGTTCCATCACTTGCAAGTACAAATTGAGATGTTTGTCCTTGACTTATCATTTCTTTCCAATGTTGTACCTCATCATCAGTCATTTGTGCCTTTCTGATTTTATCAAAAATGTCATGTTCAACCAACAATGTTGATACCCGTACTGGCACTATTTTCACATCAAAATCATAACCCAAAGTACAACAAGAAGTCATCCACGCTGATAAATGAATCATCTCCTAAGCCGTATGATGTACTTTTCGACTCAAGGCATCTGCGGTAAGATTAGCCTTTCCTGGATGATATTCAATCTCACAATGATAATCTTTCACCAGATCCATCCATCTTCTTTGTCTCATATTCAACTATGCTTGAGTGAATAAAAACTTTAAACTCTTATGGTCTGTATATATGGTAAACGATGTACCATATAAATAATGTCGCCATATCTTTAAGGCAAAGACAATGGTAGCTAATTCCAGATCATGTACTGGATATCTCATTTCATGTGGCTTCAATTGTCGTGATGCATAAGCCACTACATGTTTATCCTGCATCAATACACAACCCAAACCTAGTAATGATGCGTCAGTATATAAGGCAAACCTGTCATGCTCCGATGGAATAATCAAAACTGGAGCTGTAGTTAATCGATGTTTCAATTCCTGAAAACTACGCTCACATGCCTCCGACCATCGAAACGGTACTCCTTTCTGTGTCAATTGTGTCAATGGTTTGGCAATTGATGAAAATCCTTCAACAAATCATCTATAATAGCCAGCCAAACCCAAGAAACTACGAATCTCTGGCACAGAAGTAGGTGCTGACCAATTCAACACTGCTTCAACTTTCTTCGGATCAACTGATATACCTTCTTCTGAAATTACATGCCCCAAAAAGCCGACACTAGTCAACCAAAACTCACACTTACTGAGTTTAGCATATAACTGATGTGTCCTCAACAATTGCAATACCATATGCAAATGTTGAACATGTTCTGCATCACTCTGTGAATAGATCAGTATATCATCGATAAAGACAATGACAAAACGATCAAGGTATTCCTGGAACACACGATTCATTAAACTCATAAAGACAGCTGGAGCATTTGTCACTCCAAATGGTATCACCAGGAACTCATAATGCCCATAACGAGTTCTGAATGCTGTCTTCTGTATATCTCCTTCCCTCACACGTATTTGATGATATCATGACCTCAAATCAATCTTAGAATAAATCTTTGATCCCTGTAATTGATCAAATAAATCATCAATACGAGGAAGAGGATATTTATTCTTTAACGTTATCTTGTTCAATTGTCGATAGTCAATACACAGTCGCATTGCCCCATCCTTCTTCTTCACAAATAAAACCGGAGTACCCCAAGGCGATACACTAGGACGTATGTACCCCTTGTCCAATAAGTCTTGCAATTGAGTTTTCAATTCTTTCAATTCAGTTGGTGCCATCCGATAAGGAGCTCGTGAAATTGCAGAAGTACCAGGTATCAAATCAATACCAAATTTCACTTCTCGACTCGGTGGGAATCCAGGTATCTCGTCTTGAAACACATCCGCATATTCTGCAACCACTGGTATCTCCTCCACTTTCCTTTCTCTTTTCTGTTCAATTACATCAAGGGCATAAATCAAATAACCCGCATGTCCACGTTCTAACAAACGCGACATTTGGATTGCTGATATCAAAGGAATCCTCGCCCTTGATCCTTGGCCATAGAAGAACCATTGATTTCCAGTATCAGACTGAAATCTCACTATCTTCTGACAACAATCCACAACAGACTGATATTTACTCAACACATCAATTCCAAAGATTCGATCAAAATCTGACATATCTAACACAATCAAATCAGCTTGTAGTCCATACTCAGTCTCAAACTGAATATCACAATCAGACACACTCTGACAAGCCATCACAGTAGTTCCCATGGGTGTCGAAACATAAAGAGGCATCAACAGTGGAGACGAGCATATATGATACCGGTCAATAAAATTTTGTGCAACAAAAGAATGTGATGCACCAGTATCAATCAAAAGTAAAGATGGATAAGTAAACAAAGTACACTTACCCGCTATCACATCATCAGGAACTGCCTCTGCTTCCTCTCTGTTCAGTGCATACACCTGAGCCTGAGGTGGTCCTGTCCTCTGTCCTCCACCAGACTGTGGTACACTCTATGGTCTCTGCTGCACTGTATTTTCTGACATTGGTCCTCTCCTCTGTTGTCCACCCACTTGAGGACAATCACGGATCACATGTCCTAGTCTCCCACAACGGAAACAAACTACTGCAGTCAATTGAGGACAATCTCGTTTCAAATGTGGTCCGCCACATTTAAAGCATTGTACACCACTACCATTACTACTACCTTGGAACTGTCCCTTTGAACCTCGTTCACTACCCTTCCGCATTGTAAACCGCTTCCCACTAAATCTAGAGGAAGATGCACCACCTCGTGGTGATTTAAATGGTTCTCCTCTAGGTCTCATACTTTCAGATATAGGTGGTTGGGCTTGTCCAACATCTTTGTATACCCCTACGGCAATCTCAGCCATCTCGGCTCTAGTCAATGCTTCTTCATATGATGTAGGGTTATTGGACATGACCCTATCAAACAATTCAGGCCTCAAACCTTTCACAAATTGTCTGATCTTTGCCTTTGTGTTAACAGCAATATGTGGTACATACCGGAGTAAGGAAGAATATTGTACCGCATAGTCCGATACTGTCATTGATCCCTGTCTCAAGTTTGTAAATTCATCCTCTTTCCTCTGCCTTGCAGCAACATAGAAATAATGCTCAAGGAACTTCGTTCTAAATACATCCCAGTTAACTGTCTGTCCTTGAGCCCTCAGTTCAAGCACTGTGGATTTTCCACCACATCATAGCTTTCTTAGCTAACTGAAATTCAGTTAAGCGTAACCAAGCAGTCTTAGCACACGGTGCTGATACAAATATCTGTTCCACACGTTCCAGCCATTCCTCCGCCAGTTCCCCTGATTCAGTCCCCTCAAACCTGGGTGGCTGATAACTCAGAAACTGCGTCAACGTCAATTCCCCAGGCAACAATACCTGTTCCACTGGCCCTTGCTCAATTGGTGGTGGTGGCACAGGCACCATCCTCACACTAGCATTGCCACTCATGGCATCACCAACATCCTCATGATAACCTCTGTCTGTCATAACTGTATATCAAGGGTTAACAATAACATTCAAAATGATAAAACATGTTAGAAGAACATTACATGACAAATCCTAACATGATATTATCATTCCCAACATGTTTTCAAGTGTTTAGGTAACTCCCTAATACACTTCCTCTAACCATGTTCATCCCGTTCTCGAACCACTGCTCTGATACCACTAATGTGGGGTCCTCGTTACTTAATCCATTATGTATCATGTTACCATACATATGTGAGTCTGAATTAAGTAATAACATGCACTGATTAAGAGTATCTTACTAGTTAAGTTGTTACAGGATTTATAAAAACCTCTCAACTACACATCATATGTACAAACAACAACCTATTACAAGATAATTCCTAGGCAGTGGTTCAGTTCGCAGCGGAAAATGACTCACATCCCGTCCTCCCACGTCTATGAGTCCCTACAGAAACATTCACACAACGTAAGTATAGAGAATAAATATTTCAGTGCGATATCAAAACACAATAACAATATCAATGATAAAGCACAATAAATCATCTAATGTGAATGTTCTGTATCATGCATCAACAAATGCACCATGTCATGACATGTCTCAACAATTACCCTATTATCACGAGACCAATATGATATGCCTATTCAGCTCAATATGTCAGTGGAACCACCTCACATCTTCATATTAGCAGCACATATCATAGTACCGTCCTCAAATGATAATAGCCAGAGCATATACCCAAAAACCGACGTATATCTCTATATAGCATAACCGAGCATATACCCAAACCAGGCGTATATCTCTATGTAACATAACCGAGCATATACCCAAACCAGGCGTATATCTCTATGTAACATAACCGAGCATATACCCAAACCAGGCGTATATCTCTATGTAACATAACCGAGCATATACCCAAACCAGGCGTATATCTCAAACACATGATATCCATGAATGTATATGCATATGATACTACCAATCATATGATACTAACATAACACAATTCATATGATATCAATCTCATAACATCATCACACAATATCTATACTCCGTACGTCAACACGTACCTGTACTGCGACACAAACGATTTAAATTCGACGTCACTGGCTAATTGCCTCGTTGTCCCGTCCCCTGAGATGATGCTACAACAATGCCAACAATATATCATGTTATCATAGGCATTAAAATCAAATTCTACAAAAATATAACATTTTTCAACATTCTGACTCTGGCGATCGATTTCATGATTTGAGGCGATCGATCGCCTAAAGTTTTGGTCCTAGGCGATCGATCTCTTAATTCACGCGATCGGTCGCCTCCCCTTTGGAAAAACATACTGCCTCAAGGCGATCGATTGCCACATGAAGCGATCGATCGCTCAATGCACCGCCACTCTCATGTTTAGCCACAGGCGATCGATTGCCTCATACGTCGCGATCGATCGCCTACTCTGTTTTCAGAAACTTCATGGCGATTTTCAAGCATATCTTTCTAGCTCTTCTCCTATAACTCGAATTTAACCATTTCAACATGTTTCTTGCAATCTCTAGGAACATATTAACATGTTTCTATCATCATAGAATCCACTTCATAACATATAAACATGATATGATTCTTCACATGAACATTTGATATTCCACTTCACATACATCAACACCAATTACATAATTCAAGTGTAAAACCATGACTTCCTTACCAAGATATTAAGAAATCACTTCACACAACTTCCTAGCTCAATTCACAAGTAAATCCCAAGCTCAACCAAAAAGAACTTGAAAGAGATGGAGAGGAGCTTGTGTAGGATTTTAGTAGGTGAAAGATGAGAAACTATGTGATTCTCCTCCCTAAATCACTTGATATAAGGTCATTAACTCCCTAAATCACTTGATATCATGTCATTTGGAGTTAATGACATGTTAAGTAACATGTACATGCAAATGAAATCCAAATTCAAATGCAACTCCAATTCAAATCAAATGCCTACTAGTTCATGCTGCTTGTTATGTTACTATTCAAATCATTGTACACCATGTTTCATTCATTGCCATAGATCATTTCATACATGTATTAATTCATTCTTGGTTCCACCCGAACCCCCATTATCATACCGTCATTTGATATAATTACACCATAAGTATATCATATGTGTATAAAACAAATCGAGGCATTACAATGCTCCCCCACTTATTGAATTTCGTCCTCGAAATTGTATATACCAACATCATACATGCTTCACATCATAACATATATGATATATGTAACATAAGAAACATGTATAACTAACATATCAACATACCAGAAAACAACTCTGGATACCGTTGCATCATATGCTGCTCCGTCTCCCACGTTGCCTCTTCGACACCCTGTCTGTCCCACTGTACCTTAACCATAGGAATCACTTTATTACGCAACCTGCGTTCAGCTTGATCCAAGATCATAACCGGTCGTTCCTCATACGACACATCTGTATCCAACTGTACATCAGGTAACTGTAATACATGTCTCGGATCTGGTTCATACTTTCTCAACAGTGAAACATGAAAGACATCATGAATACCACTCAATGTTGGCGGTAGTGCCAAGCGATATGCCAACGTACCAATACGTTGCAATACCTCATATGGACCAACATACCGTGGAGGCAATTTTCCACGTTTACCAAACCGTACTACACCTTTAAAAGGTGAGATTTTTAAGAACACACGGTCACCAACTTGAAATTCCAGTGGTCTACGTCGCTTATTGGCATAAGCAGTCTGTCTATCCTGAGCAGCTTTAAGTTTCAATCAAATTAACTTTACTTTTTCTTCCATTTCATGAATCATATCCGGTCCATGTGAAATGCCCAGAGAAATTAATTTTTTTGATCAAGCGGATCGCCCCAGGCGATGAGTGTCATCTCCCCAGGCGATGGGTGCCAGGCGAGGCATCGCCACGCCCATTGACAGAAGCGATGGCGAGGCGAGCATGCTATGAAGATCGCCCCAGGCAATGATGACAATCTCTTTAGACGATGGCAACCATTCGAGACTTCGCCCCGCACATCGACTGAAACGATGCCGAGGACCGCGCGCATGGATAGATCGCCCGAGGCGATGGCTGGAACGCCTGAGGCAATTGCTAGAACGCTTGAGGCGATGGCATGTTCGTTTGAGGCGATCCAGATTTTTAGCTACGGCTTTTATTTTTGGTGGTGATCGCCTGATGCGATCCACACAACGCTTGAGGCGATCTGTCAAATATAGTGACCGTTGGTGATTTGCGATGGTGATCGCCCGAGGCGATGTACGAGGCGATCTTGGAGTGATTTCAGCCTTATGTGTAGCAACGGCTAGTAGGAGCCTTCTACACTATAAATATGGGTGTTTTGGATCATCTTGAAGACAAGAAACAAGAGTATAAACTACAAGAAAGTTGTGTTTAATCAAAATCATTCTAACATTGCAAACTTCATACATTTGTGTTGTATTGGAGTTTGTAATTTATTTCTTGTGTGAGAGCTTTTGATTCTTCAAGTTGTTACACCGTGAAGGTGTTATATCATTTGTTGTAAAGGTCCTCCAACACCGACGCAAGTTGAAAAATTATATAAGTCGCCGACAAGTGAAGTTGGTGCAAGGTTGTGGCTATCCTTGGAGCCCTCAAGGCCAAGAAGAAGTTGTATGTGGCTATCCTTGGAGCCCTTAAGGTAAAGAAGAAGTTGTTCTAGTGGAACCTTGGTTGGACGTTTTCTAGACTGGAAGAGGAGACGTAGGCTATTCATCGCCAAACTTCTATAACAAATTCTCGTGTTCTTTATTGCTTTATTTATATTACGCATTTACATTATTTTATTATATTGTTTATTGTTCGATTGATCCGCAGCGCAAACTCGATTTTTGCAAATTCATTTTAAAACGCTAAACGGTCGTCCTAGTATTAATGGCATGTCCGCCTCCTCTTTTATGTCTAGCACCATGAAATCCACCGGAATGGTGAATTTGTCAACCTTGACCGGTACATCCTCCACTATCCCATTAGGGTACTTGATGGACTTGTCTGCCATCTGCAATGAGACATTGATTGCTTTTAGCTCTCCTAAGCCCAGATTCATGTACACAGACAAAGGCATTAAATTAACACTTGAACCCAAAGCACATAAAGATTTATTGAAATATTTAGAATTGATTTTGCAAGGTATAGTAAAACTCCCTGGATCCTGCTTTGGAGGTGAATCATTTTGAATGACAGCAGAACACTCCTCAGTTAAGTTTATCATCTCATGCTCTCCCATTTTCCGCTTTTTTGACAGAATCTCCTCTAAAAACTTAGCGTAATTCGGCATGTGCCAAATAGCATCAATTAAAGGCATCTCAATATGAAGATTCTTAATCAATTCTAAAAATTAGCAAATTTAGCATCAATCTTTGCTCTCTTATACGCAGCGGGGAATGGGAGTGGGATCTCTACCTTAGTAGGTGTGATGGATGTAGGGGTCTTAGTAGACTTACCTTTGTCGCGTGTTTGCACCTCTTCTTGCTTGATGTCTGCCTCGCCTTTAAGCTCAATGTGTGCATCCTTCTTCTAAGCGACCTTCTTTCCGCTCCTCAACGTGATTGCATGGAATTGCTCCCTAGGGTTCGTCTCAATGGCACCATATGGTGATCCTTGTGCTCGTTCGGCTATGATTTTTGCTAGTTGTCCCACTTGGACTTCCAAGTTCTTTATCGACGCCTCGTGCTTTTGGAATCTAGTTTCCGTCGATGTGATGAACTTGGTCAATAGCTCCTCCATGCGTGTCTTTGGTGCATACCCCGGTGGTGGTTGGGGATAGTTCCCCGGCCCCATATTGTACATATTTTGATAGGGGTAGGTCTGTGGTGGTCGATTCCCTACAAAGTTAACAGCTTCATTAGTTGTAACGAATGGGTTAACAACCTGGCATTCAGTGCTCGGATGTCCTCCTTGGCAAAGCTCGCATGTAACAGTTAGAACTTGCATTGCATGCATGCTCAAACAATCCATCTTCTTGTTAAGCGCTTCCAATTGGGTAGCTATGGCAGCGACTTAACTCACTTGATGCAATCCGGCTTGCTTCTTTGGCACGTTCCTCTCGGACTGCCATTGACAGCTATTAGTAGCCATCTCCTCTAACAACGTATAGGCCTCCTCGGGCGTCTTCCTCATCACAGTTCCTCCTGATGCTGCATCAATCATAGAACGGTTATCATAAAATAAACCGTTATAAAACGTTTGTACCTGCAGCCAGACAGGGAGGCCATGATGTGGGCATCTCCGCATTAGATCCTTGAAGCGCTCCCAAGCCTCATACAGTATCTCTGGATCATATTGTGCAAAAGTCGTGATATCATTTTGCATCTTGGCCGTCTTGGATGGTAGAAAGAACTTTGACAAGAATAATTGTGACATCTCATCCCACGTGGTAATCGAACCTGCAGGCAACGATTGTAACCAAGATTTAGCTTTATCTCGTAAAGAAAAGGGAAACAAATGTAACCTGATGGCGTCGTCAGTAACGCCATTATGCTTGAATATATCACAAATCTCCAAGAAGTTGGAGATGTGGGCATTTGGATCGCTGGTAGCTGCTCCCCCAAACTGGACCGAATGTTGGATCATATGTATGATAGCAGGCTTGATCTCGAAGTTGTTAGCCTGTATGGTTGGTCTCGTGATACTCGACAATGATCCATGGAATGCAGGGTGGGCGTAGTCCATGAGTGATCTTGCAACTGGTGGTACCGGAATCTCCTCGGTATTAGCCATGTGTGCTCTTGCTTGCCTTAGCCTCCTTTGACAACTGCGTTCAATATCGAGATCAAAGGGCTCAAGTGTAGGTTTGCTACTCCTTAGCAAGCACCAAGAGATAACAACCTGTAACAATCAACCAAGAAGAACACAAATAGTAGAAGAGTAGAGAGAATAAAAAAAATCGAAAAATCGAAAAATGAATGACTAAACTACAGTCAACTAATCTCGTTTGATATTATTAAAACTAGTCCCTGGCAACGGCGCCAAAAACTTGATCGCTATTATTTTAAACAATATTTTTCAGTGTAACGATTGTGTAACGCAAGTGCACGGTGTCAAGTTTTAGCATAATGATATGAAAAGTACGGATTGTCGATCCCACGAGGACTAGGAAATAAATATCAAACTCCACTAGTTTAACTATATTTAGCCTACGATAACTGGTTATAATTAATTAACTAATTTGACTAATTAACTCAATATCAACCCAAACAAACAAGAACGGATAAGAATAGAGTCAAAAGAAACAATTATCACGACTTTCGGTTCACCTATGTAATCCCCCATAATTCACCTATTAGTTAAGAATTAATTCAAACAATCTAAGGTGACGAGTTTTCTTAAAGCACTTATTATACCTTGGTCCGGCTATAACAAATCTAATACTAACGTTGCAATAAGCTACTCCCGTATCCTTATTGAACAATTAATATTGTAAGTTGATCTATGAAAACTTCTAGCTTTCGATTACTAGATATCTATAGCTATCACACGTGTATTTGACTTCATCTCTCGATATCAGTCTGAAATCCACGGCATAAATTACTATATCGAATCACAATTTTATATCTCGATCTCAATTGTAATTTACTATCATTCAAGGATGGCCAAACCCTTAAAAGCATGAAGAACAGTGATCTATGCACTTAGATAATAAGAATCAATCAAAACATTCAATTTAAATCATGGGTTCATACAAAGGATCCCCTAAGTCTTGATAACAAACCTAGCCAACAATCTCCATCAAATAATAATGCATAAACTTGTTTTGCAACATTCTAAACATTAAAATCTAATGAAAATATAGAACTAGAGTTAGAAATACAGAAATAACGAGAGGCGTTGACTTCTTCCGTTGCTCCGTCGTCCCGTCTCTTCCGATGCGTCTTCTCTTCAATGGTTATGGTGTATGGATGGTTGGAGATGAAGATGAGTGATGTAGGCTGTGTATTGTAGGTCAATTATGAGCCAAAAAGTCCCAAAAACGTCCATGATAATCCATATTTATGGTAGGAGGAGTTTCACCAAGTTTGGACACCAAATAACCAAGATGGAAACAAAATCCCGAATTTTCTAGTCGTGGCGATCGATCGGCAATAATTGGCGATCGATCTCCGTAACATTCTGCCTCGAGGCGATCGATCGCCTCATTTGAAGCGATCGATTGCTTCCTCTGATTTTCAGCAAATTACGATTTTGCCCCTCATTTTCCAGGTTTGCTCATTTTGGTCCTTTTTCATCATTTTAAGCATATTTCCTCCACTTTTATGTATTTGGACCTGGATTCCTGAAATATACAAATATATACCAAATAGAGTAATGTTTTCCAAGAATCACTACAAAAACGCACATAACCTTATATCAAATTAAATGTAATCACACTTATCAATAGATGAAGTGATCGGTGGTCCAGTCGCATAACCCCACTCCGATTGTTCAATTGTTCAATATATTGACTAAAAAAAGATTCCCAGTCAAATCCAGGTCGTCATATCTATGTAGATTTAATCTCTATCTGATGGAGTGAGAGGAATATGCTGGATCATCCCAAACTGTCGGAGTACCCACTCAGGATGGTGCCACTCCACACGTTCATAAGAATCAATGGACATATAGACCTCCATAAATGGGTGCACTATCCTCTGATAACTTGACCGTTATATCATATGATCGTCATATGAACTATAATATTTATTAAATAAATAATAGCCATAAATAAAAAGTTTGTTTGATTATTCATATGAAATAAATTACTTTGAAATATTACTAACCTGATATGGCACCATAAGATCAAGCATCTCACGAATACTCGTACAAAATGTTGAGTCGTATGACAGTAATTCATGTGGGCATTCCAACTGTGAATTTTAATGTAATGTAATATATACATGGTGAAATCATGAATGTAATATTTACCGTGCACCATGGAGGAATAGAAAGTGTCAAATTCAAATCAGGGTAGCTCCACTCATTCATATCAACATTGATATGACCAACATAAGGTGTCATAGGTGTAAGACGAGACCATACCCAAATCTGCAATTTTAAACATTAAAGTTGGTAAGATTAATTACTATAAAACAAGAACTAAATGTATAGAAATATTTAAATGTTTGACCTGTAATAACTGTAATGCACCACAAATGGTGGTATTTGTCTTCTTACATGAGGTGCACAACTCTCGATACAAAGAAAGATAAAAAACAGCACTACCCCAACTATATTCTTTAACAAGGGTAATATCTTCTAATAAGATAAGAAATGGTAGTGAGATAGCGTTTCTGAAAGTATTTGGGCACATCAGACCCCAAGAAGCATGAATACACATGCACGTGAGTATTGCACGACTTCATTCTCATCACCCTCATCAACCACTTGGTGAGCTCTCATGTGAAGTCCAAGAACCTTAATTTTGAGAGATGATCATCTAATCTCATTAATTCTAGGTGTGTATCCCAAAGAGTGCCCATAATATATTTGCCACTCCCTGGCACTCCTCTCCACATCCTGTCCTATCATAGGATTACCGGTAACTGGAAGGCCCCATATAACTGCAACATCCTGCAATGTAATGGTAGCCTCACCTACTCGGAAATGAAAAATGTGTGTCTCCGAGTGCCACCTCTCTACGAGAGAAATGATAAGATGAAAGTCTATAGTGGACTGTCCACACCTATAAACACAATAAAAACCCATGTAACAATCTAAGTATTGATGCATGCGGTCAGAGATTCCATCGGTACCAACTGATTTTTGTGCTTTTATTTTGTTCAAGACTCCTTTAACCTCAGATTCCCTAATTCTGCGAGTAAACGGTTTACATCATGATGTTAAATGTCACTTAATTTTAGGTTCTAACTTATGACCACGGTTCGGAACCGCCGGTTCGATTGTTCAAAAAAACTCCACCATTAACCTTAACCTCCGTAGACGGTTCCGGTTACGGTTCATGAACCGCCAGTTACAGTTACGATTAACCTCAGTTACAGTTACAGTTTGACCATTTCATTCTTAAAAAAGTAAAATTTATTCATAATATTTTTTAATAAAATAAAGAGTTTTAACATTTTTTTTCTCAATAATGATCGTAAAATATAAGAAAATATATTTAAACTCTTATAAAAATACATTTGGATTGAGAAAATCATATTAATTTAACATATATTAAATTATCTATAACTCAATAATTATTAATTTATAAATTAATTATAATGAAGAAAATAATAGAACTGCAAAGATGTAATTGACGAGCTAAAAATTGAGAACGTTGTTGAACCGATAAAGATGATGAAGTTAAGTAACATTTATACTATATATCCTCCTTTTCAAAAGAAGCAGCGATAACATTAAATAATATTTTTGAGCTATGAGAAAACTATACAGAAGTTCTTGCTATATTAAAAATAGTCAAAAATGAAGTTTAAGTGTGCCTATCAATTTCAACAAGAAATAAATGACAAAAATAAGTCTTTTTTATGATGATTTCATAGATTAATCATAAATGTACTATATATTAAGAAATTATTAATTTATATATTACATGTTGTTTATATAAATTCTTATTTATATATTATCTTGTAAAGTTAGTGAATATTAATTTAATCAAAAATAAGTTCCTAAGTCAGGATAAGCCAAATTATTTAAAAGGTTTTATTGATTAATTGTGTGGGGTCCTCGTTACTTAATCCATTATGTATCAGTTCATTCACTGATTAAGAGTTACTCATGTAGGTTGTTACAATACTTACACAAATCATGTCATAATATACATCATATGTACAATAAAACAACCTAGACTAGTACAACGCCTATGCAGTTGTTCAACTCGTAGCGGAATAAACTCACAATCCCGTCCTCCCACGTCTATGAGTCCCTACAGAAACAATCAAACAACATGCGTATAGATAAACAACCATCCCAGTTGCAATCTCAGTCATCTCAGCTCTAGTCAATGCTTCTTCATATGACGTAGGGTTATTAGAAATTACCCTATCAAACAACTCAGGCCTCAAGCCCTTCACAAACTGTCTGATCTTTGCCTTTGTGTTTGCAGCGATGTGCGACACATACCGTAACAAGGAAAAATACTGCACAGCATAATCAGACACTGTCATAGTTCCCTGTTTCAAATTTGTGAACTCATCTTCTTTCCTCTGTCTCGCAGCCACAGAGAAATAGTGATCAAGAAACCGAGTTCTTAAAACATCCCAATTCACTGTCTGTCCTTGAGCTCTCAGCTCAATCAATGTGGCTTTCCACAACATCATTGCTTTCTTAGCCAACTGGAACTCAGCCAAACGTAACCAGGCGGACTTGGCACATGGTGCTGACACAAAGATCTGTTCAACACGTTCCAACCATTCCTCTGCTTGTTCCCCTGATTCAGTACCCTCAAAGCGAGATGGCTGATAACTCAGAAACTGTGTCAAAGTTAACTCCCCAGGTAACAGTACATGTTCTACTGGCCCTTGCCCAAATGGTGGTGGTGGCACAGGCCCCAATCCAACACTATCGTTGCCACTCATGGCATCCCCAACATCATCGTGAGGTACTCTGTCTGCCATTACTGCAAATACAGGATTACCAACAACAAACAAATATATAAAGCATGTCAGTATAACATCATATCAATACTTTCAACATGCTTCAAGTGATTAGGCAACTCCCTAATACACTTCCTCTACCCTTATTCACCCCGTTCTCGAACCACTGCTCTAATACCACTAATGTGGGGTCCTCGTTACTTAATACATTATGTATCAGTTCATTATACATATGTGAGTAAGAATTAAGTGAAACATACACTGATTAAGAGTTTACTCTTGTAGGTTGTTACAATACTTACACAAATCCTGTCATAATATACATCATATGTACAGTAAAACAACCTAGACTAGTACAACTCATATGCAGTGGTTCAACTCGCAGCGGAATAGACTCACAATCCCGTCCTCCCACATCTATGAGTCCCTATAGAAACAATCACACAACATGAGTATAGATAAACAACCATCCCGGTGCGATATCAATAAAAACATAAACGATAAAGCACTATAAACATCAAATGTGATTGTCATGTATCATGCATCCTCAAATGCAAAAATGTCATGACATGTCTCATCCCTTATCCTGTTATAACCAGACCAATATGATATGCCTATCTCAGCTCAATATGTTAGTGAAATCTCATCACATCTTCATATTAGCAGCACATATCATAGTACCGTCCTCACATGTTATAACAGCCAGAGCATATACCCAACCGGCGTATATCTCTCATGCCAAAGAATATGTAGCCTACCTATCGTGGCAACAATCCCAGCCAAAGCATATGCCCAACACTGGCATATCTATTGTGGCACCGATCTCAGCCAAAGCATATGCTACACATCTATTGTGGCATTCATCTCAACATTATAATTATCATGAATGCACATGCATACGATGTCACTAATCATATGATATCATGCTCACATCATCATCACAATAATATCATATACTCGTACGTCAAAACGTACATGTTACGCGACACAAAAGATATAAATTAGGCGTCAATGTCTAACCGCCTCGTTGCCCCATCCCCTGTGATGATGCTACAACAATATGAACAATATAACATGTTACAATAGGCTTCAAAATTAAATTCTACAAAAATCTCACATTTTTCAAAAACTTAACCCTAGCGATCGATCACCATTTCCACCGATCGATCGCCAAACTGTTCTGTTTTCATTGCGATCGATCGCCACTATCTCGCGATCAATCGCCAAAGTATTCTGTTTCCTCGCGATCGATCGCCTGATTTTCACCGATCGATCGCCATATGTTTTCACCGCCTTATTTTTGCTCTGTTCTCGGAGATCGATCGCCATATAGCTCGCGATCGATCGCCGATGTTCAGAAAATTAAGAACATGGCGCTTTTGAGCTTATCTCCATGGTGTATCTCCTACAACTCAAAAATTCACATTCCAACATGTTTCATGCAATATCTAGTCACATATAAACATGTTTCTATCATCATAGAACTCAAGTGTTTACACTATAACTCAAATCAAAACAAACACCACTAAATTCCATGCTTTAACTTCAATTCCTCTTTTACTACCATAAGCAAGGATACAAAGCACATAAACTTTACCAAGATGATAGGAAGTCACTTCTCCCAACTTTCTATCTTGATTCCCAAGTGCAAATCCAAGAAAAGATGGCAAGAGGAAGCAAGGGTTTGAAGAGGAGTTTGTAGAGATTTTTAGGTGTTTATGGTGTAGTCTGTGATTACAATCTGATTTTATCTTTAATATAAGCTTTTCTAACTTAACTCCAAATCATATGAAATGCAACTCACATACACACCCCATTCCAATTCAAATTCAAATGCAAATCCCCTCAAATGCATGGTAAATGTAAGGACATATCCAACTATGTGATGCATGTCTATGTTAAGGCCATATAGCATATGTCTATGTTATGAAATTGCCTTCTTTAATTCCTCACATATACATATTCATTTTGTTCATTCCAACTAAGTTGCATTCATACATGGCTTTACTCCTGCTCGGTTCAATCCGAACCCGAGGCCACATCGTATTGTAATTAATCATACTGACACCATAGTCATATCATATATGTATACGTCATATCGAGGCATGACAAATTGAGTATTAAATTTTCGAGTTTATTGCAATTAAGATATACTTATTTAATTATTATATATAATGTAATATCAAATAATGAACACAAATTCTTTGTAGCTCATTGTAAAGTCTCAAGCTTGTAAGGGAGAGGTCATATGTTCGAATCTGCATACCTACAATTAATTTTGAATAAAACAAAAAATAAATAAAATAAAATCATAAACACGAACCATCGGTTCACGGTTACAAAGCCCATGAGCCATGACCGACCTGCCTGTAAGAGGGCTAGTTACGGTTTTCGACCCGTTGAACCGGGTCAAAGGGTAACCGAACCGTTGACCCGGTTACGGTTCCGGGTAGGGCCACGGTTAATTTGTAACCATGGCCATGTCTACTTATATGCCATTGAAATCCCTCCCCGATGAAGAGTTTCTTCCCAAATTTCATGCTTATTAGCCTCATCTATACCAATTTGTGGTACATAGACAATAGTGATATTAGAAATATCATTGCCTAGGTCTAGTTTAACTAATATTATCATATCTCTCTTTCTTGGTTTTGATGTTAGTAGAACTTGTTATTGTGTTGCTAACATATTTTATCGAGTATGCAATGAATGTATCATGCTTAGATGCTTGATGATTGCTAATAAATGGTTTGAAGCCATCGAGCAAACTGAAAAGCATGACATAGCATATTTTTCTTGATCATATCTCATCGCTCGAATATCAAAACGACTTGTTTCTTGATTGATTGGATAGCCAACTCAAAATTCTACAAGTTATATTTCAGACTAGTAGACTTGATTTGATTGTACCAGACAACAGTGACTGCAATACTCTGCTGATGCAAAGTGTAACAACAAATTGCTATAGAGACAAACTCTGGTATTTTGGCTATCACTCTCAGAGTTATTGAAACAAAACGATTTAGTATTGAAAAGATAAGAATTAAACCTACAAGTTATCTTCAAAAGTCAAAGACTGGATCAGAAGCTTACATGGAGAAAAGATCTCTACAAGATCCAGTTGTTTCAAATCAAATCAACAACTTTGTTGAGACCAACAAAGTTGGACCTGTTCTATCGTATTTGTCATATCTCCCAGATTGCTTATAGGAATTGGTCGATTCACAATAATTTGGAAAGCCAAGAGAAAGATCTACAAATAATCTTCAGATGTCAAAACCTGAGTCGTAACTTAAGATGGAGAAACATCGTCTGAAGTCGCAAGTTGTAAAGCTTAATCTAGAAAACTTGCAGCAGACATAAAGTCATATATTTCCATCATATCTCTCTCATACGATGTTGATATTGAGTGGTTCTTGATTCTCTGGAAAGACAAGACAAAGGGTTAAAACTTTCATATTCATCACTTTGTCCAGAAATCAACAATCAAGATACATAAAAAAGAGAATAGAACAACATAATTCGGGCGGCAAAGTTGGAATCGATGTTCGAACAACAAACTTCGGGCAGCAAAGTCCGAACATCAAACTTCGGATTATGCATTGCATTTTTTTTCTTCAAAAAAAATATATTTGAAATTGATCCATCTCATTGGTTGTCATTTTCATTTATTCAAACATTAAGGAGATAATTAATTCAATCGTTGAGAATAGAAATTTTTTGGTTCCTTTTTTATTCACAAAAAAAGGGGGAGAAATATGTTGTTTTAACATATAACTTCTTGTTATGGAACAATGTGCTTTAATATTCATATTTTTATCCAAGTTTAGTGATCATAAAAATGGGGAGATTGTTGGGTTTTGAGAATTCGAATACTTGATTTGATGTTAACAAAACTTGTTATTGTGTTAATAACATATTTCTATTGGGTACCTTGTTTGTCTTCAACTCCACAAGGATCTCACTGGTGTCGTAGTTTGTAGTGGGAAGGACAATCTGAAGCTGACATAAACGTATGAGTCGGGGTTAGTGTTCTACATTATCTCCTTAAGAAATTTTATCCCCACACGATGCTCACGGAATACAACAATCTTCTTCCAAGATACAATGACTCCAGCAATACAAATCACAAGCCTCACAACCACAAATGTTTCAAACACTATTCGTCAAGAACAAGATACAAAAATGATGCATAATGCACTTTTGATCTTGATTTTTCTCTCAATATATTGTGTTACAGATTTTATATCTAGTATTTTCATTCAAATGATGGATATCTATCTATAGAAACGTGGAGACACAATCAAAAGACGTAATTTCATCACACCATTTCATGAAAAACCTTACATTGAAAAATGTGTTTTTTTGTCCCTTGACAGAGCTCTAACACTTCCTCGGTAGTGCTAGGACACTGCCATTTATGCCCCACCTGGGCAGAAAAGGGGGCACCCTAGCGCTGCCCTTTCTGTCCGAGAAAGTTATTTTTCGTTCTTTTTTTTCAACTTATATATGTTATGTATGTATGGTGTTGACTAATTGTTTGGTTGTGTTTGGTTTCTATTTCAAAGAAAATATGTTATTCTCTTAAATACCATAACATTTCGTTATTAGTGAAATGCTAATATTTCTTGACTTAATTGCTGTGATATCCCCGAAATAATTATATGCATTTGGGCATTAATTATGTTTATGCGATTATTATGGTGTCAATTAATTTTGTGTTGAATTAATTAATATGAGAAATGCTTAGTCACATGGTGGGCGTGACCTGGTAATGCAGTTCGGGGTGCATGTGATGCATGTGGGGAATTTGGGTGTTAAGATGGTTTAATTGTGATGGTTATTGATTATTTGGTAAAGCGTGTATTTAATTGAGGTTGTGGTGCATTTCTGGAAAATGCTTTTAAAATATCATGTTGGGATATTTTATACATCATGACCGGGACATGTTTAATTAACCCCTTTTTAACCACTACCCCTTCTTTTCACTCTCCCATCACTCCTTATCATACAACTTTCCCAACCCTATCCCCCAAAAACCCCACTCACGTTTGGAACAAGAAAGGTGGAGAGGGATTTCTCAAAAATCTTGGTTGCTTGCTTTCTTGGTGAGATTTGAGGCCTAGAAGTGGTATGAATTCCTTCTTGTTTGGTTTTATATGTGTTTGGTTTGAAATGGGTTTGTATTAGGGATTTGGAAATGGTTTGATTTTAAAAATGGTTCTGTTTTTTGGGTATGTGTTGTATTTGGTTGGGTGTTGGATTTTTGGTGTTAATAAGGTGTATATTGAAGGTTTATGGTGTTTTTATGTTGTTGGTATAATGTTATTTGATTTGGGTTGGATTGTGAAAAGTTTGAGGTGCAAAAATGGTGGAAATTCGAGATGCAGACTGCGGCGATCGATCGCCCAAAATGAGAGATCGATCGCACGCGGGCAGTGGCGAAATTCAGTGTTTGGCGATCGATCGCCTAGCGCCAGAATTTGGTATTTTAACTGCTGGACCTCGCGATCGATCGGGACGCATAAGCTATCGATCTCGAGATGCCAAGAATGTGTGTTTTGAATATTTTGGTGGGATTTTTGGTATCGAACTATTATTGGCTTCTAATATTGGTTCATGTGAATGTGTAGAACCATCCCAGGTGGCCACACAGCCTAGGAGATTGTAAGGACCCCCGTGCCCTTAACCAGTTATTAGTGTATTAATCCATGCCATTAGTGCATACAATCATACATGTAGGGGAAAAACCACTTATCATCATAGCCAATAATGCATATAATAAAATTTCTTTACATTATTCAATATAATGTCCAGTTTCACCAACCATGGGCACATAAATCTCATGCACCAATATAATACACTAACATGTTCTCAATTCATTTAGCAATTCAATAAATAATTGCATGCTACTCATAAATGAAGAGAGAAAGTCCCTCGCCTTTTTATACATACCATATACACATAATAGTGCTCACATGCAAGCATCGAATAAGTCTATGTGTATCAAATGTATAAAACGTCGTGCTCAATACTGTCTCTGGTACTTCGATCTCTGGAATCACCTCAAATCCACAGCTTGAGTTCAACTCCAAGCCATCGATGTACCTAATAACCTGCCCAACAGAGACAGCCCCCACACGGGGTGAGCATACCAATATCCCAAATCCCATAATCACAATAATACAATTCATAATTTACAAGAATGTAAATGCTATGAAATATAAAAGATGCTCCCTGGATGGCATCATCCTCATCCGGGATTCCCTGTACTGTCCCTGTTCACAAAATAACTGAAACCATCAAATTCCCAAATGCCAGTTAATCATTACATTGATTAACAAATCAATTTGCCACATTCCGATATCATAACAATAATATCAAATCATTAAACAATGATTACAATTATCTCATATATCTCACTGATGGTTCCATAGTTCTATCTCATTGCTCGCTCTACAATAGCGGCATTTCATTCTCACGCATGCTCAACAGCAGTGGCGTCATAACCGATGTTCGCTCAAAGGCGACAACATCCCAATCATTGCTCGCTCAAAAGCGGCACCATATAATTCCCAGTGTATATATGTCCATTCATAGTGATTACCATAAACCATGCAGTTCAATATACATTTATTGCAATATTGTGTACCATGCACTCAACAATTGCAATTATAATAAAGGGCTATGCTCGTACGTCATACATACCTTATGATTCCGTAGTTCGAGTCCAACCTTGCCTGAGTCCCACGACCCGATGAGTTAAGTGCTAACACACAAATAACTCTCAATTAAACATAGGCATGCAATCACGTGCCCAAGCACGTTCACAATTCCAAACCTATCGTCCATCCATGATGATTACCAAAATATGAGCCCCCCGGCTAAGCATGCATAATACCCAAAATATTCCATTTTATATGTTTAAAAGATAGCCAAAAACTCGACCGAGAATTCCATTATATAAAATTTGGCTCCAACCAATTCATTTAAAAGCATAGCATTCCCATTGGAATGTACACGTTGCCCCGGAAACGGGCCCTTTAAACCTCGATTCCAAAATCCCAACATTTTTCCAAAATTCCAAAAAAAAACAACCAAACAGTGCCGCGATCGATCGCCCTTCAGGCGCGATCGATCGCGTGAGCCCACTGCCCGCAACACTGCTATCCGCGATCGATCGCCAAGACCCTCGCGATCGATCGCCTACTCTTCGCGATCGATCGCCGAGACTGTTCATCGCCTTCCCAATTTCTGTAACATGTCGCGATCGATCAGCGCCAAGCCGCGATCGATCGCGACCTGCGGGTTTCCGAAAATTTCGAGCTTCAATAGTGTTTTTCACACCCAAACTCCAAACCAACACCCCATACAACCTCAACACCTCAAATACACCATTTAAAACCCATAAAAACTTCAAAAACTCAACTTTGGATTTTTATCAAAAACCCCCAATTTCCAAACCAAACAAAATACACAAGCAAAACCCACCATACTACTATCAAATCGAAGATAAGAATGAGGGGAAGATCAATACCTCATTATCTCCGCAAAATCCGGCTCCCGAGCCAAGCTACCAACCATTTTTCCTCCAAGAGGAAAAAAGAGGGGAAAGGGGAAGATGTGAGGCGTAGAGAGAGGGGAGAGAGAGAAGTTTTCCGTGCCAAATGACGGAATACCGAGTCCACTTGGTATATATAGTACCAAAATTCGAAAATACCATTACCTCCACAAATAATCAAGATTCATTAAAAATCAATTATCTCCCAAACTCTATTTTCATTAACAGCCCCAGTACAAAGTACTCCGGACCCCAAATCCCACCAATGTCCAAATTCCAAGGTTATCACCACGATGAGAATACAATCTCATCCCTTGGATCCAACGACTCCAAATATCGGATTTAAGATCCCCCGAGAGTCTAGAAACCGCAATTATTTCATAATTGCCACAAATAAAATCCATTAAGGATTATTATCACACCGGGATTAACACCATTAATCCCCGGTCATAAAAATTATCCCCCACTAAAAAAAATTTGTCCTCGAAATTTGCACGTTGTACTCCACGTAACGCCGAGAACACGCATCCAAACGGATCCACGATGTCGAATCATGAACGTAACATGAACGACACACCAACCGCGAGGATTCCAACCTCGCACCAAACCTGGAATGGAGTAACCTCTCCAACCGACACAAATCCACGGTAGACGTCAGCATTCCCCGATGCTAACCATCTCAAAGGCAGTCAACCAAACGTAACTGCAAATTAAACGAATCATTCGTGATTCAAAAATAGATATCGTCTCGATGATATCTCCACGATTCAGCCTACGATGTTAATCACACATCGTTGCCAAGGAAACCACCAGTACACTAAAGTGTACTTATACTAAATCCGGTTCCCATTTTCCGATTCCGCCTCCACTAAAGGAGCAGCCACTTTGCAACACGGATTGGGCCAAAACGCGGCCCCGATCAACACGAAACACATCTCCAAAGATGGCTACATCCGAGTGTTCCAAGAATCATATCTTGGTCCAAACACACTATCGAGACTCCACAAGGTTTCAAGTTCTCGAAAGGACATGCAAGAACAATCGATTGCATTCCCGCCACACGTGTCAATCACGACACTAAACAAATCCGAATCATGGCCATCCCTCGTTTATCCTGGGATTCAACAATCCTAAAACAGGGAGGCTATCGAATTGACCAGCAAGAATTACTATGGTCCCAAAACACGACAATCCCTCCTCAGGGGAAGTCAACCGGACCTCACGATTATTCCTCAGAATACATCGTGCCATCGAGATTACCAATCTCAAGGTGCCACAATCTCTCACAGAGATTCGCCAAACCAATCGTACTAATCTGATACTCAACAAGTACCAAAACGCGGGCATTCGTACAAAAATACATGCCCAAGTACCTACACAACATGCATACTCGAAGCAATAGGCTTGGGTATCTCCAATCATAACCAAAGTCCCAAACCAACTATCAATCCCCCAGCTATTCTCACCTCGCGGAGAATAATGATTGACAGACCAATGACCAATGGTGTGATTCCAACATCAACACCTCACAAACCGACTCATTGAATCTCCCAAAGATTCCCAATCGGTAGGTATAACAATATTATCTTCCCCACAAGGAAAAACGTCATCGACTTATGACCCTCCAACCTCGAACCGTCGTTCGAAAAACCTGGATATATTTATGCCCAAAATATATCCCAGAACAAAAAAAAATAAGTAACTGGTTCAGAATAGTGCATCAACCCACTATTACCGAATCAAAACTCGTATACGCCATGTATACTCAAACTAATGATGCTCTACACTAATGCCATAGTACTCCACAATCTCGAGCATTACCCCGGAGTCGTCTCCTCGAACGTCTCACTGGAAGTACGAAGCCATCACCTAGTCCAACACTAGTAGGGCTTACCCCGGTTGATTCACAATCAACCCTCAACCAATACCAGCTGTCTCCATGACAGTACAATCTAAGTGTCCCCAAGAGATAAAATCAATATAGTAGTGTTACCCCACTAACTATATCCAACAATTCCAATTGTGTTTCCCCACTGCATGCCATATGCAAGATGCTCAATCCGAGCCAAAAATGACTTGTCGACACTCACGTTGGTACTCCCAACAGAAATGAGCTGTCCTAGTACAAGTCCCTTAACATTTGACGCATAAACGTCCCGTGAGGTATTTCCTTTCATCAAGCCTCAAGGTGACTACAAGAGTCCACTAAACCCTCATCGTATCATCATACGATTCACCAAGCTCGGTTCCAGCGAGCAGTATAATGGCCACAACAAGCACACTATAACACTGCTACAATACCTGGCTAGCAAAACGCTGCCTCCATAGGCTTATACCAAGTCTACCAATGTATCATTCCTTCCATCCCGGTACACCATACTGTAACATCCATTAGAGTAGTGGGTCATCACCCAATATTTCTCTAATACCAATGCACAAAGGACATCCCGGTGTCCTTGCTCAACCACAAAGCAATCCTAATTCCGTAGGATTTATTCCACACCCTTGGGGCGGGTGTGATCATGTATACCACATGTCACCTCGGCATAAGCAAGTAGTTTCCTCAACAACTACTCCTGTCACTAGTCACTTAGCCATAGCCATTCCAACGAGTATACCCAAAGGTACCACTACTCGTAAAATATTTACCTCACATATGTGCTGCGGTACACTTCCTGTACGGCGCACCCAATAATTCATCGAGCGACCTGCTCGGCATAATGGTCTTGTCAACTAATAACCCAGACACTACCATGTGCTCACCATTGGCACTCAAACCATACGACTAAATACATATACATAAATGTATTATTCATCGAAACGACGCCACGTGTCTACATAGACGTCCACTATGTCATCGTCATCTCGTGACGGTACCTGTCAACATATGACATTCAAAATAACATCGTCAACTCGTGACGGTACATGTCGAAACACGACATCCAAAGCCTCATCATCAAACACATGACGGTATATGTATATCAACACATATCATCCACAATAATACTAATAAAATAGTAATATGCCATACCTCATCTCTAACAAGATAGCGGCATACATGTCTCCATCGTCCAACAGTGGTACGCAATCAGCACGCATCGCTTGTAGGTGGCGTAATCCAGTGCTACGCACATAGCGGTATAACCCATCGCTATAGAATTCGCGGCATGATCTCTCGCCATAGAGTCAGCGGCATAAAACATCGCTATAGATACCCGGCGGTATGAACCATCACCATAGATGTAGCGGAATGTACCATCGCTATATAATACCCGGCTGCATGAACCATCGCCAATAGATGTAGCGGAATGTACCATCGCTATATAATACCCGACGGCATGAACCATCGCCAATAGAATAGCGGAATTGAACCATCGCTATATAATACCCGGCGGCATGAACCATAGCCAATAGAATAGCGGAATGAACCATCGCTATATAATACCCGGCGGCATAAACCATCGCCAATAGAATAGCGGAATGAACCATCGCTATATAATACCCGGCGGCATGAACCATCGCCAATAGAATAGCGGAATGAACCATCGCTATGAATACCCGGCGGCATAAACCATCGCCAATAGAATAGCGGAATGAACCATCGCTATATACCCGGCTGCATGAACCATCACCAATAGAATAGCCGATCCCTAGTCTTGTTACAGTAGTGTATTTTAATGCACCTCGCTTGTCATGACCGCGGCACTAATACCCCTCGCTTTGACATATCAGCGGCATAGAATAACCTCGCTCAAATGCGACATGCGGCAATACCCTCGCTTCAACATTTGGGGCAAATATTCTTTCCTCGCTACGATATGACAGCGGCAAGTATTCAATCATCGCGTCAAGTGACAGCGGCAAAGCATTAAAACCATCACTCATCCATAACAACGAGTCATGGGATATTCACCAAGCATTCCATCAATACCTGCAACAAAATGCATATTCCACATTCAAATATACATCACCATGAGTGTATTTTAAAAGCACCTCGCTCAAATGTGACATGCGGTAACACCCTCGCTTCAACATTTGGCGGCAAAGCATTAAAATCATCACTCCAATATATATGTGCAACCACAATGCATAATCCATGTTGTATATAAAATGCAGGTTACCGTTTCGTGTCTTTCAACCATGGCCTTAGCCTTTCATGTCATAGTGTCCCTACAGGAACAATCGCAACCCATGAGCACATAATAATCCATATTCACCACAATATGATTATGATAAGTAAATGCATAAACCATGAGTACAAAGTACTTCCTGTATTCCAATGCATTTCGAAATGATCCCTTTGGTTGTCCATGTGCCACAACTCACAATCATAATCAACATGTTATATTATGATTCCATAGATGTCATGACATATAATTGTTCCACTATGATCACATATCATAAATGCACAAAAGCAAAATAGTTGTGTCACACAGCACTAACTACCATCATGCATATTTATGTGCTACTCATTTCCATCAATATGATTCTAGGCCCTCAACAGCCCCAAAAGAGCAAACCACTACTCTGATACCACTAATGTAAGGACCCCCGTGCCCTTAACCCGTTATTAGTGTATTAATCCATGCCATTAGTGCATACAATCATACATATAGGGGAAAAACCACTTATCATCATAGCCAATCATACATATAATAAAATTTCTTTTCATTATTCAATATAATGTCCAGTGTTCCCAACCATGACCACATAAATCTCATGCACCAATATAATACACTAACATGTTCTCAATTCATTTAGCAATTCAATAAATAATTGCATGCTACTCATAAATGAAGAGAGAAAGGCCCTCGCATTTTTATACATACCATATACACATAATAGTGCTCACATGCGAGCAACGAATAAGTCTATGTGTATCAAATGTATAAAACGTCGTGCTCAATACTGTCTCTGGTACTTCGATCTCTGGAATCACCTCAAATCCACAGCTTGAGTTCAACTCCAAGCCATCGATGTACCTAATAACCTGCCCCAACAGAGACAGCCCCCACACGGGGTGAGCATACCAATATCCCAAATCCCATAATCACAATAATACAATTCATAATTTACAAGAATGTAAATGCTATGAAATATAAAAGATGCTCCTTGGATGACATCATCCTCATCCGGGATTCCCTGTATTGTCCATGTTCTCAAAATAACTGAAACAATCAAATTCCCATGCCAGTTAATCATTACATTGATTAACAAATCAATTTGCCACATTCCGATATCATAACAATAATATCAAATCATTAAACAATGATTACAATTATCCCATATATCTCATTTATGATTCCATAGTTCTATCTCATTGCTCGCTCTACAATAGCGGCATTTCATTCTCACGCATTCTCAACAGCAATGGCGTCATAACCGATGTTCGTTCAAAGGCGACAACATCCCAATCATTGCTCGCTCAAAAGCGGCACCATATAATTCCCAGTGTATATATGTCCATTCATAGTGATTACCATAAACCATGCAATTCAATATACATTTATTGCAATATTGCGTACCATGCACTCAACAATTGCAATTATAATAAAGGGCTATGCTCGTACGTCATACGTACCTTATGATTCCGTAGTTCGAGTCCAACCTTGCATGAGTCCCATGACCCGATGAGTTAAGTGCTAAAACACAAATAACTCTCAATTAAACATAGGCATGCAATCACGTGCCCAAGCACGTTCACAATTCCAAACCTATCGTCCATCCATGACGATTACCAAAATATAAGCCCCCCAGCTTGTAAGTAATCCAACAAGCATAGCAACGCAGCGGAATAAAAAAAATTGGATTACTAATACACTGGATCTATACAAAGGTTATCATATCGGATTAGGGATCAAAAGTCTCACCCTTGTAGCGTGTTTGAGCAGATTCCACGAAGCAGCACCACGTCCAACGCCTCCTTCGAGTCACTAGCAAAACTTATCTAGTTTTGCCTCAAAGGTATTCACACGATCAAATCGGGTGAAGGTATAGCCTAAGAACAAGTTACTAGACTCGTTCTTAAACCGGAACAAGAAGCACACTCGATTCAAAATCGAATGAACGCCAGAAATCCTCAATGATCTCGTCGGCTATGAAGAAAACCGAGAGAGCAAGAGAGATAGGCGGTCGTGAGCTTCCTTGGTGTAGGTTAGAATGATTTTTAATTGTTTCCCACAATTAATTAATACTCTTGTTAATAAAAGGCTTAATTAAAGTTCAAGACTTTCTCAAAGTCTAATAGGCCCAAACCCATGATTTAATTAAGTTCTTTTAATCATTCAATTAAGACTCCTCTTAATTAATTAATTCATCCAATGAATTTAATTTCCCTTCTCGATTTGATCTTTTGTGCGACCCGATAGGATCTTGTAATGTTGGCAGTGACATAAAATCTCATTTTATGTCGCAAGCAATGAGCGGTATCTAGCAACACATCAATGCTACCCAAATTACAAGAATGTCAATGACTCGACAGATCCTAGGAACCGTGATAATATTAATCATGTAACTTAAACCCTTTGTCCTTTGTGTTTAGATTGAACACGAGTCATGGAATAGTCATACTCATATATTCAATCTCTATTTCTTGATCCCCAAGTAGAACTAGAATAAACGAATAAGCTCGATATCTCATATCGACTCATTCGAGCATGGCCAGACATTTTAGTCTTACTTGATCAAGGGCACAAACACTTCTCCTGTTATATAGGAGGGACAAATCCTATCTCGATCAATCAACATCCCTCTACATAATTCGTAGTGTATCCAATAGTCGCCTTTATAGTTTACCCTGTTACGGGTAACGTTTGACAATATCAAGATACATAACTCCTTATGTTGGGATCTCTGATGATCACAAGTCGTAAGGATTACATACATTATTATCACTATGAGAATTGCATATGACAATCATATAACTATCCATGTTGCATTCTCATGGTGGGTCTGTCCAGTACATTGTTCTCTAACATGTACCCATGTGTTGATTTGATATCTCATATCTATGAACAATTCATCAATCAAAGCATACTAGTCTCAACGTATTATCATTATCCCGATTCATGATAATACTTGACTAGGGACAACTTTAAGAACAATACAATATTATTCTAGGGACATTAACTTATATATCAATTCATATTGCACGGATATTCGAATAATATATACTAATGATTTATCATTAATAAAATCATATTACATTGTATGTCATAAACAATCATCTAATGACTTGTCTTAGAGCATATCTCAACAAATCTCCCACTTGCACTAAGACCAATCAGACATATACCTAATGCCTAGAGATCTAGTATGACGATCATGCTTCTGCTGTGACAGTGGCTTCGTCAATGGGTCAGATACATTATCATCTGTTGGTACTTTGCATATTTTAACATCTCCCCTTTCAACGATTTCTCGAATGAAATGAAAGCGCCGAAGTATGTGCTTGGATCTTTGGTGAGATCTAGGTTCCTTAGCCAATGCGATCGCTCCATTGTTGTCACAATAGAGTTATATTGGATCTTTAATGCTAGGCACCACTCCAATTTCAGAAATGAACTTCCTGATCCAAACAGCTTCCTTTGCTGCATCTGAGGCAGCAATGTACTCAGCTTCCGTTGTAGAATCGGCTACTGTCTCTTGCTTTGAACTCTTCCAGCTCACAGCACCTCCATTTAGGCAATACACATATCCAGATTGCGATCGATAATCATCTTTGTCGGTTTGGAAGCTTGCATCAGTGTAATCCATTACATTGAGCTCTTCCTCACCTCCATAAATCAAGAATGTATCCTTAGTTCTTCTCAAGTACTTCAGGATATTCTTGACAGCAATCCAGTGACCTTCACCTGGATCAACTTGATATCTGCTCGTCATGCTCAAAGCATGCGATACATCGGGACGAGTACATATCATGGCATACATGATAGATCCAATAGCTGACGCATATGGGATCTTACTCATGCGTTGTCTCTCATCTGGCGTTGAAGGACATTGTTCCTTCGAGAGATATATACCATGTGTCATTGGCACGAATCCTTTCTTTGATTCTTGCATGCTAAACCTTTTAAGCACTTTGTCTATGTATGTACTTTGACTTAGGCCAAGAAGCCTTCTCGATCTATCTCTATAGATCTTGATTCCTAATACATAGGTGGCTTCTCCCAAGTCTTTCATCGAAAAGCAATTCCCTAGCCAAATCTTTACAGATTGTAAGGCAGGGATATCATTCTCAATGAGAAGTATGTCATCTACATACAACACTAGGAAAATGATTCTGCTCCCACTGACCTTCTTGTAGACACAAGGTTCATCTACGTTTTTGATAAAACCAAACTCTTTGATTGCATCATCAAAACGAAGATTCCAACTCCGAGATGCTTGCTTCAATCCATAAATGGATCGTTGTAGCTTGCATACCTTTCCAGCATCCTTTGGATCTACAAAACCCTCGGGCTGTGTCATGTACACATCCTCGAGCAGATTTCCATTAAGGAAAGCTGTTTTGACATCCATCTGCCAGATTTCATAATCATCAAATGCAGCTATTGCAAGTAAGATCCTAATGGATTTTACCATGGCAACTAGTGAAAATGTTTCATCATAGTCAATACCATGAATTTGTTTGAAACCTTTTGCAACCAGTCGACCTTTATAGGTTTGTACCTTACCATCCATGTCGGTCTTTCTTTTGAAAATCCATTTGCACCCTATGGGTCGTACCCCTTCAGGTGGGTCAACCAAAGTCCATACTTGGTTTGAATACATGATTCCATCTCAGATTTCATGGCCTCTTGCCATTTCTCAGAATCAGTCCCCATTATAGCTTCTCGATAAGATGACGGCTCATCCTCATCAATAAGTAGTAAGTCACCTTGTTGTGTTACAAGAAATCCATATCTCTGTGGCTCCCGGTGTTCTCTTACAGACCTACGCTGGGTTTGTGTCTCTTGAGCAGGTACTTCTTTCCACAACAGCTTGCGGTGCCTGCTCTGTTTCCATCTCAATCTCAGGTTCAGTGTTTTCTTATGGTTGAACTTCACTATGTTCTATTTGTCTCCCACTGGTTTTTCTAGAAATAAATTATCTTTCAATAAATACACCAGTCCGAGCAACAACTACTTTGTTCTCGGTGGGCTAATAGAAATAGTATCCTTTCGTTTCCTTAGGATACCCCACAAATAAACACTTATCAGATTTGGGTCCAAGCTTGTTAGTGGCGTGACGTCTAACGAAAGCCTCACAACCCCAAACCTTCATAAAAGACATACTAGGATGCTTCCCAGTCCATATCTCATACGGTGTCTTTTCCACTGATTTAGATGGAACACGGTTCAGTATGAATATTGCTGTTTCTAAAGCATGTCCCCAAAAGGATATTGGAAGATCAGCATGACTCATCATTGATCTAACCATATCCAACAAGGTTCGATTTCTTCTCTCGGATACACCATTCCATTGTGGAGAATACGGAGGAGTGAGTTGTGGGACTATCCCACACTCCTTTAGATAGTCATGAAACTCTTGGCTTAAGTATTCACCTCCTCGATCTGATCGAAGGATTTTGATACTTTTCCCAAGTTGGTTTTGTACTTCATTCTTGAAATATTTGAACTTTTCAAAGGTTTCATGCTTATGTTTCATTAGGTACACATACCCATATCTACTGAAGTCATCATTAAATGTAACGAAGTATTGAAAACCACCTCTAGCTTGTTTACTTATTGGTCCACATACATCACTATGTATTAGTCCCAATAAAACATTTGCCCTTTCAACATGTCCCTTGAAAGGGGCTTTAGTCATCTTGCCCATTAAACAAGACTCACATGTTTCATATGATTCAAAATCAAATGAATCTAATACTCCATCCTTATGAAGTTTCGATATCCGGTTCTCGTTTATATGGCCCAAGCGACAATGCCAGAGATAAGTTGGATTAGAATCATTATTCTTAATCCTTTTAGTATTTATGTTATAGATAGGCATATCAAGATTTAATACATAAAGACCATTAATCATTTGTGCACTAGCATAAAACATATCATTTAAATAAATAGAACAACAGTTGTCCTTTATCATAAATGAAAATCCACACTTGTCCAAACAAGAAATAGAAATAATGTTTTTAGTAATAGATGGCACAAAATAACAGTCTTTTAAAATCAACGATAAACCAGAAGGTAAAGCTAAACAATAATCTCCTATAGCTAATGCAGCAACTCTTGCTCCATTTCCAACTCGGAGATCAACTTCACATTTCGCCAACGTCCTACTCCTTTTGAGATCCTGCACATTTACACAAATGTGAGATCCACATCCAGTATCTAATACCCATGATGAAGAAGTAGATAAATTGACTTCTATAACAAAAATACCTGAAGTGGAAGTCACACTTCCTTTCTTGAGATCCTCCAGATAAACTTTGCAATTTCTTTTCCAATGGTCGGTCTCACCGCAATGGAAACAGTTCCCTTCTTTCTCTATCCCTCCCTTTGGCTTAAGTGCAGAAGCTTTTGGCTTAGATTTAACAAAGACCTTCTTGTTCTTCTTGAAGCTCTTAGCTTTAGTCTTTCCTTTGCTCTTATTCACAATAAGAACATTTGTAGCTTAGACTTCTTGCTATTTGCTTCAAAAGTTCTAAGCATGCCAAGTAACTGTGGTAGAGTCTTTTCAATTTCAATCATATTGTAATTCAAGACAAATTGACTGAAGCTTTCAGGCAACGATTGCAAGATCATGTCAGTGGCCAACTCTTGGTCCAAAGGAAAACCCAGCTTCTCCAGATTCTCAATATATCCAATCATCTTGAGTACATGAGATCCAACAAGGGTTCCTTCTACCATTCTGCACTGAAATAACGCTTTAGAGACGTCATACCTCTCTTGTCTAGCTTGTTGTTGGTAAAGTTGCTTCAGATGTTCAATCATATTGAACGCATCCATTTCCTCATGTTGCTTCTGAAGCTCAGAGTTCATGGTTGCTAGCATTAAACAACCAACATCAAGTGCGTCATTTTGATGCTTCTTGTAAGCGTCCTTATCGGCCCTCGCGGCCGTAACGGGAGGTTCCTCAGCAGGTAAGGGTTCCTCAAGGACATATTGCTTCTTTTCTTGCTTGAGGACTATCCTCAAATTCCTATACCAGTCAAGGAAATTTGTCCCATTTAGTTTGTCCTTCTCAAGGACCGATCGCAGTGATAATGTGCTAGTGACATTGTTAGTTGCCATGGATATCTACAATATAAATATGCAAAATAAGTTTATGATTTAATCATTTAATATGGTCTTATATTAAATGGCACTCCCACTATTTTGTTTAAAATTATCAACCCTCGAAACTTTTAGTGGGCCAAGATCCATATTTCACCTAATCTTGAGTTAGCTTTGGCTAATCGCCCAAGACTCGGTTATTTAGGTAGACAACACTTTGTCAATTACATCACATGTAATTCTTGGATAGTTGGACAAACAACGCTTTGTTCAAATTCATCAAATGAACTATTATCCAACCCATGCCTCTAGGTTTCCAATCCTATTGAGATAACCTAGTTAAGTCATACCCAATTTAAAGTAAAGCGGATATCACTATTATCCTTTGGCGCCTTACCAAGATTGCCACGGTGCTTTGCTTTGGCAAACCCACACATGTTCAATCGAAGTCTTGATGAGTACTTTTAATTTTGGAAGGCATCTAAAACTTAATATTTTAGAGGGATTTAATGATCTCATGATTTTATTATTGATAATTTAAAATATGTCCACTACATATACGCATATACATATCTACATATATGTATAATAAAATTATCAAACTAAAACATAAGATAAATCATGCATCACATACATAAATTAAACGTGACATGGTTATAGCCCCTACTAGCGATTTTCTCAAGCCAATGAGAAAATCCTAAGAGTCAACCTAAGGTAACTTCACAAGCACATTCCTTTGGCTCCAAATTGTGAATGGCCTCCTCATCCCGGCACCAAGCTCCATCTTCATTGATCACCATCAATAAATAAACTATACTATATAACAATTACAAGATATAGAGAATTCATTGATTCACATTCGAGGGGAACGTAGGGGAGGGATAACATATTGAGAAAAATAGAGAAGGCACGACACGCAGGTCGTATTATAAATTACAAACATTCACAAATCATATCTAATAGGTTATAGGGCTATAACTATGCACCATGCTCAAACAACACATAAAACATGTTATATCATTTAATTAATTAAATTTTAAACATTTTAAAATTTAATTCTAATTAAAACTGTAAAATAAAATTTTGAAAAATTATCGTACGCTCGGGACATCACATGCCACGAACTAAAGCGACTAAACCATGAACCATCATGGTTCGAACCAACCAAGGACCACGGATGGACCAATCATGGGCCTAGGGTTCGAAACCCTAGCCCACGACGTGGTCCGAGTCCTTATGCGAGTGTGCGGCGCCGCTAGGGTCCAACCCTAGCCGCCTTGCACCAATTTTGTTTCCATCGAGCCATTTCGTTCTAAACGCCGGAAATTAATGAGGCCACGAGTCATGGTCAGGCCATGTACGGTGGTGGCTTAACCATCTCGAGCCAAGGGTTCGAAACACCCTAGCTCTCACGTGGTGAAGCCGTTATACCATGCATGCGTGAACCATTATCGAGCCAAAGAGTTCAAAACTCTAACCACGTCTCGACACCTCCATGCACGAACATGAGCCACAACGGCTAGACCATCTCGAGCCAAGGGTCCGAAGCACCCTAGCCCTCACGTGGTGCAGCCGTGGGTCAAGTGCATTAGGTGGTGGCCGAAAACAATTTTTATGGATTCGATTATTTGCTCCGTGTATCGTATACATTAAACATCAATTATATCAAATATAATCTCATGATAATTTCACAAATTCAATTTAATCATATCATACATGATTATATACAGTTATTATAGCATGCAATACAATTCTAATATGATTAAAACAATTTAACCACATAAATCCGATATGAGCTTTAAACCTGGCTCTGATACCACTGTAAGTAATCCAACAAGCATAGCAACGCAGCGGAATAAAAAAATTTGGATTACTAATACACCGGATCTATACAAAGGTTATCATATCGGATTAGGGATCAAAAGTCTCACCCTTGTAGCGTGTTTGAGCAGATTCCACGAAGCAGCACCACGTCCAATGCCTCCTTCGAGTCACTAGCAAAACTTATCTAGTTTTACCTCAACGGTATCCACACGACCAAATCGGGTGAAGGGATAGCCTAAGAACAAGTTGCTAGACTTGTTCTTAAACCGGAACAAGAAGCACACTCGATTCAAAATCGAATGAACGCCAGAAATCCTCAATGATCTCGTCGGCTATGAAGAAAACCAAGAGAGCAAGAGAGATAGGCGGCCGTGAGCTTCCTTGGTGTAGGCTAGAATGATTTTTAATTGTTTCCCACAATTAATTAATACTCTTGTTAATAAAAGGCTTAATTAAAGTTCAATACTTTCTCACGGGTTTAGGTTTATGCATATCTATATTACAATCATATTATTGTGAATATGATTTGTTACATGCTCATGGGTTTAGGGTTGTTCCTGTAGGTACATTTTGGCAGAAATGGCTAAGGACGGGTTGATGCGTGAGCTAGTGAGGAGCGCTTTTGGTATAGCAGGATATGATTCTTTTGTATAGTCTCTACTCTAGGAGTAGTGTAAGGCTATATGATTAACATTCATTGTTTGGGAATGTAATTAATCCTTTTGGAATTTTATTTTGGTACTGTAATCTGAATAGCTTGGGCATCAACACGAAATTTTTATACTCTGATTTGCATGCTTAGTTCTTATTGTACCTAAATCCACACTTAAGGAATTAGGGTCCTTACATTAGTGGTATCAGAGCAGTGGTTAGAGAACCCGGGAATGAGTGAAGGGTAGCCTTAGCAATGGGTTGGCTAAGTGTTTATATTTGAGCATGTTTATGCATGTGGTGCATATTGGCGTATAAAATTGTTATACTAACATGCTTATTGTCATTCATGTTATCTAACGGTGTGGCATATGTATTGTTTGGGATTTTTGTTAACCCTTGTATTACAGTATGGCGGCCATAAATTTGGGGAACCTCAATGAGGAGGTGGGCGATATAGGAAGTGTGAACGCAAGTATTGCTCAGACGAATCCTCTACCGCCACCGGCTGTGGGCGTGGAACCTGTAGCACAGTTGTTATTGCCAGGGGAGCTAAGTATGATGCAATTTCTGACTTTCCATCCGCCTAGATTTGAGGGGACAGAGACAGGGGAAGAAGCTGAGGAGTGGCTAGAGAGACTGGAGCAGATATTTGTGTCTGCGCCTTGTGCTAGGACGGCTTGGTTAAGGCTAGCAGAATTCCAATTGGATAAGAAGGAGGATGAATTCACGAATCTGAAGCAAGGGAGCATGACGGTCTCGGACTATGCCATGCATTACTCATCACTGTTGAGGTATGTTCCTCATATCGCTACGAATGGGCATGCCAAGATGAGTCATTTCTTGAAGGCATTGAGGCCAGAACTATTTGATCGGGTTATCTCCAACAATCCCACCTATTTTGATGACGCTCTTACTAGAGCGGAACTGGTAGAGATAGGAGTCAGTGCTTACACGGACGTTGCACCCCTACAAGCCCCACCACCAAGGCCGGTATCTAATAATCTGAGACCACGAGGAGAATCATTTAAACCTCGTGGGGCTCCTTCTTCTTCTTCTCGGTTTGGTGGAAGGCGAGTTGATAACCGGAGGGGTAGCGCACCTAGCAATAGAGGGCAGACTCAAGTAAGTAGGAGCGGAGTAGTGAAGTGTCACTTTTGTGGAGGACCACATCACATGTGTGACTGTACGGCTTGTTACAAATGTGGCAAGATGGGCCACATATCTCGGTTTTGTCAGAATAGTGATGGCCAGGTAGATCTCAGAGGAGGCAGAGGGAGGTTTACTAGCGGGACAGTGCAGCAGAGGCAGCCGATGGTGCCTCGACAGTTGGGAGGTCAGGTGATGGGGCCACCTCAAGGTCAGGTTTATGCACTGAATAGGGAGCAGGCCGAGGCAGCTCCAGAGGAGATGATAGCTGGTACGTGCCTTTTATTTATATATCCCGCCTTTATTTTGATAGACACGGGTGCTTCGCACTCCTTTGTGTCTACGAACTTTGTTGAGAGACATCATATGTGCACGTCTCCGTTACCCACGCCTCTTTTGGTCTCGACACCCAATGGAAGGAATGTTGTTGCTGATCAGTTTCTTGCGGACTGCCTCATTTATTTTGAGGGCAATGAGTTGAAGGCAGATTTGATTGTGTTGGGTATGTCAGACTTCGATTGCACTGTGGGCATCGACTTACTGAACAGATATCAGCCAGTAGTGGATTGCCGGCAGAGGACAGTTCGGTTCAGATCTGATATGGGGATTCAGTGGACTTTCTATGGGAACGGTTCTCGTACAAAGATCCCGTTGATATCGGCGGTCAAAATGTCCCAATTATTGGAACATGGACACACGGGCTATCTTATCTATGCCGTGGACACAACAGAAAAGAATTAAGAGTTGATGGTTGAAGATGTACATGTGGTAGTAGAGTTTGCTGATGTGTTTCCGGAGGAAATCCCAGGATTCCCACCGACTAGAGAGGTTGAGCTTGGGATTGAGTTATTACCGGGGACGTCCGCTATTTATCGCCTTGGGGTCCCACCGGTTCTATTCGTTAAGAAGAAGGGTGGATCGATGCGTTTGTGCATCGTTTACCGTCAACTGAATAAGGCCACGGTGAAGAACAAGTAACCTCTCCCAAGGATTGACGATTTATTTGATCAGTTGCAGGGTACTAAGCTGTATAGCAAGATTGACTTGAGGTCAGGTTACCATCAGATACGGGTCAGGGAGGAGGATGTTCAGAAGACAGCATTCCGGACTCGATATGGGCACTACGAGTTCTTGGTTATGCCGTTCGGTGTGACAAACGCCCCGGATGTCTTTATGAGTTTGATGAACAGGGTGTTCCAACCATATCTTGACCAGTTCGTCATAGTGTTTATTGACGACATACTTATCTATTCTCGGAGCAAGGAGGAGCACGTGAGACACTTACGGACAGTGCTCCAGATCATCAGGGATAATCAGTTATTTGCCAAGCTCAGCAAGTGTGAGTTCTGGTTGGGCAGCGTGGTGTTCTTGGGGCATGTTATTTCTAGCAATGGGATATCGGTGGATCCCAGGCTGGTATAGGTTGTGATGGAGTGGTCTGCACCCACTTCTGTACCCGAGATACGGAGCTTTCTTGGTTTGGCAGGATATTATCGATGCTTCGTCGAAGGATTTTCTAAGATTGCTAAGCCATTGACTCAATTGACTCAAAAGGGAGTACCATTCTATTGGTCTGAGGCGTGTGAACAAAGCTTCCAAGAGTTGAAGTGCCGGTTAACTACAGCGCCTGTGTTGGTATTCCTACAGAGAATAAAAGATTTGTTCTATACATTGATGCATCGCTACAGGGCTTGGGATGTGTACGGATGCAAGATAAGCATGTGGTAGCTTATGCATCGAGACAGTTGAAGCCGCATGAGACTAGATATCCAGTCCATGACTTGGAGTTGGCGGCTATCATATTTGCCTTGAAGATTTGGAGGCATTACTTGTATGGTATGTCGTTTACCATTTATACTAGGGGTGCTTACCGGTCCAAACCGGTCCGGTCCGGTCCGGACCGAAACCGGCCGGTTCCGGGCCCGTTATGGGCGGAACCGGTCCGGTCCGTTAAGGAACCGGATCGAACCGGTTCCGGTTCCAACCAGTTTCGGTTTGGTCCGGTTCTTTAACGATTTTTCGATTTTTTTTTTATGTTGTAAATGTTTCTTCAATGATGTTCATCACAAATTCAATATATTTCTTCTTCATTTCATAATATAGATGCATACAAATAATTGTAAAGACATGACAATTGAAAATCTAAATAAAAAAATATTACAATTTAGTACTTAGCAGTCTTCATAATTGATAAGTATTGTTTTGGCGTTCTCTTCTTCTTGCTCGTCATAATGATTTACGAATTCGTCAACCGTCCCATCTCTTCTATTTTTGCATTCTGCTTCAAATCAATCTTTAAGTAACGTGAGCATGCATAACAAATCAGCTGATAGACTACTTCTGTAGTCTCCAATAATACGGCCGCATGTTGAGAATGCCGATTCAGAAGCGACGCTTGAAGCTTGTACAGCATACACGTTCTAGCCATTTTGGCTAAGATAGGAATTGTGCTGCATTGGACTTCCACCATTGTAAGACGTCGAAGTTGTCTTCGGTTAGAAATTGATAATTCAGATAAATTTGCAACTCAGTCGACGTGCTAGTAGAAGGTCCTTTTCCCTTAAGTTTTTTCCTGCCCAGCATTCTAAGCAAATTGATGCCCCCACCTTTAGATTGAGCTTGGGGTTGTTCTTCAACAGGCCTTTGTTGCGATGATTCACTTGCCTGTTGATTATAATACAATTGAAACATATTTTGGAGAGATTGCATTGTAGACGTCTTTTGATCGTCAACAACCTTCCCCAAAAATTTAGCATAATATTCAAAAAATATCTCAAATGAAGATAAACATTGACTAGGATCTAGCAATGTTGCGATGCAGTGCACGGGTGGGATTTGTTCCCAATACTTTATAAATTTAGTTTACATTGCACTAACAAAAGCATGCAAGTCATAATCATCTCTAAATTCTATAAATTTATCAAACATGTTAAATACTAAAGGAAGAAATAAACGGAAGTTGGATAAGTAACACCAGAGAAACGTTCTGTCGCTTCTTTGAAAGTACCTAACAATGATACACAATTTTCAACAAATTCCCAATCCTCATTAGTCAAATAAATACTTTCATCGCTATCAGGTATTTGATATGAATTATAAAATGGAGTTAAAATATCTTTGTAAGGTAACATAGCATTCAACATATTGTACAACGAATTCCACCTAGTTTCTATTGGTGATGGAAAAAGAAGATGCTTTAAACCATTAGATAAACATAATTGTTTCCAATCACGGTTAACACGGCTCGTGCGTAACCATTTAGCGCAGTATTTCATTTTCTCAATACATGCTGAGTGATTGTCCTCATAACCAACTTTAACAGCCAAATTAATCACATGACATGCACATCTAACATGAAAAAAATACCATCAAGCATTGGTTTAAGATAGGTCTTTAAATCACGCATCGCAGCATTGTTATTCGCAGCATTGTCTAATGTGATTGAAAATATCTTATCCTGAATTCCATAATGTCTACAAGTGTTGAATACATATTTAGCAATTACATAACCAGTATGTGCACAGTCTAACTCATCTAAAGACAAAATCCTTTTTTGCATACACCAATTATCATCAATCCAATGACAAGTGACAACAAGATATGAATCAGAATTTACATTTGTCCAAATATCAGTTGTTAAACTAACCCTACAAGGCAAACTAGAAAGATGTTGAAACAATGTATTTTTATATTCAACAAATACGTACATACAATTTCTTTTTAGTGTGTGCCTGGAAATATGTTTAAACATGGGTTGTATAGACGAAGCAAATTAAATAAAACCAGCACGTTCAGCTTGTATAAAAGGTAGTTCACATCTGATCACATATCTAACAAGTGACCTACGATTAATTTCAGCAGTTAAAATAAAATTCGTGCCAGTAAGAACATTAATTTGTGCTTGTGTTGCTTCTCGACCTAATGGTTGTAATGTTGTCTCATCAAAATTATGTTTTTTACTAAGTGTTTTTTAAATGTTCCGGTGCCTCCACTGGAACCACCAGCTTTATATGAATACTGGATCTTACATAATTTACATATTGCAACAGATTCATTAGTACCTTCTTTTTGAGCGAGTTCAAAGTGATCTCATTATCTTACTTCTTTTGGCACGAGTCGGTTGTCTACTCGCTGCTGTAGTGGCTCCGGATGACTCCACATGTTGTCTTTCTTGGGCTTGGGCAGCAACAGGTTCGGCAGGTTGTTGGGGTTGTTGTGGTTCGACATTCATAGAAGAACCACCAACATTGAGGTCAGCAAAAAAATCATAACTTTCATTTAACTCAGGAATTGGCACAGGCAAATTCATTGCAGAAGATGAACTCAATGATAGACGACCCGGAACGAGACCCCGACTGCGACCCCGGCTACGACCAGCACCACTGCTAGATGAAGATGCCATTATTATATAAGACTATAAGTAAATTGTAGATAGCACAATTGAGAGAAAAATATGAGAGTGAAGTATTTTTCGTTACAAGAATTGTTATGAAAAAATACACAACACAACATCCCATATTTATAGTTTTTATTTTTTATTAAAAAAAATTTTTTTTTTAAAAAAAATGTTAACGTTGGCAACGGCTAAGAGCCGTTGCCAACGTTAACAATTAACGTTGAAGAGGCAACGGGTGTATAGCCGTTGCCTTCTTCCTTTTTTTTATTTTATTTTTTATTTTTAAAAAAACTACCGGTTCCGGTTCTGGAATCGGAACCAAACTGGTTCTTAGGAACCGCCCCGGACCGGTTTCTAATCGGTTCCGGGGCGAATCGGAACCGTTAAGTCCGGTTCCGGTTTCGGACTGGACTTAACGGTCTGAATCCGGGCCGGGTCCGATTTGACCCGGCCCGGTAAGCACCCCTAATTTATACGGATCACGAGAGCCTGAAGTTTTTGTTTACTCAGGCGGAGCTACATATGAGACAAAGGATATGGATGGATTTACTCAAGGATTATGATTGTGAAATAGAGTACCATCCTAGAAAAGCTAACTTGACGGCAGACGCCTTGATCGGAAGGTGAAGAGTACTGTTGAGGACGCCATGTATTTATCGGCTATGATGACTTCTTACTGTTATCTAGGCTATGATTTTGATGTGGATACATCACTGGTATGGGTATCGACCTTATTGGCAGAGCCGGACATTTATGAGAATATCAGGAGAGCCCAGAAGACAGATGATGAGATTCAGAGATGGTCATCATTGGTACTTCAAGGACAGCCATCAAAATTCAGAGTGGCTGGAGATGGTTCTTTGAGGCTCGGTAACCGTTGGGTAGTCCCGAGTACGCCGGAGTTGCGTAGAGGGATCTTGCAGCGAGCTCACAGCAGTCGATTTAGTATCCACCCAGGAGGGAGAAAAATGTATAAGGATCTTTGTGATCAATTTTCGTGGAACGGATGAAGAGTGAAGTGATCGCTTTCGTTAAGAGGTGCTTGATCTGCCAGCAGGTGAAGGCAGAGAGGCAGAGGCATGGTGGCGAGCTTAGGAGCTTGGAGATACCAGAATGGAAGTGGGAACACATATCCATGGACTTTGTGACCCACTTGTCGAGGACTACTTCTGGTTGTGATGCCATTTGGGTGGTCGTTGATAGGCTGGCGAAGGTAGCTCACTTCATTCCCTATAGTATGACATACACATACTTGAGGATGGCTCAGTTGTATGTCCGGGATATAGTGAGACTGCACGGGATTGAAGTGTCTATTGTGTCTGTAAGTAACCCCATGAGCATACAACGCAGCGGAATAAAATATGGGATTACAAACCAGCGATCTATACATAGGGAATCATATCGGATTAGAGAATTACATAAGAGTCTTACCCTTGTAGCGTGTTTGAGGCCGAATCCACGGAGCTGCACCATGTCCTACGCCTTCTCCGAGTCACTAAGCAAAACTCGATTGGTTTTGCCTCAACGGTATCCACACGATCAAATCGAGTGAAGGGATAGTTTAATATCAAGTTGCTAGACAAGATATTAAACCGGAACCAAAAACCACACTTTGATTCACAATCAAATTGGCACAAAATCGCCAAGAACTACTCGGCTATGAAGTGGCCGAAAGTTCAAGATGATGGTAGCGGCCGAGAGTGATTCTTTTGTGTTAGGTTTTTATGTTATGAATTGTGTCCTACAATTAAACACCTTGTAATCACTTTTATATAATTAATTAAAGGCTTTCTCAAAGCTTCATGGGCTTAAGCCCATGATTTAATTAATCCTTATGATTATTAATTAAGACTCCTCTTAATTATTTAATTCATCCCATGAATTAATTTCCCTTCTCGATTTAATCTTTTGTGCGACCCGATAGGATCTCGTAATGTTGGCAGTGACATAAAATCTCATTTTATGTCGCAAGCATTGAGCGGTATCTAGCAACACATCGATGCTACCCAAATTACGAGAATGTCAATGACTCGACATAACCTTTAGAACTTGTGATAATATTAATCATGTAACTTAATCCCTTTGTCCTTTGTGTTTAGATTGAACACGAGTCATGGAATAGTCATACTCGTATATCCAATCTTTATTTCTTGATCCCCAAGTAGAACTAGAATAAACGAATAAGCTCGATATCTCATATCGACTCATTCGAGCATGGCCATGCATTTTAGTTCTCACTTGATCAAGGGCCAAACACATCTCCTGTTATATAGGAGGGACAAATCCTATCTCGATCAGTCAACATCCCTCTACATAATTCGTAGTGTATCCAATAGTCGCCTTTATAGTATACCCTGTTACGGGTAACGTTTGACGATATCAAGATACATAACTCCTTATGTTGGGATCTCTGATGATCACAAGTCGTAAGGATTACATACATTATTATCACTATGAGAATTGCATATGACGATCATATAACTATCCATGTTGCATTCTCATGGTGGGTCTGTTCAGTACATCGTTCTCTAACATGTACCCATATGTTGATTTGATATCTCATATCAATGAACAATTCATTGATCAACATATACTAGTCTCTACGTATTATCATTATCCCTTTCATGATAATACTTGACTAGGAACATCTTTAAGAATAATACAATATTATTCTAAGGACATTAACATATATATTAATTCACAATGCACAGTTAAAAGAATAATATATAATAATGAATTGCCATTCATAAATCCATAAACATTGTATGTCTTAAACAATCATCTAATGACTTGTCTTAGGGCATATCCCAACAAATCTCCCACTTGCACTAAGACCACTCAGACATATACCTAATGCCTAGAGATCTAGTATGACGATCATGCTTCTGCTGTGACAGTGGCTTCGTCAATGGGTCAGATACATTATCATCTGCTGGTACTTTGCATATTTTAACATCTCCCCTTTCAACGATTTCTCGAATGAAATGGAAACGCCTAAGTATGTGCTTGGATCTTTGGTGAGATCTTGGTTCCTTAGCCAATACGATCGCTCCATTGTTGTCACAATAGAGTTCTATCGGATCTTTAATGCTAGGCACCACTCCAAGTTCAGAAATGAACTTCCTCATCCAAACAGCTTCCTTTGCTGCATCCGAGGCAGCAATAGACTCAGCTTCCGTTGTAGAATCGGCTACTGTTTCTTGCTTTGAACTCTTCCAGCTCACAGCACCTCCATTCAGGCAATACACATATCCAGATTGCGATCGAAAATCATCTTTGTCGGTTTGGAAGCTTGCATCAGTGTAACCCATTACATTGAGCTCTTCCTCACCTCCATAAATCAAGAATGTATCCTTAGTCCTTCTCAAGTACTTTAGGATATTCTTGACAGCAATCCAGTGACCTTCACCTGGATCAACTTGATATCTGCTCGTCATGCTCAAAGCATACGATACATCGGGACGAGTACATATCATGGCATACATGATAGATCCAATAGCTGATGCGTATGGAATCTTACTCATGCGTTGTCTCTCATCTGGTGTTGAAGGACACTGTTCCTTCGAGAGATAAATACCATGTGTCATAGGCACGAATCCTTTCTTGGATTCTTGCATGCTAAACCTTTTAAGCACCTTTTCTATGTATGTACTTTGACTTAGACCAAGAAGCCTTCTCGATCTATCTCTATAGATCTTGATTCCTAACACATAGGTGGCTTCTCCTAAGTCTTTCATCGAAAAGCAATTCCCTAGCCAAATCTTTACAGATTGCAAGGCAGGGATATCATTTCCAATAAGAAGTATGTCATCTACATACAACACTAGGAAAATGATTACGCTCCCACTGACCTTCTTGTAGACACAAGGTTCATCTTCATTTTTGATAAAACCAAACTCTTTGATTGCATCATCAAAACGAAAATTCCAACTCCGAGAAGCTTGCTTCAATCCATAAATGGATCGTTGTAGCTTGCATATCTTTCCAGCATCCTTTGGATCGACAAAACCCTCGGGCTGTGTCATGTACACATCCTCGAGCAGATTTCCATTAAGGAAAGCTGTTTTGACATCCATCTGCCAGATTTCATAATCATGAAATGCAGCTATTGCAAGTAAGATCCTTATGGATTTAACCATGGCCACTGGTGAAAAGGTTTCATCATAGTCAATACCATGAATTTGTTTGAATCCTTTTGCAACCAGCCGACCTTTATAGGTTTGTACGTTACCATCCATATCGGTCTTTTTCTTGAAAATCCATTTGCACCCTATGGGTCGTACCCCTTCAGGTGGATCAACCAAAGTCCATACTTGGTTTGCATACATGGATTCCATCTCAGATTTCATGGCCTCTTGCCATTTCTCAGAATCATTGCCCATAATAGCTTGTTGATAAGATGACGGCTCATCCTCATCAATAAGTAGTAAGTCACCTTGTTGAGTCACAAGAAATCCATATCTCTGTGGCTCCCGGTGTTCTCTTACAGACCTACGCTGGGCTTGTGTCTCTTGAGCAGGTGCTTCTTCCACAACAGCTTGTGGTGCCTGCTCTGTTTCCATCTCAATTTCAGGTTCAGTGTTTTCTTGTGGTTGAACTTCACTAAGTTCTATTTTTCTCCCACTGGTTTTTCTAGAAATAAATTCTCTTTCAAGAAATATACCAGTCCGAGCAACAACTACTTTGTTCTCGGTGGGATAATAGAAATAGTACCCTTTCGTTTCCTTAGGATACCCCACAAATAAACACTTATCAGATTTGGGTCCAAGTTTGTTAGTGGCGTGACGTCTAACGAAAGCCTCACAACCCCAAATCTTCATAAAAGACATACTAGGACGCTTCCCAGTCCATATCTCATATGGTGTCTTTTCCACTGATTTAGATGGAACACGGTTCAGTAAGAAAATTGCTGTTTCTAGAGCGTGTCCCCAAAATGATATCGGAAGATCTGCATGACTCATCATTGATATAACCATGTCTAACAAGGTTCGATTTCTCCTCTCGGATACACCATTCCATTGTGGAGTATACGGAGGAGTGAGTTGTGGGACTATCCCACACTCCTTTAGATAGTCATGAAACTCTTGGCTTAAGTATTCTCCTCCTCGATCTGATCGAAGGATTTTGATACTTTTGCCAAGTTGGTTTTGTACTTCATTCTTGAAATCTTTGAACTTTTCAAAGGTTTCATGCTTATGTTTCATTAGGTACACATACCCATATCTACTGAGGTCATCAGTAAATGTAACGAAGTATTGAAAACCACCTCTAGCTTGTGTACTTATTGGTCCACATACATCACTATGTATTAGTCCCAATAAAACATTTGCCCTTTCAACATGTCCCTTGAAAGGGGCTTTAGTCATCTTGCCCATTAAACAAGATTCGCATGTTTCATATGATTCAAAATCAAATGAATCTAATACTCCATCCTTATGAAGTTTAGATATGCGGTTCTCGTTTATGTGGCCCAAGCGACAGTGCCAGAGATAAGTCGGATTACAATCATTATTTTTTAATCCTTTTAGTATTTATGTTATAGATAGGCATATCAAGATTTAATACATAAAGACCATTCACCATTTGTGCACTAGCATAAACCATATCATTTAAATAAATAGAACAACAATTGTCCTTTATTATAAATGAAAAACCATACTTGTCTAAACAAGAAATAGAAATAATGTTTTTAGTAATTGAAGGCACAAAATAACAGTCTTTTAAAATCAACGATAAACCAGAAGGTAAAGCTAAATGATAATCTCCTATAGCTAATGCAGCAACTCTTGCTCCATTTCCAACTCGGAGATCAACTTCACCTTTTGCCAATGTCCTACTCCTTTTGAGATCCTGCACATTTACACAAATGTGAGATCCACATCCAGTATCTAATACCCATGATGAAGAAGTAGATAAATTGACTTCTATAACAAAAATACCTGAAGCTGAAGTCACACTTCCTTTCTTTAGATCCTCCAGATGTACTTTGCAGTTTCTTTTCCAATGACCGGTCTCACCGCAATGGAAACAGTTCCCTTCTTTTGCTATCCCTCCCTTTGGCTTCAGTGCAGAAGACTTTGGCTTAGATTTAGCAAAGACCTTCTTTGCTTTCTTGTTGCCTTTAGCTTTGGCCCTTCCTTTGCCTTTATTCACAATAAGGACATTTGTGGCCTTAGTCTTCTTAGTGTTTGCTTCATATGTTCTCAACATACCAAGCAACTGGGGTAGAGTCTTTTCCATATCAGTCATATTGTAATTTACTACAAATTGACTGAAGCTCTCCGGCAACGATTGCAAGATTACATCGGTGGCCAACTCTTGGTCCAATGGAAAACCTAGCTTGTCCAGATTCTCAATGTACCCAATCATCTTGAGCACATGAGTTCCAACTAAGCTTCCCTCTACCATCCTACACTGGAATAACGCTTTAGAGACGTCATACCTCTCTTGTCTAGCTTGCTGTTGGTACAACTGCTTTAAGTGTTCGATCATATCGAACGCCTCCATTTCCTCATGTTGCTTCTGAAGCTCAGAGTTCATAGTGGCAAGCATGAGGCACCCAACATCAAGTGCGTCACTCTGATGCTTCTTGTAAGCATCTTTTTCAGCTCTTGTAGCTGTTAGGGGAGGTTCCTCAGCGAGCAAGGGTTCCTCTAGAACATATTGTTTCTTTTCTTGTTTGAGGACTATCCTCAAGTTCCTATGCCAGTCTAGGAAATTTGTCCCATTTAATTTGTCCTTCTCAAGGACCGATCGCAGTGATAAAGTGCTAGTAACGTTGTTAGTTGCCATGGATATCTACAATATAAATATGCAAAATAAGTTTATGATTTAAATCATTTAACATGGTCTTATATTAAATGATACTCCCACTATTTTATTTGAAAAATATCAACCCTCGAAACTTATAGTGGGCCAAGATCCATATTTCGCCTAATCTTGAGTTAGCTTTGGCTAATCGCCCAAGACTCGGTTATTTAGGTAGACAACACTTTGTCAATTACATCACATATAATTCTTGGATAGTTGGACGAACAACACTTTGTTCAATTCATCAAATGAATTATGATCCAACCCATGCCTCTAGGTTCCCAATCCTATTGAGATAACCTAGTTAAGTCGTACCCAATTAAAGTATAACGGATATCACTTTTATCCTTTCGCGCCTTACTAAGATTGCCACGGTGCTTTGCTTTGGCAAACCCACACATGTACAATCGAAGTTATTGACGAGTACTTTTATTTGGAAGGCATCTAAAACTTAATATTTTAGAGGGATTTATTGATCTCATGATTAATTTGATAATTTAAAATATGTCCACTACATATAGTTGTATACATATCTACATATATGTGTAATACTATTATCAAACTAAAACATAAGATAAATCATGCATCAACATACATAATTAAAACGTGACATGGTTATAGCCCCTACTAATGAGTTTCTCAAGCCAATGAGAAACTCCTATGAGTCAACCTAAGGTAACTTCATAAGCACCTTCCTTTGGCTCCAATTTGTGAATGGCCTCCTCATCCCGGCACGATGCTCCATCTTCATTGATCACCATCAATAAAATAAACTACACTATTTTACAAGATATAGAATTCCTCGATTCACATTCGAGGGGAACATAGGGGAGGGATTACATTTAGAATAAAATAGAGAAAGGCACGACTCGCAGGTCGTATTATAAATTACAATCATTCACAAATCCTATCTAATAGGTCAAAGGGCTATAACCACGCACCATGCTCAAACAACACATAAAGCATGCATTAACATTTAATTAATTAAATTCTAAACATTTTAAATTTAATTCTAATTAAAACTGTAATATAATTTTTGAAAAATTATCGTACGCTCGGGACATCACATGCCACGAACTAAAGCGACTAAAACACGAACCACCATGGTTCGAACCAAAACCCACGGCTGGACCAATAGTGGGCCTAGGGTTCGAAACCCTAGCCCATGGCCGAGCCATGGTCCATGCGGCGGCTTGGGTGCGGCGCTGTTAGGGTTCCAAACCCTAGCCGCCTTGCACCATGTCGATTCTATCGAGCCATCTTGCACCTTCTCAATACTTTATCGAGCCAATAGAGTTCAAAACCCTAGATAGTGCGACGGCTTGACCCATGCTCGAGCCAGGGTCCGAACCCTAGCCCTTAAGCGGCGGCCGAGAGGCTTATTTGACTAGGGTTCAAAAACCCTAGCCTCTTTGATGCGGCGGCCGAGCCATGGTGACTAGGGTTCGAAACCCTAGCACCTAGGTGGCGTCGGCCGTGAGCCTAACGAGCCAATGTTCCGGTTTTTTATCACGAATTATCATATATTTCGATCCGTCAATTATATCATATATATTATCATACGATGATTTTCACAAAATCGATTTTCCATATCATATATGAAAATACAGTTTTAAATAGCATGCAATATAAATTCTAACATGATTAAACTATTTAACCACATAAAATCCGATATGAGCCTTGTACATGGCTCTGATACCACTGTAAGTAACCCCATGAGCATACAACGCAGCGGAATAAAATATGGGATTACAAACCAGCGATCTATACATAGGGAATCATATCGGATTAGAGAATTACATAAGAGTCTTACCCTTGTAGCGTGTTTGAGGCCGAATCCACGGAGCTGCACCACGTCCTACGCCTTCTCCGAGTCACTAAGCAAAACTCGATTGGTTTTGCCTCAACGGTATCCACACGATCAAATCGAGTGAAGGGATAGTTTAATATCAAGTTGCTAGACAAGATATTAAACCGGAACCAAAAACCACACTTTGATTCACAATCAAATTGGCACAAAATCGCCAAGAACTACTCGGCTATGAAGTGGCCGAAAGTTCAAGATGATGGTAGCGGCCGAGAGTGATTCTTTTGTGTTAGGTTTTTATGTTATGAATTGTGTCCTACAATTAAACACCTTGTAATCACTTTTATATAATTAATTAAAGGCTTTCTCAAAGCTTCATGGGCTTAAGCCCATGATTTAATTAATCCTTATGATTATTAATTAAGATTCCTCTTAATTATTTAATTCATCCCATGAATTAATTTCCCTTCTCGATTTAATCTTTTGTGCGACCCGATAGGATCTCGTAATGTTGGCAGTGACATAAAATCTCATTTTATGTCGCAAGCATTGAGCGGTATCTAGCAACACATCGATGCTACCCAAATTACGAGAATGTCAATGACTCGACATAACCTTTAGAACTTGTGATAATATTAATCATGTAACTTAATCCCTTTGTCCTTTGTGTTTAGATTGAACACGAGTCATGGAATAGTCATACTCGTATATCCAATCTTTATTTCTTGATCCCCAAGTAGAACTAGAATAAACGAATAAGCTCGATATCTCATATCGACTCATTCGAGCATGGCCATGCATTTTAGTTCTCACTTGATCAAGGGCCAAACACATCTCCTGTTATATAGGAGGGACAAATCCTATCTCGATCAGTCAACATCCCTCTACATAATTCGTAGTGTATCCAATAGTCGCCTTTATAGTATACCCTGTTACGGGTAACGTTTGACGATATCAAGATACATAACTCCTTATGTTGGGATCTCTGATGATCACAAGTCGTAAGGATTACATACATTATTATCACTATGAGAATTGCATATGACGATCATATAACTATCCATGTTGCATTCTCATGGTGGGTCTGTTCAGTACATCGTTCTCTAACATGTACTCATATGTTGATTTGATATCTCATATCAATGAACAATTCATCGATCAACATATACTAGTCTCTACGTATTATCATTATCCCTTTCATGATAATACTTGACTAGGAACATCTTTAAGAATAATACAATATTATTCTAAGGACATTAACATATATATTAATTCACAATGCACAGTTAAAAGAATAATATATAATAATGAATTGCCATTCATAAATCCATAAACATTGTATGTCTTAAACAATCATCTAATGACTTGTCTTAGGGCATATCCCAACAGTGTCTGACCGAGATCCACGATTTACATCTCACTTTTGGGGAGGACTTCAGTCAGCTTTGGGTACTGAGGTAAGATTGAGCACAACATATCATCCACAGACTGACGGTCAGACCGAAAGTACTATACAGACGCTCGAGGACATGCTACGGGCTTGTGTATTAGAGTTTGATGCTTCGTGGCAATTCATTGGCCTTGGTAGAGTTCTCTTACAACAATAGCTATCAGGCGAGTATTCAGATTGCTCCGTTTGAGGCTCTGTATGGTCGGCATTGTAGGTCGCCATTATACTGGGATGATTTGACCAGTAAATCAGTAGGAGGACCAAATTGATTCGGGAGATGGAGGATAAGATAAAGGTTACCCGACAGAAAATGAAGGCATCCCAGGACAGGCAGCCAGCCTATGCAAATAAACGGTCGAGACCGTTGGAATTTCAGTTGGGAGACATGGTCTTTTTGAAGATCTCACCTTTCAGAGGTGTGTGGTTTGGTATGCGCGGGAAATTGTCTCCGAGGTATGTGGGACCGTTTGAGATCTTACAGTGTATCGGCACTTTGGCTTACCGTTTGGTTTTGCCACCATCATTATCTGGTATTCATGACATGTTCCATGTATCTATGTTACGAAAATATGAGCCGCATGTGTTGCAGCCTTCTGAGGTACAGTTAGATTCTGATGTGTCCTACGTGGAACGGCCAGTCAGGATTCTGGACAGAGCTGATCGCAGACTTCGGAACAAAGTGATACCGATGGTGAAGGTTCAGTGGGATCGCAGGGGTGTCGAGGAGGCCACGTGGGAGACGGAGCGACATATGGTGCAGCACCACCCGGAACTATTTTCTGGTATGTGATTTATGTTTAGTTCGGATTGGTAAGTGCATGCGATTTCGAGGGCGAAATCTTATAAGTAGGGGAGTATTGTGATATCCCCGAAATAATTATATGCATTTGGGCATTAATTATGTTTATGCGATTATTATGGTGTCAATTAATTTTGTGTTGAATTAATTAATATGAGAAATGCTTAGTCACATGGTGGGCGTGACCTGGTAATGCAGTTTGGGGTACATGTGATGCATGTGCGGAATTTGGGTGTTAACATGGTTTAATTGTGATGGTTAGTGATTATTTGGTAAAGCATGTATTTAATTGAGGTTGTGGTGCATTTCTGGAAAATGCTTTTAAAATATCATGTTGGGATATTTTATACATCATGCTAAATACCGGGACATGTATAATGAACCCCTTTTTAATCACAACCCTTTCTTTTCACTCTCACATCACTCCTTATCATACAACTTTCCCAACCCTATCCCCCAAAAACCCCACTCACGTTTGGAACAAGAAAGGAGGAGAGGGATTTCTCAAAAATCTTGGTTGCTTGCTTTCTTGGTGAGATTTGAGGCCTAGAAGTGGTATGAATTCCTTCTTGTTTGGTTTTATATCTGTTGGGTTTGAAATGGGTTTGTATTAGGGATTTGGAAATGGTTTGGTTTTAAAAATTGTTTGTTTTTTGGTATGTGTTGTATTTGGTTGGGTGTTGGATTTTTGGTGTTAATAAGGTGTATATTGAAGGTTTATGGTGTTTTTATGTTTGTTGGTTTAATGGTATTTGATTTGGGTTGGATTGGGAAAAGTTTGAGGTGCAAAAATGGTGGAAATTCGAGATGCAGACAGCGGCGATTGATTGCCCAAAATGAGCGATCGATCGTACGCGGGCAGTGGCAAAATTCAGTGTTTGGCGATCGATCGCCAAGTTGGGGGCGATCGATCGCTCCAAAAATGGCGATCGATCGCCTAGCGCCAGAATTTGGTATTTAAATGCTGGACCTCGCGATCGATCGCGACGCATAAGCGATCGATCGCGAGGTGCCAAGAATGTGTGTTTTGATTATTTTGGTGGGATTTTTGGTATCGGACTATTATTGGCTTCTAATATTGGTTCATGTGAATGTGTAGAACCATCCCAGGTGGCCACACAGCCTAGGAGATAAAGTCCCACAACACACCACATTTTGGTACAAATGTATGTGGTGAGACGTACGGGCATCGGACGGTAAAACGTATTTTACGTATTGAATTTGGTTATGCATTTTGGTTGCATACACGGATTTAATTATGCATTATGGTTGCATACATGGTCTTGGTTATGCATCATGGTTGCATACATGGGTTGGATATGCATTATGGTTGCATGAGTATATTGGATGAATTGGTGCATGTAATTGTGAGTCGAAATTATATTCCAGTGATGAATAATACTTGCCGCCAGTGGCGTAGCGATGTGAATACTTGCCGCTGTCATACCGTAGCGATGAGAGAATATTTGCCGCTAATATGAAGCGAAGAACAAGACCACTGTCATATTAGAGCGAGGGATATTATTGCCGCTGGTATTGTCTAAGCGAGGGGTATTTCCGCTGTCATGTTAACGCGAGGGGTATTATGCCACTGATATAATAAGGCTTGGAAATTGAATATGGTATTCATGGAATGGATGCATGTCATGACATACATTATTGGTGTTATAATCTATTGGTTATGATTGTGGTACATGAACAACCAAATGGAGCATTAAATGTATTAAATACAGGAAGTGATTCGCATTTACGGTTTATGCATATCTATATTACAATCATATTATTGTGAATATGGTTTGTTACATGCTCATGGGTTTAGGGTTGTTCCTGTAGATACATTTTGGCAGGAAGGGCTAAGGACGGGTTGACGCGTGAGCTAATGAGGAGTGCTTTTGGTATAGCAGGATATGATTATTTTGTATAGGCTCTACTCTAGGAGTAGTGTAAACCTATAGGATTAACATTCATTGTTTGGGGATGTAATTAATCCTTTTGGAATTTTATTTTGGTACTGTAATCTGAATAGCTTGGGCATCAACACGAAATTTTTATACTCTGATTTTGCATGCTTAGTTCTTATTGTACCTAAATCCACACTTAAAGAATTAGGGTCCTTACAATTGCATAGCTCAATTGGGCTTTGCAGTCAGGTTGAGTGGTATTACATAAATTTTCAGTAATTCATCAAGTGTGGAGTGAATATATCATGATTAAGAGCTTGATGAATTGGAAATAAATGGATTGAAGCCATCGAGCTGAAACAAGCAGATGAACCAAGCTGAATCATATTGAACAGCTTGCTGGAACCAAGCTGATAGTCGGGCAGAGAAGATTGTGTTGCTCATATCTCATCGCTCAAATATTCAAAGGACTTACTTCTTAATTGGATGGACAGCCAATTCAAAATTCTACAAGTTGTATCTCAGACCAGCAGACTTGATTCAAATGTTTACTAGACGAAAAAGTGTCTGCAATACTCCGCTGATGCGAAGTGTAACAGCAAGCTGCTATATTATACCAACTCTGGTATTTTGGCCATAACGCTTAGCTCAATTATTAAAATTATATGGGTTAGAAAGCTAAGAAGAAGACCTACAAGTTATCTTGAGAGGTTGAAGACTGAATCAAAAGATAACATGGAGAAAAGATGTCTGCAGATCCAACTACTGCAAATCGAATCAGCAACTTTGTTGGGACCAACAAAGTTGGACCAGGTCTAGAATATTGGCCATATATCCCCAGCTCTCTTATCAGCATGATCGTACTTGATTCATATATGAACATGTATAAATCAAAAATAAATGCATGAAAATGAATTACCGTTCACCGACGTGAATATGATGGCGGTGACCTTCGAGTCTAATCAACCTGACCAGATCTACAAGCCCAGCACCAGTGCTAGTGTGGTGTCGGCGTTTCTATGAGAAATAGAGTAATGTGTGGAATGATTAAGAGTCTTTCTTTCTCAGAAACTTGAATGATTTATTTATAGGGTCATTGAATCACTAATGGGGTTTGGGTGTATAAAGCCCAACAAACCAACATTTGACTTGTAGGACACATATGTTAACAGTACACCCGTATTATAAACCCACACATAAATTGAACACTGTCTTCATAACTATCTATACAAATCAAAACAAAAAAAACATCATAACAACGAAATGAGAAACAGAACACAAAAGCATGAATCCATCTTTACACAAACAAAATCTAGAAACTTAAAAACTTACCCGAAGATTGAGCCTTATTTAGGTGAAGTAGTCAGAGTTTTCTCTCAATCTATGTAGATGAAAGCCCAAGCCCAAATTTTTGGGTCAATGGTAAGTGAATTGAAATTGCTAGAAATCCCACATTAGTTTTATGAAACCTTTGAAGTTAGTTTATATTGAGAAACAAATCATTGGATTGTAGTAATGTAGACCAGGAGGGTGCCCTCCGCTCGTCTCGCCTCACATGTCGCTGCTGCGAAGGCAGCCCTATATTTTTACTACTCGAATTTCTGGGAAGAAGTGTCTTTTCATATTCCTGACTTTTCATCTTATGTTTTAATGCACAATGTTGTGCAGTACCCCACTAAACTTTGCATTAAATTTTTGACCATTGGAAGGTCTGCTGATCAGCTATATAAGTTGCACCAGCTTCAGTCTTTTAGCATCGGAAAACATTGTTCATTCATACATTTCATATGTTTGAGAGTACTGTACACTACTAGTGTTTAAGCGAGTCTGCTCGGATTTCTGCTTCAATCCGACTTTTTTTTTTTGGCTTGAATAGCCAACCAAACAAGTATTCTATTAACAATCTTTATTTGTAATCTTACTATTTGTTAATATATGTATTTTATAAAAAGTAACCATATATATTATATTATACTTGCGTCATCACTGGTTGTTCAATCGATCTACCTGTTCAACCGATCGAACGTGTAAACAATAAAGATACTGATTTTATGTACGGTCCGGTGCTTTACAAAAGTCCATTATTTTAATATTATTAAATCTCTAGAATGATTATACCCGTCTCTAAGTAGGACTTTGGAGAAATTGATTTTTGTGTTTTGAATTGCTCTTCCAGATTGTAGATCATTTCCCATTTTAACTTCTCGACCGTTAAGTTCCACGGCTTTCCCATTAGTAAACGTGATTTGCTAAATCATTGTTAGTGACCTATTTATCAACATTTCGGCCAACTTCCTGCAGCGTGAATTGGGCCAGGTCTACCCTAATCCAGTCTCAGGACTATTATTTATTTAGAGAGATATATTAATTCTAGAAATTTAACGATTTTTAATGATTTTATTAAATTATAAACTTTTATGTACTTGAAATATTTTTATTGGAACCATGAAAAATGTTTAAGGCACCTTTATAGGTGATTGAATTAATTTAGTTCATACTAATATTGTTACTAACTGATCTTTTGATTTTAAATTAGAATACTTTATTTCGTTTTATTTTTTGTCTTGTTTAATTTATTTTTGTTCTCTTTGTGTTTGTGCAATTTATGTGTGCAACTAGAATTGCTACAATTTGAAAATCATGGGGTAATCTGCCCGTTTTTTAAAATCATATAAGAATAATCAATCTATTTTCAAAACCACAAAAGATAATCAAATTATTTTTAATTAATATGACGAAAATCTATTTTCAAAATCACAATTAAATAATAAATATATTTTTGAAACCACTTCATGATCTCCTATTATTGAAACCCCGGTGCCATTAGCTCAAAGAACGTGGATAAAGCTGTAATAATAGTTTATTACACGTAGGAATGGCAACGATCGGGTATGGGATGGGTTTGGCCAATCCCATGACCCGCCTCACTAGACATAAAACCCGAATCGTCCAGCCCGCTTAGACCCGCGACCCGGCGGGTTTACCCGCCCCGCCCCGGTTCTAGTTTTTTTTTTTTTTAAAAAAAAAAAATTAGCTAGAAATCAATTTTGAAACACAAAAGTTGAGTTTTGTGATTAAATTTTATGTTTTCTCTAGTAAATATTTATAATAAGCATTGCAAAACTATCTTTAAACTACTAAATATTTATTAATTTGCTCTTATTTCCTTCAAAATGTCCAACTTCTTTAACATGAACACATGAATTTTGATATAAAATTAAATAATGACACTTTATTGTTCAATTAAAGAAGTAAAATGTATAATCAATATTATATTTTTTAAAAAAAATTAAAAATGTATTGCGGGGCGGGTTCGGCCAATCCCAGGACCCGCCCCGCCCCGCTTCCAAACCCTGTTGAAGCGGGTCCAGACCCGCCTCGGCGGAGCGGGTTCAATACGGATCCAGGTTTGGACCCGTCCCATTGCCATCCCTGTTTACACGAACTAAAATTACAATTTCTATTTATTTTTCAGTGCATCCTGTGTTTGTGAAACAAACGCAACTTCTCTAAAACTAAAGTCCTCCATCTCCAGAGGTCTCCTTCAACCCAGATTGAAAATGGAGGGATGGGACCCAACAACGAAATCAACGCTAACCCAGATCCCACTACTCTCAGTTAAAGCGGGCCCACGTGACGGCGGCGCGTGGACTCAGCGGCTGAAGGAGGAGTACAAGGCGCTGATTTCATACACCTCGATGAACAAAGCCAAAGACAACGATTGGTTCCGGATCTCCGCCGCCAATCCGGAAGGAACTCGGTGGACGGGGAAATGTTGGTATATCCACAATCTTCTTAAATATGAGTTCGATTTGCAGTTCGATATTCCGGTCACTTATCCGGCTACCGCGCCTGAAATTGAATTGCCTCAGCTCGATGGGAAAACGCAGAAGGTTGTTTTTATTTGTTTTATGATTTTGTGGGATTCAAATTTGTTGTTTGATGGGTTCCTACTTCCTACAGTTTTTTTGTGCGCAGAATTAGAACTGAATTCCACGTAAATCACATGTTAATATTACTAATTTAAATTTCGAGGTTTAAATTTCTAGTAGACACAATCCCTGTTTCTTGATTGTAGTTTTTATGATTTTATTATTCCAACAAGCAATCATTAAACAACGGACTCAAGTTTTATTGTTACTGTTGATTATCGACTTGATTTCCTCATCAACGTGGAAATAAAAGATGAAATGCACAACATTGCAAGGAGTAAATGTCTCAAATTAGGTGAACAAATAATTGTGAGTGGTACTTGAGAGGTTCTCTTTTCTATTGTTTTCCTATGAAATTGTTAATCTTGTAGCAGTTGAATGAAATAAAGATGGATTTTGTGCAAATCAGTGGTTTTAGATTTTCTCTCCAGTCTACCATTATATTAATTAGGAAAAATTATAATCATCTGGTGATGATCAATCTAAACCAGCCTGTTATGTATATGATTCAACATAACTATTAAACAACTTAGAGATACAAGACAGCCAATTCAAAATGTCATGAGTGGTACTTGAGAGGTTGTCTCTTCTATTGTGTAAATCCCAACATTGGTGTTCCCGTAAGACTACATGCCGGGGAAATCTAGAAATGGGGTTTGAGCAATTGTCAATAATATAGTTAGTGTTCACATTATATATAGGATTAAGAATAGGTCTGTGGAAGCGGTTTTGACCGAGCCAATGTAGGCCTTCCTTTTGAAGATGTACATGTTATGTAACTCACATTGGCTTTACAAGTAATTTTGTAATGTTATCTATCCATGAACGGATTTCTCACTTTATGTACTAGTGTTGTGGATTGGGCTTTTCTACTGCACTTAAGTCCTAGCATTCTTTCTTTTTTTCCCCAAAAAAAAAAATCTCACCATCTCTCTCTTATTATGGATAGTCTTGTGCGATATTCAGTTTTTGTTTTCTTTTCCCTTTTTGGATCTTACTTTCGCAGTTAGCTTAAAACTTTCAATATCTTTGGTTTTGTTAACCCTTTTTTTCCAACGTACATAAACACTGTGATGGTTAAATCGCTGATTTCATTTTCTTGTTCGTAATGTGTAGATGTACAGAGGAGGAAAAATATGCCTGACAGTGCATTTTAAGCCGCTTTGGGCAAAAAATTGGTAATTACATTTCATTTTCTATATGTTTTTCTTGATTTGAGTTTGGGTTAAAATTATGAAAATTTATTTGTTAAACTGGGTAGCTTTGTGGATGGTGATTTTTGTTTGAAAGGTCATGAAGGTATTAATTGCACTGTACAGTATTAGAGCCTAACTGGTTACTTTTTCTTGGAAATTCTGTTGATCTGCCAGGGCTGTGCTTCTTGTGCTAATTTAGTGGAAAATTTTATGCAGCCGTTAGTAAAGACAAGAACTTGAAATGTAATGAAAGTAATATGCAGACGTTAATAAAGACAAGAACTTGTGGTTGTTAATATGCATTAGTGGCATAGGGGAGTAATTAAGCTATCTCTTACTTTTGTAATTTTCTTCTGCTTATCTACTGCCACTGTTATCAAAATGTTCAACAATGCCATCAGAACATTATAGTTCTTCTCTTTCTGGTCGTTGATACCTATCGTTCGGCATTGGCATCAGTTACCACGGTATTTAATCGAGTAGTAGATTGACTTGCGAAGATAGGTGTTCATGTTCTGGTCACATATTGTGTTTTAGGGAATGGTGGCAAATTGAAGGATTTGGTATCTTATAATCTGTTACTTGCTTTGATATTCAAATTATTTGGGTTTTTCGTGAAATACTTACATTTTTTTAGAAGCGAATTTTAGTGCTTTCTCTTTCTATCTGCTGCCTGGATGAATTAGGTTTCTTGTTCATGGTCGATCCGGAAAAGGATCTACCCTTGACAGCCAGGGCAAGGGAAGTTTAGACAGATTAGTTCCTTGGCCCTAAATTCTGAAGCCCTAATCCTGAAAATTAGTATTTAAGTTCGGTAATCAATAAAATTTGTTGTCCACAGAACAGATTTTCGGCGGCTTAATTTGGAAAACGAAGAAGTTCTACTTGTCAGTGGCTGGAATTGCGACCAAATGGCGGTACATAGGCCTTGAATTTAAATCATTTAAGTCCATTTATCTGCATGGTCATACCATGTGAGCTCCTCCACTATTTAAAAATCATTCCATGATACAAGTGACATCAACTTCTTTGATCAGGCTCTTTGATTCCCTCCCTTTTGGTCTCTTACACACGATTCACTGACTCAACAACAATTTAGAATTAACTGAAACAATTGATGCAGTTCTTATTTTGCTAATGGTCAATGTCGACTGAAAAGGGTTTTGGTTGGAAGGGTTTTGGTTGGAAGGGTTTTCGATGGAAAATATATCCGTTGTTAGGTTTGGCTGTGTGTGAAGAATTTGGGTTCGATTGGTTTTTTAATGTAGAAGCATTCGAGATTATGGGAGAAGAAAGTTGCAAGAACAAACAAGAAATCGTGGATAAAAGATGTCTTAGGCATCACACTCAAGAATGGCTTGCATAACAATGCCTTTTAAATTTTCCGTTGAAAATATGGAACACAAGACATGGGAAAACATAATTTTATTCATTGTCTTGATTACAGGTAGAATAACCTACCTAGGTCCCTATTTATAAACTTTAAATCATATTCCTACTAGGACTCTAAGACTAGAAGTTTAAATCTTCACATAACTAGAGAATTCTACACCCCCCTCGGCTATAGACATTAATGAGACCAAGCTTGCTGATGAGACGTAAACACATGAGAATCCTCATGGATCCGTGTGGTAGCGATTACAAAGGCGGTTTGAATTGCGGATTTCCACTGGCTTTGACGCTGCCGAACATGGAGAAAGCAATGATGGCAGCCTGGGCGTTGAAGATGCAAGGAGGCGGCGACGACGGTTAGGGCTCATGCAGGAAAGCCGCGAGGTGCTAGCGACGGCTAGGGCTCCCGCAGGAAGGACGCAAGGAAGCTATCGAAGAGGCAGCAACTGCTAGGGTTTGTGTAGGAAGGCCACAACGGCTACTACGGTTTGAGCAGGAGGGCCTCGGCGGCTGCTAATATTTACGTAGGAAAAGTCGTGGCGGCTGCTAGGATTTATGCAGGAAAGTCTGCGGCAACTGCTAGGGTCTATGCAGGAAAGTACGCGGCTGCTGATACACGTGGCTGCTAGGATTTACACAAGAAAGGCCGCGGAGGATACTTGGGTCGTGCGAAGTTAACAAATCACGCAGAGGAGACAGCCGCGCGCAGGAGGCACAAACCCTAGTTTCTAAATTTATTTATTTTTTGGGAAAAAGCAGCATAGCTCTGATACCATGTAATTTAAATATGAAACACGAGAAATGGGAAAACATAATTTTATTCCTTTTCTTGTGTACAAATAGAATAAACCTACATAGATCCCTATTTATAAACTTTAAATTATATTATTACTAGGAATCTAAGACCCTAAGTTTAAATATTCACATAACTCGAGAATTCTAATTCTACTAGTATTCTTAATTATAGATTGACTAAAATTACAAATATTTGACTAATAGTTCCTGCATTACCATACAATTGAAAAACTAAAAACTCATTTTATTGATCTCCTCAATTTGATATCTGGAATATTATGTCTTATAGGCCATGATATATTTCCTAGAGCATTTAGGAATTTGTCTTTATTCGAAATAGATTTTCATGATAAGACTTTATCTAGCTCCCCAAAACATAACAGGAATTAAAATAGGACTCCTCCAAACGTAAATTACTGATAGCTGCTAAAATTGCCAAAATAACACAACAATTTACCATGTATACTAGTAATTATCTCTGGTCTTCTTATGTACAGTGTTATTAACTGCTCATTGAAATGCTGAAATTTTGATTCCTGTTTGTGGAAATTGACACTTGGTGATGATTGTTATTTACATAAGCAGCAGAGTCCCAAATAGCACTGGCCCGATACACACTAAACTTCCAATATAATATGTGTTTGTGTGTATAGGGTCCTTGTGGATTGTTAGACATTCAGAAAGGTAAGTGGGAAAAAATATAATAAAACGGGGTTCGAAAGGTAGAAAGGTAAGCGGGTCCTTTGGGGCACGTTTACAATATTGAAATATTGTTAGTTGAGTATTCTAGCTCGGCCCTCAGGCAAGAGAAGATAATCATATCGTCTTCCTTGTCAATTGTTATTTTAGCTTGATTCCCTCAATATGAGTTGCTTCAAGTTGAGTATTCTTTTATTATCAAGATTATATAAATTAGTGCCAATTATTAGGTTACTTTTTCACTGAATGGTTCTTTCCTTTATCATTTCCTCAATTTATATCAATGTACATCAGTTACAGTTATCATCCTAAGTTGGGCAAGAATGCTATCAGCCCTATAATAATATTTACCATATCTATATTGATACAACAAGGAAAACCGAGTGCAGTAAATAAGATTAAGCTTGATGTCCAGTGATTGAGATTGACCCAAGAGAGCTCGATGTTTGGTGCTTGATTTTCGGTCCGAGGGAGCTTGACTCATGATTGTCTGCCATCCCCCCTTGAAATTGATGCTGGTTGATTAAGAAGCATCAATTTTTTAACCAGAAATTGATGACGATGTCCAGTAATGGTCTTATTGAAGATGTCAGCAAGTTGAAGGTCTGTGGAAACATGTGTGAGAGTGATAGTATTGTTGTCCACATCCTCATGAATAGAATGGCAATCCACCTCGATATGCTTAGTGTGTTCGTGGAAGACAGGATTAGCGGCAATTTGAATAACACTCGTGTTATCGCCATGAAAAGGAGTAGATTTGAGCTGAGAGAAACCAAGTTCATTCAAGAGACCACGCAGCCAAAGTATTTCAGAGCAATACGCAGCCCGGTTTTCAGATTTTGTAGATGATTTGGAGAATTGGGCATGTTTCTTCTTTTCCAAGAGATTAATGATTGACCCAAAAAAAAAAGCACCATCCGGTGACAGATTGACGAGTGTCCGGGCAGCCATCCCAATCAGCATCACTGAAGGCGACAAGAGTAAGCAAATTTCAAGCAAGAAAAAATAGTCAACGAGTTGGCGTACCCTTTAGATATCGAATGATACAACTAAGTGCTGCAAGATGTAAGTAACTAGGAGATTGCATGAATTGAATAACTTGTTGAACCGCAAAGGATATGTCAGGCCTTGTGATGCTTAAATAATTCAGGCTTCCAACCAATTGACGATGTATTGTAGGGTCAGGAAGAAGATCACCTAAAGGAGTATAGACCGAGGAAGATTTCGCAAGGTGGGTGAGTTTGATGAGATCTTTGGTATATTTGTGCTGATTCAAGAAAATCCCAGAATGTCCAATATGGATCTCGAGGCCCATAAAATAGGTAAGAGGGCCAAGGTCCTTCGTGTGAAACGAAGTCTGAAGATGTTGATGTAGCCGACTAATCAAAGTCGTCCCAGTACTCACAAGATTATCCACATAGACCAAGAGAGGACAATACTTGCTATTGCAAAGAAACAATGAGGAATCATACTTACATTACTCGAATGAGAATTGAAGCAAGGTGTTGCCAAAATTTTCAAATCAGGCACGAGGGGCTTGTTTTGAGCCATATAGTGAGTGTCTCAATTTACAAACAGCCGATGGAGAAGCAGGAGGCAGACCAGGAGGTAGTTGCATGTACACGTCTTCTTTGCGGTCACCATGAAGAAAATTATTTTTAACATTTATTAGATGAAGTGACCAACCTCGAGAAGCAGCAATCAAAAGAAAAGTTCAGACATTGGTCATTTTGGCAACAGGCGCAAATGCATCCTCATAATTGATCCCGTACTCTTGACAATTGCCGAGGGCAACTAATATGGCTTTATAGCGAACCGATGTCCCATCCTAACGAAGCTTGTTTGAATAAACACATTTACATCAATAGCTTTAATGTGTGGTGGACAATGGACAACATCCCATGTATCATTATCATGCAGAGCTTGTAATTCATTTGCTGCAGAGCTTGTAATTCATTTGCCATGACAGTTTGCCATCATGCATGCTTGGTAGCCTCCGAGTAACATGTAGGAATGAGATCAGATGACATGAGAACATGAAAGGTTGGAGGGAAACCATACCTATTGGGAAGACGTCTACCGAGTGGACGAAGAAGGAAATTGTCTGTGTCCGGAGCCGTCCCATGGTGTAGAGGTTGAACAGGAACATGTGGCGGATCGAGCACACGAACATGCACAGTTTAACGTCTTCTTACATACACAAGGACAACCATGAAGTGTTGAGGAGGAGGCAACAAGGAATCAAATGATGGAAGGACAAATGTCTGGGAAGATACGGGCGTAACATGGATGCTGTTGAAAAAAATATTACATGTGAAATACGAAATTTGTTGGAAGATGAGTCGTAGCAATTTAAAATTTGTGAGTGTTACTGTATCCCATAAATGCACATTTGATAGATTGAGCCGACAACTTGTGTCGTTCATGACTAGGCAAAACAAACACAACTAAACAATGTAAATTTAGATAGCTAGATAGTTGATGAAAGAGACAAAAATAAGAGATGAGAATTTTAATGCTCGAGATGATAGTCGATTGATAAGATAACAATGTACGGGTGACGTCTAACATGTGTCGATTCTTACGTTCTGCTACCCTTTTTTGTTGGGGTGTATAGGGACATGAGTGTTGTGATACAATGCCTTTTTTGATCGAGAAATTTAATAAAGGCACGAGACATATATGCCCCACCCGAATTAGAACGTAGTATTTTGATGGACTTAGAGAATTACATTTCCACCAAGACTACGAACAACTAGAACATAGAAAACACCTCATATTTAGCATGTAAATATCCAGGTGTATTTCTATAATCATCACTGAATGTAACAAAGTATTGTATTTGGCGTGGGATATGACCGGTGAAATACTCCCATACATCATGTGAATTAAATCAAAACATGTTGTTGCACGTGTACCATGATCATGAAATGGAAGAGGCTTACTCTTCCCTAATCTACATGTGACACAATCCGGTAAAGTATGGGATGAAAATCGAGTTTTATTTCCTAACAAACCAGATTTCAGTACATGAGATAGAACAATAGAATGAGGATGACCCAAACATTTGTGTCATAATGCACTGTTATTAGTTATTGTATTACAAGTCAGAAATAATGGGAGGAATGGGAAAGTGTAGGGAAAAAAGTCTTAACTTTAGGGCCCTTCGCGAGTATCTTCCCCAACATCTGATCCTGCACAAGACAACCAGAATGAGAAAAATAAACATCATAATTATCATCAACTAACTGACCAACTAAAATAAGACTAGTGGATAGAGTGGGAGATACAAACACATCCTGAAAACAAGAATAGCATCGGTTACGGCATGAATCCATAACTGACTGTCATTAGCAATGATAATTTAAAGAACGCGAATATGATCGTACACTATGAGAGTGGCAGTGGACTTGTTCATGTGGTTGGAAGCCCCTGAGTCAAGAAGCCAAGATGTGAATGGAGCGAAATTGTTACTTTGAAGGCCCACTGCGGAAAATGCGGAAATAATCATATGCACATCGTTTCAGGAGTAACAGTGGAAGATTCACCCGGAGTGGAGGATGGATGACCAACGACAGCTTGATAGCTAGTGACCTGGTGATTTGGTGGTCGAGTGGGACATTCCGGAATACGATGGTCGGGCTTCTTGCAATAGTTGCACGTTTTGTGGTACAATGTTTTGCAATATGCCATTGCAAGTGTAACACTGGACGTGCTATATGTCCTTCCCTTATCGTTTCACATGCGAGACATATGCCACGTCATTGGTTAAACTGGTTTGTTGCTGAAAGGTCTCTTGTGTAGCAAGCCGATGCTCTTCGCATAGTAATTCTCCGAGGCAGACATCCAAAGATGGAGATAGGTCGCAATTCATCAGCATAGATCGAGCGATCTCAAATTCGTGCTTAATATCATCAAGAACTGACCTCGTTTGCTTTGTTCGTGAACCGCTTGAACGATATCAAGAGAGCCAGCCGGAACGTTCGCATAAATAATATTGGCGAACTCGGCCCATAAAAGTTGAAATCTTGTGAACAGTGGCGATGGTCTCGATTGGAAAAAGGATGAGACAACGGCGACAAAGGAATCCAAACCGGTTTGAAAACAGCCTAGGACAGTGGGTCTTCGAAATTTAGAAATCCCGAGGCTTTCCAAAAAATCGAGACTCAACTTTGGTAACCTGATACTGATACCATGTCAATTATTAGATTACTTTTTCACTAAATGGTTCTTTCCTTTCTCATTTCATCGGTTTATATCCAAATACATTACTTACAATTATCATCCTAAGGTAAGAATGTTGTCAGCCCTATAATACATATTTACCATATCTGTATTAATACAACAAGGTAAGAATGTTGTCAGCCCTATAATACATATTTACCATATCTGTATTAATACAACAAGGAAACCGAGTGAAGTAAATGTGATTAAGCTTGATGTTGGGTGATTGAGGTTGACCCAATACAACCCGATGCTTGGTGCGTGATTTTCGGTCCGAGGGAGCTTGGGTCATGGTTGTCTGTCAATAAGTCCATGTTTAAGAAGCACCTTCGCCATCCATTGGATTTGATCATGCAAAAAAAATTCTTGTTCTGTTTATGTAACTTGTTTATGTAACTAGTTTCAACAAATGAAAACCGATATCAGAAACATTGTTAGGGATCTATGGTTGGCTGTTGGTTAAATTCTGTATATCTTTTGATCACCAGCATAAGCATAAGGAAATGACAATATAACAAAATATTAGAAATGCAGTCATCGAGTTTTTTGCAGCTAATGTGAGTTTCCTAATTTTACTTGTACATAATTTTTCAGTGAGAATTACAAAATACGTCATATAGTTGTCCAAATTTCATTTTGAAACCATTGCTTGAAAAATTACAGTTTGTATCCTTAATTTTCATGAATTGATTCGGTTTTGTATTTTTATCGAGATTTATACATGCATTCTATCATCGTCATGCATCGTCAAACTTGAGTCCCTTAAGCTAGTTATTACAAATTTTTTTTAAAAATCAAAATAAATATTTGGGGTGTAAAAATCCTTTTTTCCGAAATTAAACAACTAGATAATTGTGATACTAGATTTATTTTTTTATTTTTTAAAAAATTTGCAACAGCAAGTTCAAGGGGCTCTAATTTTGAGGATGTAAAATGATGATGGAATGCGGTGATAAACCTTGATAATAATATAAACCGAGTTAAGAAGATGCAAAATGTTATAATTTATGAAAGTTGAGGATATAAACTGTAATTTTTCAAACAATGGCTCCAAATTGAAATTTGGATCAAATTATATGATGGTTTTTGTAATTTTCGCTTTTCCAGAAGTAAAAGAGAAAATGTATGTCCAACGAACAGTTGTGAGGCTAGCATTAGTTAATCCTAAATTTGGAGTTTTAGAGGATTTAAGGAACACCCTGTGTGTCATTAATAGAGTAAAAATATGATGGTCTTTGTTATTCTCTTGCTGGTGGGGAATTTCGATAATATCAATCTCCCTTGGTGGCAAAATATAATATTTGCACCTTTGCAGCAGTCGGTGAACCTAAGCAATGTGGAGTTTATATTGGTAACATATAGACCCGACCAAGGGTCATCATCGACCCTATACCGGCCCGTGGTCAACAGGCCGGTTAACCGTGTCAACGGGTCGAAGGGTTGGACCCGTAGTTAATGGCCATAATTTTGCTAACCCGTGAACCGTCGGTTAACCGGCGGTTAACCGGCGGTTCAAGTGTTTATTTTAATTTTTTTTACATTTTTAAATTTAAAATATATGTTATGATGTAGATCTGAACTCATGACCTCCAACTTGAATAATTAGCTTCAATCACTAAGCTATAAGAGTATTGTTGATCTAAATATAATGTTATAATTTATATGTATTAATCAAACAAATATATCTTACATTTTGATTATATGAGCTTAAATTTATTTCACGTTATTTTATATTTAATCTAATGATAAAAACACATTCAAACACTTTTTACGCTTTATTTCAAATTTTAATAATTTTTTAAATTTTTTAAAAAAAACAAGGGTCAAACCGTAATCGGAACCGTAACAATAACTAGCGGTTCATGAACCGTAACCGGAACCGTCAATGAAGGTTTAAGGTTAAGGGTAAGGGTCGATATTTTTTGAACCGTCGAACCGGAGGTTCTGAACCGTCTAACCGGCGGTTTTGAACCGTGGTCGGGTCTAGTAACATATTCTTAACCCCTAACATTTTGTTACCAACAATTTTGGATCTTCTTCACTTTATTTCATTGCAAGTTGGATATTTTTATCCAAGATGGGAAAAGACCTAAAAAAAAAATTATTCTATTTGTACATATCATTGATTAAAAAGCAGCTAATATTTTTCTTTTGAGTATCAATTCTAACTTCATTTTTTTGTGTTTTACTAGCCCTAGGTTTGGAATAGCACATGCTCTCTGTTTGGGTCTTGCACCATGGCTTGCTGCAGAAATCCCAATTCTTGTTGATTCTGGTATGATCAAGCACAAAGATGATGCAGCATCATCCAATGAAACTTCGTGACCAACCTCATCGAGAGGCGATATCCTAATGATGAAATTTTAGCAACAAAGTTTGAGGTGTATGCTTGTGATTCTTATCTTTGTCATGTTTAACTTTTACTGTCATGTTTGCATGGCCATCACCGCATGGATCATTTTCCGGCTCGTTTTGGGCTGGTTCGACTTATAAGTTAACTATATCATATCATCTGAAATAGACCTGACCACAGTGAATTACAGTAAGCCGTGGTTCAAAAAATAAGTATCAGTCCTTATCTGTAACCTTTCGCAATGGTTCCAATTACGGTGAATGAATCACCGGTTATCGTTCAACGACTATGGTTATGATTTGATTGTTCTATTTTTTTTAAAAAGAAAAAAATTTAATTATGCAAATTTAACAGAAAAAAAATTTGTGGCTTAGATTAAATTTAAGTTGTCTGCATTTTTAAAATTTGTAATCATGAAATTACAGACAAAACAAGATAAGAATAGAAAGACTCACGCTTCGACCTGGCGGTTCTGCACCAATGACAGACTGATTACGCTTCTAGCTCATGAAACTGTTGTCCCCGTTGAACGATCAACGGTCTTGTTATTAACCAATTTAGGGTCCACTTGTTCCTTGGTCGGTTCTACTCTAGAAAGTTCTTTATATTTGGAATAGTCTCTTGGGTCAAACAAGGGAAGTGTGTACACATAATCTAATGGCTCAAACTATATGGATAGTGCTACTAAGGATGGTAATAGGGCGGGTTCAAACCCGAATTTCTATTAAACCAGTCCTGTCGGGCGGATCTGGACCCGGTCTAACGGGTTTTGAAGCGGAGGGGGGGCGGGCCATGTGTTTATATTAAAGAAGTTATATATTTTGAAGGGAATTAGAGTAAATTAATAAATATCTGGCAGCTTAAAAAATTTTACAAGACTTTTTATAAATATATACTAAAGAAAAACATGAAATTCAATGATAAAACTTAATTTTGTACTTCAAAATTGATTTCAAAATGCAGAATTTATGTTTCCTATATACCGGAATTTATTTTATATTTTGTTATAAATTGGTTTGTAAAATACTTCATATTTTATATCTTAAATTTATGGTTCGTTTGGGTTCGTTAGCTTGAGAAAAGTATACTGGAAAAATATCTATATCTTTTTATATTATTTGGCGGGAAGGAGGATTAAATTATCAAATAAATGTGTTATATCATAATATAAATTATCTGATATTTTAAAATATTGTCTTTTGTGAGAGATTATGACAGTAGAAAAGGTAGTTATGCAAACAATGAAAATTATATTAAAAATTAAAATTTAGTTGGGATATTTGAAAAATAAATTATTTTAAAAAACTAATTGTTAATATTTGATTCGTACTTTTAAAAATAAGAAATTGAGAAATAAAATCAAACCACATCTTAAAAATCGTCCTGGATATCGACTCGGTCAAACAGGTGATTGAATCGTTAGGTCAATTCTCGTCGCATGCAAAATCAAATATTTATTGTATGATAAATAGTCGTGACTAATTAACATGTAAAAATTTAACAAAAGCCACATGTATATTATTGAGAGCAATAATTGCTCATACTAGGAGAGCGATCGAAATGACTCTTGGGTTGTACGGTTTAAAAAGATTTGAGTTGCATCGATATCAGTAGATGTAGCTTTTGGTAAAGCGACAGACACTTGATCTTGCAATTGATATCAGAGTCAAGGTCCCCCATGTATTGCAATTATTGTGGAGCAATAATTACCTCTACTATGAGAGTGGTCGGCACATAATGTTTGACTGTTGTATCATTTAAAAAGATTTAAATTGTACTATTACAACAAGCCATGACTTTAGTAAATCGACGAATACTTGATCCTATATATATCTTACACAATATATTGTTAGTATTATCAATGATATATATTGATTTCTAAATATTCATATATCTTATGTAGAAGTAATAATGATTATAATATCATTATATTTATTAATATTTTACCATTTGTAATAGGAAATAACCCAACGAGTTAACAATTGGGTCAGTGGTTTAAACGAAAATCATCGGTTTATTTGGGTATTTTATGGGTCAATTAAAATCCAGTTTGTTAAACGACTCGGATCAGACTGACAATCGATTTACAGGATCTCCGGTTTCAGGTCCTGCTCAATTTTTAAAACTATGGTCTTGACAACCATCTAGCTGTTTAGCAGCTAGACAAAAAAATGTTCGTCCGATAATTCTAATAAAATATTGTCTAAAAAGGGTTAAATATGTTGAAATATTTCAAGTTTTGGTGATTACAAGGGATGCTTAATTTAGCAGAGCTAGCTGAGACATCGTCTAGCACAACTGATATCTAGCAGAGCTAACCTAGCAGCCGAACTAAGTCACATATTTTTAGCAGCCTTCAAGGATAGCAGATTGTGGTCAATAGTACTCTGACAAAAGTACTATTCTATAGTGCCATAAGAACTTACCGAATTAAATAGTCGTTAATGACAGATTTAGCAATAAAACAAAAGAGAATGTCAGGGACATGTACGGCCGCAACTAAATGTACCCAATGGACAAAAACGACAATGTGTACGTTGCAGGACTCTAGTATAAATAGCTCTGAGTCTGGATGTTTGAATGTCCGTCAATCCAATCTACGCACAACTATAAAACGTATTCAAACATTCTCTGAAAAGCTTTCATTCGCTTACATCGTTATTCCGAAAGCTAAGAGCAGAACAACTTACGTGTTATCCTAACAATCAAATTTTCAAGAGTGTTGCATCAAGAATCAATTGGAGATTTTCAAGAGTTCTTACTATCAAGATAGTAATATATTTTGTATTAAATAGATTCGTTCTATTTGTGAAGAGATCTAGGAGTTTAGGCTTAAACGTGATCTTAGCCTAAGTGGTTGTATATTGTATTTGTATAAACCAAAGTCTTTTAGTGATACATTTCTGCAAAGGAAGAAGGGGAGACATAAAAGTTTGAGCTTCAAACTTCCAGAAACAAATATTATGTTCCTTATAATTCCGCACTTCTCTTTCTGGCCAATACCAAAACAAACTGTTCATACACTTGACCATCAGACTTTTTATTGGCACTTATTTCAAGTTGTCTGCTATTCTTGTTAATATTGAGATCCAGATTTCAGTCCCTAAAAGACTGGTAATCATCCAAAAAATTACTATATTCGTGAGTGTTATTCATCCGAAAATACCACAGAAATTCTTAAACATCAAAAGTCGGATGCAGGATTTGAACATTAATATGATTTGAACATCGAGTTCCTTGGTACTTTCTAATAAGTAAACAAAGGTTTGCTGGTGATATTTTCAACATTAGTGAAAAAGTGATTTTGAACTTGTGTGTTTTATCTATTTCGGGTTAACATTATGCTGCAAATCCCCCCCTTTTTCAAGTAGAGTGATTTGGGGATATATGATTGAACTCCACATCTCTGTATATAACTTCAAGTCATGTCTTCTTCGATCGTCTCATTGCTCTTGTGAAAGGGCCGAAATCCATGGACTCTACTCGACGAACAAAAAACATTACTGGACCTATGTCGTACGTGATCAAACCACCGTAAACGATTTTCTTGCATCTTATCTTCTGTGCAAGCTACATCAACTTCAGCTCGAATGTCTTTTATTCCTTATTTTATCTCTTCCAGTCTTACCACAAATCAAACGTAGCATACACATCTCAGTCACAGTCATCTTTTGGACATGATGTCTCTTGGGTGCCAAACATTCCGTCTCATACAATATTGCATGTCTAATAGCAGTTCTATAAAACTTTCTCTTCAATATTAGCGAAATATTGCGATCGCAGAGAACTCCGATGGAGATATTGATCTTATGAGATTCGTATAATAGAGATCAATCTCTCAATCTTTTTGAATAACAGAACCTAAGCATCGAAACTTGCTACTCATCGATACCTTTTGGCCATCGAGTCTTAGAATACTATGATCCCGAGATGTACGACCACTAAATTTGCACTCCATATATTTAAGTTCTGGCTCTGATGAGAGCGAATTTCTGTTTAAGCTCTTATGAGAGCAGTATAATATTTTGATTCTGTTATGATGAGAGTAGTTCCTATTGTGGTTTCAAGTTTCAGCTTTCATATCAGTTTCTGTTTCTATTTTGAAAAGTATATATAAATATATATGATTTGTCATGTTTGGTCCTTGCTTACTGAGTGTTTCCTGCTTACTTATTACCTTCCTTCCCAGATAAAAATGATACAAATATCAAAGAGGAAGAACAATTTTGAGGACGGTAAATATATTGTTGCTAAGTTTGAAGATACTGTTGTTTTTTGAAGATACTGTTGTTTTATTAGTTTTATTTTCCGATATTATATTTCGTTTTAGGACAGTTACGTAACCAGTTTCTATAATCTATCAGTTTCATGATGTAAGAACATATTTTGTTTTGGTTGAATAACATACTAATTTTATTTGAATTATGTATTAGGAGCCTTGTTGTTTTCGAATTCATTTTTGGAATCAAAGACGGTGTTATCGGCTCAGCTCTCGAGGCTTGACAATTTGAATTTCAGGTGTAATGAATTATGTAAACAAAGACAATTCAATGTTCTAATAATTCATCTTTGTTGAAAAAATTAGTACAAAATTGACAATATTTGAACTCTGAACTTTTCAATAATGTCTTCTGTATATTACATGGATTCAGAGGCCGTTTTATGCACATCACTTTGAAGAAAAAAAAATCAAAATTCGCTAACACAGTAATTAAAACATTTATTCAGAGAGCAAAAAAGTAAATTAGGATCTACTATTAAGTTAAATGTCACAAAGACTTGGAGAGCTGCTTCTGAGGCATAGGAATGTTGTATAGGATAAGTCCCGCCACAAGAATCAATGAGCCTAAGTGGAAAAAGGGGCTCAAGCTTTCAACTTGAGGAAGGTACGGCAATGGTTGGGAAAGAGCATATATAGCAATTGGGACTGCAACACAAATAAAAAACCAAAACCAAAATAAAAAATCAACACATTGTTAAAGTGCTCATACAGAAATTCTTATATGGATCGGGACCTACCATACACCAACATACATCCAGACATATCCATATAAGAATTTCCGGTGCTCATGCCGCACCAAACAGCACGTGCCTTCGTAATGTTTGTTTAAGAAGTAAAGTAAAAAATAAATGAATTCACAATTATGCGAAGAGAGAACCTGATGCCCTGACAGCAAGAGAAGCAACAATAGCATTGGAGAATTTAAGAAGGTTGAGTACTGATATGTTGAAAAGAACACTGGAGATTATGAAAAGCAGGGGTAGCATTGGAGCACCTGCACAGCCTGAAGACACAGGAAAAAAAAGTTAAAAAACAAGAAGAAAGTTATTTTCTGGGAGTCCTCAGTTAAGTTTTAGTTCTTGTTGAGAAGACATAAGTGCTCAATTAGGCTTGTAGAGTTTAAATTCTATCCCGAAATGGTTGGGTTATTCTTATATGGACTGGGTCCTGCAAACACCAAGATACATATAGACCTGTACATACATATAGATACATATTCATGTGTATTGGTGCATTGCAGGATCGGCTGCATTGAAGAATTTTCCCGAAAAGGTTTATGGCTACTCTGTTTAATATCTATCCAGCAGAATTATGTAGAGGAACTTTATACGAGATAGATGTTACCTGTCGTGTTGGCTCCGATATTCAAGAAACAAGCAGCGCCACTTTTAAAATACATAGGTAGCTGAGAAAGGGCTATGCCCTTCAAGTTCAACAGAATAGGCAGACACAGGAGTACAAACATAGCCTACAAGTTCAAAACAATAACTAAGAACTATCAATTAACAGCAAGTATGATCAAATGTAGATTTTTCCTGAGATCAACTCACAGAATCTTCAAGAGAAACCTAAATCAGCTTAAAAAAATAACAAAAGATCATAAAAAATGAAGAGGTATAGATTACAATAACTTCAATTATCCGAAAATAACTTTGGTTCTGGTGGATCATTACTAGTTTAGTAGAAGAGGTCAATACGTTTCAGCACGCTTGCTAAAATACAAAAGTTCTAGTCACTTGTAAAATATTTTTACTACTAATAGAGAACATTAAAAAGTACAGTAATTACACCTTAATACCTAAACCCAAAAACATGTTAACTATTTTGCCTTTACCTGAACTGCAGATCCAAAGCAATTGACAACAAAGACATCTAGCAACTTTCCCTGCAGTAATGGTATGATTCATAAGATCATAACTCAAAGAGAAAAAATGGAACGAACCAGAATGGAATATTGATGCAAAATACTATGATGATATTATTTATCAAAAAAATGTAACTACCTTAAGACGGGATGCAGCATCAATGAACACAGATTCCTGCACATTCACACGTCTTCGAATTGTTAGTGTACCATTGTAGGTGGTTTAAATTTAGTCAAATATAACTAATCACATTACCTTAACGATAGATGCACCTGCTTGGAAGGCACTAGACAAGACCATTAGTGCTGGCCACAAAATTCCCATTCCGGAAAGCATTTGGCCATTGCTCGATCCACTGTGGGCACGTTAACACGTTAATATCAGTTATAAGTGATTAAATAGCTTATGGTTGGTTGTTGACAAAGATCATGCACATAAATAAAAATTATGCAACACTTGATTATCGAAGGACCAGGTTAGTTAAACTCCATGTGCAAAATGATTTGCTTTTCTACCTCAAGTAAGAGAAGAAACATGTAGCTAGCTTTATGGTCATCTTTTTATTGAAAGATACAATGCAGAGATGCTGAGATCAACGAGAGTGTGCCTTTGGATACAACAACTTAAGGGTAAAATCACATTTTTGAAGGAAACAACGAAGCGCGTTAGCTAAAAACTCGGTGCTTGGATGAGATTTTTTTCTTTTCCATACAAAAGTGCTTCAAAAAACCAGAAGCCAGGAGCTAGAAAATCTGTTTTTTGAGCTTCCTTCTCGGCTTATCTTTCGAAAAAGATGTTGTTTTCCGCTTATCTATCCGGACTCAAAACTGCTTCTATGTTTAAATCTTAAATAACTCTTCTTAATATTTTTACCTTATAAGCCAAGCAATTGTCCCTCATGTGCTTAAAGAAATTGAGATCGCTAAGGATTATCAAACTTTTATTATTATGCGCCATTCACCAAATATGTATCAACAACAACTAAGTCAATATGTATCAACAACAACTAAGTCTTTGATCACGATGGATTGTGGTACACTATAAAAAAACCTAATGCATATCAAATAATTATTTTAAGTTTGACACACAAATAAATATAAATCAAAGGATCAGAAGTTTAAGAAGGAATTCAAATTTAACGAGGAAGAGTGAGACCTTGTAAGCGCTACTATGACTCCGGCAGCTACAAGAAAGCACCCAGCAGTTTGGTTCAAGGGGTAGGTCCTCTTCAAGAGAATTTTGGAAAAAACCAGCTGCCATATCAAGAATGTCTGCAACAATATGTACAATAAATAGAGAATAGATCAATTGGTGAATTCATCTAACGTTTCCAAATGAACACCAGATTCCACGGTATGTGCATGTAACAAAGAAATAAATAAACTAGAAAAAAAAACTTTTTGGTCCAGGAAGCATTGCTATTGATAAATGTCTGATTATATAAAGTGGCTTACCTGGTATAGTAAAGGTATCACTGGTCCTGGAAGCATTGCTGCAGAAAACCAATGAAACTATTTTCAGTTAAACAAGAACCAAAAAATATTAATGTTGATCCACCGTATTGTTTTTACAAATTTTTTGTTATGTTTTCATTCTCTAAAAACCTTTTCTCCTGGCAACATATTCTAAATTGAATTTGGAATTTGAAAAATATCTTGAGTATATTTTCAGAAATGTCCCTGTGCAGGCATAGTGGGAGCCCCAGTTATTGAAAGACAACGGCAGTAGGTACCTCCAGCATACATTCCAGAAACAAGCGATACGGATTCAAGAAAGCCCATGGCTATAAAGGGTGCCTTGGGAATGTTCAGCATCTCATCGGTAACTAAGCCACCTTTATATCTCATGTACAGCAAAGGAAAGTATACGGCCACAAATCTGTGTGTGTATCATCAAACAAACTTTGTGTGTTAGATTTAATCAATTCCAAGAACACCAAAATTGATCAAATTTTTTGTGACTTTTTAAAATAAAATTTCCCTTCAGAATATTACACATAAACCCTTGTATTTAAGATCTCCATCTACATTTTAGTGAAAAAATACTATGCTATATGGAATGATCTTTCATAAGACACAGTTTTAGGTGGGACATCCACAACCCCACCCCACCATGTCTCAGGGTAGGACCAACCAATATATACGAGTCCACCCGAAAATTCTTACATACCAGGCACCTATGTGTGGTGTGGATGTGAATTTCCCGGAGTCCACCCATCTAAGGGACCATAACAACTTCTCTAGGTGCAGCGTCGCCCACATCACAACCTCTACATCTTTATTACGTATTTCCCTTTTGCCACTCTTATTCACAGAAAGTAGTGCACCACTTTACGTGATCCGCCAAATATCAATATTTTTTTCTACTATTATCGTCATAATGTTATTTTATTAAAAACAGGTCTTTTTTTTCAATAAAAAATCTCCAGAAGAACTTGTAATAACAATTCATAATTCAATTAAACCTACCACATTTCGATACATTTATCTATTCTCATCTATTGTTTTTGTATTCCTCAAACTTTACTACATATTTATTGTTATAAATGCTTAGCAACAATCTATCTTAAGCTTGTTGAGAAATTAAAAGAATAACTGGGTCGTTCAAACTTCATGGAGCGGTTAGCTTGTTCAAATCTAACTAGCACTGCGTTCGCATGTACAGTCGATTTTTTATATAAAATATGTTGATAATTTTGAAGAAGTTTTTTTAAATTTGATTTTTGGGATCTAACCTTTTTTTTTTATAAAATAAGGTACTTTGTTTTTTTTATGGAACAATGTAATACTGTAATTATATATATTGTCAATGTCAGTATGATAGTTTGTGAAAAAAGATAATATTATAATCATACAAATTAATAAGGGTAAAATTGTAATTTGATTTGTGGGCACACCAAAGTGATAGGTCTAACCCCTCACCCATTATAGTATAGAATTTCGCTCCAAATGTTTTTTCTGGCTCAGCTATTGGGTATAAGATCATCTATTACTATCAAATTAAGTAAGAAAACCACTTATTAACTGATTTGATATTGTTATGTAGATTTTATTTGGCACTAAAATTATGAATTAGAAAAACTACAATGAACAACTTACAAATTTATATTCGATAAAATTTTACATGAAGACTTATGATTAAAATTTCCTTAAAATCTACTGATGAACAATAAACAGAAATAGAAAAATTAAAATAAAAACATACACAGAACTTACACGAAAGTGTTGATCTGAGCTAGAAACAAAGGATACTCCTTCATGGGCACCAGCGCAAGCTTGTGAAGAACTCGATTCACCACCGCCAACATCAGAGTGATCGCCGACCAAGCGATCACGCCAGCCCTTTTATCACTCGCCGACGACGCTTCGTCTACAGCAGAATCCTGACCCGAAATCGCCCTGCAGGCCTCCCGGCTACTACCGGGCTTTCCATTCGCAAAGGCTAAATTTACTTGTTTTCCACTCATGAAAGTCGGAGAAATCGATAGTTTAACAAAACCGTTAGTAAGATGGGTTTCTCTGAAATTATCTCCATTGCTGCGATAATAATTCGTGAGTGTCGGATTGCGTGAAAAGAGAGGATGATGGACTTTAGGAATTGTGTGGGGAAGAAAATTTAATTTCATCATCGTTTCAATGATGGGAGGAAATGAAGAAACTTTGAAATGGAGAGATCAATTTTGAAGCTGGATTCAAACTCCGGAGTCAAACGACATAGTAGAGTTTGTAGTATAATATGGCGGGCGGGCGGGCGGCTGGTGCAGGATCTGGATGGCCTCCAAATTTGAATGAGAATATATATATATATAATAATAATAATAATAATAATAATAATCTAAAACAACAATAGTATATACGTTAAAAAAATATTTCAGGTCCCATCATAATTTATATTCTATATTTTATATTTATATTGATGTTTGAAGAACATGTGTATTTATTATATTTTTGTGTACAAAAATAATTATTTATGTAATTTCCCCATTTGATTTAATCATGTTTATTTTGTGTTTCTATTTTTATTTTCAATGTGATGATTTTTTAAAAATTAATTTGTTAATTTATTTGAAGTTTTAGTAAAATAATATATAACTTAATATTATTAAAAATTTGAAATAAATTAAAATGACTGTTAAAATCATATTTTAAAATGTGATAAAAATTAGCCAATTCAACTTTTTCCCCTGCAGTAAAATATATGATCCTTAACTTACGGTCATTTGATCAGATTCAATAAAGATACAAAAGTAGAAAAAAGTGAGAATTTCTTGGAATAAATTTGCGTTGTGGTTAAGCTCTGATTGATCTTTTTAAAGATTTATATATAATATTATATTATGATCCATTTGGATTAAGAGATTTGAAGTCTTGGATTTGATTTCAAATACATTTGTTTGTTTGGATGAATTTATATTGAGTGGATTTTAAATCCACCACTTTCTTAAATTATATATAGATATAAATGTAATTATGATGGATTTAAAATACAACAAAGATGTGTGTCATTTCAAATTCATTATTCAAATCTCTCTCCAAATCAAATCCTTTTCTAAATCAAATCGCTCGATAAAAAACACAACATTATATTATCTTCGGTCAATTATATGTTCTTAATTATCTATTTAAAGTCAAACCAGTAACGAATATAAGTATATTGTCGATCTTGGTAAAAAAACGTAAGTCCTAACTTATTTATTAGAGAAAAAGGGAAAGAGATTACTAATAAGTCAAAGATAACACAAAATTTACGTTGAATTCCACAACTCTTTTAATTTAAATATATCAATACAATGCATACCATTTATTTACATCATTTGCTATAAAAATGTTATAACTTAAAATATAAAAAAACTTGAAAAATTACTAAAACTTTTTAAATATTTTATATTTGTAAGGGACCTTCTAATTTTTATTGTCTTAAATATAATAGGTCTCGTACTTAAGACCCAAAGTGTGAAAATAGATTATTTTTGTTCCCCAACTTTTATCAACTTGATTTACAAACAAATATAATTTAAACAAATTTCTTTAGGTTAAAAGATATGAAAATAATAAGATGAAATTTTAAATCTTTATAAAGTTATTTTATATAAATTAATTTGATTTTACTATATTTAAATAAAATAATAACTGTGAAAACTTAACCCTATTTCTTAATTATTAAATAAAATTATATTAAAATTTCTGAGCAACCTTTTTACTCTAAAAAGTACGTTATCAAAGCAATTATATAGATTTTGGTTAAATAATTATCTTTATTAATTTAGATGATTTTTTCATTTTATTAATTGTACGTAAATTAATTTTGTTGCTCAGGCATGCGCAATTATGTTAATAATAAATAAAGAATGAAAAAGAAAGCATGTATTCTATCATTTTATTTGATAAAAAATCCGATGGACTACTATAAAAATTATGAATATAATTTTTATTATATATATTAACATATAATTTAGAGAAACAAAAATCCAATTTTTGGATTTTTTTTTGTTATGAAAAAATGTAGAAATGAAAAATACAAATTGGAGTTTGAAGAATGAAAGGGAGAATGAGCCCTTGACCCGCAACAGATTGATGGAGATTTATTCAATCACATAGTTTGGGCTCCTAGAAATAGCGCCCTTGGGGCATTCTATTTTGATTGTATTGAAAGGACCAATGATTTTGATATCTCTATTGGTCCAGATCATTTTGAGGCAAGAAGATCATTTATAATGAAGAGAATGAGCTTCAAGATAATGATTTGGAATCGTTGAACCATGGAGTGCTAGACACGATATATATATATTCCAAATATAAGGCTTTTTTTTAAGTTTGTAAGAACAAATAAACATTTCAAGAACTTTTTTCGTGCCTAATTTTTTTTTTTTTTTGCATAACATTAAAATGGTATTCTTCTTGGTGTATTCAATGCCATTTATTAAACTCCTCTTAGTCAAAAAAATGCCTTTTCAAGTTCTATATTACAAGTTGGACATTGGACTTTGTATCTATAGCCATTAGCACGCCTCAGTAGTTAACATTTATTTAATCCATTCATCGTCATATGTTCATGCCAAATCGTGAATATTTTTAAAATATAATAATAAACAATTAAGAAAATTACCAAAAAATCTTACTCAAATTTTTTTAGAGAAAATTATTATCCTATAAACCTTATAATCTATTGTGTTTTATATCAAAATTCTCAAAAGGTAATACCCTTCTTCAAAATGCCATTCACAAAAATGGTTTTAATATTTTGGCAAATATGATTTGATTTGATTGAAATAATCTTATATGGTTTTAAAATTTTGGCAAATATGATTTGATTGAAATAATCTTATAAATTAGATATCTATGTATTAAAGTTATGTTTGTTGGTCAAGTATTTATGGAATATGTATGAAAGGCAAAGGATAAATTAAATGGACTATTGCAAAGAACGCCGAGACGAGATTTGTAATCTTCGTCCTTAAGATAATATTGCTCTGCCTTGGCGCTAATGATTTCAATTGCAATTTTTCTCCCAAGCTACACGACTTACGATTTGTGAAAGAAGCACGTCAATTCACAAATCATAAAACCACAAATGTTTGAAATCACCCAATATGAAGAATGGAAAAGATGAACAAAATGTTTCAGATTTTGATCTCTCTAATGCATGTTAGACTCGAAAATTCTGTATTTAATCCAACCAAGGATTGTTCCGTTTATACTATATCAAATTGTGCCTCCAAAGGACACAATTTGAATGCACCAAATCATGAAAAAAATGCATTGAAACATGAGGGGACGCACCAATCTGCTGAACCCACACAGGGCGTGAACGATCGGCCAAAGGGCGCGATCGATCGGCCAACATACGTCGATCAATCGCGGCTTCCAGTAGACTCCGGCCTACGGATTCGTTTCTTTTGATCTCCGATGCTTAATTGTAATTCAATACGCGTCATTTTTCCAACAATCCACCACATGAATTAATGCATGATGCAATTGAGTGCCTTCAACGAATTGTTATGACATCTGTAGAGGTAGCTTGCGGCCTTGAACCTTTCGTAGTAGTATTCAGTCAGACCTACTTGACTTTTGGACTTATAGTATTGAACTATTTAGTCGTTGATGTAAACCAAGACAATTGAACCCACACATAACAACTCTAACCTTCGTATTGGTTTCTTACGGTTGCGTCCGTTTCGCCCATGGACCACGCTTGGTTTCATAAGTGCTTTTCATTCTTTGAAGCGGCAACACTTCGCACTTACATAGAGAGTATCCCGCTATACTCCAACATATCTTTATGTGTCTTAGGAATCTTTAAATGCCTTTTGTCTATCCTCGTACCCTTTTTGCAGGCTACACCACTTATCATAGGAATAGGTTGGAGATTGATCTCCAAGGTGTTTATACAATCTCATAATTTATTTGTCCCTTTTGAACCTGGATCTTGGGATCTCAAGTCAACAAGGTTGGGTATCCACTATGAGATTTTAATTATAGGGTTTTAACATCATTCCCTCGATAAACTATATACTTGATCTCTAGGCAAGCTTTTTGTAAGCGGATCCACAATATTCTCCTTTGACTTCACGTAGTCAATGAAAATAACGTCATTAGAGATCAAATGCTTAATGGTATTATGTCTACGACGTATATGTCTAGACTTGTCATTATACATGCTACTGTGTGCCCTTCATATAGGTGATTGACTATCACAATGTATTTTAATTGCAGACACATGTTTTTCCCAACAAGGAATTTCTTCCAAGAAACTTCTAAGACATTCGGCTTCTTCTCCCACTTTATCCAAGGCTATGAATTCAGATTCCATAGTGGATCTAACAATACAAGTTTGCTTCGTAAATTTCCATGACACTGCTGCCCCTCCAATGGTAAAACATAACCACTTGTCGACTTGGAGTCTTGCGTGTCCGATATCCAATTTGCATAACTGTATCCTTCCAATACAACAAGATATCTTGTATAACACAATCCATAATTCAGAGTGTACCTTAAATATTTAAGTACCCTCATCAATGTCTTCCAATCGTCATTGTTTGGATTGCTAGTGAAACTACTTAGTTTGCCAACCGCATATGCAATATCAGGACGTGTACAGTTCATGAGATACATGAGACTGCCAATTATCATTGAGTATTCTAATTGCATGACAGTGTCTCTTTTGCTTTTAACCAAATGGGTCATAGGGTGTCTTTCCAGACGACATGTCATTCACGATAAATTTCTCGAGTATTTTCTCAACATAATGAGACTGCGACAACACTCGTCCTTCGGATATATTGGTGATCTTAATTCCAAGTATCACATCATCTTCACATATATCTTTCATTTCAAAAATTTTTATTAACATTTCTTTGTCGCATTGATGATTTCTAAGTTGCTTCCCACTATGAACATATCATCAGCGTACAAGCATTCTACTGGCATTTTTTTTTCCACATAAGACGTAGTAGATTTTCTGTTATCCCTATCATTAGCATAGTTAGAATCCACAAAACCTTTTAGTTTAACACCTTCAGAATACTTAGAAAAACTCAAGCCATAATGCACAGAGTGTTTCAAGTATCTTAATAGCCATTTAACAACATTCCATTGCACCATGCCAGGGTTAGACATATACCCACTTAAGCAACTAACAACATAAGCTATATTAGGCCTAGTATTAACCATCAAATACATAACAGATCATATTGCATTTGAATAAGGCACATTCTTCATAGAATCAAAGTCAAAATCAGATTTAGGATATCTTTACTCAACACAAAGTGAGCAGCTAATGACACATTAACAGGCTTAGCATCGAACATAGAAAATTTCTTCAAAATCTTTTCAACATAAGAAGTTTGGTTCAAGTAGATCGACATCTTCATATCTCTCACAATATCCATACCTAATATTCTTCCAGCATCTCCTAAGAATTTCATGTCAAAATTTTCACTTAGAAACATGCTCAGTTGATTTCAAACAGGGACTAGCAATTAAGATGTCATCCACATAAATCAACAGGAATATAAGCACAAATACTTTATCCTTAAAATACAAGCAATGATCATAAGAGCTTCTTTCAAATTTTAAGGAAAGCATGCACTCATCAAACTTCTTATTCCATTGCCTAGGGGATTGCTTTAGACCATACAAAGATTTCTTGAGCAAACACACATTATCAGGGTTTTTAGAATCAATAAAACCTCCAGGCCGCTTCATATAAATCTTTTCATCAAGGTCATCATGCAAAAATGCAATTTTTACATCCATTTGTATAAGTTCTTAGTCAAATGAAGCAACAAGAGAAATCATAATTCTCACAGTAGTGATGTTAGTGGAGAAGGTTTGGGTGATGGTGGTAGTTTGGACAGTGGAGGTGGGTTGGGCGGGGGTGGTGGACTCGGACATGGCGACGGTTTAAGTGGTATTTCTAATTGGCCATTTTATCTGTTAAATTTTAAAATACCAAAATTAATTTCTAGAAAATAAATATTCTTATCTACTCATTACACAGATTTTGTTTAATCAGATCGTTCAAATTTTATCAATCGAATTATTGATCCAAGTTTATTCACTACCCAACCGATTTCCTACATTTTCTTTCTTTTCTTCTTTTTGTTGAGAAATCCTACATTTTCATTTTCGAGAAATTATTTAGCTTTCATCATCGCCCACCTAATATTAGTTATAAATTATGATAGTAACCATTGTATCCGATATTATAATTATTAATTTAAATATTGTTATACAACAGTTTACTAATCATGTTTTGATTACTCAAATAAGCAAAGATTAATTGTTATTCAACAACATATATATGTTTATAATCATATATATGGTATTCAACTCTACGGCCGATATAACTCATTTCACCCAAACTATAGCTAACGATAATATTTCACTTTTAAAACCATATACAAGCCCAAATACCATAATTCAAATTTCACAAAAAATATAATAATTAGCGGCATAACCATCCCTACGTATACAGCAGCATAACCATCGCTACGTATACAACGGCATAACCATCGCTAGGTATACAACGACAAAGTATTTCATATCACAATACACATCGCTACGAGCGGTTAATATTTCATGTCACAGTACACACCGCTACGAGCGGCAAAGTATTTCATGTCACAATACACATCGCTACGAGCGGCAAAGTATTTCATGTCACAATACACATCGCTATGAGCGGCAAAGTATTTCATATCACAATACACAATGCTATGAGCGGCAAAGTATTTCATATCACAATACCCCTCGCTTTCATGTAACAGCGGCATGTATTCCATATCCAATACCCATCGCTGTCGTGTAACAGCGGCAAGTATTCCATATCACAATACCCATCAATTTCGTGTTACAACGACAAGTATTCCGTATCACAATACCCCTCACTGTCCTGTAACAGCGGCAAGTATTTCATATCACAATACCCCTCGCTTTCATGTAACAGTGGCACGTATTCCGTATCACAATACCCATCACTTTCGTGTAAGAGGGGCAAATATTCCGTATCACAATACCCCTCGCTTTAATGTAACAACGACACAATGGTTAGCAACAAGATATTTCATTTATGATCATATATCATAATATGCACATAAGCATAATAGTTGTGTCACACAACACAAATTACAATCATGCATAAACTAAGTGCTATCCTTTTTCATTAACACATCATTTGGCCCTCAACAGCCCCAAAGAGCAACCACTGCTCTGATACCACTAATGTAAGGACCCCGCACCCTTAACCCGCTATTAGTGTATTATCACAATAATGGTGCATGCTTTTATAACAATTGGGAATTCTCATACGTGCCATCTATAAAAATTTCAACATTAATCCACTTAATGTTCAGTTCTGAATACCGTCCCACCAGCATGAACATACATCTCATAATACAATGTTCTCAATTCATCATGCATTACTCCATAATTAATTGCATGCAACCATACATGAAAAGAGAACTCTAGCAATAGTTATACAACCCATATACACATATAGTAGTGCTCACATACGAGCATCGAATGAGTGAATGTGTATCTAATGTATAAAGCGCCCTACTCAATACCGATACTGGTACCTCAGCCCTGGAAGCACCTCCGATCAACAGCTCGAGCTCAACTCCGGAGCCACTGCTCTACATGTTCCACCTGCCCCAACAGAGACAGCTCCCATATGGGGTGAGCATACCAATACCACCATCTCAATAACCACAATAACACAAAACATAATTTACAGAATATAAGGCTGTAAATGTAAAAGATACTCCCTGTATAGTATCATTCCCATATGGGATTCCCCGTGCTGTTCTTGTTCTCACTATAACCAAAACCATCAAATTCCCAAAATCAGTTAATCCCCACATTGATTAACTATAACCATTCCTGTCATGCCAGTTTCATAATCAAATATGATTAAATCATTATACCAATGACCACAGATATTATATATATGTAACCAATGATTCCATAGTTCTCTCATCGCTCGCTCCTCAACAGCGGCATTTTGACCTCACGCACGCTCAACAGCGGCAGCATCATAATCGATGTTCGCTCAACAGTGATAACATCCTAATCATTGCTCGCTCAATAGCGATACCACATAATCCTCAACGCATACCATAATGCTTACAACAATCATATATTATTCATGCACATGACAACAATATATCTATCATGCTCGTACGTTACACGTACCATATAGTCCAATAGCCAGAACCAATATTTGCTTTTGCCCCGAGATCCAGTGGGTTACTTGCTAAACACAGTTAATAGCTCATAATTAATGCGTTCACACAATCACATACCCAAGCACGTATTCAACCTCCATATACACCATCAAATCAGGATGATTAATCGTTTAAAAGACTCGGGCAAAGCATACGTCGAAAACACAACACAAAAATAATTTTCCAAAATTCACCTTCTACCGATCGATCGGTCGACCTAACGATCGATCGGTAAAAACCCCAAAAATCGCATTTGGCTACAGTTTTGCACCGATCGATCGGTAGCCTCTACCAATCGATCGCTTGCCTCACTGATCGATCGGTCGGTTCTACCGATCGATCGGTAAAACGTCAGAAATTCTTCCATCGCTATGCATTTGCACCGATCGATCGGTAAGATGCTACCGATCGATCGGTCGCTGCACAAACCCGAAAAACACCATTTTTAAAAGCTCCTAAAACCTCAACCAACCAACCACAACTCCCTCCAACTCGATTTTAACCAAAAATAAACACTCTAGGACACTCAACAAGGGTTAAAACACATTTTAAAACAAGAACCAAGATTTTTCCAAAATCTATAAATTTCCCCCAACTCAAAACTAAAACCAAACTCAACAAAATTACTACCAACATGAATAAAAAAACTAGGGGAAGAACATTTACCCAATTATCTTTGAGAAACCTCACTCCGAGCTCGAGCCTAGCTCGATTCTTCCATAGGAGGAGAAAGGGTGAAAAGGGAAGGAGATTATCGCGGGAGAGGAGAGAGAGAGAGGAGAGGGAGAGAACAAGAGCAATAACTGAATACCGAGTCCACTTGGTATATATACTACCAAGGCTCCAAAAATTCGAATCTCAAATGCTCGCACCCCGACTCATTAAAAATCATCTGTGTTCAATAACTATCTCCCATTCACTAATAACATTAACAACCTCAATCCAAAGCTCCCTAGACTCCAGATCCCACTACCAATACGATTTCAAGATTTAACACCTTAATGGGGATAAATCTTCACTCTTGGATCCAACAACCCCGATACTGGATTAAAATCCTATGGAGTCTCAACACCGTAATTATCTCATAATTACTCCAATTAAAATCCATTAAGGATTACAATCACTCTGGGATTAACACAATAATTTTCGGATATCACACATTCTCAAATAAAATCAATTCGAGAAGATGATATTATTGATTTGATTGCATCAGGAGAACTTGTGACTGGTTGTGAGATTAATCAAGCTAGTACTTTGCAACGACATGTATCTACTCGTTGGAGTTCACATTACATTTCTGTTAGTTGAGTTATTGAATTGTTTTGTTCAATTTGTGCACTTCTTGAAGATCTATGGGGGGGGGGCGGGGGCGGGGGGGGCGGGGGCGAGGGGGGGGGGGGGGGTGGGGGAGTCAAACTTTAGTATACGTGCAGAGGCTAAATGTTTGCTTAAAGGGATGATAACATTTGACTTTATGTTTATCTTGTTGTTGATGCATAGAGTTTTGGAAATATCTTATGTGTTATGCCAAGCATTGCAAAGAAAAGATCAAGATATTTTGAATGCAATGAATTTAGTCAGGACTACAAAATTACTTTTCCAGAAAATGCGAGATGATGACTGGATGGTTTTCTCTGGAGTGTGAATAATTTTTGTGATCTGGATGACATTGAAATGCCTGAGTTTACAAATTTTTATTTCGAATGTCCTAAACGTTCTTGTCAGCAAAAAAAATAATTTCACATTGGAGGAATACTGTCATTTTCATGTATTCAATGTTGTGATTGGCAAACAGTTGATGGAGTTGAATATTAGATTTACGGAACAGTCAATGGAGCTTCTTACTCGGCGTGATGCCTTAAATCCTAGTGATGGTTTCAAATCATTATCCGAAAGTGCCATTTATTCTCTAATTCAGAAATTTTATCCTAATGATTTTTCTAAAGATGACATGAAACATTTGAAGACTCAATTGGACCATTACAAGCTTGATGTATTTGAGGATCCTCGATTTAAAGATATTGATTCTCTTCCTAAATTATGCCGGTTGCTCACTGACACAAAGAAATCGAGGATTTATTCTATTATTGATAGGTTGATTCGTTTAGTCTTAACTCTTCCACTTTATACTACAGCAACAGAGCGGGTATTTTCAGGGATGAAACTTCTTAAAACACCACTTCGCAACAAAGTGGAGCATTAATATTTAAACAACACAATGGTTTTTTTATATTGAGAGAGAGGTTCATGGTATTAATTTAGAGTGCATAATTAATAGGTTTGATCTTGTAAAAAATCGAAGGTTACACAACTAAAGTAGTGTCTATTTCAATTACCTCACTTTTGACATCAATTGTATTTTTTTATTTATTTATGCATAGCTATTATAAGAAATCTAATATATAAAAAAGCACACATTCGAGAACGTTTAAATTTTTAATGTCCATCCCCCCTTTTAAAAAAATCCCAGCAATGCCCCTGGATACACTAAACGATATACATCAATTTAAATAACCGAGAATCACATATTTCTCGTTGAAGAAACACTCACATCAAACTAGCACTGATTTTGAACTTGTAGTTCTGGTCAGGTAGTTTAGACTCGAGTGATCACGCTTTCAGACCTTCGTTGTGTATCGATAATCTCTTTTCATTCAATTTATATTTGTTGTTTGAATGTTACATATGAATCCAACACAATCGATTGTCCCTGGGTTTAGATTAGTTAAAGTTTTCATGTTATATTTCCATTGCTTTCATATCTAATGTCGGGGACTAACCCAACAGTGGTATCAGAGTTAGGTTACACTTTGATTCATATATTTTATAATTAGTTTTATCAGACTTAATTGTGTTACTTTTGTAGACACTTTTTTTCAATGAAAGCAAATTCATGGATAAAAAATGAGAGCAATTACTTTGGGATAATCATAAAAATATGACCAAGACGATGCCATTAGAACTCCACAAATTACGCATAAATCCGAAGATGTGGGTATACACTATATAAACATCAAATCACATGTGCTTCGATTTTGAAAAGTAAGCTATCTATAAAGTTCTCTGATTTCCAAAAAAATTTATGTGGCATAGCCTCCCGGTAGAGTAAATCGTGCATGATATGGCTAACATCTATGCTTTTGCCATCAGTTCGTACACATTATTTTACATGTGCTTGTTGTTTTATTATGCATGAATATGCAGGTTATATTTACCTCCTCTTCCATGGATCATGCATACACGTATATTTTATCTCGCTGCAACCTGTTATGCAGCCAAAATTTTTTTTATCTAATGGGCAAAATTATATTTGTTGTACATACACATATACTGATATAAACTTATATAAGCCAAACATTGGCCCATTGGATATCATTCATCCAAAGCCCATTAGTGTCTCATTGACAACTATAAATATATAGTCCCAGGTGATACTATTCGTGTTTCTGACCATACATTTCTTCGTCAATCACCCACACTAAATCCATTGCCATCATTATGGTGCGAGGTTCATAGATGCTGATGCATGTATGAATTTCTTCATGCAATCCGCTTAGGAAAAATCACAGGCACAAATCGTCCACCATATTCCCAACTTGCGACAACAATGCTTCAAATTGCTCAATATATGCTTCTAATGGTTGGTTCTCCTACTTCAACGATGACAACAATTTGAAGGGATTATCAGCCTTCCCTTCCCTGGTATCTTTTCATCACTTCCTTCGGAAATTGATCGCACTCATGTTAGGGATCTTCGATCGAAGTCAACGGAACCAATGGTAAGCCGGCCTCTCCAATCAATTATTGATGGGAGTACCGTGTATTTCAAAATGCTGTTCTACTTTCCCTAACCAACCCCGAGGATCAACCCATCACATATTGGCACCTTAACATGTCGCATTGCTTGTTTCTATTCTTCGTTCACACATTTTTGTTTCTACATAGGAATCTAGACCCTCCTCCCCTACACTCTCATGTCTCATTACTTCATCGTTCATCACCTCCCCGAACATCATGCTCATCTCCCTTTCCCAAGCATCAATTGCTCCACCCTCGCATGTGAATCCGCTAACTTAGCCGTCACATTTTCATATTGTCATGCATATTCATTACCATTGTCTCCATAGCTTTGGCTTAGTCTCTAATCTGGTTGTAGCCATTCCACCTTCTTCTCCGATGGATATCCGACATGTCAAACCAATTTGTTAGCTGGTTTAGATGTTGGATTGTAACAGGAAGGAATAAAAACAAATAAGATCGGTAAGTAAACCAATAAATACCGAATAGAAATGTAATATGATATACTAATGAATAATTCATAGAGAACCGTAAGAATTTTTTACTCGGTTTTAGGCTTTTCTTAGCAAAACAAAAATTATACGGCCTCTAGATATCAAAACGGGCTGATTTCCGAATAGAAATGTAATATGATATACTAATGAATAATTCACAGAGAATGTCTCCTTATAATGATCCTAGCACAACTAGCACAAGACAGAAAATGATTTTCGCATAATTAACTCTCTAATAATCTCTCTTTTAATCCCCCTTCCCCACTGAGTATCTCTTTTTGGGCATTCTAGAATTAACAAACTTAATATTGTTGGATGACGATAACAATGTGTCTGGAAAGAACGACTACTCGACCCAGACTAGACCTGTTTGGGCCAAATATAGGTCTGGCTAAACGGGTATTGGGTTGAGTATGCGTATTAACTTTTTTTATCCCAATCATATATATATATATTGTACATATATATATATATTATAAAATTAAATTATTATATATTATTAATTCGGGAGATAGTTAATCTTATTTTCATGTTGCACCTAATTGATTATTATTTCTTTGGTTCAACGGATTTAGAGCTAGGAACAGTTTCTCTTCCTAATTTCTAAATTTTATATTCCTTATCATACGTGAGCTCTTTTGTTTAATTTTTGTTGAACTATTTTGTTTAATTTTTTGTTTAGATTATTAGTTAAAAACTAGAGATGTTAAAGGACTGAAATTGTTTGACGGGTCTGATAGGTTTGATGAGTATGACCCGTTAACTTTGGGTACGGATCGAGGTAAGTATGAGTTAAGATTAGAATGAACATGATTCTTCTATATGAGTATGATATCCTAATTGACCTGACCCATACTATTGCCCTTTCTTTTGCACACAATTCCCCTATCAAACCTTCTCTGCACGACCGACCTGACCCATACCGGATCCATTGTCGTGCCTAATAATATTGCGCCATTCTTTTTGCCATAAATCCCCTAAAAAACATTCTCTATACTGTACTGAAACTAGGTCGCATTCACATTTCATATCAAATTGGCTACCTCTAAATGGAAAGAAAATGAAAATAAAATAAAAATAAGACTGATTTTGTTTTCTGTCAAAGCTGTGAATCCTGCTTCACGCTTTATGAGACAGGAGTTTGGTACACGTAAAGGTTCGTTGACCATGCGACCTCGGCAGCTCATCTAATGGGTTGGCTTAGCAAAATTTTCAAGGGTTCGAACCATAAAGTTTCCCAGGGGCATTATGATTGGAGATATGGATCAGATACGCTGGAGAATTATCCCTCTAATTCTTTTGTAAGATTTGATTTTATTGCTTAATTTTTCTGCCTCTATGTCATATTATGATTGGATATAGAAGTGAAGTCACACATTTCAAAATTAAATTAAATATTGTTAATTGTGCTCTTGGTGGCGTGTCTTACTGTTAATACTAATGTATTTTTATTTATTTTCGCTCAATTTCTTTACTGGAAAAAAATTTCATTGTGAATCTTGATAAAGGATTCGTGGTCGGAGATTGAAGACATAGACCATGCTATTGCTCTGTCTCTTTCAGAAGAAGAAAAAGGGAAAACTTTTATTGGTGAGTTCTATAGCAATGTATGTGATAAATTGGTACTCTGTGAACTATAGTTCTATTAAGAGCTTTGTCATATGCACAATGATCCCACTAAGAAACTTACATGGAAATTTTTCTTTTCCCAAATCTTTATCGAATAATTATCCATGGCTTTTCCAATGTTAAGTTTCTTGCCTGATGCAGCATCATACGAAGGAGGTATTATCAACTTAAACTTTGTAAGGCAATCGCATTTTCTACAACCACCTCTCGTATGATGTTTTATTGCAATTTTCAGAAGATAATATTTCATTAGGTGAAGGATTTTACAATTATATTACAAAAACCAAACACTAATTATTTATAGCCGTTGAACTATGTATACATAATCATGTCAAAAATTACAATCAATGGTGTGTAGGTGAAGAGGGAAAAAACCTACCATATCTATAATAGAATCACTGGTTTTGTATATAAATTGTATCATCTTTTTTTATTTTTAAATAATTTATGTCATTTGCCATATGTATATGTGAACAAAATATGTGTTTATTAGGTAGTTGAATATGTGATTAGAATATGACTTAGTTTACGAATTACAAGAGTTAAATATTCTCTGTGGTTATATTTCTAATGTGGTTATATTCTAATGTGATGATGATAAGTTTACTATTAATTGTGATATCACGGTATGTATGATGATATATTGAAAAGGATTTTCGTGCCGTGATATACTTTTCGGCTGGAAATTAAAAAGAATTACAAAAAATAAATAAAAAATGAAGAGAATGATCACAAGGTTTAAGATATTGAAGATATCTTGGTTAAAGATTGGGAGTTTGAAATTTAGAAATTTTGTTATTTGGGTATGGTATTAGTCTGATTCTTTATTATGTAATGTTGCAATTGAAGCTTATACTTAATACTATTAAATTAATCTATTATATTTTTGTTGTATTGTATCTAAAAGTGTCAAGAAAAATAAATAATAAATAAAATGATTTTAGGGAACAACCCAATTATATTGTATCTAAAAGTGTCAAGAAAAATTAAATAATAAATAAAATGATTTTAGGGAACAACTCAATTATACTATGGAACAAAGAATTCACTCAATCCCAAACATATCAAGTTGTATTCTTTTTTGGGTAAAATATCCATTATATTGAATAAATTGATTTGAAAACAACAACCTTACTATTAGTTTCAATCGAATGTGGATGAGTTTACAAATGACTTCTCGATCACTATTGGATTGCACCAAAGGTCTGCGTTATGCCTTTGCTTGTCCGCATTATTGATGGATGAGATAACAAAATACATACAAACTTAATTACCTTGGACCATGCTTTTCGTTGACAATGTTGTGTTACTCGTCGAGACCAGAACATGAGTTAATGCTCTATATTAGAGCTATGCAGAGATATCTTGGAATCAAAGAATTTTAGATTAAGTAGGTCTAAAATGAAATATGGATTGCAAATTTAGTGGTCGTACATCTCGGGATCCCGGTGTTGTAACACTCGATGACCAAAAGGTATCGATGAGTAGCAAGTTTCGATACCTAGTTTCTTTTATCTAAACAGATGGAGAGATTGATAGCGACACTAACAACAAAATACAAGCGGTGTGGTTTAAATGGAGAAATGCCACCAGAGTTCTAGGCGATCGTGATATCTCGCTGATTGAAGGGGAAGTTTATAGAACTACCATAAGACCTGCAATGTTATATGAGACGGAATGTTGGGCACCCAAGAGAAATCACATCCAATCCGTTGGATATATGGTAAGACCAGAAGAAATTAAATAAGGAATGAAGACATTCGAGCTGTAGTAGATATGTCTTGTATAGAAGAGAAGATGCAAGAAAGTCACTCCAGCAATACACCTGTGCGTCGAGTAGACTCCATGTATTTTGGCCCTTTCACGAGAGCAAGGAGACTTCCGAAAAAGATATGACTCGAAGTTATATACAAAAATTTGAAGTCCAAAGAGATCAACGAGGATATGACCGAAAGAAGCTCTTGGAGAGAATGACGCATGTGCGCGACCCGACTTGATTCCTTCTATCATTCATGGAGCTTACCTTAATCTTTTGGGATTAAAGACTTAGTAGTTGTTGTTGATGTATGCGACAATATCGTTGAGGAGTTTTTAAGCTAAGCCAACCCGATTGGGTCAGGTATCGGTTAACGTACCCGAACACCCATCCTTAGCTACACCGTAGAATTTGGTTGTATGGAATCCCTTGCTTACTTGTTAAAGACAAGGATTAACTACAAATTGAAACTTCATATTTTTCTTACTTTCAACTCAATGCATGTATGTAGTCAGAAATACCTTTCTATACTCTTCTTTATGGTATCTATTTCTTTTTCTCTACTTTATTATGTTGTATATACCTACAAACATAAAGTTATATCCTGTATATCTAATGTTGCATAGATAATGAACCACAATTGGAAGAAGATGAACTACTTGCTAGGGTGCTTCAAGAGAGCTTGAATGTTCAGTCTCCGCAGCAGCGACATAGTAGAAATGACAATGATGCGGCAAATGATTATGGACATGGAAATGAAAATGTTTATCAACCTATACCTTTCCCGTATTCTACCAGCTTCAGGTAAATAGATTGTTGATATTATTGTTCAGAGCTTATTTTAATTGAATTTCTTCGAATTGACCATTTTTTGATAAGCTGCCCTGTTCCGTTAGATTATGATCACAAGTTCCACTTTTGTTCTTTATTCCTAGTCAGAAGTCTGAGACCCAGTATAGGAATAAATCCACTTTGAGGTTATGGTTTATTTGATAAAGAAAACATATTTTGTTATTGAATGTTTTTTTCTTGAGCCTTGTAAATAACACGGCTAACAGATAATATTACCCTTGTATGCACATGGTTGGCATTGAAGATTTCCGCTTGACATAGGTTTGTGCTGGTGAATAATACATACATGTTGTTAATGATGGCTTCAGTCAGTTTATGCACCATACTTATCCTATGATGGTAGAGATAATTCCTTATTTGATGGACCTGGGGGTGGAACACTGTCTTCAAAATCCGAACATTGTTTATTTCCCAGCTCCAATACTGAACTTTGGTTTCATTTTTTAATGTTAACTTTAAGATTAATGTTAACCTTTATTTTCTTAATATTCTTAAAATGATTTCACTTGTTCACAATCCAATGCATAATTTGTTTCTATTGTAGGATATGTGCTGGTTGTAACACAGAGATTGGCCATGGAAGATTTTTGAGTTGTTTGAGTGCGATATGGCACCCGGAATGTTTCAGATGCCATGGTTGCAACCAACCAATACATGATTATGAGGTACAATAAAACCTTAGTGCTCAAAGTACTTGTTCTGGTAGCTTATCCTTTATTATAGGCATGGTATCAGACCCTATAAATTTTACTTGTATATACTGTAGTTTCATTTTCTGTTAAAAATTCTACGAGCTTAGAAGTGATTAATAAGCCAAAGAAGTGAAAAATTAATTTTTAAAATGTTATAAACACGTTACTAAATGCACTTGGAGGTCCAAAAGAAATGTCAATAGGGAATTCCAAAATGGAGGTATAACTTCTGTTTTCTACAGTGACTGAGAACTTTGAAACTTAAGTTTTAAAAGAACGGGATGGAATCTCTTATGGTTAGTTATGGCCACGACATTCATCAATATCTAAGATTTTAAGGAGATGAGATAATAAGAGATTCCTTTCAATCCTTTTTTACATTTTGTTTTCATGACAAAGTTGTTCTTCCTAATTTGATGGATTTCTTTTCTATGTGAAAGTTTAGTAAATACTGAAACCATCAAAGTCAAATCCTAAGCCCAAGTTACAAGTTGAATGACGGAAAAAATGTACCCAGCTGTAAATCTTGATCTCAGCCCTTATGCAATAGGTTTAATTAATGGACTTCATCGAGAAAAGTTACTTTCTTAGGCCAAGAAGTTGATAGATATATAATCATTTCTGAACCAGGAAGGACACATGCTAGGCTCTGAATTTTTATCAAAATAAATATTTCAAACTGGAAAGTTATTAACATTTATAACTCAAAAGGTCAATTGTAAAGGAGACTGAATTTTTTCCTCTACAGAGGCTTATCTACAGGAATTCAAAATCATCATTTTAGAGAATAAGATTGTGTCCTACAAGCTTTTCCATATTCATCCTTTTTTTTTTACAACTATCCAAAATCAAGAACTCATTCTGATATGAACATCATTTCAAGTCTTCAAGTGCATTTGGATTGTGACATATAAAAATTCTTTGAAGAGAAAAAACCAATCATCAAGGGTATTCATAAATGAAATGGTTTAACTAGCTACCTTCATAGGTGGATGCGGAAGTGTTTAAACTCGTATGATACTATGATTGATGATCTTTTGGTTCAATAGGAAAGGTAAGATTGAAGATTTGTCAATCATATTTTAATGCCCTTTAAACATTGATTCCAGAGTATCTTTTAAACTCCTTTGGGCAATAATCTTTAAGTCCATGTGATCTTTTATTACAGCTCGGCCCATTCAACACCTTAAAGCAAATGGAGTCCAGAACGTTTTTTCTGTTGGGTGGTGTGAGATACAGCAGTTGTTTTTCAAAATAGAGTTGTTTTGAGACATTTTAATTTGGTTTTGGATGATCGCAATCCACTTTTGGTTGTTTTTTCCCCATTGATGGTCAAAATTTTGAAATTTGGCTTTTGTTTGCTTGTCTATTTGTTATGCTGATTCTAGTGTTTGAATTATATGATCCGTTTACAGGCAATACCGGATCAAGAACAGAGCAAGAGAATATGAAATGTCAATATATTTTGATATTGTGATAATAGCGTTTGTTATGGGCAGTAGCTCTAGTCCCACAGTCATGGGCGCAGCTTAGCCAAGCCCAATATCACACATGTCTATTTTAGAAGGCACAAACATCACGTGGGGAAGGGAGGAGAGGAATAAAAGAGAGGGGAGAGAGAAGAGTTGATTATGTCATTTTATTTGAATGTTTGTTCTTAGCAGTAGCTAGGGGAAGGATTTGTCCTTGTACAGAGTATACCTCTCGGAGTTTTTCTGTTCATATTTCAGTACACTCCAACATATATTCAATCAAAGTTCTTTTTAATTTCCTTACATTTTCTGCGTCATTGTGTTTCATATCTGTTACCTTCCAAATCGTGTGGCTATTGAACCAGTGATCTAACAAATTGGTCCGACCTGTCATGGCCACCACTCGATCGGAATCACGACTGGATGCTATCCAAAAGTCATTCGCCACCTTCTAGGACGACTTCAAGGCTCTGAAATCAGAGGTTCATTTTTCGCAGGAGGCTACAGACACGAAACTCGATAATATTGCAACATTCATGGAAAAAATAAAGTCAGGGCAATCTCAAAATCCCTACAATTTCTCAAGGCGATGCGCACATCATTCATCAGTGTGAGAGTTTTGATGAACAATCCCATGACGCCCACAACATTCCACACCAGACCTTCAAAAATGAGTTTGGCGCGATCGTGGAGTAGCTTCACCAAGAGGTACAATGCATCTTCCTCCCTCATTTGATGGTTTTGATCCATTTCCTCTATCTTATCTTCCAATCTTGTTCCAACTATTTCCCACAGTTCCCTTTTCAACGCAAACTCTCCCACTGAGTACACATTGACTATATTGCGTTTAATTTATCTCTGCCCCAAAGTCACTACACAGCGAGAATCCCATCTTCTCCCTAGCAACTTTCTAGTAAAAATGTATCTTCTCTCCATATGCATAAACGCCCTCCTGCTGATCATAAATCCCCTTTATACACCCAATCAAAATAACCATCTCCCCATATAGATTTGCAGATGTCTCTGGTCATTAATTCTATTTCGCCTCTTGTCAACCGAGAAAATCAACCATTTCCTTCAAAACATAGCTTTATTGTCCCGTCTTTTGATCCACGCCCCCAACCCTCTGATATTAAAACTCACAATCTTCATATAAACCCATTCACATCCCCATCCTCGGCAATCACTTCTGTTTTGCTATCAATTGCTTCTTTGTCTCTTATTTCATATCCACTAGCCTGTCAATTATTTCCTTTTCATTTGAATTCTTACAATCCCAATTTGTTTACCTAATTTCCAAATTTATGCAGCTTCCCGACTAAATTTTGTCCCCTCAAACGATTGAACTCATCTGCATTGCGGACTTTCCCACTGGGTCGATCAGAGCAAAAGATGATGCCTTCTCGTGACCTAGTTGTAGACCATTTGAAACTGCCTCGCCATTTTCCATCTCATTTCTCAAGCTGATATTCCTGTCATTTAGAAACATGCCTGCAACAAAGCTTCTCCAATTCCCTTGCTCTACTTTCCTTTTAGCTTTAAGGATCCTTTTCCTAAGTAGTTTTTATTATTTTGATTCACCATCCTCTGTCGTCGCATATACTGAATGATTGGCCTGGGAGAGTTATCAATGCCTTGCGACACTATCCCTGCTCGACTACCCTCTGAATTTTGAATGCAACTGCTATATGCCATGTGAACATGTAATACTTGCTGGTTGATGACTATTTTTTCCCTTTCTCTTTCTTAGTGTCTCGATTGATCTGGCTATGTACAGACTTGTCCGAATGCTTTACTTCCTCCAATTCTGGCCCCTCCAATATAGTCTTTGGGATTTCTTCATTAAAGAGCTCTAATTCTGATGATGAAGAGGCTGTAATTCCTTTCGTAGGTGTAGGCCAACAGTTATTACTGGAACTTGATAATACATTCTCCATCCTCTTCTGATCAACTAAGTCCTCAATGAATCTTATTAGGAAGGTCGGCCCATCATTGTCTACTCTGACGATTTTGTTGATAAACTCTTGGATAGGAGTAGATAAAAGGAAACTGCCATACTCCAAGTTATCCCTATTAATCATTTCCTTACTAACTTCCAACATCTTCCATTTTGTTAGCTAGCAAGCCGAAGAATCTCGTACACCAGTTGTGGGCTGGAATGCCCGAAACTGCATTTATCACCGTCTTATTCCACGGGTTAATCTCTTCGAACAATGAACCTAGCCATTCTTTCTCCTCCCTGTAAACTTCGCAAGTCGATCTTTTTGTTCATTAAAAATTAACACCTGAGAACCTCCCAAAGGGATAATTTTAGTGCCTGCAAATCCATTCGACCTGAAGTCGTCTCGTGCGTGCAGCTTGTTGTTCAGATTATGCAATTTGCTGACTAGGCATCCTTAAATCCACTTTCTATCCTCAAAATTTGTATGAAATGCTAGGCCTGTCCATTTGTCTGGATGTTCCGTATTTATTCTGCCTTTTTTTGATCTCAATGCTCACCCACAACTTCTGCGAATGGCTTCCTATTCCTATCACTTAAGAGCCTACGGTCGAAGAGGAAGGGAGTTCTGCTTCTGGGAACTGGTTTTGCAGTCTTGCTGAAACGAGGAGCATTGGCCCTAAGTTAATTTGGTTCAACTCTTCTTCAATTCAGACCCAACAATATTATCCTTGAATATCACAAACCCAAACTTCTTACCTCTATTATCTATCTTGTTCGGCACAAAAAATCACAGACTTCTCCAAATTTTTGGAAAGTTCGTTTCATGTCATCGGGCCTCAAGTCCTCCGGAAAATTGATGCAGATGAATGGCACTGAGCCCTCTGTATCGTACTTGCTTAACTCTGGTCTCATACCCATCCGAATCTTTCCTACGCCTTTAGGGTTTTGGAAGAAATTCTGCGCTCGCTCTGTCTCTCGCTCTGACCGAATGCAACCCTAGGTAAGGCTCTCTCACGCTCGGAAGGGAACTGATATGGTTAGCGTAGGTCTGCCGTGCTGGAAAGATTGCATTGCGGTGGAAACGGGGAAAAGCGGGAACGATTTTGCTGCCTCACCTCTCTCTCTCTCTAGGTTTTACCATTTTTTGGAGGCCGTATTTTTGGTACCAAATTTGTTGTTCTCACCGAGCATAAGTCACTAAAGACTCTTACAACAACGTATCTCCACTCCCGATCAGCAATAGTGGATCACTAAATTTCTAGGCTATGAGTTCGAGATCAAGTATAGAGTCGGGAAAGCTAATGGAGCGGCCGATGCATTATCTCGCAGAGGGGACGAAGGGGAAAGTAATATCATTCACTACCATTGTGGCTAGACATGGATAGCATTCGAAATCAGGTAAGAACAGACCCACACTTTCATAACATTTTCAATAAATTGACAGCGGATGACACAGGGGCTGCACCCTATTCCTTTCACAATGGTTGTTTGTATTACAAAGGCAGAATGGTATTACACCATCAGGATCTATGCGGGTGACAAATTCTGCGTGCATGATACTCCTATTGGGGTCATTCCGGAGCTCTTCACACATTCAAAATGATTGCTGGCAATTTCTTTTGGATAGGAATGAAACATGACGTGTATCGATATGCGACTAAATGTAATGAGTGTCAAACGCAGAAATAACAAGCCACATCTTCGGATGGTCTTTTATAGCCCCTTATTATTCCCGAAGTCGTATGGGAAGATATCTCGCTGGGTTTATCACTGGGTTGCCAAAATCCAAGGGGCATGATATCATTTTTGTGGTGGTTGATTGTTTACCAAAATATGATCATTCTATCTTAGTGCCACACCCTATCACTGCTATCACCGCTAAGGGAGTGGCTGATCTCTTTGCTAAGGAAGTGGTTCGCCTGCATGGCATCATCCCTCGATCAATGGTAAGAGATCGAGATCCTATATTTTGAGTAATTTTTGGACAGAATTTTAAGACTAAACTTCATATGAGCTCGGCGTATCACCCGATTCCGATGGGCAGACAGGGTACTGAACCGATGCTTGGATACTTATCTTCGATGCTTCGTATAGAGCAACTAAGTGTTGGGCTGATTTTTTGCATTGGGCTGAGTTCTGGTACAACACTTCTTTTCAAGTATTGACCGGGCATGGCACCCTTTAAAGCGGTTTATGGGACGAAACCACCATCTATCACCCATTAATTGAAATACAATTAATACCGTGCCCAACAAAGGATGGCCAAGTATGGAAACACCCATTGGCTTGACATTTTTTCAAGTTAATGCACAATCCACTAGAAACTCCGTTCTCATCTACAAAAATCAGCCGGCCATCGAATTTATCAGAAGTTGACTCCATGTTTCTATCGCCCTTTCGAAATAGTGCAGAAAGTGGGGCCTGTTGCATACCGCTTACAACTTCCGGAGGGTTCACGCATTCACCCTGTGTTCCACGCTTCTTGTCTAAAGAAGATAGTGGGATCTTCTACAGGGATTCAAGAATTACCAAAGAGCATTGATTTTGACTTCAATACCAATTTTGAACCTGAATCTATTATGGCTCGCTGATACAAGAAGAAGAATACCGAGAATCAACAAGAAGTTTTAGTCCAATGGAAAGGGAAACCTAGTGAAAAAGCTACTTGGGAAGATGCAGTTGGAATGGCTTTACAATTTCCTACATTCAGCCTTGAGGACAAGACTGTGCTTGAGGGAGAGGGTGTTGTTGTGGACAGCAACTCTAGTCCCACTAAGAATGGGTCCAACTTAACCAAGCCCAATATCACACATGTCTATTCTAGAATGCGCAAAAAACATCACGTGAGGAAAGGAGGAGGGGAATAAAAGAGATGGGAGAGTGAAGAGTTGGTTATGCCATTTTATTTGCATGTTTGTTACTAGCAGTAGCTAGGGGAAGGACTCGTCCTTGTACATAGTATACCTCTGAGAGTTTTTCTTTTCATTTTTCGGTACACTTCTGCATATATTGAATCAAAGTTCTTATTTCCTTACATTTTCTGCAGAATTGTGTTTTCATCTCTATTGCCTTTCAAATTGTGTGGCAATTGAACCAGTGATCTAATAATGCCCCATAGAAAATCTTTGTTAATTACCTAGCTTCAGCTAGTGCAACACCGAAGAAACTAAATAACTAACGCCTCTCTCCTCACTCCCGTAATATTCCCTCTTCCCCCACGTGCTGCCCTAATTGGGCCTTAGGCCTTTTATTCTGGTTATTTGTTCTGTGTTTCTATCATTTATTTCAGCAGTTTAAAGCTGTTGAAAACTTTCTTGTTTTGCTTTTGTTTTTTTTTTTTACTCTCAGCTTGGTTTTTTAAATATTTTTGTTATAAATTTTAGTATTTTACCAAGCCTTTACACATTTTAGATTCATAAGTTTCTTGTTTATTACTAAATAATAACTGCTCACACTATGTTAAATTTGTAACTACACTCAAAACAAAGATTCTTTGTTTCCATGTGCAATAGAAAATATGAATCCTTTTTAAGAGGAAAAATGGTGTTGCTCATACGATAAATAATGAAGTCAACCGAATAGGTTCAATTCAGAAAGAAAAAAGTCATACTCTTCGTTTTTCTTGATCTTTTTTACGTATAAAATTAATTAATCTCAGTTGGTAAATCTCTGATGCAGTTTTCCATGTCTGGGAGCTACCAATATCATAAAGCTTGTTACAAGGAGTCTTATCTACCTAAATGTGATGTGTGCAAACAATTTGTAAGTATTTTATGCTATTAACCAACACTTTTTGAATCTCTCAAAGGCCTTTTTGTTTCACTTATCAATTACTGTACTAATATGATTATACATAATTTATTATTTCTAGTCTCCAATTTCTTTATCAGTAAATGTGTAAATTATATTGATCAAGTCTTAGGTACAAAATAGGCCGGGCATACCCGGGAAACACACAATAAAGGCTACAAGTAAGCATGTATAACAATGCAAGACAAACTAAATCTGTACTAGGTCACTTATGCGGGAAATAAATATAATGCAAATACACGAGTTTTGTTCTTCATGACATGAGGATCAGTCCCTTCAAAATCTTGACATTGCCAACCTTCCAAATGTTTGTGTCTATGCTTTTTTCAGCTAAAAAGTTAGGTTGTTGTGTGCAATACTTCTTAAGCGGTCACTTTTACCGGTTTCATGTTAACTCCACAAACAATTGTGGGGAGTTATTTAATTTAGAGATATCTTCCTATCTAATAGAATATTTTTCTTTGGACTGTTATGTTGCATTTGAGTTCTAAGTTTTGGCTATTAGGTTTCTCGTGCTTCATTTCTTCCCAAGCTCTAATAGAAAAATAGAGGAAAATACTTTTCCAAATTTATACTTTACATTTCAATTGAGAAATCATGGGAATATTTACAAGGAAGAACACAAAGACATTCTGTGAAATAAACACAACAACGAATATTTTATTTGAAATAAACCTTAGACTAAAGGAAGGAATGTGTTATATGTACTCGTCACGCTGGATTTCCACCCAGATTTTTGACACTCCCCTCATGCTGAGCTTCTAATATTGAACTTCCCTAGCTTGTGAACTTGACTTTCAAGCACACTTCTTGCCAATTCGCTGCCACTTTGTTCACGTATAGACACATAGGCTATGCACAAAGTACAATTTCAATTTTCTCTTTAAAGTGTGCTAGTATTAAAACATATTTTCTTCTATTCTTCCTTGTGAGAAATACTTATGGCTGCTTTATTGTCTTAATAAATCTTGAGTATCATTAGTTTTTGTTGAAATCATGCTTGAAGTTAGCTACTAATTGTAGGATTGAATGAGATATATTTGGAATGATAAGGAGAATCTGGCTCCCCAAATTATTCCCATAATTTACTCCTTCCTAGTTTAGTGTAGGATTTTTCCTTTTTTTGTTTGATTGTTTGCTGATTTTATGCTAAGTAGATTGTAACATTGCCTATTTATATTTGAGCTGTACACACTAATCAAATTAGAGAAATAAAAAGATGATTCGATTTTCTCTGAGAAATTCTCATGGCCAACCTCTGAGATCTAAAATTCATTTTTCCTCGTGACCAAATACGGCATGGCTACCGAGAGACAAAGCTCTTCCATCGAGGTTCCTCCCACTTTAGAGACAACACCACTTGCAGGCAATAATGGGGAACCAAAGGCACTTCCGTTCTCATCACCAGTCACAAACTCGCTGGACATAACTACCTCCAATGGTCATCATCAGTAATGATGTATATCTGTGGAAAGGGCAAAGATGACTACCTTACCGGCGAAGTTGACGTACCAGAAAAAGCTGATCCAAAGTATCGAATCTGAAGATTGAAAATGACATGGTGATGTTGTGGTTAATTAATTCAATGACCAACGAGATAGGAGAAAATTTTCTGCTGTATGGAACAGCAAAGGAGATCTGGAACGCAGCAAATGAGACTTACTCAAGTTCTGAAAATACATCAGAGCTATTCGAAATCGAAGCTGTTTTGCATGATCTACGCCAAGGAGATCTCACGGTAACACAATACTTTAACACTCTTTCTCGTCATTGGCAGCACCTCGATATGTTTGAAGTCCACAACTGGAAATGTCCGGATGACACAACCCTGTACAAAAAAATTCTGGAGCTGAAGAGGACATTCAAATTTCTCCTCGGTCTCAACAAAAATCTGGACGAAGTCAGAAGAAGAGTGATGGCAACCAAACCTCTTCCCAACCTTAGAGAAGCTTTCTCGGAAGTTCGGCATGAAGAAAGTAGGAAGAGATTAATGATGGGACCTCAAAACTCAACCCCAAATTTGGAAGTATCTGCCTTTGTCTCTCGAGGATCCTCAAACAACTCTGAAAATCGACAGAGAAAAGGAAGTGTTACGGATGTTTCCATGCACCAACCAACAGTAGACTCCAGCACTTTGCAATCACCCGTACAAGAGCCCACATCAGCCATGCAAAGTGGAGATTCCCAACCAATCGATATCGTATATCAGCGTTTTAAGTAACGAGATCCAAGGAGAAGCTTCTTAACAAATTGGTACCAGAGACAGGCGTTATGGGCGATAACTCATCCCTTCAGAAACAGTTTGAAACATTTATGAAACTGTACCTGGATGATAAAAAATCTCAAGACCAGATTCAGCGTGAGTTACGAACGCAGATGGAAGACTTGTCAGTTGGCCTGGCGGCCGTCCGCTCCGGCATGGGCTCTCATCAGGAACGTGGCAGCACTGATTCTTCTTCACATCAGAATCGAACACATGATTACAAACGGGAAGACAATGCGATTTGCGTGCCAAAGTTCTCTTAAATGGATTTCCCAAAATACGACGGGCTCTCAGACCCTCTAAGTTGGTTGAACCGCTGCGAGCATTTTTTCCGACATCAACACACACCCGATCCTGAGAAAGTGGGCCTTGCTTCCTTCCATCTTGAAGGAGACGCCCAGATTTGGTTTCTCAAATTAGAATGCGATATTCCAATTCTAAGTTGGCCGGACTTCATGGAACAATGTAATTTTCGTTTTGGTCCCACGCTCCGCGGCACCAAAATGGGGGAATTATCAAAACTGAAACAAACAGGGAGCATCGAGGATTATCAAAGAAAATTTGAACAATTATCAGCTAGAGTTTGTTCACTTTCCAAAGAACACGAGGTCGCGATATTCGTAAGCGGGTTAAAAGAGTATCTGTTGAAGTCTTAATTCACAACCCACAAAATCTAACCACGGCCATGCACTTGGCACGGCTCTATGAAAGGCGACATGACTCTCCTCGACCTGACCATACACACAACAACCGACGAACGTCAGTTCATCCTTCTCCCAACCCCTATGCCGACGCCTATCACGGGCGGAAATGGAAGACCGTCGGTCTAAAGGATTATGTTTTAATTGTGATCAGATTTACACTCCTGGCCACAAATGTAAACAACTCTTTTGGCTTGAAGGAATTAATGAATCAACCGAACAAGGAGACGATAATTCTGAAACTTCTGATCAAGAGAACGTGGAGGTCTCCCTACATGCCATAACTGATATGTCCCATGCCCAGACTATGCAACTCACTGGCTATGTTCACCAAACACCTTTACTTGTACTCATCGACTCGGGAAGCACCCATTGTTTCATGGATGCGACGATCGTCGCAAAGTTGCAACAGACAGTGGACACGAGATCTAACTTGTGGGTCGTCGTGGCCAACGGCCGGCAGATTCAATGTACGGGAATATGTTCAAATGTTCAGATGCAATTAGGGGACGAGGTTTTCTCTATGGAGTTCTTTATCATCCCTCTGGGACGCTTTGGGGCTGTATTGGGAGTAAACTGGTTGCGAACCCTTTGCCCAATCAGATGGGACTTCACTACCATGTCCATGGAGTTTACCAAAGGGAACAGAGCACTCACATTACATGGCCACAACAATCACAAACAAGGAGCAGGGAACTTCGCGATATCACTGGAAGTTCACACGAATGAGGCTGCCTTACAACAATTTTTACAGGAGTTTGATGGGATTTTTTTGCGAGCCTAATGGCTTCCACCAGCACGCCACTTCAGTCACAGAATAATTCTGGAACAAGGCACCAATCTTATTGTGATCCGTCCATAATACCCACATGCTCAAAAAGACGAGATTGAGAAACAATGTACAGACATGCTACATAAAGGGATCATTCGACCCAGTCACTCCCCCTTTTCTTCTCCAGTGCTTCTGGTAAATAAAGCAGATGACTCGTGGCGGTTCTGCGTAGATTATCGAGGTCTAAATTCTAAAACAATTAAAGATAAGTTTCCCATCCCAGTGATAGATGAACTTTTAGAAGAACTACATGGCGCTCAGTATTTCTCCAAATTAGATTTGCTTGCCGAATACCACCAGATTCTGATGGAGGGAGAAAGCGTACCAATGACGGCTTTCCGAACACACCACGCGCATTTCGAGTTCCTAGTAATGCCTTTTGGGCTTACCAATGCCCCGTCTACATTTCAGGCCCTAATGAACTCCATCTTTGCCCCTTACTTACGGAAATTTATCCTAGTTTTTTTTGACGATATACTCATTTACAGTACGTCTTGGGCTCTACATTTGGAGCATCTTCACATGGCTCTCAGCATCTTACAGGAACAGCAGCTTTACCTCAAGCACTCTAAATGCTCCTTTGGACTACAAAAGGTAGCTTACTTGGGCCACGTAGTCTCTAACAAAGGAGTGATGGTTGATGAGGAGAAGATTCAATCTATTACCCTGTGGCCTCAACCAACTTCAGTCCGTGGATTAAGGGGTTTTCTAGGCCTTCCTCCTCAGTGCCCCACTTACTAAGCTTTTACGCACCAACTCATTTACATGGACATCCGAGGCTTCCACAGCATTTGACGGCCTAAAAGCAACACTAACTACCACTCCGGTTCTTGCTCTTCCGGATTTTTTAAAACCCTTCATCATTGAGTGCGATGCCTCCGACACAGGAATTGGAGCTGTCCTCCAACAAGGAAGGCCAATCGCCTTTATTAGCCAGCCATTGGCCTACGCCACCACAAGCTACCAGCTTATGAGAAAGAATTGATTGGGTTGGCTAAAGCCGTACAACATTGGAGGCCCTATTTTTGGGGACATTCCTTTGTTGTCCGCACTGACCACTATAGCTTAAAGTTTCTTCTTGAACAACGTGTCACGACGTCACCTCAACAACATTGGATCAGTAACCTCCTGAGATTCGATTTTCAGGTGGAGTACCGAGCAGGCAACAATACAGTGGCTGATGCTCTTTCTCGCCAACATGAGGGCACTTGTGAGTTAAATGCACTGTCCATACCACAATCCACAATTTTCACTGATATCCGGAAAGAGATTAGTGTCAACAATGAACTCCAACAATTATTTCAGAAGGTTCAGGACGGTGAGGCATGGACCTTGGGAAGCTCGAGATGGGCTCCTGTTTTATCGCAATAGGGTATTCGTTTCACCAAAGTCGACTATTCCGCTGGAGATTATATCTTCCGTACATAACAGTTGTCACGAGGGGTACCAGAAGACAATCCACCGAATCACTAAAGATTTTTATTGGCCAGGTCTACGGAAATCCGTTCAGGAGTTCGTCGCTAACTGTGTTGTTTGTCAACAAAACAAAACGGATCATTTAAAACCAGCAGGATTACTCCAACCCTTGCCTATCCCAGTTTGTATTTGGGCCGATATATCCATGGATTTTATTGAAGGACTCCCTTCTTCACATGGCAAGTCTGTTATTTTTGTCGTGGTTGATCGATTCTCCAAGTATGCTCACTTTATTCCATTATCTCATCCATACACCGCTGTTACAGTTGCCCGAACATTCTTCGACCACATTTCAAATTACATGGGTTACTAGAATCCATTGTCAGTGATCGCGATGCCACATTCACCAGTAGCTTTTGGAAAGAATTATTCCGCGTGAGTGGCTCACGACTATGTTTTAGCTCTGCATATCACCCTCAATCAGATGGCCAAACTGAGGCGGTTAATAAAGTGGTGGAGTTGTACCTCTGCTGTTTCACCAGCGACTGTCCAAAGAAGTGGTTAGACCGGCTAGCCCGGGCAGAGTATTGTTATAACACTAGTTTTCACTCATCGTTGCTCACAACACTATTCGATGTGGTGTATGGGCGTGCACCACCACGACTTCTATCTTATTGTTCCGGTGCTTCCCGTATTGATTCAGTGGATAAGGAACTAAGCACTCGGGATGACATGTTGAAGACACTCCGGGACCGCCTGCTCCATGCACAAAATCGTATGAAAACACAGTATGATTCTCATCATCGGGAAGTTCATTTTCAGATTGGCGATTGGGTCTTACTTAAACTTCGCCACTATCGCCAACAGAGCGTCACTTCCCGGAGCAACCAGAAACTGGCCCCCCGTTACTACGGCCCTTTCCAGATTACAGCTCGCATTGGCACTGTTGCATACAAACTTCAACTGCCGGACACATAAAAAATTCACCCAGTATTCCATGTCTCGGTTTTACGAAAATTCAAAGGGGATCCCGAGGTCACACCTATTCTGCCTCCTAATGCACCAGACGAACCAACTCCTCAACCACAAGCTATATTAGATTATCGTACTCGAATGGGGGCAGCAGAGGTCTTGGTACACTGGGAAGGCGCGTCACCCGTGGAAGCCTTGTGGGAGTTGGTCTCATTCATATCCTAACTTCGAGTTTGAGGACAAACCTGATCTCCAAGGGGGGAGTAATGTTACGGATGTTTCCATGCACCAACCAACAGTAGACTCCAGCACTTTGCAATCACCCGTGCAAGAGCCCACATCAGCCATGCAAAGTGGAGATTCCCAACCAATCGATATCGTATATCAGCGTTTTAAGCATGGGAAATTCAAGCAACAAAGATTGACATAATCTTTGTAGATTTCATAGGTTATCCCTTCGTAGATTAGGATTTGGTCATTATCTTAATTTAATTATCTTCATTTTTGAATGTTCTTAGGATTTGGTTTCTTTGATTTTATCGAGTAGGATTTGGTTTGTTTATTTTGGACTTCAAGTTGTATTTAAGGATGCGAAGGGAGATGAATAAAGCATTAAGAATTATTTTCTCAACAACGTATTAAATTAGATCGGAGGTTCTCTTAATCGAGCCTTGTCATTCATATATTCATCATAGGTTGAAGGAAATCCAATAAAATAAATCTGCCTGAGTTGTCGGATTTTTCTGTACAAGGTCCCGTAACGAGATCCAAGGCGAAACTTCTTAACAGGAAGACCTTGGTGTGATTACTGCTGCATGACAGGACATACAAAAGAAACTTGCTGGAAACTTCATGGCAAACCCGCTGATTGGAAACCATCACGACCAACAAATGACAAAGAAGGACGTGCCAATGTTGCTGCAAATTTAGAGGACAACCGAGATAAGTTCACCAACACACCAACTGAGACAAGTCCTTTCACTAAAGAACAACTTGAGGCCTTACAAAACTTGTTCAACTAGATTTCCTTACACCGACCAAGTAATGGATCAAGCATGCTAGCAAAAAAAGGTAATTTATCAAATGCCCTTGCAGTTAATAAACACTCCAGCCCGTGGATCATCGACTCTGGAGTATCGGATCACATGACGGGAGATGCAACTGCCTTTCACGAATACGATCAGTGCAATGAGAACTATCCGGTCCGAATTGCTGATGGGACTCTATCCAAAGTTGAGGGAAGAGGCTCGATAAAAATCCAAAGGACTTGACCTTAATTCTGTTCTTCATGTTCCCAATCTTACTCTCAATCAGTAAATTGACTCGTGATTTGAATTGTGTAGCTAAATTCTCTCCTAGCTTTTGTGTATTTCAGGATTTGGATTCAGAGAGGAAGATTGACAGTGCTAGGATGTGTTTAGACTCTATCTCCTCAAAGTGATACACCTCAAAATGCAATCTGCGTACCTTCTAAAAGTCAGTCAGCTTTAAATTCTCATGTCAGTAAAGTTAGTTAAGTTATGTTATGGCACTATCGCCTTGGTCTCATGTACCTTGAAAAGTTATTTCCTTCGTTATTTATTAATAAAAATTCGAAGTCTTTTAGCTGTGAAACCTGTCAATTCTCCAAACATACACGAAGTAGCTATCCCAGCATCATATATAAGCCATCACGTCCATTTTCCATAATTCATAGTGATGTGTGGGGTCCCTCAAGAGTGAAAAATATAACAGGAACTCGTTGGTTTTTATCATTTGTTGACGATCACACTAGATTGACTTGGCTATTCCTTACGAAAGAAAAATCTGAAGTTGGCAGAATGTTCCAAAACTTCAATTCCATGATACAAACACAATTCCAAACCAAGATCCAAGTCTTAAAAACTGATAATGCCAAAGAGTACTTCGAATCTATCCTTAGCACTTATCTCCTGAGTCAAGGCATAATTCACATAAGTTCATGTGTCGACACTCCACAACAAAACGGAGTTACAAAAAAAAAATAGACACCTGTTAGAGGTAGCCCGATCACTCATGCTCTTCACTCGCGTTCCTAAACATTTCTGGGGTGAAGCTATACTTACTGCTGCATATCTCATTAACATGATGCCTTCTAAAATTCTCAAATTCCAAACCCCTTGCCAAGTCCTCCTCCACCACTCTCCGTACACCAAAATAATCTCGTCATTGGATCTTAAAATATTCGGATGCTCAGTTTTTGTCCATATACACCAACAAAATGCAGCAAATTGGACCCTGGATCCATCAAATGTATCTTTCTTTGGTACTCTCCAAACCAAAAGGGTTCCAAATGTTATTCTCCTATCACCAAAAAGGTGTATACCACACAATGGATGTGACATTCTTCGAGCATCAATCCTACTATCCCAAGTCTGAAATTCAGGGGGAGAACACGAGAGAACATCAGCTTTGGGACATTTCTGGCATTGAGTCTGATTACTCAAATCAACTTGGAGATACCTCACAATCACTTCAAACTATTCCAACCAACAATCATACTCCTCAAAACCACACCCTTGAGCAACCTCAAGAAACCGATATCCATCCCCATACAGCTCCAGTTCAATCCCATACTCATAATCATCCTGAATCAACACAAATCCCTAATCATAAACGTCGTGTCTATGCAAGGAGAAAAAGACCTGGAAAGGAGATAGAGCACCCAATACCTCTTAACATTGACCAAGACGCTGAACCGAATCCAAATTCTACTCAAATACACTCAGGTATGGAAATTTCTGATATTGAGAAAACTGCACCTGTTATTGATGATTCAAATACTCCAATTGTATTCAGGAAGGGAGTTAGAATGTGCACAAATCATCCCATCAGCAGATTTGTATCATATGAAGGACTGTCACCAACTTATAATGCATTTGTTTCAGCTCTTGATAAGTTTAGGTTCCTAATTCAAATCAGGATGATCTCAAGAATTCATAATGGAGAAAGGCAGTTAGTGAAGAAATCAGTGCACTTGAGAAAAATGGCACATGGGTACTTTCTGAACTTCCCCCTGGAAAAGGCCAGTTGGTTGTAAGTAGATCTTCACTATTAAACATAAGGCTGACGGAAGTATTGAGAGGTTGAAAGCCCGACTTGTTGCGAAAGGGTTCACTCAGTCTTATGGTATAGACTATCATGAAACATTTGCTCCAGTGACCAAACTCAATACTATCAGAGTTCTCCTATCTTTTGCAGCTAATCAAGATTGGCCATTATATCAGTTAGATGTCAAGAATGCATTCCTAAATGGTGATTTGGAAGAAGAAGTTTACATGGAGATTCCACAAGGTCTAGAGACAAATTTAACCACAACAAAGTGTGCTTTCATCCGCAATACGAACAAATAGATTTGAGGAGCACAACTTTAGATCATCAAATAACTGTGGGTCTCTTGTCATGTGATCCAAGGCGCTGGAATCCACTATCCAAGATTGTGAAGATCCGTTTAAAACAGTAAAGGCTACTGGTTGAATACCTGTTTGAGCAATATTTCCTACACTTGAGGTGGAAGGGATCAGAGAAGAGGATGGTTGTGCTGAGTTAAACATTTTTTGTAGCATTTCCATTTGCTCTTTGCTGAATGGACGTGTCTCGACTTGAGGAGGATCAGTTGTGGAGACCAAGTGTCCACGACTTTCATATTCATTAGCCATGCGTTTTGGTTTCTAATCGGCAGGCTTCCCGTGCAGCTTCCAACAAGTTTCTCGGACATGACCGGGTTTGTTGCAGTGGTCACACCAGGGCCTTCCACTTCTGGGCTTGTTTCATTTAATGATGAGCGATTCCCTTCTGGCCGAGAATTTGAGTTGTGATATGAAGGTCTCCGTGCAGCAAGAGCGGATCTATTAGCCCGTGGGTTTGAATGGAGTGTCCCTATCATGACTTTCTTCCGGCTTTCTTCCCTTCGGACCTCTGAGAAGACTTCTCGGATCGGTGGTAGTGGTTTGATTCCAAGAGTTCGTCCTCGGACTTCATCCAGATCTTTGTTTAGTCCCATAAGGAACTTGAATATTCTTTTTGTCTCTATCATATTCTGAATTGTAGTCTGATCTTCAGAGCATTTCCACTTATGGACTTCGTAAAGATCTAACTGCTGCCAATACTGAGTCAGTAAATTGTAATAAGAAATGACAGATGATTCTCCTTGATGTAGATCATGGAGAATGCTTCCGATGGCGAATAATTCTGCAGTGTTGTCATTGCTAGAGTACGTATCTCGGGCAGCATCCCAAATTTCTTTTGTAGTTTAGTAGAGAAGGAAATTTTCTCCGATTTCTATGGTCATGGAACTGATCAACCATTCCATTACCATATTGTTTTCGGATTTCCAAGTTTTGAAACTGCGGTCATCCTATTTAGGAGCAACAACGGTCCCCGTGAGGTGATCATCCTTGCCTCGCCCGCATATGAACAGCATAACAGACTATGACCATTGGAGAAAATTGTGGCCATTTAATTTGTGGCCAGTGATGAAGAAAAATATCAGAGTTTCCATGGTGGTTTGGGAGAGATTGCTTTGGATTGGATTGAGATTCAGTGGCCATGTCGGACTATAGGATTGAAAGGGGAGAGGCTGATTAGGGTTTCAGATTTGCTCTGATACCATGTGGATTGTAACTCACTACTACAATAGAATCGTGCATCAAGGCCCTTTATACACCCTAAGGAGCCAATTATGGTTCCTTGATTACAGTGATGGAATCCCTACCTATCATGGAAGATATGTACAAAAATATAGGATATGGTGATATCCAAATCCTCTAAAAAAGGAAACTAATTATAACAAAGAAATAAATCCTAACTAACTCTTATTTACAACGAGTTCTAATATTCCTAGAGTTTCTTTCAGAAGCTTGGCATGGCATATTCCATGTTTTTTATATCAAGGTCACCAATTTGGGGAATATACTTGGGTTAGTAATAGATAATAGATACTTTTGGATAAAAATGTATTTTTGAAACTTTTGAAAATGTTCCCTTAGCCTCGCTTTTTTTTCTCAAAGATAAATGCAAGTAAGTTGTGTATGACCATCAATAAATGTGATGAACATTTTTTCAAACAGAAATGGAAACCAAGAAGGTCCCTATATGTTAATCTGGTTTAATAATTGCAAGACAGCTTATGAACATGGAGAGTATTTTTCAGGGATATGTGCAAACGTGTATTAATAGTACCAGTGCCAGCTAGGGGTGAAGACTGAGACCAGGAAACTGGAAAACTTGGTCCAAGCTGGTGAAGCCTTTCGATTTATGCCCTGTTTCATTAAGCCCGAGTGTTAATTGGATGGCTTTCAAGTATTAACTAGGCCGGCATCCCTTCGGGTTTTTTCATATCCAGGTGTTCGGGACTGGCCTGAATATCAGGGATTACTTATAAAAGATTTATTTATTTATTTTGATCAGACAAATATATGTATTTATAAATAAAAGTAGTACCAGTAGTATCCTAAAGTTACATAATTGGAAAAAAGGAAAAAAAACTACAGAAACCTGTCGCTCTAACGCTAGTAACCAAACGAAAGTAAAAGGAAAATTATTTCTACCGCTTCTCTTAATCCATATCCAGCTTCTAAATTTTATCAAATCCAAAAGATATTTATCCTCGATGTCTGGCTCTCTGAAGATTCTTCTGTTTCTGTCCAGCCAAATCGTCCATGTCACTGCTAGCCAAATAGTTAATCATGCCTTCCTACCTTTTCGTTTCCACCACAATCCACTTTTGAATCAGATGACTGACCACTGCATGATGATTAACCACTTGTATTCCCAGCCTTGCAAAACAGTCCATCCACAAAGACTTAAAAAAGATTTATGTTCTTTTGTATTTTAATATACTGAATAATATTTTTTAATTTGGTATATTTTGGTAATAAAAACAAGTGATGGGTTGTATTATCTAAAAAAAATTATTTTCTTAGTTTTATATCTTTTAAAAATTATAAAAATATATGAATAGGCTACTAGGCCTGGTTATACAGGTTGTTTTTATTACTCCAATGGGGTTGGGCTAAAAAACGAGCCAAAAATGTTTTAGCATGGGTTTCCCTCGCTGGGCTAAATTTTGGCTTGGAACCCTGCTGTTTTCACCCTTAGTGCCAGCTATTGTTGCAAGAATGCCATCACTTACTCTAGCTTTTGAATTCCAGGACTGGTATATAATTGTGAAATAGACAGCAGTAAAAAAAGTAATATTTTGGGCGAAATAGAAGTATTTGTGGTCTTGGAAGATTGCCAGGAAGTGGCTGATGGATAGGTTGTGTTGGTTCAACAGTCCATAATGTGAGCCTAATTGATCCTGACTTAAGTAAATGCTGAAGTTTCTACCTTCTTTCTTTGGGATTGTCGACCTTGCCTGAAACCTTCTTGGATCCTTCTTCTTGCTGCATTTTACCTTACAATTTTCATGTCTACTATGCATATTCTAGCAGTTACAATGGCTGTGAATTGGATAATGTCAGCGATCATGAAGATTACAGCTCATTTTCCATTCTTGGTTTTCTTTATGAGCATTTTCCATGATACAGGACTAAAAAGTAGAATTTTTTATGGTACTGGATAGTTATCCTACCCCATAATCATATTTGTAACTTTTCCTGCCGGACAGAGCTTGAAATTATTGTTTGACATCCATCCCTGCTAGGTCAAGTTTCGGGCCTTATTTCTCAATTCTAATGGCCGAGAAGCATTCCCTAGGTCAGTATTTCAGATTTGCTTACAAATAACTCCTAAATCATAGAGATGTCCGCTAGAGACAGAAAGAGAGGTGAGGAATTCAAATTTTACCCCGCCCAAAACCCTCCCAGCCGATCGCGAATCTTTCCGGCACGGCAAGCCCAGCGCATACCATCGGAGCATCGACCCTACCTAAACCCTAACCAATACCCAACCCGTTTCGAGAGAGAGAGTTCTTACCCACACACCCGGAGAGGTAAGGAAGTAGCACATCTTGGTCAGCCGTCTATCGCCCAGAACCCGTTTAGCCGTCCGGTGGCTGCCGCCCAGAAACCGCATCGCCGATTTACTCAAGGGGTCCCAGCACATATGCAGCGCATTTTTGAGATGTCCACGCCATTCTTTTTCACAAATTTCCCCGATGACTGGTTTCAAACTGAGATGTGGCGAACTTTTCGAAAGATTGGACAGGTGTGTGATATATTTATCCCACAAAAACGAACCAGTCAAGGGAAGAAGTTTGGATTCGTGCGCTTTCGAGGCATTACGGACGTGCTGAAGATTGAGGAAGCCCTTAACAGAATTCAGTTGGGCAAATTCCAACTTCAGGCAAATCGTAGTCGATTTCAACGCCAATCTTCACAACCCAGTGCTGCTGCAGTCTATAATGTACCGAATAGGAGAAGCAATTCTGAAAAATCCTATGTACAGGCGCTGACAGCGAAGTTCAAGGCGAAAAAAACTGAATCCATGATGAGGGACAAGCCCAAATGGCCTGGATTATGTTTTGAATCGACAAAGGAGGAAACCCAATGGTTGGAAGGATGTCTCATTGGCACGTTAATTGATTATGAAATGGTGAATGAGCTCCAACATGATCTAACTTTGAATGGCTTTGGGTCATTGACAGTTATACCAATAGGATGTTCACAGGTTCTGATATATGCTGAAAATAAGGAAAAGTTGACGGATTTGATTAGAGAAGAACATGAATGGTTGGGAACATGGTTCAAAGACATACGACACTGGCAAAAGGAGTTGCAAATTCAAGTCCGAGAGGTATGGATAAACTGCATTGGCATCCCACTTCATGCGTGGAATGCAAGGTTTTTCAGCCGTCTAATATTCCGGTTGGGTACTTTGTCAAAAGTAAGTGAGGATACCATGAACAGATCTAAACTAGATAATGCTAGATTACTCATCACTACCTCCTCCAAGGAATTTATCAATGAAGTCACTAAGGTTGACATTGATGGACGGATATACTCTATCCGAATGTTAGAAGAGGGGATTGATTGGCCCTTGGTGGAGAGGGTGATCAACCGGTCCAAACAAGATGAAGTGGTCCCTGAATCTCCGTGCTCAGACTCGAATTATTCGGATGAGATTATTCCACAGTCATGGGATGATGAAATCTTAAACAAACAATTTCAAGAGAGGAGAGAAGAAGTTGTTACATTCGACTCTCCGGAAAGGGAGGTGTCGGGGGCGGCCTGTGGGAAGGAGCAATTAAATGGCCTTGGCAAGAAGTTATCGCCATATGCTTTGTACAAGGAATCAGAGAATCATCCGTCGTTTGCTGAGAATACGGAATCTGAACAGAGATCTGGGAGTAATGCGGAGAAAATTGTGAAAATCTTACAGCGGAATGGGGAATGGGGATCGGTACGGGTGGAGAGCTTTAAGAACACGTACCAAAGGAAAAAGAGGTTGGAGGTGGGTACCAAGGGAGACACACTTAACACAGTAGATGATCAAACAGGTACGGTGGAAGCGGAATTGGTTAAAAAGGCGATTCAACTTTGGGAGATAGGAAAGAAATTGGGGATTATAGGACAAGGGAATGACCAAGAAATCATTCAACAGTTGATGGAAATGGAAATGGAGAAAAGAAATCTGACAGCACTTACAAATCATGTAGTAACGGGTGACGTCGAGGTTAACCAATGATCATTGTCAGTTTCAATACACGAGGATTAGGTGGACGGGTGAAAAAAAGAGAAATACGGGAGTTGATTAAGAAGGAAAAGGTGGATTTCTTGTGTTGTGTGTCGCGATTTGGGGCGATAAGAACTTCAATTGGGCGTTCAAGGGGGCGGAAGGTTCGGCGGGTGGTCTTCTTTGTATTTGGAATGATGCAAATTTTAAAATGGAATCATGTTGGGGAGAAGACGGATTGCTAGGAGTGGAGGGTTTCTGGGGAGAAGAAAGAATAAGATGTCATATCATAAACATTTATTCTTCAGGGGTGTTGGAGCACAAACGGGATATGTGGCAGGTTTTGCTCTCTAAAACAGAAGGGAAAGAAGAGGAAAAGTTGTGCTTGTGTGGAGACTTTAACGAGGTCAGAAATATTTCAGAAAGAAGGGGAAGATCTCAGAATCACAATTCAACTGGCATGAATGAGTTTGACAGATTTATCAGTACATCGGGACTATTGGATTTGCCATTGATTGGAAGAAAATATACATGGTATAGGCCTGATGGGACTTGTGTGAGCCGTTTGGACCGGTTTTTGTTATCAAATGGTTGGTTAAGGGAGTGGCCTAATTTAACTCAATGGGGCCTCAAAAGAACAGTATCCGATCATTGTGCAATTGTTCTCAAGAATCATATAAGGGATTGGGGACCGAAACCTTTTCGGAGTCTCGATCCTTGGTTCAATCATGAACAATTCAAACCTTTTGTGGAACAACAGTGGCTGAGTTATAAGATTCAAGGGTGGGGTGCATATATCCTCAAAGAAAAATTGAAAAGATTGAAAATGAGCCTCAAATTATGGAACAAAGAAGTGTTCGGATCATTGGATGGTAAGATTCAGGAAACTACGGAGGTGATTAGCAAGTTGGATGAACTGGCGGAGGTCAGAGAACTATCCGCAACCGAGGCTCAGATTAGACAGAATGAGATCAGCGTGTTACAGAATCAGTTAGGTATGAAAGACACATTGCTATATCAGAAGGCGAGAATAAAATGGATTCGGGAAGGGGATGTGAATTCAAGCTACTTTTATAAAGTGGTTAATCGGACGCGGAAGCGAAATGAGATTGTGGGATTGTACATCAATGGTCATTGGAAGGACGATGTACAGGGAATTAAGGAAGGGGTCCACGATCATTTTTATAAGCAGTACGCTACGAGGGAATGGAGGAGACCACTTCTTAATGGGGTTCAGTTCGATCAACTCACAACGAACGAGAACATTCAACTCACAGCGAATTTTTCAGCCGACGAGATTAAAAGCGCGTTTTGGGACTGTGACAGCACAAAGAGCCCAGGGCCTGACGGATTCAATTTTCGATTTGTTAAGCAGTTTTGGGAAATATTGAAGGATGATTTCATTACATTCTTTCAACAATTCCACAGATATGGCAGATTGGTTAAGGGATCAAATCCGTCATTCATTGTGCTTATCCCAAAGAAAGAAAACCCCACAAAAGTAGAGGAATTCCGACCGATAGCGCTGATTGGATGCGTGTACAAAGTTCTAGCGAAGGTCCTTGCAAACCGCCTGACCAGAGTTCTGGATAGGATTATCTCTCCATCTCAGTCTGCGTTTATTGGTCAGAGACACATCTTAGATGGAATCTTGGTGGTAAATGAATTGATCGATGAGATGAAACGGAACAAGAAAAAAGGAATGATTCTCAAAGTGGATTTTGAAAAGGCATATGATTCGGTGGACTTGACCTTCCTAAAACATGTTATGAATTTGATGAATTTCGACGCTAAATGGATAACATGGATAATGGAGTGCATTTCGAGCGCCACAGCGTCGGTCTTCATTAATGGGAGCCCAACAGAGGAATTCAGGTTACAGAGAGGATTGAGGCAAGGAGATCCATTATCTCCTTTTTTGTTTGTGATTGTCGCAGAGGCCCTCAGCAGATTGATTACAAAGGCGATACAGATTCAGTTAATCACACCTCTATTTGTGGGCAGAGATAGAATAATGATATCACACCTTCAATTTGCAGACGACACATTGCTCGTGGGTGAGGCAACAAAGGATAATGCATTGTTCTTCAAAGGAATTTTGAGCAATTTTGAATTGCTTTCTGGGCTGCGAATCAACTTTCACAAAAGCCAACTAATGGGGATTAATGTGGATGAGGATTTGTTTATTTCCTTGGCAGACTGCCTGCACTGTAAGGTGGGTAAATTACCTTGCACATATTTAGGGATGCCGATTGGGGTGAATCCCAAAATCACCGGAAAAGATTGGCGGCATGGGAAGATAAAAGTTTGTCGATGGGAGGTCGATTGATTCTGCTCAATGCTGTGCTTACTTCCTTACCAATCTACTACCTTTCCTTTTATCGTGCTCCGAAGAAAATTCTCACCAAACTTCAGTCCATTCAGACTGCTTTCTTATGGGGGGGAGGGGAGAGTTGCCGGAAAGTAGCCTGGGTCAAATGGTCAGAGATCTGCAAACCGAAGTCCAAGGGGGGGTTGGGGGTTCGAAATTTGGATCGTTTCAACAAATCACTTTTGGGGAAATGGGGTTGGGGGATTTTAAATAATGTTAGTACTTTATGGTGGAAGGTTCTTAGGTCTAGATATGGTTTTAATAGTTCGAGTTTGTTAGAGCAAGGGGAGGGGGGGGGGGGGGGAGGAGATTGACTACGGCTTCACCGTGGTGGCGAGAAATTTTGAAGTGTACATTTCAGGATCAATCGAGATGGTTTAAAAGAGGGATCATCAGAAAAGTTGGGAATGGGTTGGGAACTAGATTTTGGAATGATGTTTGGGTGGGGAGTAAGAGTTTAAAGGAATCATTTCCTAGATTAGCGCTATTAGCTCGTGACAAAGATATTCTCATAGCTCATATGGGGGTATGGGTGGAGGGGTTATGGGAGTGGCGTTGGGATTGGAGAAGGGAATTATTAGAGAGGGAATTTGATTTATTTCATGATTTGGTTTCTTTGTTGGACAGGTACACTTTCACACCGGGACAAGAGGATTTGTGGATCTGGCACAATGATGACTCCAAACGATACTCTGTTCAATCAGCATATGCCACGATGATGGATGACTCATCGCTTGATGCACATTTATCAGAGACATATCAGTCTATTTGGGAGACTCTGGCACCTTCCAAGGTGGCGGCATTTACTTGGAGGGTAATTCGAGACCGACTACCGACAAGAGCAAATCTCCGTCAAAGGAACATACTCACGGGAGAGGAGGCTGGGAAATGCGCAACATGCCTCTTAACGGAGGAGACATCTCAACATCTGTTCTTTGGCTGCACAGCATCATATGACTTATGGATGAAATGCTACCGATGGCTAGGATTCATTACGGTATTGCCAGCGGAGTCCGTATCCCACTATTTGCATCATCAGGGATTATGGACAAGAAAAAGGGGAAGGAAAGCTTGGAGGACGATTTGGAGCACATTATTATAGACGATTTGGCTTCATCGAAACAATTTATGCTTCCAAGGTCGAGAGAACAAGGAGGAAGATTTATTGGAACTCGTCATTTATAGATCGTGGTTTTGGATCACAAATAGAGGAAAGGATAAATTTTTGTACTCGTTTGTTGATTGGAGACGGGAACCGTTAGTATGTTTGTTAGCAGTCTAGTTTCCTAGAATAGCGCTACACAATCACCACTATGCTTTTCGAATTTTTATGTACTAATTTTGTTGTGCTTCTCGCACAAACGATTATATTATATTATATTTGTCTGATAAAAAAAAAAAAGTATTTCAGATTTGCTTGGGAGTAGTGCTATTGCATCAGATAAAATTTGCACCAAGTTTCTCCACTGAATCGGCTAACTGAAGCAATACCATAGTTATTAAAGGCGCATAGCCCACTGAAGCGCAGAGGTGCCCTGGGTATAGCGCATAGCGCCACACGAAGCTCTCGCTTTACTAAAGTAAAGCGCACTATTTTTTATATATATTTAATAAATAAAAAATGTCTATAGTTTAACTGTTATAAACAAGCAAACTTAAAGATAACAAAATTAAGTAATAAAGTAAGCATCAAAGACAATAAAATTAAATAAATAATACTCAAAATGCAAAAATGCCATACACCAAATATTAAAATTGAAAAAATAGTCGTACTTCTTACACATTAAACTATCCAAAGTTTCAAAATAAAAACTAAGCTATTAATCACCATATCATCACCTTCGATATTCGTGTCATCTTCTTCATCTTCATCTGTATTATCACCATATAGCACTCGACAACATTCTCTTTTATGTACTCATCCTTCTTATTTCATAAAATACCTTACATGTAGTTAATTCTAACAAGAATGGCTTGGAGGATGGTGTTGGCGAGGCAAGTATAGGGCAGAGACAAAAAATTAATGGATGTATAGACTAAGAACAAAAAAACCATAAGGTGTAACCAATAATAGCTTATGTTTAATAAGCTAAAAATAAGCTCATAAATCAGGCCAAATATACCCTAATATCTCCATCTTCTATCAACCAGCAAACTCATCTACCTAAAGCGCGCAATAGCGCGCGCCTTGTTTCAATGAAAAAGTGCAAAAAGCGTGCAAGGGCGCGCGCCTTGCCAAAAATATGGGGCGCAAGGCGCTGCGAGGCGCGAGGCCTGCGCCTCGCATCGCCTTGGGCGATAGCGCTCGCCTTACGAGCTTTTAATAACTATGAGCAATACCAGATTTCATTATATTTTTATAGAGAAATGATAGGAAGGATGCATAGACTGATAGCTAATACCAGGGATAGTCGAAGAATGACATCAAAGAGATTTCGTTTTCATTTTTCCCCTGTCTTCTCTTTGTGTATATGTCTCTCTCTCTCTCTCTATATATATATATATATATATATATATATATATATATATATATATATAACACAAACATAAACATGATTCACATTACGATACTTTACTTTTGAAAAACTTCATTTTTTTTTTGTTTTTCCAGATCCCGACGAATTCTGTTGGCCTCATTGAATATAGGGCACATCCTTTTTGGTCCCAGAAATATTGTCCTAGTCACGAGCATGATGGAACTCAGCGATGCTGCAGTTGTGAGAGAATGGAGGTAAAATTGGAGCCAGATTAAAATGTTAATTTTCTCATTGTCGCCAAGAAAACATCAATGGTTGTTTGTTAGGGTACTAATTGCTAATTTATTCTATATATTACTTGATGCTCACAGTCTCGGGATGAAGGATGTGTATCCCTTAATGATGATCGAAGTATATGCATGGAATGCTTAGACTCTGCAATTATGGATACCAATGACTGTCAGCCTCTTTTTATTGATGTACAAGACTTTTATGAAGGATTGAATATGAAAGTGACGCAGCCAATTCCTTTGCTATTGGTTGAAAGGCAGGCACTGAATGAGGCATTGGATGTAGAGAGACATGTAAGATTTGTGTCTAATGGTCCATGATATTTGTTTGTATGTTTTTTACTTTCTTTTGTTTTTTGAAGAAAAAGTGAGATAATTTGGAAACATTAATTTTCATTTCCCTTATCGTTTCTTTCTAGGGGCATCATCACATGCCCGAGACACGAGGTCTCTGTCTCTCGGAGGAACAAACAATCAGCACTGTAAGGGCACATACTATCATTCTGTCATTTCGTTTATTTTTGGAAAAAATCTTTCTTTTGAAATTTTATCTAATATTGATTCAAGTGTCATGGTTTTCCAATGATCACCAGGTATCACGTCGACCAAGAATAGGTGCTGGAAATAGAGCAGTGGAAATGAGAACTGAGCCTTATAAATTAACTCGCTATTGTGAAGTGACAGCAATACTCATTTTACACAGTTTTCCAAGGTATTTTCTACATCACCCTCTTATTTTGGGAACATCAGAGTATTTTTAGAAAATATTTGGTTACCTAATTGTTAAACGCTGCAGGTTGCTAACAGGATCAATATTAGCTCATGAAATGATGCATGCATGGCTGCGACTTAATGGTATTTTCTCACATCTGGCTACAATTCATTTTATTATCTCCTGTTACATCCATGTGAAGCGAGATGAATATTCCTTATATTTTTCATATTCAAGCTTGAACCATGTGGTTGAAATTTAAATATTGAGTTGTACTATGTTAAGACTCGAAGTGTTGTTTGAGCTTGTAGGTCCTTGATGTTTTGATATATGTATTGAATATCCATAGATATATTTAATTTCAAGAGGCTCACGAGCTATCATCCAAAATAATTTGGGCTCAAATTCGATTCATACTATGTCAAACAATACAAACCTTGCTCAAATTTGATAATTTCGACTACAAATCAAATAACGTGCTTGCTTAACATGCTTGAAAATGAATTGATTCATTTGTATCCCGTACTTGTAAGTGTGAAAATTACCTTATTTCACATAACAACCAATTAACATTAATTTCAGAAAGAAAAATATGATTGATACGTACGAGTTGTTAGTAACGTGACATCAAATTTTAATTTGATGTTAAATTTAGTGATGTTAATATTGATTATCTACATAGTAACATAAATAGTACGATCTTTCTCTATATTGATCAGGAATTTGGTTTCTTCCGGTAGAAATTTTCTTAATAGAAACATGAAATTTACATATTCTTTTCACTTTTAGGTTTGATATTGAAGTATCTGTTGGAAGATCATGATATGATCCTTCAAGATCATTCAAGATATTCTTCAAGATTTAGATTTATATTGTGTATCTTGGTTTAATTAGAATTGCTGGAAATAAGGGATTAGATTAGATTAGGATTCTTTAGATTTTTTACCTTTATCAGATTTGGCTTTGTAGTTGTATAAATACACAACAATTTGTTAAGAAATATAATAGAATATATTTCTCCACATGGTATCAGAGCCACGAGAAATCTTTCTCATCGCTACTGCTCGTTAATTCCCCATCGCTACTGCTCGTTAATTCCCCATCGCTACTGCTCGTTATTCTTTGGTGTTCTCTACCCATCATTCGTTTCCTTTATGTCTTCATCTGTTATGTCTGATTCTGTCCAAATGGACTCCGAAAACACCAACTCGCCACTTCCAATCGGCGATCTGCAAAATGTTCGAATCACATATCGGTTAAATGGCAAAAATTACCTAAAGTGGTCCCAATTTGTTCGGACATACTTGAAAGGAAAGGGTAGACTGAGTCACCTTATGGGCACTGGTCCAAAGATGGGAGACGAGGGCTTTGACGCGTGGGATGCATCGGATTCCATGGTTATGTCCTGGTTATGGGATTCTATGGAACCCAAAATCAGTGACACAATGATGTTTTTAACATCTGCCCGATCTATTTGGGATTCGATCCGCCGAACCTATTCAAAGGCACGGGATACAGCCCATGTTTACGAGATAAAAGTTAAAGTGAGTGCTGCTAAACAAGGCACTAAGCCTGTCACCGAGTACGCCACTCATCTGCAGAATTTGTGGCACGAACTTGACCACTATCGTGTTATTGAAATGACGACTCCCGAGGATCCTGCCACTCTGAGGAGTTTCGTTGACAAGGATCGTGTCTACGATTTTTTGGCAGGATTAAACTCCGAATTTGATCAAGTCTGTGTTCAAATCCTTGGCAAAGATGAATTACCATCACTGGAAGAGACTATTTCTCTCATACAGGCTGAAGAAAGCCGTCACACTGTCATGCTTGAATCTCAAAGCATTGAAGGTTCTGCAATGGCTGTGGCCAACGCTGACAGGCCACTATCCCATGCTGCAAATGGACAACCGAGCCACGTGAAAGGTACTGGACGTGAACAAAAGAATTCCTTGTGGTGCTCTTACTGTCGGAGGACTGGACACACGCGGGAAACCTGTTGGAAGCTTCATGGTCGTCCTCACGATGGGAATCAACGCGGGGGACAGCCGCGAATATCAGGCCACCATCGGACTTCAGGGCAGACCTATCTAAATGTCAGTCAACCAGCAAACTCAGAAAGCAATAACTCTTCTACTGATTTCAACAAGGAAGAGATTGAGAAGCTTAGAGGATTACTTGGGTCACTTGAGAAGTCCCTTGACAAATCTAGTGGTGCTTGCTCGCTTGCCTTATCAGGTAAGTACTCTATCTCTCTAGGGATAAATGCATCATTTAAAGATAGTAGCAATGTGTGGATCATTGACTCGGGGGCCACAGACCACATGACTCATTCTTCACAAAAAATTACTACTTATTTACCCTGCCCAAGTACAAAAAAGGTTGCCATTGCCGATGGATCATTTACTACTGTTGCAGGGATAGGAGATATTCATGTTAGTAGTTCAATCATTCTTAGAGATGTCCTCCATGTACCAAAACTGTCTACTAACTTGATATCCATCAAAAAACTTACCTCCAACATTAACTGTAATGTTATTTTTTACCCCTCTGTTTGCATATTTCAGGACCAGGATTCGGGGAGGAAGATTGGACAAGCAAATGAAGTGAATGGTCTCTACCTTCTTGAAGAAACCTACAACACTGACACTGCTGCAAATAAGTCTTTCCTATCACATTCATCCTCAAATAAAAGCAGTCTTTGGCTCCAACATTACAGATTAGGACATCTTTCTTTTGGTATTTTAAAGGTCATGTTTCCTTCATTATTTCATGGGATAGGAAATGAACATCTTCATTGTGACGTATGTGAATTTGCTAAGCACAAACGTGTACCTTTTTCGATTAGTAATAAACGAAGTTCTATTCCTTTCTATATTGTTCACAGTGATGTTTGGGGACCATCTACGATTCCAAATGTGTCTGGGTCACGTTGGTTTGTGTCATTTATTGATGATTGCACTTGTGTTTCTTGGATCTTTCTTCTTAAATCCAAAACAGAAATAAGTGGTGTATTTCAAAACTTCCACAACATGATTCAAAATCAATTTGGGGTCAAAATAAAACATTTTAGGTCAGACAATGCTCGAGACTACTTTAACCAAACTCTATCTTCTCATTTTCAAAAGGAAGGGATCATTCATGAATCATCATGTGTCAATACTCCACAACAAAATGGAGTTGCAGAACGCAAAAATGGTCATCTTCTAGCCACCACTCGAGCATTCCTCTTCCATTATAATGTCCCAAAGAACTATTGGGGAGAAGCAGTCCTTGCAGCCACATACACGATAAACCGTCTACCTTCAAGGGTTTTAGACTTCAAAACCCCACTAGAAATTCTTGGTCAATTTTACCCAAATGTGAAATCCTCTCATAATCTTACTCCACGGATCTTTGGATGTACCGCATTTGTGCACCTTCATAACCAACATAGGGGGAAATTAGACCCTAGAGCAGTTAAATGTGTGTTTGTTGGCTATTCGTCAACTCAAAAAGGGTATAAATGTTATCATCCATCAACCCGACGATTCTTTGTTTCAGCTGATGTCACTTTTGATGAACAACAACCTTTCTTTGGTACACCTTATAATCAGGGGGAGCATTTGTTCATCTATTGAGGATAGAGATAAAGATGCTTTTCTATTAGATTTACCATCTGTTGGTACCAAAGCTCATCCACCACCTAGCGACCAAAATCATACAGAACCCAAACAAACTCCTGGCCATGAGTCTCAACCAAATCGCTTCGAACAGGTTTATTCAAGGAGGGACAGACCTAACACTGCCCGTGCTGAAGTCCAAGACTCTTATCCTAATCCTGTAAATGAGGTATGTAATGAACCCTTTTCTTCCCAAACAATTCATGAAGAATGCACCGATCCTACTGCCCAAACACTTCATGATAATAATCTGCCTATTGCAATCAGAAAACCGACTAGGGAATGTACTAAACATCCTCTATATCCAATGGCCAAGTGTGTGACCTTTAAAAATTTTTCACAATCTCATAGGAGTTTTCTTACGAGTCTTGATGCTATTCACATTCCTAATACTTTGAATGATGCTTTATCTAATGAGAATTGGAGACTTGCCATGAAACAGGAAATGCAGGCACTTGAAAAGAATCAAACATGGGAAATCACTGAACTCCAAACGGAAAAAAGGCCGTGGGTTGCAGATGGGTCTTTACCGTTAAATACAAGTCAGACGGGTCATTGGAAAGATACAAAGCTAGGCTGGTTGCAAAGGGATATACACAAACCTACGGAGTTGATTATCAAGAGACTTTTGCTCCAGTAGCTAAAATGAACACAGTCAGGATTCTCCTCTCACTAGCTGCCAACTTCAATTGGAATTTGGAACAGTTTGATGTCAAGAATGCGTTTCTACATGGCACATTGGAGGAGGAAATATACGTGGAAATTCCACCTGGATTTACGGAATCCATCAAAGGTAATAAAGTCTGCAAGTTAAAGAAAGCCCTTTATGGTCTCAAACAATCACCAAGGGCTTGGTTTGGGAGATTTACTCAGGTTATGATTGCATCCGGATACAAGCAAAGTCAAGGAGACCATACATTATTCTTTAAACACTCCAATTCAGGGGGAGTCACTATTCTTTTGGTGTACGTCGATGATATTATTGTGACAGGAACCGATGGACAAGAAAAGCAGTTCTTACGAGAATGTCTGGCACGGGAGTTTGAGATAAAAGAACTTGGTCGATTAAAGTATTTTCTTGGAATTGAAGTGGCGCATTCCAATGAGGGGATATTCATTTCACAACAAAAATATACTACCGACTTACTAAAAGACACAGGCATGTTATCATGTAAGCCAGCACTCACACCAATTGACGCCAATCTTAAGATAGGAGGCTCCAATACCGAATCCATGGTAGATAAAGAAATATACCAACGGCTTGTGGGAAGACTTATATATCTATCTCATACTCGACCAGATATTGCATATGCAGTAAGTATGGTAAGTCAATTCATGCATAGCCCGAGTGAAGAACATCTGCAAGCTGTGTATAGGGTGTTACATTATTTAAAGAGCAATCCAGGGAGAGGTATTCTATTCAAAAGGAATACTGAACTGAGGCTGGAAGGATATACTGATGCGGACTATGCTGGGTCTATTGTAGATCGTAGGTCTACTACATGGTATTGCACATTTCTTGGGGGTAATCTTGTCACGTGGAGGAGCAAGAAACGGAATGTAGTCGCTCGATCAAGCGCAGAAGCAGAATTTAGAGCGATGGCTCTAGGCATATGTGAATTACTTTGGATCAAAATAATTCTTGATGATCTAAGAATTAAATGGGAAGGACCGATTAAATTGTTTTGTGACAACAAATCGGCAATAAACATTGCTCATAACCCCGTGCAACATGATAGGACGAAGCATGTTGAAGTAGATAGATATTTTATAAAAGAGAAGATCGATAGTGGACTCATTTGTACACCTGATATCTCCTCGAAAGATCAACTAGCTGATGTGTTTACAAAAGGGCTTAATCGCACAATGTTTGAAGACTTAATTTCAATGGATGCATACTCACCAGCTTGAGGGGGAGTGTTGGAAGATCATGATATGATCCTTCAAGATCATTCAAGATATTCTTCAAGATTTAGATTTATATTGTGTATCTTGGTTTAATTAGAATTGCTGGAAATAAGGGATTAGATTAGATTAGGATTCTTTAGATTTTTTACCTTTATCAGATTTGGCTTTGTAGTTGTATAAATACACAACAATTTGTTAAGAAATATAATAGAATATATTTCTCCACAGTATCTATCTGGGCAACATAAACCGTTCAATATATTTCATCATAAATCCATGATTTATAAGTGCAATGAACAGCACTTCCTTCTATGTATCTCTCTCTTCCATTCAATTCCTAAAATGTTACCTTTTTCAATGCAAGGATATCGAAACCTCAGACAAGATGTTGAAGAAGGTATTTGTCAAGTTCTCGCGAGTATGTGGTTAGAATCCCAAATTTTATCTATGTCAGACAGCAGTGGCGCATCAACTTCATCCTCAGTCCCAACCTTCACACCAACAATGCATGGGGGACATTCACCATTTGAGAAAAAACTTGCTGTGTTTTTCAAACACCAAATTGCATCAGATATATCTGTGGTATATGGAAATGGTTTTAGGACTGGTCATGAGGCTGTTCTCAAGTTTGGGTTGCAGATGACCTTGGATCACATCCGAGAAACAGGAAATTTTCCTTACTAAGTTATGGTTCCAAGGTAGGATTATTTTTTGGTAATGTGGCAGTGCTTGTGTTCGGGTTGCAGACTCCTCTAGATATGATATGGGAGATGGGGAACTTTCCTTTCTGAAATTAGTGCCAAGCATGATTTTAGAAAATGTTTAGGGAGACATTCTGAGGCCTTCTACAATTCAGGTTCTTACAATTACATGTACTAAAACAATAACAAAATTCTTTTACATTTTCTTATTCTTGTCAATATTTGGATAATGATTCAATATTGCATAAAACTTACCATATTGTGTTTGCTGTTTAGAGTGTCCCTGAACCGGAATCTAACATATTTAGGGCAGGTTTGGGTCCAACGAACTGGTCATGCACCAAGGACAAGTTAAGCTTGTCATGTTGGGGCGTAGAATTATAAGAACTAAACCGATATCAGACATTTGTGATATGTGCCAACTGGATGAGGAATCTACAAATCACTACCCATTTATAATCTTATTCATCATAATAGCCTTTGGACTCACAGAAAAAGTAGGAAGGAATGGGCAACAATTTGGCTTGCAGTGCTTTGGATTCTTTGGTAGAAAGCTATTTGGTAGAAAGGAACAGGAGAATCTTTTGAGACCACAGAAAAAGGAAGAAAACCTGCTGAATTTAGTAAAATATAGGACTTGGTTATGGTTAAAAAGTAGAAGGATTAAGAACTTCGTTCTCGGACTCGGCTAGAGAACCGGTTGCATGTTTGCTATCTTCGTAGTTTGGAGATAGATTTTTGTTTTGTTTTCCTTTGCCCTAACTCTTTAGGGTACTCCTCTTATTCGTTTTAATAAGATTACCTTTTGCCTGATAAGAAAAAAAAAGCTTGTCATGTTGGGTGTATATAACCGCTCTAAAAACCAACCAATTTATAGAAGATAAAAGGTTCAGGTAAGGCAGGATGAATGAGTTCAGACTGCGGGGATCGGGTTTATGGCAAGTTTAATGGGTCGGGTTTAAGTCTTGGTTTCACAAAGCCTGCCTAAACATGTTCGAATACATTTATAAGCTGTTAGAGTGATGATAGATATAGACTTTTGCAAGTTGCAATAACTAGGCAGGACTGTGACACTGAGTAGGAGAAAGCGATAGTGATGAACACTTTTAGTATTTATAATATTAAAATGAGATTAAATAAGTGGTGAATGCACATGCTTAATGATATCTCTCATGAAACTGTGAAGTGCATTAAATAACTAATAAGTCTAGAATATTTTTTTTGCATTACTGCATTATATTGCGTAAAAAATTGGAAAGAATAAGGCATTTGAAAATTATCAAAATACTTTTTTGTTATTCAAAAGTTGGTATAGGGAGCATCACGGGTAATGACAGTTTAGTGGTCTAATCGATTGCTTGTGTTTAGGTCTTCGATTGTCCCTGTATTATGTGAGAACTAAGAAGTCAAACCGAACGAGTGGGATGCAACAAGGGATGCTGGTACTAATACTTGGTTCAGGAGGAAAAATTAACGGAATGCTTTCATGGTTTTCTTCGACCTTTTTTCCCTATTGTTTAATGGTGGAAGTTGAGGCGCTCGTTTTAGGAAAATCTCATGATATCATAACACTTTTACTTCTGAAAATTCAATGCTTAATTTATTAATTAATCAGATGCATATTTATAGTTATTTGACAGCCTAGTTAACTCTCGATCTTTCTAAGACTCTTAGGACTCTATTCCTAATTTTTAGGACATGTGGGAACATCTATTTTGAATCAAATAACAAATTATACTAAATCTGAAAAAATAAATATCTAGACTCCTACTACTTTAAAATACTAGAAACCTATTTCTACATGAACCTTTGAACCATGACATCACTCCCCTCATGGAAATGGTGTTAGCCTGAAAACACGAACTCGAGCTCCTGGCTAGCATAACCAAGCAGTGCCATGTGGGCCAATGGCCTTCGGCTGGTTCTATATATATGTAATGTATGTCAACCATATATGTAATTCTATATATATGTAATGTATGTCAACCATATATATAATTCTTATAGCAATTGACATACAATCATCTTAAACTTTGGGCAAATTTGGATACAACGGCTCTTAGCTTTAACTGTACTTTCTCTCTATTTTTCCTTCAAAATAGCAGAAGATACATTAGTAAAAAGAAAATCTATGTTTTTTGCTTTTTAAGAGAATTTGAAACTAAATCTGTAAAAGCCATCTTTTTCCGACTTTGCTATCCACCAGTTCTCTTAATAGCACATGATGTTTTGTAAATTCTTTGTTGTCGATTTTTATGAAAGAATTGGTTTTAGGTCAAGATTTATTTTATGTTTCTGTTTATCGTTATTAGAGTTTATTGTAGTAATTCTAGTGTCTAGAGCATTTATTTGCTGCCAGGTCTTCTATTTGCTGCCAGGTCTTCGTAACTACAATAAAAATTAATTTTTGGTGGAAATATTGGTGTGACTTGGTGAAGCCTAGGGTTAATGATCCTGGTATGGATAAAGAAGCAAGTAGGATAAACATTTCTTTTTTAGATAGAAAAATCTTCAGATTGAAGGCCTTGGACTTGCAATTGTTTTTGCTGTTTGAGTCGAATATGCAACATAAGCGATGATTGGATTTACTCAATGATTATGATTGTGAGATGTGACATATCCGGAAAAGGCAATCTCTAAGCCGCAAAACTTGTTGGCCATGGTTTCGAGTGACATTGTGGGATTGATCGAAAAAGTTGTCTGTCTTGGATGGTAGCAGAATTCCTATCCATTTCGAGTGGCATTATGGGATTGATCGAAAAAGTTGTCTGTCTGGGTTTGATTTGGATGGTAGCAGAATTCCTATTCAAGTGTATTCTTCCCAAGTGGAGCCAGAATTGGTTGCTCAGACTCGGGATGCACTGAAAGCAGAAATAGAACTCTGAAGTTGAAAGAGATTGGCAGCTGATGGGCATCAGCCAGGATTTCAAATTGCAGCCGACGACTCCTTACGCTCGAACAACAGGTTTTTCTTTCCTTGCATTTTTGGCTTGAGTAGTAAGTTGAGAAACAATATCTTGTTTATTAGAGTTACTTTTAGTTGCAACTCTTTGTTGTTTAAATATTTGGAAGCATGTACGTTCTTAGCGCTATCATTATTTGGAATGTTGGTGCTATAGCTGAAGGCCTTGTAGAGCTTTTTCTATGTTGTTTATATTATTATTATTATCTCTTACTTTCAATTGCCAAAATAAAATTTTGTTTGGGAGTTCATCACATATGAATTATTTAATATTGTGACACCTTTACCTTGTATTTGGCACAAAATATGACTGTATCAACATCAGCAATTTCCCTGCTGCTAATATGTCTCAAGTAAGTAGTGTTTCAATATCAATACTTATTGATATGACTGCAGGGGTTGGTGTGAACTAAATAATTGCACGAACATCGTTTCCTCGTTTTAGTCCTCTTTGATTGTTGGCAACCGATTGGGACCAACAACAGAGTGAAGACATTGTCTTTACTTTACATTTGTTCTCTCATTGTTTTTATTAGATGCTTTCCATATGCAAGTTAGTATTGAATCCTGCAATTGTTACCCAAATCAATCTGTTATTGGTTTGTTGTTGCTCTTTATCTACTTGTAAATTTCCTTCTCGACATACGTCCATATCCCTTCTACATGTGCAGTTAACTGTTTTGGTACTGTTTTCGTGTATAGCTAATATTGTCCTTGACCTAGTGAGTGAAATTCCATTCTTTTATTGCAGAGTGCTTGATCATTTTTTGTTGGTTTATAATTATTGTCCTCATAACGGCAAGACTGACAGTCCGGTCATCAAGCCACTCCACAAGTCTGGTCAATCAATCCACAAGCCATTCCTAATTTAGACGCCGGTCAGTCAATCCACACGGCGTTCCTAACTTAGAATAATGTAAATATGACAAGAATGTAATTTAGGGCTGATAATATACTTTCCTAGATTAGTATCCCAATCATTGTTGTAATTGAATCATTGTTGTAATTGATGTAATTGCATTATATATAGGAAGATAACTGAAACAAAGACAAAATCCTATACATTTGTTGCTTTGACGATGAAGGGGAAAGGGGTGGGGGCTGGTGTAGGGGCGGTGAACGTTGATTTTGGGTGTCAAGATGCAATGAGGAAAGGGATGACCCATGGGCCACTATTTTGCAATCGGGCCAGAAGGTCGGGCTTTTTAATTAAGAAGATAAATAGTCGAATTAGTTTGTGGGCTACCATCATAAGCAAAATAGGGCCTAAATATGTGAAATACAGTGTATATCGCACTTAGCTAGAAATTGGGAAGGGGCTGACAAATTTCCAGAATGCCGGGGAGAAAAGATTGGTCGCCGGAGGGAGGTTGTCACCGTGGGATCAGTGGGTCGTTGGATGTTGGCAACGGAGTCCGACAGCGGGCGGGGCCGGGGCTTGAGTATTCAATCACATCATATTGTATTATCGGAAATTATAGTTAAATTCTCAAAAATCTTGTGATTATTTTATATTAATCATATAATCAAGAATGCACAAGATAAATATCGAATGTTTAGAAAATATTAAGAATTTCATTGGATTCCTTGATCGCTATCAGGGATTTAATTAAATTCATTAGATTCAGATGGGAATTTGAGTGTGGAAAAGCTTAGATTTAAAAATTTAGGAATTTGAAATTAAAACATGAAGTTAATCTAGTACCTTCTCCACTATTATAGACGTGATGTCTGTTATTAATTCTTTGTAATAGGAAGATAAAGAACAAATAAGAGAGAAAATAACCATATGTTATGAAACAAATTCAGTAGAATTTGGAAGGGAAAGAGACGTGAATCACAATTCCCTTTCACCTAGTTATGACACATGTATAATAGATACATTATACATGCACCATGTCAACTGCTTTAATTAATGGTTCAACTTATATACACACACAAAACCGATGGAATAATCTTGAAATGTTCAGCAAGAAGTCGGGCAAATACTCCTTGTTTCAGCTGAAGATGACTACTGATAATTTATCATCTTTAGCCATGTGACAACCAGAATTTATAAGCTAGAAGTCTAGGCAGACAGCAGCATAATAGAGTTAAAGTGCAACAGAATTTTGATGGATTGTTTTCGAGTTTCACCCGACAAAATATTAGATTTAATGCTTCGTTTTGGGTTCTTCTTAATCCAGGCTGATCTGAACATCATTTAGTACTGATATTTCCAGCCTTAAACATGACTTTATGGAAGAACTAATCAAAACACAAAGCACTAGAGCTGTAAAGACAAATCCGTGGCAGAAACCTAATCAATGAAATAGGTAACATTTGGAGATAAATTCTAGCTGTTTTGCCTCTGATTTCAGCCCCATTCGATCCTCACCTCATCCTTATGTTGGAACTTCATTTTGGTTACAAACATTAGGGGCTAAAGTGAGGATATCAAATTAAAGGATCCACAGTGCAGCAGCAAGTCAAGGTGGGATGTATGGCACATTTGCAATTGAATTGTGTTACTACTTAATTCAAATCTATTGCTTGGCTCTTTGTACACCTGCTGTGCTCTGTTTTGATTGTAGTTAAGCTTTGGAACGCAAATGCTTGACCAAGTGCTGAATCGAAACTCACAAAATAGCCTATGGAAGCCAACAAGTGTAGGTAAGAGAATGAGGCTTGAAAACTTTGACTTATTTGTTGGTTACGGCAAAAGATTTACACTACTAAATTAATCTCTCTTTTAACATTCTAATTGATGAACTATTATTAAACGAAATTTAGGAAAAAATATTCTGTTATTAATATTGATTTAGCTAATAAACACAGATAGGGTTCATTGTTTTGCTCATTCATTATAATTGAAGGACAGATTGAAATATGTGATATATTGACTCTGCAGATGTAACTGCTACATTCCAACAATTTAGTTTCTCGCTGTCGTCAAATTATAGGTATGTTGCGATCAAGTAACATACAACAGATATCTGTATAACATGATATATGATTTGATGAACTGAATTACGTGAAATTATGTGACTACGTGATTTAATTTAAATTATGTGTCATTCACGGCATTAGAATGATACATCTATGTATGAAAGTAAATTAAATGTTTTGTTAACAGACATCATTTTTATACATACATCGATACATGACATGCACGTTGAGCTGTGGACCTTGAATACCTTGTTATTTTTTGGCTCTGGGCTAATCCTTGGGGATTGGTATTGTGATACTATGATGGCATTAAATGGCCCGAAAGTATGGGGAATCGTGGCCCCCTCTTATTGCCATTATCTGATGAGACGAGGGATTGGTGACACATTGCTGTTGTCATCCTGTGTGACTTGATGTCGAGACTTGGGTTGTGATGACGCATTGACGACGCATCACTTGGATATCCCTCATGCTTGACAGGCTCGAGCTATTGTGATTTGGATACAGTTTATTGATTCCGAGGTACCCAGAAGATGGGTGATTGACCTACCTGATACCAACACGACATGCATTGCATATACCATTTTATACATACATGTGGTATTTATTTCGATTGTTCCATAAGGAGTGTTTGCTCAATCTCAATAGGGGACTGTTGTTGTATTTATGTGTGGACTATCAAGTAGCATATGTGGTCAGGATCCCAGAGACGTTACTTCCAGGTGGAGCCACCATTGAGTTTTCAGTTTTATTGGTATCCTAGTGTATATATTTATATGTATACCGGGAAGTGTCCCGGGATTATTAGTAGTTGTGTAAATTTATGGGTGTAATAGAATCGAATCGAGCCGAACTTTAAGAAAATTTTAGTATTTGAGTTCGAGCTCGAATTCAAAACTCGATTCGAAGTTCGAACTTTTATTATTTTCATCTTGGATTCATTTGAAACAGAGCTCAAGTTTCGATTCGAAATTTTCGAGCTTGAATTCGAGTTTTTTCGAGCCACTAAAGTTATGGCTCGAAAATGAAATGAAAATTGGATTTGAAGCTCGATTGTGGCATCACGTGTTAAGCCTTTCATATAAATTAAATCTGAGTTGGAAGCTAAGGATAAAAAACGAGTAAACTGTAATTGGCTTTTGGAGGTTTTAGAACATAAATTCCATTTTAGCTATATATATATATAATATAAATAAATATATATAGACACAAAAAAACTTATAAAATATGATATGCAGAGGTTTCAAATTTTGCAGTAGAACTCGGAAAATGAGCACTGGGTTGATCTTGAGCGGAAGATGAGTTTCTGAAATCGTTTCGAGGGTTTGGCCAATATTATATTTTCTATACATAATAATATATATATATATTTAAAAAATATATAAATATTAAGGTAAGCGAATAGTTTGTGAACAAACGAACAATTTAATTTGGGCTCGATTTTGGCTCGCAAAAAAGTTTGAATATTCAAGTTCGTGTCGAATTCGATAACTTCGAATACAAATCAAATATTTTTTGAGTCGGATCGAAAAGTTCGCAAGACTGCTCTATTGCAAATTTTTAATTTGTTTTCCCCTGCATATAATTAACTTACTCGAATTGCATGTTAATAACGGCTAGGAGTTAAGAGCCCTACACAGCATGGTATCGAGCATAACTGGAAAAGTAGAGTCTTCTGTACACTTGAATAGACACAAATGAATATGTGTTTGTGTTTGAATTACTTGACTTATTTGCTCTTTCTTGGTTTGGCTAGGTGATTGATTTTTGAGTATGTTGATTTTGTATAGTATTGATATTGATAATGATATTAACACTATACTATTGTGAATAAAGTTGTATATGTGACAGGATGAGGTAGGGAAAGAGTGTGATGCCCCGAAATTAATTATATGCAATTTGTGCATTAATTATGTTTATATGATGAATTATGTTGATAATTGATTGATGTGTTGAAATTAATGTTCATGTTGAAGTGCTTAGTCACATGATAGACGTGACCCGGGGTTGCATTTCAGGGTACATGTTATGCATGTTAGAAAATGAGGTGTTAACATGATTTAATTATGTTGATTGTTAAATATGAGGAAAGCATGATTTTAGTGAAAGTTGTATGCATTTTGTAAATGCTTTTAAAATACCATGTTGGGGTATTTTATACATCATGTTAAGTTTGGGGTACAATTTTAATTAATCTACACATACCCCCTTTTTATACCTTTTTCCCTTCACTTTACCATTCACACTTTAATCCCCCAACCCACTCTCAAACCCTACCCTTTAACCCCAATTTCGAAATCCTTCCAAGGGAGGAAGGAGGAAGCTCCACAAAACCTTTGTTTGTGTGATCTTTGTTAAGATTTGGAGTCTTCAAGAGGTATGGAACCCTTCCTTAAGTTTTTATGATGTTTGGATTTTTTGTGGGATTTTTGGATATTGGACTATATTTAGCTTCTAATATCGATTTGTATGGTTATGTAGAACCATCCCAGGTACCCACAACATCAAGGAGATAAAGTTCTCCAACTTCTCCACTTTTGGAATTAAGGTACGTAGGACGCGTACGGGCATCGGGCGGTAACATATTCTTACACTATGACTACGCAATAATCGTATAAGTATTTAAGATGTTTGTGATGATGATGTTTATGATGAGTGAAGAGGATATGATGTCTATGATGATGATTATGATAAGTAAGTTTATGATGATGATGATTATGATGATGATTATGATAAGTAAGTTTATGATGTCTATGATGATGATTATGATAAGTAAGTTTATGATGATGATGTTTATGATGATGATTGTGATAAGTAAGCTTATGATGATGATGTTTATGATGATGATGTTTATGATGATGATTGTGATAAATAAGTTTAAGATGATGATGTTTATGAAGATGATTTGATAAGTAAGTTTATAATAATGTCATACGATGTTTATAAAAGGGTAAGATGCCCATATGGTAAGAGGCCATACAATGTTATTAAGTGGTAAGATGTCACGGGGTAAGATGCCCATATGGTAAGAGGCCATACAATGTTATTAAGTGGTAAGATGCCACGGGGTAAGATGCCCATATGGTAAGAGGCCATACGATGTTATTGTGTGGTAAGATGCCACGGGGTAAGATGCCCATATGCATGAAGGTAAATCAGAGTCAACAAAAAGAAGTTAACGAATAACCAGCAAGTTACTTAACCAAGACTTTGTACATTTACTGTTATATTTTGTTATGATGCTTAAATGATGATGATGTTATAAGATGATGAAGTTATAAGATGATGATGTTATAAAATGATGATGCTATAAGATGATGATATTATGAGATGATGATGTTATAAAATGATGATGCTATAAGATGATGATGCTTATATGATGATGATGTTGTAAGATGATGACATTTATAAGACGATGATTTTAATCATTCATGTCAAGAATTAATGATTATATGCATGGCTATGAAACAGGGACAACCAAAGAGGGTTAATGCAATTAACCAGGAAGTATATGTTACCAATAATTTTTCATGCATTTATTTATATGCCATTGCCATATGATGTTAAGTAACGATGTACATGCTCATGATGGGTTGTTCCTGTAGGTACACTTTTGGACCGAAGGCTAAGGGTCGAGTTGAGGCAGTGAGCTAAAGGGAGCATGAAAGAAGATAGGATACAGGACTTTTGGATAGTCTCTACTCTAGGAGTAGTATAATTCTATCGCTTTAACATTCGTTATTGAGAATGTAATGAGTTAAGTTTTTGAAATTTCATTGTTGGCCTGAAATCTTATTAGCTCAAAGCTACAACTGGAACTCTAAGACGTTATTAATGCATGTTTAGTCCAAATTGTGTAATAAGATGACGTTAAGGTAGGAAGACCCTACATTAGTGGTATCAGAGCAGTGGTTAGATAACCCGGGAATGAGTGAAGGGTAGCCTTAGCAATAAGTTGGCTAGGTGCTTACTTTTAAACATGTTTCGTGTATATGTTACATATGAAGTATATGATGTTACACTAACATGTTTTGTTTCTCTAACGATGTATTATATGAACTGCTTTTGGGTATTGTTGTTAACCCTTGTGTTGCAGCATAGCAACAAATGCTGAAGTAAGTGATGCGATGTCATATGCACTTCTCCGTCGCCCATGCCTCTTGTAGTCTCGACAACCGCTGGAAGAAGTTTGATAACTGATCTGATTGTGTATGACGGCCTCATTTATTTTGAGGGTAACGAGCTGAGGACAGACTTGATTGTTCTGGAAATGTCAGACTTCGAATGCATTGTGGGCATCGATGTGCTGAACAAGTGTCAGGCAGTTGTGGACTGCAGACAAGGACTGACCGATTTAGGTCTGATATGGGAGTCCAATGGACATTCTATGGGGATGGTTCCCGTTCAAGGATTCCGTTAATATCTGCTGTCAAGATGGCACAGTTATTGGAATGAGACCACAAAGGATATCTCATCTATGCTGTTGATATTACTCAAAAGAGGGAAGAGTTAAAGGTTGAAGATGTGCCCGTAGTGGCGGTGTTCCTGATGTATTTCCGGAAGAGATTCCCGGATTCCCACCGACGAGAGAGGTCGAGTTTGGGATTAAGTTACTACCAGGGACGTCTACCATTTCTCGTGCCCCGTATAGGATGGCACCAGCGGAACTAAGGGAGTTAAAGGTTCAGTTGCAAGAGCTCCTTGATAAGGGCCATATACGCCCTAGTGTATCGCCCTGGGGTGCGCCAATTTTGTTTGATAAGAAGAAAGATGGTTCGATGCGGCTGCGCGTCGATTACAGACAACTGAACAAAGCTACTGCAAAGAATAAGTATCCGCTTCCGAGGATTGATGATTTGTTTGAGCAGCTGCAGAGTACGAGGCTCTATAGTAAGATCGATCTGAGATCGGGATATCATCAGATTCGAGTTCGAGAGGATGATGTACAGAAGACAGCTTCCAGGACTAGATATGGGCACTACGGATTCTTAGTCATGCCTTTTGGGGTGACGAATGCCCTAGCTGTTTTATGAGCCTGATGAACAGAGTGCCCCAACCATGTTTGGATCAGTTCGTCATAGTTTTCATTGACGATGTGCTTATTTACTCTCGAACTGAAGAGGAACACGTAAAGCACTTGAGAACAGTACTCCAGATCCTTAGGGATTGCCAGACCCTTGACACAGCTGACTCAGAAAGGAGTGACGTTCTATTGGTCTGAAGCTTGTGAGGAAAGCTTCCAAGAATTGAAGTGTCGTTGGCTACGACACCTATATTGGTGATTCCTTCTAAGAATAAGAGGTCTGCCTTGTACACGAATGCATCACTGCAGGGTTTGGGCTGCGTGTTGATGCAAGATAAGTATGTGGTGGCTTATGCACGAGGCGATTAAAACCACATGAGGCTAGGTACCCAGTCCATGATTTGGAGCTGGCAATCGTTATATTTGCCTTGAAAATTTGGAGGCATTACTTGCATGGTACGTCGTTTACCATCTACACGGACCATAAGAGCCTGAAGTTTTGTTCACACAGGCTGAGTTGAATAGGCGACAAGGAAGATGGATGGACTTACTCAAAGATTTTGATTGTGAAATTGAGTACCATCCAAGTAAAGCAAATTTGATAGCAGACGCCTTAAGTCGGAAGTGAAGAGTACTGCTGAGGATGTCATGAGTTTATCAGCTATGATGACTTCTTATTACCATCTGGGCTATGATTTCGAAGTGGACACGTCGTTGGTGCGAGTGTCGACCTTATTGACCGAGCCAGGCATATTTGAGGCTATCAGGAAAGCCCAGAGGTCAGATTATGAGGTTCCGAGGTGGTCATTATTGGTACTTCGGGGTCAGCCATCAAAGTTAGAGTGGCTGAGGATGATTCCTTGAGATTGGACAACCGTTGGGTAGTCCCAGATACACCGGAGTTGCGTAAAGAAATCTAGAAACGAGCTCTTATTAGCCGGTTCAGTATCCACCCAGGAGGAAGAAAAATGTATAAGGACCTAAGTGGTCAGATCTGGGGGAGACGCATGAAGCGTAATGTTATGACCTTTGTCAAGATGTTTAATCTACCAGCAGGTTAAGGCAGAAAGGCAGAGGCCTGGTGGCGAGCTGAAGAGCTTGGAAGTACCTAAGTGGGAGTGGGAGCACATATCTATGGACTTCGTGACCCACTTGCCAAGGACGGCCTCAGGATTTGATGCGTTTTTGGTGATCGTAGATAGGCTGACGAAGGTGGCTCACTTCATCCCTTATCGTGTGTCTTTCACGAACCTAAAGATGGCCCAATCATATGTGCGGGATGTGGTGAGGATGCATGGGGTTCTAGTCTTGATTGTATCTGACAGAGACCCAAGGTTACTCCACCTTTCTAGGAGGGTCTCCAGACAACTTTGGGCACAGAGGTGAGATCGAGTACAGCGTATCACCGCAGATAGACGGTCAGACAGAGCGTACTATATAGACGCTCGAGGATATGTTGAGGACATGTGTATTGGAGTTTGATAATCCGTGGCAAGATTCTATACCACTGGTAGAGTTCTCCTTTAATGACAGCTATCAGGCGAGCATTCAAATGGCCCCTTTTGAAGCTCCTTATGGACGACGCTGTAGGTCACCGCTATATTGGGAGGACCTGACTAGTAAAGCGGTCGGAGGACCGGATATAATTAAGGATATAGAAGACAAGATTAAGACGATACGTCAAAAGATGAAAGCGACTCAGGATAGGCAAGCAGCCTATGCCAATAAGCGACGACGACCGCTAGAATTCCGAGTAGGAGACAAGGTCTTCTTGAAAATCTCACCCTTCAGGGGTGTAGTTAGTTTTCGTATACGGGGAAAGTCATCCCCGAGAAATATGAGCCAGATCCGTCTCTTGTATTACAGCCTACTGAAGTGCAGTTGGACTCAGATGTACCCTACGTAGAACGACCGATCAGGATTCTGGATCGTGAGGATCGCAGATTACGAAGTAAAGTTATACAGATGATTAAAGTTCAGTGGGATCGTCGGGGTGTCGAGGAGGCTATGTGGGAGACGGAGCGGCATATGGTACAGCACTACCCGGAACTATTCTCTGGTATGTGATTTAAGTTTAATTTCATTTTGGGTAAGTGCATGCGATTTCGAGGACGAAATCTTATAAGTAGGGGAGTAATGTGATGCCCCGAAATTAATTATATACAATTTGGGCATTAATTATGTTTATATGATGAATTATGTTGATAATTGATTGATGTGTTGAAATTAATGTTCATGTTGAAATGCTTAGTCACATGATAGACGTGACCCGGGGTTGCATTTCAGGGTACATGTTATGCTGTTAGAAAATGAGGTGTTAACATGATTTAATTATGTTGATTGTTAAATATGAGGAAAGCATGATTTTAGTGAAAGTTGTATGCATTTTGTAAATGCTTTTAAAATACCATGTTGAGGTATTTTATACATCATGTTAAGTTTGGGGTACAATTTTAATTAATCTACACATACCCCCTTTTTATACCTTTTTCCCTTCACTTTACCATTCACACTTTAATCCCCCAACCCACTCTCAAACCCTACCCTTTAACCCCAATTTCGAAATCCTTCAAGGGAGGAAGGAGGAAGCTCCACAAAACCTTTGTTTGGGTGATCTTTGTTAAGATTTGGAGTCTTCAAGAGGTATGGAACCCTTCCTTAAGTTTTTATAATGTTTGGATTTGAAATGGGGTGATTTTGAAGTGATTTATGTAGGTTTGTTTTGCGTATATGTTATATATGTTTGGGGTATGATTTTTGAAGTGTTTTATGTGGGTTTTAGTGTGTTATGATGATGTTAATGTTGTAGAGAATTTTGGGTTTGAAGGGTTTGAAGTGGAGCTTGAAAAATGTTCATTAATGGCGATTTTTTTCGTGGTTCAGGACTCGGCGATCGATCGCCCATTCTTGACGATCGATCGTGAGCCAGCAGTGAGCGCCAGTAACATTTGGCGATCGATCGCCACCTTTGGGCGATCGATCGGCGAGGCTGGCGATCGATCGCGCCAAAAGTGGCGATCGATCGCCAAGGTGTGAAATTTTCACCTTCGTCCAGTGTGATCTCACGATCGATCGGGCCTGGGCGGCGATCGATCGCGAGATACAAAAATATGAGTTTTTGGATTTTTTGTGAGATTTTTGGATATTGGATTATATTTAGCTTCTAATATCGATTTGTATGGTTATGTAGAACCATCCCAGGTACCCACAACATCAAGGAGATAAAGTTCTTCAACTTCTCCACTTTTGGAATTAAGGTACGTAGGACGCGTACGGGCATCAGACGGTAACATATTCTTACACTATGACTACGCAATAATCGTATAAGTATTTAAGATGTTTGTGATGATGATGTTTATGATGAGTGAAGAGGATATGATGTCTATGATGATGATTATGATAAGTAAGTTTATGATGATGATGTTTATGATGATGATTATGAAAAGTAAGTTTATGATGATGATGTTTATGATGTCTATGATGATGATTATGATAAGTAAGTTTATGATGATGATGATTGTGATAAGTAAGCTTATGATGATGATGTTTATGATGATGATTGTGATAAGTAAGTTTATGATGATGATGTTTATGATGATGATTGTGATAAATAAGTTTAAGATGATGATGTTTATGAAGATGATTTGATAAGTAAGTTTATAATAATGTCATACGATGTTTATAAAAGGGTAAGATGCCCATATGGTAAGAGGCCTTACAATGTTATTATGTGGTAAGATGCCACGGGGTAAGATGCACATATGGTAAGAGGCCATACAATGTTATTAAGTGGTAAGATGCCACGGGGTAAGATGCTCATATGGTAAGAGGCCACACGATGTTATTGTGTGGTAAGATGCCACGGGGTAAGATGCCCATATGCATGAAGGTAAATCAGAGTCAACAAAAAGAAGTTAACGAATAACCAGCAAGTTACTTAACCAAGACTTTGTACATTTACTGTTATATTTTGTTATTATGCTTAAATGATGATGATGTTATAAGATGATGAAGTTATAAGATGATGTTATAAAATGATGATGCTATAAGATGATGATGTTATAAGATGATGATGCTATAAGATGATGATGCTTATATGATGATGATGTTGTAAGATGATGACATTTATAAGACGATGATTTTAATCATTCATGTCAAGAATTAATGATTATATGCATGGCTATGAAACAGGGACAACCAAAGAGGGTTAATGCAATTAACCAGGAAGTATATGTTACCAATTATTTTTCATGCATTTATTTATATGCCATTGCCATATGATGTTAAGTAACGATGTACATGCTCATGATGGGTTGTTCCTGTAGGTACACTTTTGGACCGAAGGGCTGGGTCGGGATGAGGCAGTGAGCTAAAGAGAGCATGAAAGAAGATAGGATACAGGACTTTTGGATAGTCTCTACTCTAGGAGTAGTATAATTCTATCGCTTTAACATTCGTTATTGAGAATGTAATGAGTTAAGTTTTTGAAATTTCATTGTTGGCCTGAAATCTTATTAGCTCAAAGCTACAACTGGAACTCTAAGACGTTATTAATGCATGTTTAGTCCAAATTGTGTAATAAGATGACGTTAAGGTAGGAAGACCCTACAAAGAGTGTAATCTGAAACCTACAAAAACAGCCAGAATCTAAGTAAGGAGCTTGTTTGAATAAGTGATGATTAAATATATATAATAGCATGAGGCACTAGGGCAGTGCAATTTCTTCTAGACTTATTGGAAGTAACAATGTCGTACGGAAGATTTGAAATGTTATAGTTGACAAAACAAGTCGTGGCTGCAGTGAGTTGATGCTTAATTGGATGTCTCTATATTTTTCACTTGGCACGTACGATTATGCGACTTAGGGTTTGTGATAAATCGGTAAATTACCCACCGAATTGGGTCAAGGAAAGATTCTTTTATTTTTGATAATTGTTTTTTTTTTTTTACAATTGACACATAGAGTTCTATCAAATAGAGTTTACAAACTCAGACAAACTAAATCTATCAACTATCTTATCATATCATCTTATATTTAAATTACGAATTTTTAAATGTTTAACAACCTATCTTTATCTTATCGACACTCACCCTCAAGTTGGTACGAAAATATCTCATTCCCAACTTGCTCACTTGATCTTCAAAGATTTGTCTTGACAACCCTTTGTTTAGAATATCTGTAACTTGCAAGGAGCTTGGGACAAATGGAATACATATCATACCATCTTCAAGTTTTTCTTTAATGAAATGCTTGTCGATTTCAATGTGTTTGGTCCTCTCATGTAGAATGAGATTATGAACAATGTTGATTGATGCTTATTATTACAATAGATTTTTACTGGAAATTCGATTGCTCTCATCAGTTCTTCCATAACTCTTTTTGGTCACATCACTTCACATACTCCTTGAGTCATAGATCTGAGTTCAGCATCGGCACTACTTCTTGCAACAACACTCAGTTTTTTGTTTCTCGAAGTTACCAAGTTACCCCATACAAAGGTGCAGTAGCCTCTTATAGATCATGCCCAGTCCGAATCAGTGCAAACTTTTATACCTCTTTTATCCATTTTCCCGAAAAATAGTCATTTTCCAGGAGTTCCTTTCAGATATGTAAGTATGTGATACACAGCTTCAAGATGTTCTGCAAAAGGTGAATGCATGAAATGACTTACCATACTCAATGTAAATGTGATGTAAGTCGAGTATGAGAAAGGTAGATTAGCTTGCCAACCAGGCGTTGATATCTTTTCGTATCTATTGTAGTGCCATATTTGGTATCTCCTAATTTTCTGTTGGCTTCTATTGGAGTATCTGATGGCTTGCACCCGCTCATCCCAGTTTCATTCAGTAGATCCGGAGTATACTTCCTTAGGGAAACTAGAAATTTTTTTTTATCAAGCCACCTCCATTTCGAGGAAATATTTCAAGTCCCAAATCTTTCATCTCAAATTCCTTTGTCAATTGTTTATTTAACCTGGTCATCTTTTCTATGCCATCAGCTGTCAATATAATATCATCAACATAAATAATTACCACAAATATTGTGTTTGAATTCGATTTCTTGGTGAAAAAGAGTATGATCAGATTCTCCTTGGGAATATCCTTGAATAGCCTTGACTTTTAGCACATCTTGTGAATCTTTCAAACCATGCTCTATGAGATTGCTTAAATCCATAGAGAAATTTTTCAACCTTCACATCTTAGAACTAAATTCAATAGTATAACCAGGTGGCGGATTCATATATAATTCCTCTTCTAACTCTCCATTTAAAAATGCATTTTTTACATGAAGTTGATTCACTAGCTGTAGGGCCCTTGGTCTAACACTAGCGAATATACATGCGGAAGCGATTTAATTAGCCAAGTTCTAATTTCAAAACATGTGTTGTTTCTATGCAATGAGCTCATCCTAGCTATAAATTTTTTTTCTAGGATCCATACAATCAATTTAGAATAATGATAACTTAATTATTAATAAAATAACCAATTAATTATCCAATTCCCAAATAAAGTAAAGCATAATAAAATCAGCGCACAGAGATAAACCCTCTGTCATAGCATAAATAAAATAAACGAAGTCTCAAAATCCCATAAACTCCAACAAAGCCCTACAAATCAAACAGACGAACGAAAGCCCAAAACTAAATATTAAACATTTCCCACGCAATGCTCGTTCTCGTCACCTACCACTTCAGTAACCTCTATGAACTCGTATCCTTGCTCATTTCGTGTAAGGGAGGGGTGAATTCCTTGGGGAGGAACTCAACATGGTTCCCACTATTCAAGCGGCTAACCAATCCATAGTCTCAAGCATGCGAACGCATAAACATATGCTCAACATGACATAACATAAATCAAATCATAACATACATATCCAACATGATGCTCGTGAATCACACACACACATACGAAGGCATATCGGGTTCGAAAGAACGTACAAAAGGCTCATACTTAAGATTTGAGATACAGTCTGTACATACATACACATGGGTGAAATGCTCAACTATCGGCCTGATACAGACACAACAGTAAACCCAGGATGCCATGATGCCGGACACACCATGCAACGTAAAAGGATGCCACATGCCCAGCCTATGTACCGTAAAAGGATGCCATAGGTAAAAAGCCATGCACCGTAATCATAACATACACATCGTACCATGACTGATCCTTACAATCGTAGAAAGTCTAACGTGATCACACAATGTGAAAGAACGAACGATAAGGCTCAAAGTGCAAATGCATGAACGACATAATATATAATGTGAAGCGAAATAAAAGCAACCGTATAAATCCGCAGAAGCACATAAAATCCACATAAGCATATAAATACCACGTAGAAACATAAATATCATATAACACATAATCACACGTTAACTCATTCAATCCTATGTAGAGTTTAAATACTCGGATAATAAGTCTCATACTTTGTCTCCTTAGTTTATTTTCTAATTCAGGTATATTTGAATTTTTCACAAAAGTTCAAACACAATCTATAAAATCAGGAAAATAACTATATTTAGAATTTATTCCATAATATTCTATTCTCATAACTTTCCTACGGATTTTCGTCTCCATTTTCTACTAACCGATTTCAAATTTAATAATCCTATTTCTAATTGATTTTATCTTAAATAATTATCAATACTTATGTTAATTAAAAATATCCAAAAATACTTTATAAGAACCAAGAATCCATATTTTCAAAATAGTTTTAATTCCATGCGAAATCGCCTAATTATAACTCTCAAACGTCGAAAACTAAAGTTTAATTACTACGACTTGGAGAAAACCTAAACTAATATTTTTCAAACCTTAAAACATAATTATGAACACTGAAAAATTTGAAAAAATATTTGATTTTTGGCCAGCAACTAAATTTGGGATATCGTGGGCGAAAATTTAAAAGATCAATACTTCATAAAACAATAGATAAATAATAATAAAATCGAGGTTCGAGTTTATACCACTCCGGGGCTGGAGAATTGTTTGAAGCTAATCCAAAAACATTTCTGGACAAAATTGAGATGGGAAGGATCGAAGCAAAATCAAAACCGAAGGCTGGAAATCAAGTATGAAAACGCTAGGGTTTTTCTCGCTCACGAGGCAATGATTTCAGGACAAAATTCCGGCGATTCCAGCGGCGGCAATGGTGGTGGCTGGTTCTAATCAAAGCGTCAGTGAGTGATGAAGGTCATGGTATGTTGGGCTCGGACCAAATTCATGTGAATCAAGCGAATCGTACCAAAGAGTCGAGACTGGTCTAGTGCACAGACTCGTGCATTCCACGGTTAAATTCCGGTGATACGGTCGACTATTGATGGGGCTTTTGGTATAGGAAGTACCGTGATTGAGTTTAGAGTTTAGGTCTGGGATGCGTGACGTGAGGGAGGCGGTAGGAGCGGACGAAGGTATTTTCTGCTAGATGGCAGGGGCTGCGCGATTTGATGCTAGTGTTAGCGTTCCTTGTTCCTTTTTTCTTTTAATTTCAAATGAAAAATGAAATGAAGGCTGAAAATTTAATTTTTAGTGGAATTTAAGCCCATAAGTTGTATTCAAATCCAACTCTAATTTCTCAATTAATTTGGCCCATAGAACTCTTATTTTACAACATTTATAAGAACAATTATAAAAGTAACTTAAATCTTCAAAATTAATGTTCTAAAATAAAACCCATAATTATTCCTCAATAATATTTATAGAATTAATATTCTAAAAAATCGGATTGTAACGATAAATCTCTAACTAACTCCCAAAAACTCAGATTAGCTCGTGAGATCCTAGGTCTAAATCCATTGAATAATTTTAAATTAAATACTCCTAAAATTTAATATTTTCTCTTAATATTCCCAAACGTATTTCATCCAACTTTAGAATATTCAAAATCTCGTCTTACATCAAAATTTCTTATTCACCAAAATAAGCTTGTTGATAAATCCTCAAATGATTTTGTCTCAACTTGCAAGCTAGAATTGTCTCAATTCTTTGATATATCTATTATTGCTATTATTATATTTTATTGACGTGAATTTGGGAATCTTTATACTAACATTTTGGGGTGTTACATTACCTTCCCTTCGAAAAATTTCATCCTCGAGGTTTATAATTTAATTCTTAGGATGTTAGAGCTTACTTATTGACTAATTTCTTAAAACATATTAATTCCCAAAATGACGCGATATAAAATCATTAAACCAAGCTTAGCATTACAGCATCACAAAATCAATTTATACCCTAAGTAAGATAATTTTACAATTAACTACTATCATGAAACTTGTTTTTCATTATGTTAGGATCATGGTAGTGTTCAGAAGGGGGTTGAATAAACACTAGACTCAATTTCTCGATTCATCGAAATACACAGACTGTTAAGTACAGTAAGATTTCAATTGATTGCAAGTCAGTAAACAACTAAGAATAGTGTGGACGATGTCTATTGTACTTGTGAGTTAAGAACTGGCCATTAAATACTAGAAACAGTAGGATAATGTACGGAAAGTAAATGACACAAGAGTTGTTTCTGGAAGTTCGAAGCACAAACACTTCTAAGTCTCCCATTCTTGCTTTGCAGAAAGGTTACACTAAAAGACTTTGGTTTACACTTTTCAGTATACAACCTACTTAGACATCCACACAGATTTGCCTAAACTCCTAGCAATACAACAACCACAATTATTACAATGTTATTTGACAACACACGCAAAATATTAAACATTGATCTTCGAGTGTTCTTGAGCAGTAGACTTTGATCTTCAAGATCTTAATTGTAAGGACCCCCCGTGCCCTTAACCATCTATTGGTGTATTAATCCCTGCCATTAGTGCATACAATCATGTATTCATGGGGGAAACAACTACATGCTGACACAGCATAATATACCAGTAATAAAATTTCTTGCAGTAACAACTTAATGCCCGAATCCCCTATACCATTCAACTACAATGCATGCATCTTATAATACACTAACATGTCTCAATTCATTTTGCAATCACATACTTAATTGCATGTAACAATAAATGAAGAGAGAGAGGCCCATGCCATTTTTATACAAACCATATACACACATAACAGTGCTCACATACGAGCATCAACAAATGTATGTGCATCAAATGTATAAACCAATGTGCTCAATACCGTCACTGGTACTCCGATCCTGGAAGCACCTCCAATCCATAGCTCGAGCTCAACTCCAACTCCAAATCCAAATCCATCGATGTACCTATTTACCCGCCCCAACAGAGACAGCCCCCACACGGGGTGAGCATACCAATACCACCAATCCAATAAGCACAATATTACAATTCATAATTTACAGAATGTAAACGCCATGAATCTTAACTGATACTCCCTGTATGGTATCATCCTCATCCGAGATCCCCTGTGTTGTTCATGTTCTCAAAATAACTGAAACCATCAAATTCCCAAAAGCCAGTTTAATCATCTCATTAATTAACTAAATTCACACCTACCATGCCAGTTTCACAATCGAATACGATTGTATCATTAAACAATGACTATAGATATCACATATCTCAATCCGATAATTCTGTAGTTCCTTTCATCGCTTGCTCTACAATAGCGGCATTTAACCTTGCTCACGCTCAATAGTAGCGGCGTCATAACCGATGTCCGCTCAACAGCGACAACATCCCAATCATTGCTTGCTCAAAAGCGGCACCATATATTTCCTAATATATATGTCCATTTATTACAAATACAATATAAACCATGCATTCCACAGTTGCAATAATATAAATAGGCTATGCTCGTACGCTATATGTACCTTATGATTCCGTAGTCCGAGTCTAACCTTTCCCTAGTCCCGTGATCCAATGAATTTTGTGCTAACACATAAATAACTCACAATTAATCACAAGCACGCAACCACATGCCCAAGCACGTTCACAACCTCCAAACCTATCGTCAATTCATGACGATTAACCATTTTAAAAGACCCGAGCTAAGCATGCATAATACCCAAAATATTCCATTTTAAGTTGTACAAAGGTTTACCAATTACTCAATCGAGTATTCCATTTTCTTAATAAAATTTGGTTCCAACCATTTCATTTTAAAAGTATAGCATTCTCATAGGGATATAGACATTGCCCCAAAAATCGGCTAAATAAACATCGATTCCAAAATCCCGACATTTTCCAAAATTCCAAAAATACCAACCAAAACAGGGCCGCGATCGATCGCCGTTCAAGCGCGATCGATCGCGCAAGTCTACTGCCCGAGATAAAATATGCCGTGATCGATCGCCAAATCTCGCGATCGATCGCTGAGTCCTCCGCGATCGATCGCCCATACATCACGATCGATCGCCGCTACTGCTCACCGTCTTCCCAAAATCAGTGCAATGTCGCGATCGATTGGCGCCAAGCCGCGATCGATCGCGACCTGCGGGTTTTCGAAAAATTTGAGCTTTAATGGTGTTTTTCACACCCAAACTCAAAACCAACACTCCATACAACAACAACACCTCAAATACTCCATTTAAACCCAATAAAAACTCCAAAAACTCAACTTTGGATTTTAACCAAAAATTCCCCAAATCCAAACCCAACACATACCTTAACCAAAAACAACAATACAATAATCAAAATGAAGGTAAAGACGAGGGGAAGAAGATTACCAACTTTTCTTCGAGAAATCCGGCCCGAGCTTTTAACCATTTTCTTCAAGGGAAGAAAAAAAGGGTTTGGGGGAAATGGGTGGGAAGCGAGGAGAGAGGGAGAGAGAAGAGAGAGAGGATATTTGGTGCAATGACGAAATACCGAGTCCACTTGGTATATATAGTACCAAGTCTCCAAAATACCAATATCTCCACAAATACATCATGATTCATTAAAAATCATCTGTTTTCAAACATTATCTCTCCAACTCAATTTCCAATACCAGCCCCAATAGAAAGTACCCCGGACCCCAGATCCCACTAAAAACCAAATTCCAAGGTTATCACCACGATGAGAATACAATCTCATACCTTGGATCCAACGACTCCGAATACCGGATATAAAATCATCGGGAGTCCCAATACCGCAATTAATTCATAATTGCTACCATTAAAAAAATCCATAAAGGATGAGATCATGTTAGTGTATTATAAGATGCATGCATTGTAGTTGAATGGTATGAGGGATTTGGGCATTAAGTTGTTAATGCAAGAAATTCTATTACTGGTATATTATGCTGTGTCAGCATGCAGTTGTTTCCCCCCATGAATACATAATTGTATGCACTAATAACAGGGATTAATACACCAATAGATGGTTAAGGGCACGGGGGTCTTTACATTAATAATGCTTCGATACTGCTCCGCAAAACTTCAGAATATTTCAATAAGCGTTTGAATGTTTTGCTTGTTTTCGAATGAAGTTGATTCAGGATTTCTAAGTGTTGAGAGCTTTCTTCATTCTTCTCTTCTACGTATTTATAAACTCGAAAGTCTAACGGTGCGCAAAATCAACTTCCTGATTTCCACCCAAATTCTTTTGTCTTCTTTCCATTTTTGTTAATCAGCTGCTAGTGCATTCTGACGAGATTGGTGGCGCTGATATGGTAGTGCGGCGCTATGTTGTACTATTGTCAGAGTGAGCCTGTTCGAGTTTTGTTCTTTTGCCTTACGTCTTCTGATTTCTCTTGAAGGTTCTAATCTGCTGAACTAAACATCAACAGATGTCTTTTACATCGTTTGCTAGCTACTCATTAGTTACTTAGTTTGTTGGACTAAGGTCAGCTAATGCCTTTGACTGTCTGCCGGTATCTCCTATAGATTTACATAGTGGACTGAGATACTCTGTTCCAGTAGACCTCTATTTTCTGCATCCGGTAGATGATGACTTATACTCTTTGATCCCGATAGACGATATCTTCTATTCTTTATACTCGGTAGATGACATCTCTTAGTATATGTACCCGGTAAATGATATCTCTTAGTCTTTGTAGAGTCAATCGACGATGTTTTCATCAATAGGCTTCTTCGATGCAGTGAACACTTCACGCAGTAGACGTTTGTTAAAACTTAGTAATATTTTCCCAACAATTTCCCCCTTTTTTTGGTGATGACAAAACTTGGCAGTGGAGATTCTGGCTTCAACGTTGATCAGCAGATATCTAAGTTGTCTTCAAAGTAATCCTCTGCTCGATATAACTTATCTTCCCCCTTTTGTTTATCACAACCCGTTCATCTGCTTATGAGATTCCAGGCTTGTGAGACACAAGACACCAAAATCTGAATTTCGTGCAAGAACTAGGCAGATGGGTTTTAGATAAGTAATCAATCAATGTCGTGTTGAAGTAGATAAGTAATAAACCCATGAATAAGGAAGGTTGCAAGAATTTAAGCTTAAAACAATATTTAGGCATGCTTTAGAGTGAGTATGTGTGAATCAGTGAATATGGTATTTATAGCCAAAATGTGGCAATTGTAGCTACTGTGGATTGAGATGACATGGTGTCATTCAATCCTGAAGTATAGTACAGAAGACAAGATTGGAATAGTTAACAAAATATTTTATTAAAGACAATGTAAATAAATAACAGTTCAAGAAAAAAAAATACATTACTAAGGACACCCAAACCAAGGTCTGGTGCGGTCAAAGTCTTGTGAGTGTTGTGGTTGTATTGAAGTTTGTGTTCTCTGCTGTGAAGAAGATCTCTACTGGCTAGGTTGTCCTCGTCCAGCAGACGATTGCCTTTCTGGGGATGGATCTCTTTTGGTCAGCTCTTGCTGTCTGATGGATGCCGGTAGTTGATCGCGATTTATTTAAGCAGTAAAATTCAAGTGTAGAACGATTATACCACAAGTGTACGGTTGTCAAGTTTTAGTATAGAAAATGAAGAAGAGGTTGTCGAATCCACAAGGAGTAACTGTAAGTACCAAATAAGATGTTTTTAACTATATTTAACCTATGAAAATTAATTAATAAATAAAATAAATAATTAAACTACTATTAAAATTCCAACCAAGAAAACCAAAGATTAACGAGAAAATTTTGCTAGAGAAGATTATCAAGACGTCGGCTCACCAATGCAATCCCCTGCAATTCTCGATTGAATATCCAAAACCCTAAGGTGACGAGTTTTCCTAAATTATCCAATATACTATGATCAAGTTATATTGAACCTAATATTAAGATGCAACAAGTCAACGGTCATGCACTCATTTAACACTCAATATCACATCAAGATTTGTGAAAAATACTATCCTTCGATTTTGGTAAATCTATTGCTAGCACACGTTTGCTAGAGTTTACTTGGTTCGTCTCAATCTAAAACCCACGGTATGAATTAATAGTTCTGTATCACAATATCGTATGGTCAAGGCAACTGCAATTCAAAGGTGATCAATCCCTCAAAAGCATTAAAATCATAAAACATACTCAAAGAATTATAGGAATTCAATCAAAAACTAATCATTAAATCATAGGTTCAAAATAAAGGATTGCATAGTCTCGATAAATAAACTTAGTTCATCATATTTAAATCAAAAAACCAAACCTAAGCATGAATAATCCAAAATAATATCAAAACTAAATTTCAATAGACAAGAATAACTCACAGCGTCGACTCCGATTGTAGATCTTCACTCCTTCTCTTGCTTCGTTCTCGATCGTGCTCCTCGATTATCTTGTTGGCTTATTCGAAGTACCATGATGAAGGGATGAAGGATGATGGTGGTTCTGGACGTGTGATGGGTTGATGTAGGCGTGTGTATTATGGAGGTTGGATGATGGTTATATGGTGAAGGATGGAGGTGTGCTTGATGGAGATGGGGCGTGAAGGCTGATAGGTGAAGGAGGCGTGAGTTCTGATTTTTTCTCGACGTCTCCTGAATGGCCTGTGGTATATTATTTTAAAAGTCGAACCCCCTAGCTCTTACGTCAATAATCCCTTTTCGGGTCATGGACGTCTAGAACCATCTTTGGCTGACATCATCCACGCATGGTATGGAATCTCTCATAATATTCTGTTGAATATCATATTATAAGCTGTCCCAGTTTCTATGTTACGTGTTTTACGTAACTTCGATTATGAATATTGTGTAAATCTCTTTCATCATGCTGTTCATGTATTCCTTTTTTTTTTTTACGTTGTGTGAATTTACATGAATCTCCTTCCATGCTGTCATAACTCTATCGTGAATAATATCTGCCCAATATGTGAATTATATGTCCCAGCCCATTATGCTGAATGGTCTCATGTTCTCGGCCCTTCGTGAATAATCTGTATGAATTTTCCTTTTTGTGCACGTGAATGAACTGCTATATTCATGTAAGTTGCTATATGAATAAATCTGATTTCTCATCTCACGTCAATTTGTTTCCTTATCAGATGAGTAATCTTCATTCCAACCTGATATGAATACTACGTAAATAAGCTGTTGAATAAGTCATTTGAATTCCGCTTTCAGCTTCGAGTTCTTCATCCTTTTTTCAATGTGTTCCTTGTTTGGACCCTTTTCCATTTTTTAGCGTTATTTTGGCTCATTTTCATCATTTCTTGTACTTCTATCTAAATTCCATAAACTTGCAAAAGTCATAACAAAAGGCGTAATATCGTTCAAGAATCACATTAAAATATATCGAGAAAGCATATAAATATAAGTGCAAAAATAAAACTTATCAGTAGTCCTGGTCCTGGGCGTCTAACAGTTGGCATACTGTTACTCAACTCTTCAAATTGGGTCGCGAAGGCTGTTTGCATGTTGGTCAACTGTTCTGAGAATTTCTCATGCATGTTCTCGATTGTGGGGTCCTCTTTACTTAATTCATTATGTATTATATTTTCATACATCTGTGAGTCTGAATTAAGTAATAACAGACACTGATTAAGAGTATCGTACTAGTTAAGTTGTTACAGGGTTTATAAAAACCTATCCATGACACATCATATGTACAACAACAACCTACTACAAATGACAACTCCTAGGCAGTGGTTCAGCTCGCAGCGGAAAATGACTCACATCCCGTCCTCCCACATCTATGAGTCCCTACAGAGACATTCACACAACGTGAGTATAGATAACAACTATCTCAGTGCAATATCAAAACAATAACATCAATGATAAAGCACAATAAAATCATCAATAGTGAATGCTCTGTATCATGCATCAACAAATGCACTATGTCATGACATGTCTCAACAAGCACCCTATTATCACGAGCCCCATATGATATGTCTATTCAGCTCAATATGTCAGTGGAACCACATCACATCTTCATATTAGCAGCACATATCATAGTACCGTATTCATATGTGATAATAGCCAGAGCATATACCCAAACCAGGCGTATATCTCTCAAGCCAAAGCATATGTAGTATATCTATCAAGGCAATGATCCCAGCCAAAGCATATACCAAACCGGACATATCTATCAAGGCAATGATCTCACCAAAGCATATACACATATCTATCAAGGCATCCATCCCAATCATATGAAATCCATGTATGTACATGCATATGATACTACCAATCATATGACACAAGCTAACATAAATCATATGATATCAAAACCATAACATCATCATCACATATTATCTATACTCCGTACGTCAACATGTACCTGGTATACGACAACAAAAGCGATAAATCAGGCGTTGATGGCTAATTGCCTCTTTGCCCCGTCCCCTGTGATGGTGCTACAAACACATGAACAATCTACCATGTTATAAGAGGCTTCAACAATAAATGTTACAAAAATTTAACATTTTTCAACAATCTGCCATCACCGATCGATCGCCCCAGATTCTCGATCGATCGCCGAACTGTTCACTCTTCACCGATCGATCGAACAAAAGCACCGATCGATCGCCACATGTACCGATCGATCGCCTCAAAATCACCGATCGATCGCCGCATGCTCAAACCGCATTCAAATGTTTCTGTCAGCGTCGATCGATCGAAAATCCTTACCGATCGATCGCTGCGCTTCGAACATTTCAAACCATGGCGATTTCAAGCATATCTTCATGGTATTTCTTGCACAATTCATTTCCTCTCATTTAACCACAGTTCATGAAATCCCTAGGATCATATAAACATGTTTCTAACATCCTAGAATCCAATTCTTGGCAAAGAAACAAGTTATAATTCTAAGCATAAATATTTGATATTCAAATTTACGTCAACACCAACTACACAATTCAAGTGAAAAACTATAAAATCCTTACCAAGATATTACAATTTCACTTCACACAACTTCCTAGCTCAATTCACAAGTGAATCCCAAGCTCAAACCAACAAGAACTTGAAAGAGATGGAGAGGAGCTTGTGTAGGGATTTTGTAGGTGTTTATGGTGTATTATGAGTTTGATAGCTGATTGTTATCTATTTATTCAACTCCAAATGCAAACTCAAGTACAAGGCACATGCATATGAAATTAAATTCAAATGCCCACTAGTCCAAGTTGCTTGATATGCTATACTTGATTTAATTCCATCATTCTTATGCACTACATCTTGTGCATCATGTTTTATTCCTTGCCATATATCACATAATTATATCATGTATGTGAGTAATAACCCTCGGTTCAACCCGAACCCCCATTATCATACCGCCATTTGAGATATAATTACACCATCATCATATCATATGTGTATAAAACAAATCGAGGCATTACAATTCTCCCCCACCCATTGAATTTCGTCCTCGAAATTCCATATTCATAATATATCATATGAATCTCATACAGAAAGCCATAAGCTTTCAACCCTACTAGCAACACTCCAAGGAATAACAACATAGTGGCAAATAAGCTTTGCACAAACATGCATTATAAATGCAACATTAATTGCTGAAACAATTAATCAAAAGTAAATCTGCTACATACTTAACATGTTCAACTAGCAGATACTTACCATACCAACAGTATAAGAACCAAAAGAAAACATACCAGACATTGCACTTTGGATTCTACTGCATACTCATGTTCTCGCATAACAGCTTGTTACCATTCGCTTTTGTCCACGTAGCCATATGCTCACAACACTCTACACCACCCGGGCATAGATAGTATGTATGCATCGTTGTATTCTCATCAACAGATAAACCTTTCACTAGTATCAGTGAACACACATATACATATTCTGTTATACACAACAATATCCATTAAATTGACTTGATCTTATACAACTCATTGTACCGGTGATTTCCCTTAACCAAGTCACTGCCCACTCCCAGTCCTGCTGGATGCATACAAATGATCCCCAATGGAGCATATGTTCGTCTAAAGTCTAATACATCCGTCCCTCCTTGGACAACTAGTCACCACATTGTAATACAGTCAATGGTTCAAATCATGCATACACATTCACATTATGCCACACTTTAGAAACACAGCAACACACATACCTGCGTTGTGTATTGTACAACGGTCTAGAATGTTTCCATTCAAGATCAGCAAGATACTCTAAACCAAGTACCTCGGTCCTTGTCACATTCAGATTCTACACATCCAAAGGTGCACAGAGCTATCTCTGCTCTAACATTTCACAAAGTTGTATTATAGTATGTAATTACACAATGTGATAGATCCAATATATCCATCTATCATTTGCATACTAATCTCCCATGCCAGACTTCTCAGTCTAGATTAAACACTGGACACGATACAAGTCCAGAACACACACTGGACCCGAACTTAACCAAACCACAAGAAACAATTCACATTACATTCAGATGTCATCAATGCATACTGTACACCAAAGCTATGTACAAAACATATGTCCATATGATTATGGTTATCTCACCCAATGACTATGTTCTCATAGTATCTATCCACACCATTTGCGTAGTTCAATATTCTATGTCCTGACCCCTGTACCGGAAATGTCATTCTTTGTATCAACTGTTTTCCCCAAGAATACAACAATTCATTACTTTCTCTTCACTGCTCCCTGTAATGATCAACACAAAATATCATGTAACAGTGGTTGTAACTATCCTCTTACTATCCTTGTAGTTGATTAAGGGGGAAAGCTTATAGTTCTATCCTGTGCTCGAGAAGGTCCCTCAGCGTTCTGGGCAAAATCCATTCACTGCCGCTGAGGACGATTCTCTGCTTGCGGCTTTTACAACAATTCATGTGGTACATGGATTACGCCAACAAGTCCCACACATCACAGGTACTTGATAACCCATTCCATTCTGCTTCAAGAACCTATCCATACGGATTATCATATCACCCGGATAAATCATACAATCAAAGATATCACCCGACTATATCACATGATTGAATATATCACTCAGATATATCACATAATCGCAGTTAGTACATAATCGAAACCAACAGTTGTCTACCTCGCCATATTCATTGAATCTTTCTTTATTGGAATGCATTCCTGATAACCACGACTGCTCCCAGCAAATCGTTACTGGTTCATGAAGGAATAGCCAATCCAACAATACATGGAAGGTAACAAATTCCAACTCAACTGCAATCACACAATCCACACACTATTGTTGACATGAATGACAATCAAATGACCATACCACTCATGGTCATTCTGGCACTATGACTCTACAATCGGACCCAAAAGAATTGCCATAGCATATAGCAGTGCCAATGATACCTTCACTATATTGTAATCGTATTATGTTACTAGTACACATTCCGTGTATAATCAAAGGATATCATATCAGAATACTCAAGTACAACCATATAGCAAAAATACCATTCACCATCTGGTATATGTCAAATCAGTCTCATATTTGTCGTACCACTATAACATGACACAAACTTCAATGCTATAACATATGTGTACAAACAAGCTCAAGAGATAATTCATTTCATGGATAAATTAAGTCCCATCACACTATCTCAAACGTGTGAGCTTCTTCATCCTTCGAAATAACCATCTGCTATTCATCAACCATTTCCTGGTTTAGCATACCAATCATTCATTAACCATTACATGGTTACCATATTGTTTCCTCATGAATCATATTCGCAGACTGTCCATCTAGATATCAACCCAACATCTATCGAGCACAAAATGCAAACCAATCAACCATGCAAACCAATCGCATGACGAGGTCGGCATATCAAAATTACGATCTCATCAGTCATACATCTCCCGTTCAAGACTATATGAATTTCATGTCAAATGCATAGTACAATCACAACACAACAGAAACTCTGATTGCCTCAGTACTACAGTCGTAGTGTACAAGCAATCGACGGAAACTCAAACTTCCTTATCAATCTGGATAACTTGGACATTCAACATCAGACTTGTGAACCATACATCATAGCCACCAAGCTATGCTATCATACAATAGTTCACACTCAATGCTTACCGGGTACTCACATTGCCAACCAATCTCTGTTGGTCTCACATTGCCAACCACTCTCTGTTGATCTCACGTGTACAGATCACTACTGTCATGCAAGAATCCAGAATATGACAAGATGTCATAACACACACTAAAGAACCAATTTACAGATGTCTATCATGACGTCCTTTTCTATATCCAGAAGCCATACAAGCATCCAATGCTCTCAGCAACAACACAGATACCCACACTCTGTTCAAAGCAGACCAACCAATTTCAATCTCATAAATATAGTTCACAAATACAGAACTAGATGTTCATATACAACATCCCATACACAACTATATGCACTTGAGGTATCTCGTGTCAATCAAAGACACCCATGGCTGCCACACATACCACATACATAGAGTGTCATACGGACAACCTTATAACTCGGACGGAATTCACATTAAAACAATGATATCCATTCCCATCTGTACTATACACTAACCGAATATACTACATGGCCACACATCACCATGTATGTCCCAGTACAGCTATCACAAAGATCACATGTGCAGGCATCACAGACATCTTTGCCGGTACCCATTTTCTTTCAATCTGAAAGACTTCCATGCTCAAATCCATATGATACAACAAGAACGAACACAAGAAGCAAATATACAGAAAGGATCAAACAGTCCGTTAACCAGTCACCAAAAACATCGACTGATAACAGTCGAACATACTGTGGTTGTACCACTCCATCAATACGTCTCAACGTCACTATCATTGAACTCTCCCAATTTCATGTTCCTTGTCACCTCCATGACAACAAACATAGAGCTCACCACACACATACACACCGGAGAACCATACACAGATGATACCCTGACAAGATAATCATCACCACGGTGATCTCACAAATCACCAATTACCGCTGTGGCATACAATAATAAAGAATACTATTATGGTACACGAATCTCACATTCGCTACATGTACCATCTAAGTATCACAAGTAACCCATGTCTGCATCATCTCCCAATGTAAACACATTGCGTTAGCCATACTATCCATAGATCAAGAGCAAAGTATTACATTCCCACTCAGGCCATACATGTCGAACTGACAATGCAACCACAGATTGCAATATCAAGAATTGCCCTAGATACAGTGATCAATAACCTCTATCGTCACTTCCATTCACACATCATGTGTCACCGGCCAGTCCATCATTAGGTCTGATACACAATCTCATGCAGGCTGACTTTGCACATGAAGCTAATACCAAGTTTTGCTTTTCACGCTCTAACCACTGTACAACTTACTTCTCCAATTTGTTATCGACCTACATACCATTACCACAGACTCAGTGGAATAGTTCCCGCGAAACATATCATGTTTCCCCTGCCAAATGATAATACAGAAACCCGGTATACCAATCACGGGTACACCCACAACATCACTTATGCCAAGCATAAGGATTCATACCAAGTCATACTATCATCCTGCAAAACAAGGGTTAAATACCACTAATGTGGGGTCCTCTTTACTTAATTCATTATGTATTATATTTTCATACATCTCTGAGTCTGAATTAAGTAATAACAGACACTGATTAAGAGTATCGTACTAGTTAAGTTGTTACAGGGTTTATAAAAACCTATCCATGACACATCATATGTACAACAACAACCTACTACAAATGACAACTCATAGGCAGTGGTTCAGCTCGCAGCGGAAAATGACTCACATCCCGTCCTCCCACATCTATGAGTCCCTACAGAAACATTCACACAACGTGAGTATAGATAACAACTATCTCAGTGCAATATCAAAACAATAACATCAATGATAAAGCACAATAAAATCATCAATAGTGAATACTCTGTATCATGCATCAACAAATGCACTATGTCATGACATGTCTCAACAAGCACCATATTATCACGAGCCCCATATGATATGCCTATTCAGCTCAATATGTCAGTGGAACCACATCACATCTTCATATTAGCAGCACATATCATAGTACCGTACTCATATGTGATAATAGCCAGAGCATATACCCAAACCAGGCGTATATCTCTCAAGCCAAAGCATATGTAGTATATCTATCAAGGCAATGATCCCAGCCAAAGCATATACCAAACCGGGCATATCTATCAAGGCAATGATCTCACCAAAGCATATACACATATCTATCAAGGCATCCATCCCAATCATATGAAATCCATGTATGTACATGCGTATGATACTACCAATCATATGAAACAAGCTAACATAAATCATATGATATCAAAACCATAACATCATCATCACATATTATCTATACTCCGTACGTCAACACGTACCTGGTATACGACAACAAAAGCGATAAATCAGGCGTTGATGGCTAATTGCCTCTTTGCCCCGTCCCCTGTGATGGTGCTACAAACACATGAACAATCTACCATGTTATAAGAGGCTTCAACAATAAATGTTACAAAAATTTAACATTTTTCAACAATCTGCCATCACCGATCGATCGCCCCAGATTCTCGATCGATCGCCGAACTGTTCACTCTTCACCGATCGATCGAACAAAAGCACCGATCGATCGCCACATGTACCGATCGATCGCCTCAAAATCACCGATCGATCGCCGCATGCTCAAACCGCATTCAAATGTTTCTGTCAGCGTCGATCGATCGGAAATCCTTACCGATCGATCGCTGCGCTTCGAACATTTCAAACCATGGCGATTTCAAGCATATCTTCATGGTATTTCTTGCACAATTCATTTCCTCTCATTTAACCACAGTTCATGAAATCCCTAGGATCATATAAACATGTTTCTAACATCCTAGAATCCAATTCTTGGCAAAGAAACAAGTTATAATTCTAAGCATAAATATTTGATATTCAAATTTACGTCAACACCAACTACACAATTCAAGTGAAAAACTATAAAATCCTTACCAAGATATTACAATTTCACTTCACACAACTTCCTAGCTCAATTCACAAGTGAATCCCAAGCTCAAACCAACAAGAACTTGAAAGAGATGGAGAGGAGCTTGTGTAGGGATTTTGTAGGTGTTTATGGTGTATTATGAGTTTGATAGCTGATTGTTATCTATTTATTCAACTCCAAATGCAAACTCAAGTACAAGGCACATGCATATGAAATTAAATTCAAATGCCCACTAGTCCAAGTTGCTTGATATGCTATACTTGATTTAATTCCATCATTCTTATGCACTACATCTTGTGCATCATGTTTTATTCCTTGCCATATATCACATAATTATATCATGTATGTGAGTAATAACCCTCGGTTCAACCCGAACCCCCATTATCATACCGCCATTTGAGATATAATTACACCATCATCATATCATATGTGTATAAAACAAATCGAGGCATTACAATTCTCCCCCACCCATTGAATTTCGTCCTCGAAATTCCATATTCATAATATATCATATGAATCTCATACAGAAAGCCATAAGCTTTCAACCCTACTAGCAACACTCCAAGGAATAACAACATAGTGGCAAATAAGCTTTGCACAAACATGCATTATAAATGCAACATTAATTGCTGAAACAATTAATCAAAAGTAAATCTGCTACATACTTAACATGTTCAACTAGCAGATACTTACCATACCAACAGTATAAGAACCAAAAGAAAACATACCAGACATTGCACTTTGGATTCTACTGCATACTCATGTTCTCGCATAACAGCTTGTTACCATTCGCTTTTGTCCACGTAGCCATATGCTCACAACACTCTACACCACCCGGGCATAGATAGTATGTATGCATCGTTGTATTCTCATCAACAGATAAACCTTTCACTAGTATCAGTGAACACACATATACATATTCTGTTATACACAACAATATCCATTAAATTGACTTGATCTTATACAACTCATTGTACCGGTGATTTCCCTTAACCAAGTCACTGCCCACTCCCAGTCCTGCTGGATGCATACAAATGATCCCCAATGGAGCATATGTTCGTCTAAAGTCTAATACATCCGTCCCTCCTTGGACAACTAGTCACCACATTGTAATACAGTCAATGGTTCAAATCATGCATACACATTCACATTATGCCACACTTTAGAAACACAGCAACACACATACCTGCGTTGTGTATTGTACAACGGTCTAGAATGTTTCCATTCAAGATCAGCAAGATACTCTAAACCAAGTACCTCGGTCCTTGTCACATTCAGATTCTACACATCCAAAGGTGCACAGAGCTATCTCTGCTCTAACATTTCACAAAGTTGTATTATAGTATGTAATTACACAATGTGATAGATCCAATATATCCATCTATCATTTGCATACTAATCTCCCATGCCAGACTTCTCAGTCTAGATTAAACACTGGACACGATACAAGTCCAGAACACACACTGGACCCGAACTTAACCAAACCACAAGAAACAATTCACATTACATTCAGATGTCATCAATGCATACTGTACACCAAAGCTATGTACAAAACATATGTCCATATGATTATGGTTATCTCACCCAATGACTATGTTCTCATAGTATCTATCCACACCATTTGCGTAGTTCAATATTCTATGTCCTGACCCCTGTACCGGAAATGTCATTCTTTGTATCAACTGTTTTCCCCAAGAATACAACAATTCATTACTTTCTCTTCACTGCTCCCTGTAATGATCAACACAAAATATCATGTAACAGTGGTTGTAACTATCCTCTTACTATCCTTGTAGTTGATTAAGGGGGAAAGCTTATAGTTCTATCCTGTGCTCGAGAAGGTCCCTCAGCGTTCTGGGCAAAATCCATTCACTGCCGCTGAGGACGATTCTCTGCTTGCGGCTTTTACAACAATTCATGTGGTACATGGATTACGCCAACAAGTCCCACACATCACAGGTACTTGATAACCCATTCCGTTCTGCTTCAAGAACCTATCCATACGGATTATCATATCACCCGGATAAATCATACAATCAAAGATATCACCCGACTATATCACATGATTGAATATATCACTCAGATATATCACATAATCGCAGTTAGTACATAATCGAAACCAACAGTTGTCTACCTCGCCATATTCATTGAATCTTTCTTTATTGGAATGCATTCCTGATAACCACGACTGCTCCCAGCAAATCGTTACTGGTTCATGAAGGAATAGCCAATCCAACAATACATGGAAGGTAACAAATTCCAACTCAACTGCAATCACACAATCCACACACTATTGTTGACATGAATGACAATCAAATGACCATACCACTCATGGTCATTCTGGCACTATGACTCTACAATCGGACCCAAAAGAATTGCCATAGCATATAGCAGTGCCAATGATACCTTCACAATACTGTAATCGTCAAAAATGTATTTTATTTAGAGAAACATTATTATTAGTATCATAAGAGACATCAACTTATTATGCCATGATTCTCCCAAAATATATATCAGTATCCAATAGCATCTTACTACTCAAAGTGATTATCTATTTTCTATCTTAGAATACCATAATGTCATAATGCAACTTACCATCCATATTATTAGAAGATGTCACTACTCACTAATAAGTTAGTTTATAGAGTTTAATACTAGTAGCCACTATCGAGATGCTTGATATTATGTGATCACGATTTTCTTTAGCAAATAAATATTAAGCAGCACATGATATAAATCAACAACCCAAATCGACTGCAAGCATACGATGTCAAGTTTTAATATAGTGATTCATAAGTACGAGTGTCGAACCTTGGACTAACAAGCAAGTACCAAATAAGATTTCCTTAAACTATATTTTACCTACGATAATTAATTAATAAGTTAACTAATAACTAAATTAAACTACTCTAATCCAACCAAAACAATCGATGATCAGGAGAAAAGTCCACAAGAAATAATTATCAAGACAATGATTCACATAACCAATCCCTTACAATTCTTTTCTCCATACATCTCTAAGGTGCAGGGTTTTTCGAATTTATGCAATATACTCTATCGAGCTATATCAAACCTAACATCAAATTGCAACAAGTAACTTTCGTTCAGTTAATTAACAATTCGATATTGAATGAAACTTTATGAAAACCACTAACTTTAGATTAAATAACCTAAAGCTATCACTCGTATGTGATTTAACTTTCGATCTAATCTTAAACACACATCATGAATTACTATGTCCTATTATAATTTTATCTTTCGATTTCAATTATAATAACTAGAATCATCCAAATGTGGCCAAATCTTCAAAAGAATTAAGAACAATAAAACATGCACATAGAAGATGTAGGAATTCAATCACACTCAATCATAAAAAAAACACAACAAATTAAATATTCATTCAAAACTAAAATAGAAAAGTAAGAGCAAACTCCCAAGTTGACTTCTTTCGTTGATTCTTGATCCTTCCCTTGCTTCATTCTCGATCCTGCTCCTCGATTATCTTGTTGGCTTGTTCCAAAATCCTACGATGTTTTTGTGGTGAAGGTGGATAATGGTGGATGATGGTATGATGGATGCTACTCACTAGGTCTAAAAATCTCCATCCCAAGTCAGATTTTCGTGCCTATATTTATAGAGGAATGAATTCATGAACTTCCTTATTGGACACAAACTCTGTAAGGAATTTATTTTTCAGAAAACTCTTCCGGGCGATCGATCGAGCAGATGGGGCGATCGATCAAGACAAATTTTTGGTGGTGCCGATCGATCGAGATGGTTGGCCGATCAATCGAGCCATGATCGAGCAAATGTGACGATCGTTCGAGACAATTTTTTGGCTCATTTCCTCTACTTTTATGCATTTCAACATTGATTCCTGAAACATACAAATATATACCAAAAAGCGAAAAATCATCCAGGAATCAATACGTAAATCATTAGAAAATCACGTCTAAATAAGTGTAAAAATGACCATTATCAACTCTCCCAAACTTATCACTTGATCGTCCTTGATTAAGCATTAAAATCACAAGGTAGAGTTCATTCTCAATACTTGGAACAAATTATTTCATGACTTGCATTATTCTCAGAAATCTCACATCACACATTCAAAAGTAGAACAAGACATGTTTTCTCCTATGTCAAGCAACACATCTCAAAATCGGAACGTGTGTGTGCGCTTCAATCTCAAGTTTCATGCACATATTCAAGACCAAATCATGTTAATCAACTCAAAGTCGAGATTATCATCAAGCATCCCATAGGCCTATTTTCAAACAACTTCTCCACTAATGACAATTACTCCCTAAACTTTGATCAAAAAGTCTTTTTAAGCTTGTAATGTTAGGCCTTTGGTGTCGGTTTCAAAGAAAATATATGATATCACAAAAAAGAGAGTATATCATGTAAATTTACTTTTGTGTAGCACATATTGAGCTTCTCTTCTTTTTTCTAGCCCTGGCCACTTGGGTCTTATTTATATACTTTTTTCTCAAGGCTCTTTCTTCACATCTTTTCTTTTCTCATTCATCAATCTTATTCCATAAGCTCATTAAGATGTAACAATGCACGTTCGTCGAATGAAATTCATTATACTCCCTTAGGGTCATGACAATTTTTTTCATTTAGGCTTGCAAGGGTAGGAATAACGAGTTTAAATAAGAATGTCGAATGGGGGTCTAATTAAATGCTAAGCATACACCATTCTTTTTCAATTAGGCTCAAATTAGGACACTAGATATTAATATAAATCATGGTAGGCTTGAAAGGCTCAAACGTGTAAAAGTTCTCCTAGATCATTTCCAAGTCAAGTTTGTAACTATAAAATTTCACCTCATATTGTCATCATCAAATAGGTTCTAGGATAACTCTAAGATGCTCAAAATAAATCATCGAGTTTACAATAATTATCACTATTCACCATACAATCCACAAGATCGTGACTCAATGTGCTCAATATATTCCTCATTCTTGACATGCTAACTCAAAACAGGATATTCATGTACAAGTCCAACAATCATCAAAATTCAAGTCCATATGCATAGTGAGATCAACATCCTCATTGAATAATCACTACTATAATTCATTTTTTTCGCAAGTTTGAACTCATAATTTTTTGTTTGTTAGCTCAAATTAATAGGACAATTCTAGTGTCAATTAGGCACACAGTATGCAGATTAAGCAAGTAAAACATACAAGCAACTCCCCCAAACTTAAATCAAACATTGTCCTCAATGTTTAAAAGAATCAAAAGGGAAAAAGTAAACTCCCCTGATCAAGACGCTTGCATGAGGGTTGAGGAAGATTGGCTCCTTAAAGCTCCGCTGCTGCAGGGATTTCTCACTCCAACTGAGTACCTAGCACGAGAAGAAAGCAAATAATAAAATAGTCGACTCGAGAGATAATAAAAGCTAAAACAAAAACTGAAAATCAAATAAACTAAATAACAAAAGGATATGCTTGGGTTGCCTCCTAAGAAGCGCTGATTTCTAGTCGTTGACTTGACCATCAGAAGCAACCATCAAAGAGCGGCTGTCGCCCATAGTAAGTATCGTATGATAACACGAATGTGTCTTCATTCAGTATGCCCTCAAGATTGGCATGAATTTAACAGTGTAAGATCGTCTCTTCAACAACATTGTTTGATTGGTAGGTATGGGAGAATGATTCTTGACTTGGCTTCATATATTGGAGGATGTAGTATGGTGATGTTGACACCAATGGAAAAAAAAGGATCCACATATGACATAGAACATGTCACCATCGATGGGTGCATATCAAAGTTCTCGAAAATCTCCTCCTCCAACATCACTCTTGGCTCGTCTTCCCATATGATCTCCTCGGTTGACTTTTCCACTATAGGCTCAATCACTTCAAGTGGCTCAACTTCCCTTGACTTTTCCACATGAGTAGGATCAATCCCGAAAACTTGATTAGTTGAGTGATCATCATCATGTACCCCAACTCGATTCATCGCCTCTTGATTGTAGCCCTCGTCTCTTCCTCTTGGCAGTTAGTTGAAATTGTTTCCATAAGGACCGATATTTGCTGCTCCAGGTGACGCATAGAGTTGGTTTGGAACTCCAAATTGTTCTCAGTTGATGCCATGAATCTTATTAAGGTATCCTCTAACTAAGTCGTGACGACTGCAGAACTATCTCTCCTCTCTTCGTGATGTTCAAATGGTTGGGGCGTACATTAGGGTAGTGAGGCTTCGGTGGGTATTGGTGACTCCAACCTTGTAGTGAAGGATCATAATACAGTGGTAATCGAAGCCATCCATATCATTGAATAGGTGCAACACATGATAAGTGTCGTTTTTATACTTATTTAGATGTGATTTTCTAATGGTTTTAATATTGATTCCTGGATGATTTTACGTTTTTTGGTATAGATTTGTATATTTCAGGAATCAATATTGAAATACATAAAAGTAGAGGAAATGAGCTAAAAAGATGAAAAATGACTCAAATGAGCTTATATGGTGAATCAATGACTCTTTTAAGAGTTATACAAGGTCACTTCCTTTTCCTTCCCCTCATCTATAAATACAAGACTTTGCAACCTATGAATAATCTCCATCATGCCATCCTCAATATCACCATCATCCACCTCCATCCTTCAACCCATCATAGGAATTGGAACAAGCCAACAAGATAATCGAGGAGCACGATCGAGAAAGAAGCGACTGAAGGATCGAGAATTAACGAACGAAGTCGACTTGGGAGTTTGATTTTACTTTTCTATTCTAGTTGTGAATGAATATTGGTTTTATTGTGTTATGATGATTGAGAGATATACTAAACATAGTTTTTCCTATTGATATTTTGATTGAATTCATACATCTTTTATGTCCATGTTTTATTGTTCTTCATGTTTTTGAAGGTTTGATCCCCTTTGAATGATAATTTATTATATTGAGATCGAAAGATAAAATTATAATACGATATAGTGTGTTAAAGATTAGATCGAAAGATAAACTCACATACGAGTGATAGCTTTAGGTTATTTAACCTAAGGTTAGTGGTCTTCATAAAGGTTCATTCAATATCGAATTGTTAATTAAGTGAACGAGAGTTACTTGTTGCAATTTGATGTTAGATTTAATATAGCTCGAGAGAGTATATTGAATAAATACGGAAAACCCTTCACCTTAGAGATGTATGGAGACAAGAATTGTAATGATTGAGTTAGGTGAATCATTGTCTTGATAATTCTTTCTTGTGGAATTTTCTCGTGATCGTCGATTGTTTTGGTTGGATTAGAGTAGTTTAATCCAGTTATTAGTTAATTTATTAATTAATTATCGTAGGTTAAATCTGTTAGGAATCACATCAAGCAATACGCAGCGGAAATTAAAATTAGGATTCCTACCATGGACCTATATAAAGTAATCATACCGAGATTGATAAGAATCATACCCTTGTAGCGTGTTTGTAGCAGAATCCTCGTTGCAAGACTACGAGTCACGAACAAAGATTTGCACCTTCGTCTCTACGGTATCCACACGATCAAATCGAAAAGGGGGGTTCAAGAACAAGTTGCTAGACTCGTTCTTAAACCAAAACAAGACTCACGGTTCTTAACCGATCAACGACGATCGTTCCTACCACCACTATTCACGGCGGCGGCGTGAAGATGGAGGATGAGAGGAGGCGGCGGCCGAGAGGAGTTTATGTGGGTGGCTATTAGGTTTTTTTTAATTAACACTTAATTTAAACCTTGTTAGCATATTATATTTTATATTAGATTTAATTAAAGGCTTTCAAAAAGCCTCATTGGCCCAAACCCAATATCTTAATTAAATTCATATATCTAATATTTATAATTAAGACTCTTTTTAATTAATTAATTCATCCAATGAATTATATCTCCCTTTATCGATTAATCTTTTGTGTGACCCGATAGGATCTTGCAATGTTGGCAGTGACATAAAATCTAATTTTATGTCACAAGCAATGAGCGGTATCTAGCAACACATCAAGGCTACCCAAATTATAAGAATGTCATTGACTCGACATAACCTACGGACTGTGATAATATTAACCATGTAACTTAATCCCTTTGTCCAATGTGTTTAGATTGAACACGAGTCATGGAATAGTCATACTCGTATATTCAATCTTTTATTTCTTGATCCCCAAGTAGAACTAGAATAAACGAATAAGCTCGATATCACATATCGACTCATTCGAGCATGACCATGCATTTTAGTCTTACTTGATCAAGGGCCTAAACACTTCTCCTGTTATATAGGAGGGACAAATCCTTTCTTGATCTCTCAACATCCCTCTACATAATTCGTGGTGTATCCAATAATTGTCTTTATATTTTACCCTGTTACAGGTAATGTTTGACAATATCAAGATACATGACTCCTTATGTTGGGATCTCTGGTGATCTCAAGTCGTAAGGATTACATACATTATTATCACTATGAGAATTGCTTATGACGTTCATATAACTATCCATGTAGCATTCTTATGGTGGGTCTGTCCAGTACATCGTTCTCTAACATGCACCCATGTGTTGATTTGATATCTCATATTTATGAACAATTCATCAATCAAAACATACTAGTCTCAATGCATTATCATTATCCCGATTCATGATAATACTTGACTATGGACAATCTTTAAGAACAATACGATATAATTCTAAGGACATTAACTTATATATTAGTTCATGTTACACAGATACTCGAATAATATATAATAATGAATTGCCATTAACAAAATCATAATACATTGTATGTCATAAACAATCATCTAATGAGTTGTCTCAGGGCATATCCCAACAAATCTCCCACTTGCACTAAGACCAATCAGACATATACTTAATGCCTAGAGATCTAGTATGACGATCATGCTTCTGTTGTGATAGTGGCTTCGTCAGTGGGTCAGATACATTATCACCAGTTGGTACTTTGCATATTTTTACATCTCCTCTTTCAATGATTTCTCGAATGAATGAAAGCGCCGAAGTATGTGCTTGGATCTTTGGTGAGATCTAGGTTCCTTAGCCAATGCGATGGCTCCATTGTTGTCACAATAGAGTTCAATCGGATCTAGTATGCTAGGCATCACCCCAAGTTCAGAAATGAACTTCTTGATCCAAACAGCTTCCTTCGCTGCATCTGAGGCAGCAATGTATTCTGCTTCAGTTGTAGAATCAGCTACTGTCTCTTGCTTTAAACTCTTCCAGCTTACATCACCTCTATTTACGCAAAACACATATCCTGACTGCGATCAGAAATCATTTTTGTCGGTTTGGAAGCTTGCATCAGTGTAACCTATTACATTGAGCTCTTCCTCACCTCCATAAATCAAGAATGTATCCTTAGTTCTTCTCAAGTACTTCAGAATATTTTTGAAAGAAATCCAGTGACATTCACCTGGATCAACTTGATATCTGCTCGTCATGCTCAGGGCATACGAGACATCGAGAAGAGTACATATCATGGCATATATGATAGATCCAATAGCTGACGCATATGGAATCTTACTCATGTGTTGTCTCTCAACTGGTGTTGAAGGACACTGAACCTTCGAGAGATGTATCCCATGTGTCATAGGCACGAATCCTTTGTTTGATTCTTGCATGCTAAACCGTTTTAGCACTTTGTCTATGTATGTACTTTGACTTAGGCCAAGTAATCTTCTTGATCTATCTCTATAGATCTCGATACCTAATACATAGGTGGCTTCACCCAAGTCTTTCATAGAAAAGCAATTCCCTAGCCAAATCTTTACGGATTATAAGGCAGGGATATCATTCCCAATGAGAAGTATGTCATCTACATACAATATTAGGAAAATAATTATGCTCCCACTGACCTTCTTGTAGACACAAGGTTCATCTACGTTTTTTATGAAACCAAACTCTTTGACTGCATAATCAAAACGAAGATTCCAACTCCGAGAAGCTTGCTTCAATCCATAAATGGATCGTTGTAGCTTGCATATCTTTCCAGCATCCTTTGGATCGACAAAACCCTCAGGTAATGTCATGTACACATCCTCAAGTAATTTTCCATTAAGGAAAGCTGTTTTGACATCCATCTGCCAGATTTCATAATCATGAAATACAGCTATTGCAAGTAAGATCCTAATGGATTTAACCATGGCAACCGGTGAAAAAGTTTCATCATAGTCAATACCATGAATTTGTTTGAAACCTTTAGCAACCAGTCGACCTTTAAAGGTTTGCACATTACCATCAATGTCGGTCTTTTTCTTGAAAATCCATTTGCACCCTATGGGTCTTACCCCTTCAGGCGGGTCAACCAAAGTCCATACTTGGTTTGCATACATGGAATCCATCTCAGATTTCATGGCCTATTGCCATTTCTCAGAATCAGGGCCCATTATAGCTTCTTGATAAGATGACGGCTCATCTTCATCAATAAGTAGTAAGTCACCTTGTTGAGTCACTAGAAATCCATATCTCTGTGGCTCACGGTGTTCTCTTACAGACCTACGCTGGGCTTGTGTCTCTTGAGCAGGCATTTTATCCACAACAGCTTGTGGTGTCTGCTCTGTTTCCATCTCAATATCATGTTCAATGTTTTCTTGTGGTTGAACTTCACTAAGTTCTATTTGTCTCCCACTGGTTTTTCTCGAAATAAATTCTCTTTCAAGAAAGACACCAGTCCGAGCAACAACTATTTTGTTCTCGGTGGGATAATAGAAATAGTATCCTTTCGTTTCCTTAGGATACCCCACAAATAAACACTTATCAGATTTGGGTCCAAGTTTATTGGAGGCGTGACGTCTCACATAAGCCTCACAACCCCAAATCTTCATAAAAGACATACTATGACGCTTCTTAGTCCATATCTCATATGGTGTCTTTTCTACTGATTTAGATGGAACACGATTCAGTATAAATATTGTTGTTACTAAAGCATGTCCCCAAAGGAAGTCGGAAGATCTGCATGACTCATCATTGATCGAACCATGTCCAACAAAGTTCGATTCCTCCTTTCGGATACACCATTCGATTGTGGAGTATACGGAGGTGTGAGTTGTGGGACTATCCCACACTCCTTTAGATAATCATGAAACTCTTGGCTTAGGTATTCTCCTCCTCGATCTGATCGGAGGATTTTGATACTTTTGCCAAGTTGGTTTTGTACTTCATTCTTGAAATCTTTGAACCTTTCAAAGGTTTCATGTTTATGTTTCATTAGGTACACATACCCATATCTACTGAAGTCATCAGTAAACGTAACAAAGTACTGAAAATCACCTCTAGCATGTGTGCTTATTAGTCCACATACATCACTATGTATGAGACTCAATAAATCATTCGTCCTTTCAACATGTCCCTTGAAAGGGGCTTTAGTCATCTTGCCCATTAAACAAGATTCACATGTTTCATATGATTCAAAATCAAATGAATCTAATACTCCATCCTTATGAAGTTTTGATATGCGATTCTCGTTTATATGGCCCGAGCGACAATGCCAGAGATAAGTTGGATTAGAATCATTATTCTTAATCCTTTTAGTATTTATGTTATAGACAGGCATATCAAGATTTAATACATAAAGACCATTAATCAATTGTGCACTAGCATAAAACATATCATTCAAATAAATGGAGCAACACTTGTCCTTTATAATAAATTAAAAACCAATCTTGTCCAAATAAGAAATTGAAATTATGTTTCTAGTAATAGATGGCACAAAATAACAGTCTTGTAAATCTAATAATAAACCAGAAGGCAAAGTTAAAGAGTAATCTCTTATAGCTAATGCGGCAACTATTGCCCCATTTCCCACTCGGAGATCAACCTCGCATTTCGCCAACATCCTACTCCTTTTGAGATCATGCACATTAACATAAATATGAGAACCACATCTAGTATCTAATACCCATGATGAAGAAGTAGATAAATTGACTTCTATAACAAAAATACCTGAAGTGGAAGTCACACTTCCCTTTGTCTTCTTAAGATCTACCAGATATAATTTGCAGTTCCTCTTCCAATGACCGGTCTCACCGCAATGGAAGCAGTTCCCTTCCTTAACCACTCCTCCCTTTGGCTTGAGTGCAGAAGCATGAGGCTTAGATTAACAAAGACTTTCTTGTTCTTCTTAAAGCCTTTTGCTTTAGCCTTTCCCTTGCTCTTATTCACAATAAGAACATTAGTGGGCTTAGACTTCTTTGAGTTTGCTTCATATGTTCTCAACATACCAAGTAATTGCGGTAGAGTCTTTTCGATTTCAATCATATTGTAATTCAAGACAAATTGACTGTAGCTATCAGGCAACAATTGCAAGATTACGTCAGTGACCAACTCTTGGTCCAATGGAAAACCCAGCTTCTCAAGATTCTCAATATACCCAATCATCTTGTGAGGGCCCAATCCTAATCATGTGATTAATGATCACACTATGATAATTATAGCGTAAACAGCGGAAGATTTGTTTAACATTTATTAACAAGTGGCCAAAAAATTTCGATTATCTGGTATGTAAAGATGCGCCTCTGAGTTGTGAACACAGTGGTAGGTCGTTATCGTCGTTAGGTGGTCGGACGGCGGCGAACGGTGCGTATAAGTACACGGTGGTCGGTGAATCGCGCGAGCAGTGTGTGTTTTCGCACCTTTTAGTAGGTGTCCGTGATCTGTGTGTGTTTTACACATTTTACTGTGTGTTTTACGTCCTATACCGATATATATTAATTCCCGACCAATTATGAACATCAAGATGTCACCGGTGTACTGGTGCATGTATATTACATATACAATTCACACCTGACTTCGTGTTCTTATTTGAATCACAAAAATTAAATCTTTTGATTTAATGCAAATTTTATATTTATTAAATCATGTTAATAAAATTTCGGTGTTAATCCGAATATTCCAAAAATATATTTGTCATTTACCATGTTCTGACCCGACTGTCAATTGACATGTACAAGGTCAATTTCCACTCTCATTAATTATATTATATTCTCATTACTTAATTTCTAACTAATTAACAAATTAATATACAAATTGCTCTTAATCTCATTATCAAATATCGGGACATCACATTTACAAATGTTAAGTACGATATCAAGCTGTTATCAAAGATAATATTCCTCATGTTTATTCTCAACCACATGATTAAAATAAGATAAATCACATAATTGTTGAGAAGCTAAACCTGATTTTCGATAATATGGTACGAGGGCCTTACATTTCTCCTCCACTTAAAGTATTTCGTCCTCGAAATATCACAAGTGCAGATCATAAATCATTCACCAATTACAGTACATGTCGATACTATAATCGGAAAACATTAACTTCATAAACTCAATTATGTTGCATTAAGCTGAATCAAAATCAATGAATAATGCATTGAATCTCGAGGGACGAGTATATTTTATTTATCTAAAATGGTAATAAGAAACCATCTTTGCAATTTAGAACACCAAATTAATTATTCAGTGCAGAACGTTGAATAATTAAATTCAACATCATCAGATTGAAGAATACTTATCAAGTCATGTTCGTAATTCATCAATGTTGAAGTACGAAACACATACAATCAATATAAAATACTAATATGTCAATTAATATGAAATATTCACAAAACTCAACATACCTTTAATATGAGATATTTTTGAAAATGATTAGATCACCCTGTTGCCATTTTCAGAAGCGTCCACTCTTATTCTTATAACTAGCTTACTGATTCTGGGCAGCTTTCCATCCTTTGAGCATCCACCGAATCTTATAGCATTGTCTTAAGGATTCGAATAATATATATACAACATATAGTCAAACATATACTCAACTCAAATGTATTCTGAAATGAATACCAGAATTTCAAAATAAAACCAAACTTTTACTTAGACATAATCGAGAAAATAAAATACTCTCGACAATCTTCATTACGTTAAATAGTATTCGCAGTGTGATTGCCAGTCTACAAATACTATGTGGTCCTTGCAATCTAGAATATCCGTTTTTGTATTCTACAACGTTGCCAATTTTTGAAAATAATCTCTGGGTACGAAACAAATAAACTCAAGACAAATGCTTGTAACAATCTTGGTCCATTTTTAATGTATAAACAATCCATTTATTTATATATATACCATACATATAAAAAATAAGTATATTACAAATTTAGAGTCTCATGGACAATCAATTGACCGTGTCATTTAAATAAAATATAAAATCAGATATATATCACAAAGATAATAATTCTTCGGATTCCATAATTAAAGTACTATCCAAATCCGAAACAAAGAAAATCGTCATTCTTTGAACACGAGATCCATACACATACGTGCATAGGTCCATGTCAGTTCCGAGTATAAAACAAATAAAATGTGCTAAAATATTGGATCTATACCACATCCGGGCATGATCAACTATGTCATCATTGATTTAATTCTTTGCACAGAATCCAGATCACGTCAGTACATATGTACATTCTTTCTTTAATAAGAACGTGTCACACATCTGTGCTGCATCTGTATTACAACCAATTACTCATAATTTACTTTTTATTAATCGAATTATGAAATAACATAAACATAAAGGAATTTCAGCTTGGACAACCAGACTATAAAATTCCACACACATATTAAGCGAAGAAATCAAACTACATCGTGAAAGTGATCATCAGTAGTTTCGATCATTCACCGGATAATCATATTATTATCATAACAACAATAACATCTCATAAGGAAAGGAATCGACTTTCCTTAAAAACAATTAGTACTCAACCAGATATCATTTGATTAGAGAAAATAACATCCCCCACTTAAAATATAAAGTGGGTGGATAAAATAAATTACCAAGACCAATTTTTCCATTTATATCTCCTTATGATATCTCTGTAGCTGATAGGTAAGCATTTGATGACTTTTACATACCCATCTTTAGAAATTATCAGGTATAGGAGACAAATTATGACAAAACACTCAATGCACATTTTGCAACAGATAACTTGTTGCAATTCAATATTCAATTTCATTTCAAATACAACAAAAATACATGAAAAATTATTCGAAGGATAAAATCCCCAAGAATATTTCCAAAATTTCAAAATCTATATCATACCTAGTCGTATCTTCAAAACATATAACAATGTTTTTATACGACGCGTTCATCCCTTTACTATATGTAACAATGTTAAACCCCACCTGTCATCATCTTATCAAAGCACTGTCTCACACTTTCCAGCATTCTCAGTGCCGAAAATGTAGGTGGCTCAATCAAATCCAAGGACATTACATCACAACAAATCTCTCGTTCGACATTGTTACTTCCAATAAGTTTAGGAGCATTTACATTGCTCTAACCACATCCATTACATCCAAGTAATATAGAATGAATACCATAAGCGATACACATACTATACATTAATTTAGTCAAACAAAGTCAAAAATCATTCAGCAGTTCATTGATAGTAGGTCTCAGAGTACTTACTCTTTCCCTACCTCATGCAGCCACATATAACAGTTTATTCACAACTCATGTAACATCATACCAAGGCAAGCCAAGCCAAGTAAGAGCAAACAAGTCAAATAATTCAAACACAAGCGCACACATTTATTTGTGCCTATTCAAGTGTACACAAGACTCAAAAGTTGAGCATTCCCAGTTATGCTCTGATACCATACTGTGAGGGCCCAATCCTAATCATGTGATTAATGATCACACGATGATAATTATATCGTAAACAGCGGAAGATTTGTTTAACATTTATTAACAAGTGGCCCAAAAATTTTGATTATCTGGTATGTAAAGATGCGCCTCTGAGTTGTGAACACGGTGGTAGGTCGTTCTCGTCGTTAGGTGGTCGGACGGCGGCGAACGGTGCGGATAAGTACACGGTGGTCGTTGAATTGCGCGAGCAGTGTGTGTTTTCGCACCTTTTAGTAGGTGTCCGTGATCTGTGTGTGTTTTACACGTTTTACTGTGTGTTTTACGTCCTATACCGATATATATTAATTCCCGACCAATTATGAACATCGGGATGTCACCGGTGTACTAGTGCATGTATATTACATATACAATTCACACCTGACTTCGTGTTCTTATTTGAATCACAAAAATTAAATCTTTTGATTTAATGCAAATTTTATATTTATTAAATCATGTTAATAAAATTTCGGTGTTAATCCGAATATTCCAAAAATATATTTGTCATTTACCATGTTCTGACCCGACTGTCAATTGACATGTACAAGGTCAATTTCCACTCTCATTAATTATATTATATTCTCATTACTTAATTTCTAACTAATTAACAAATTAATGTACAAATTGCTCTTAATTCTCATTATCAAATATCGGGACATCACATTTACAAATGTTAAGTACGATATCAAGCTGTTATCAAAGATAATATTCCTCATGTTTATTCTCAATCACATGATTAACATAAGATAAATCACATAATTGTTGAGAAGCTAAACCTGATTTTCGATAATATGGTACGAGGGCCTTACACATCTTCAGTACATGAGTTCCAACAAGGCTTCCTTCTACCATTCTGCACTGGAATAAGGCTCTAGAGACGTCATACCTCTCTTGTCTAGCTTGTTGTTGGTAGAGTTGCTTTAAGTGCTCGATCATATCGAACGCCTCCATTTCCTCATGTTGCTTCTGAAGCTCAGAGTTCATGGTGGCAAGCATAAGGCAACCAACATCAAGTGCGTCATTCTGATGCTTCTTGTAAGCATCCTTATCGGTTTTAGCAGCCGTTACGGGAGGTTCCTCAGCAGGTAAGGGTTCCCTAGGACATATTGTTTTTTCTCTTGTTTGAGGACAATCCTCAAATTCCTATACCAGTCTAAGAAGTTAGTCCCATTCAGTTTGTCCTTCTCAAGGACCGATCGCAATGATAGTGTGCTAGTTACGTTGTTTGATGCCATGGATATCTACAATATAAATAGTTTATGATTTAATCATTTAATAAGGTCTTATATTAAATGGCACTCCCACTATTTTGTTTAAAAATATCAACCCTCGAAACCTTAGTGGGCCAAGATCCATATTTCACCTAATCCTGAGTTAGATTTGGCTAATCACCCAAGACTCGGTTATTTAGGTAGACAACACTTTGTCAATTACATCACATGTAATTCTTGGATGGTTGGACGAACAACACTTTGTTCAAATTCATCTAATGAACTATTATCCAACCCCATGCCTCTAGGTTCCCAATCCTATTGAGATAACCTAGTTAAGTCATACCCAATATAAAGTAAAATGGATATCACTTTTATCCTTTCGCGCCTTACCAAGATTGTCACGGTGCTTTGCTTTGGCAAACCTACACATGTGCAATCAAAGTCTTGACGAGTACTTTTAATTTTGGAAGGCATCTAAAACTTAATATTATTAGAGGGATTTATTGATCTCATGATTTTATTAATATTGAAAATATGTCTGGTACATATATAAATATATACATATCTACATATATGTATATCAAGCATCAATATTAAATAAAACGATAAACATGCATCGCATACATCAACATAAAATAAATGTGACATGGTTATAGCCCCTACTAAAGATTTTCTCAAGCCAATGAGAAAATTCTAAAAGGTCAACCTAAGGTAACTTCTCCAAGCACCTCTTTAGCTCCCTTTTGTGAATGGCCTCCTCATCCCGGCACCTTGGTCCATCTTCATTGATCTCCATCAACAAACTATACTATATAACAATTACATGATATAGAGAATTCCTCGAGTGACATTCGAGGGGAACATAGGGGAGGGATAACATTTAAGAAAAATAGAGAAGGCACGACAAGCAGGCCGTATTAAATTACAAACATTCACAAAATCCTATCTAATAGGTCATAGGGCTATAACCATGCACCATGCTCAAACAACACATAAGACATGCTATAACAATTAATGAATTAAATTCTAAACATTTTAAAATTTTTAATTCCAATTAAAACTGTAAAATAAAATTTTATGAAATTATCGTACGCCCGAGACATCACATGCCACGGATACTTGGTGTGTCTCAAGTCATGGACTTGCTAACCCTAGCAAGCCCACGGTTGCAGCCATGTTTCGGACTAAAGGTTCGAAAACCCTAGCCTAACCCACGACCCAACCATGCACGAGACTAGGGTTCGAAACCCTAGCCATGTCGGCGGCGGCTTGGAGCTCATTGAGCCAAAAGGGTTCAAAACCCTAGCCACAAGACGGCGGCGGCCGAGAGCCATGGAGCCTAGGGTTCAAAACCCTAGCCCAACGGCGGCGGCTCGGCCCATGCTCGAGCCAAGGGTCCGAGACCCTAGCTTGCATGCGGCGGCCGTGTGGTTCTCGCGAGCCAATGGCTCGGTTTTTAGCATGTATTCTCCTATACTTCGATCCATCAATTATATCACATATAATATTGCGATAATTTCCACAAAATCGATTAATACATATCATATATGAATCATACAGTTTTAAAGCATGCAAAAGATTCAAAACATGATTAAACAATTAATCCCATAAATCCGATATGAGCTTTGTACACGGCTCTGATACCACTATTAGGAATCCCATCAAGCAATACGCAGCGGAAATTAAAATTAGGATTCCTACCATGGACCTATACAAAGTAATCATACCGAGATTGATAAGAATCATACCCTTGTAGCGTGTGTGTAGCAGAATCCTCGTTGCAAGACTATGAGTCACGAACAAAGATTTGCACCTTCGTCTCTACGGTATCCACACGATCAAATCGAAAAGGGGGTTCAAGAACAATGTTTGGGGGAGTGGCTTGCATCTTTAACTTGTTTAATCTGCATGCTATGTGTTGAATTGACACTTGAATCGTTCGATTATTATGACCTAATTTTTTTTATGATTTCAAACTTGAGAAAAGAATGAATTATAGCAGTGGCTTTTATTCAATGAGGATATTAATCTCACTATGCATATAGACACAACTTTAAATGATTGTTGGACTTGTACATGAATATCATGTTTTGAGTTAGCATGCCAAGAATGAGGAATATATTGAGCACATTGAGTCATGATCTTGTGGATTGCATGTTGAATAGTGATAATTATTGTGAACTCGATGATTTGTTTTGAGCATCTTAGAGTTATCCTAGAACCTATTTGATGATGACACTTGAGGCAAAAATTTATAGTTACAAACTTGACTTTGAAATGATCTAGGCGATCTTTGGAACGTTTGAGCCTTTCAAGCCTACCTTGTCAATATCATTCCATAGTGTCCATTTTGAGCTCTATTGAAAGAAAAAAAAAAAAGAATGGTATATGCATTGCATATATAGACCCCTATTCAACTTTCATTGGTAAACTCATTATACCAACCTTTATGAGCCTAAATTGAAAATTTATCCTTACCATAAGGGAGTATAATGAATTTCATTCGATGCACGTGAATTCTTATATATTGATGAGCTTATTGAAAAAGATTGATGAATGAGAAAAAGAGAAAAAGAAAAGATGTAAAGAAAGAATCTTGAGAAAAGTATATAAATAAGACCCAAAGTGGCCAAGGCTAGAAAAAAATAAGAGAAGCTCAATATGTGCTAAAAAAGTGAACTTTACATGGTACTCTCTTCTTTGTGCTTGGCCTACCTTTTTTTTTTAAACTGACACCAAAGTCCTAACATTACAAGCTTAAAAGACCTTTTGATCCAAGTCTAGCGACTAACTATAATTAGTTGAGAAGTTGTTTAAAATTTAGGCTTATGAGGTGCTTAGCGATAATCTCGCATTTGATTTGATTATTATCATTTGATCTTGAAGATGTGTATGAAACTTGAGATTGACAATAGCACACACGCACATTCCGATTTTGAGATGTATTGCTTGACTTATGAGAAATAATGTATTGTTCAACTTTTGTATGTATGTATGAGATTTCTGAGAATAATGAAATCGTGAAATAGTTTGTTTCATGTATCGAGACTGAACTCTACCTTGTAATTTTAATGTTTAATCGATGACGATCAAATGATAAGTTTGGGGGAGTTGATAAGTGTCATTTTTATACTTATTTAGATGTGATTTTCTAATGGTTTTAGTATTGAATCCTGGATGATTTTACGTTTTTTTTGTATAGGTTTGTATGTTTCAGGAATCAATGTTGAAATGCATAAAAGTAGAGGAAATGAGCTAAAAACGATGGAAAAGGACTCAAATGAGCTTATATGGTGAAGCAATGACTCTTTTAAGAGTATACAAGGTCACTTCATTTTCCTTCCCCTCATCTATAAATACAAGACTTTACAACCTAGGAATAGTCTACATCATACCTCCTCCATATCACCATCATCCACCTCCATCCTTCAACCCATCCTAGGAATTGGAACAAGCCAACAAGATAATCGAGGAGCACAATCGAGAAATAAGCGAGGGAAGGATCGAGAATCAACGAACGAAGTCGACTTGGGAGTTTGCTTTTACTTTCCTATTTTAGTTTTGAATGAATATTGGATTTATTGTATTTTTGATGATTGAGAGATATCTTAAACATAGTTTTTCCTATTGATATTGTGATTGAATTCATACATCTTCTATGTGCATGTTTTACTGTTCTTCACGCGTTTGAAGGATTGATACCCTTTGAATGATAATTTATTATAATTGAGATCGAAAGATAAAATTATAATACGATATAGTAATTCATGTCGTATGTTAAATATTAGATCAAAAGATAAAATCACATACGAGTGATAGCTTTATGTTATTTAATCTAAGGTTAGTAAAGGTTCATTCAATATCGAATTGTTAATTAAATGAACGAGAGTTACTTGTTGCAATTTGAGTTATTAGTTAATTTATTAATTAATTATCGTAGGTTAAATATAGTTTAAAGAAATCTTATTTGGTACTTGCTTGTTAGTCCAAGGTTCGACACTCGTACTTATAAATCACTATATAAAACTTGACATTGTATGCTTGCGGTCGATTTGTGTTGTTCATTCATATCATGCACCGCTTAATATTTATTTTCTAAAGAAAAGTGCGATCAACACACTGTCCTCATCTCTATCAACCATGGGACTCTCAGTCACCAGTGCTCCGCTGAATACCCATTCTCGTATATGTGCATCCAAACCTTTGAAGAAATATTGCAGAAGAGTATAGTTCGAAAAGTTATGATACCGAAATGTGTGCCAATTCATTGAATCCCCCCCCCCCCCCCCCCCCACGCTGCATAAAACGGTTCTGAATATTGTTGGGCAAAAATTTCTTGAAGACTTGTTGATGAAGCATCACAAGTACCTCGCAAGAAAAACAAAACAAAAACAAAATAAAATAAATTTTTTTTTCCGAAATATATAAACAAAAAATGGTTAAATTACAGTCAAAGAACCTCGTATGATATTACTAAAGTTAGTCCCTTTCAACGGGGCCAAAAACTTGATCTCGCTTTTCTTTAGCAAATAAATATTAAGTGGTGCATGATATAAATCAACAACACAGATCGACCGCAAGCGTACGGTGTCAAGTTTTAATATAGTGTTCGTAAATACGAGTGTCGAACCTTGGACCAACAAGCAAATACCAAATAAGATTTCCTTAAACTATATTAACCTACGATAATTAATTAATAAGTTAACTAATAACTAAATTAAACTACTCTAATCCAACCAAAACACTCGATGATCACGAGAAAAGTCCACAAGAAAGAATTATCAAGACAATGATTCACATAACCAATCCCTTACAATTATTTTCTCCATACATCTCTAAGGTGACGGGTTTTCCAAATTAATTAAATATACTCTATTTAGTTATGTTAAACCTAACATCAAATTGCAATAAGTAACTTTCATTCACTTAATTAACAATTCGATATTGAATGAAACTTTATGAAAACCACTAACTTTAGACTAAATAACATAAAGCTATCACTCGTATGTGATTTTATCTTTCGATCTAATCTTAAACACACGTCATGAATTACTATGTCCTATTATAATTTTATCTTTCGATCTCAATTATAATAACTAGAATCATCCAAATGTGGCCAAACCTTCAAAAAAATTAAGAACAATAAAACATGCACATAGAAGATGTAGGAATTCAATCATAATATGAAAGGAAAAACTATGTTGAAGATATCTCTCAATCATAAAAAACACAACAAATCCAATATTCATTCAAAACTAAAATAGAAAAGTAAGAGTAAACTCCCAAGTCAACTTCGTTCGTTGATTCTCGATCCTTCCCTTGCTTCATTCTCGATCGTGCTCCTCGATTATCTTGTTGGCTTTTTCCAAAATCCTAGGATGTTTTTGTGGTGAATGTGGATGATGGTGATATGGAGGATGGTATGATGGAGGCTACTCCCTAGGTCTAAAAATCTCCATCCCAAGTCTGATTTTCGTGCCTATATTTATAGAGGAAGGAAATCATGAACTTCCTTGTTGGAAACAAATTCTATTAGGAACTTATTTTTCAGAAAACTCTTTTGGGCGATCGATCGAGCAGATGGGGCGATCAACCAAGAAAAATTTCTGGTGACGCCGATCGATCGAGATGGTTGGCTGATCCATCGAAGCATGATTTAATTTTTTATTTTTTTCTTTTCTTTTCTGTCTTCAACGTGTTCGTTCGATTTGGTCATTTTCATCATTTTTGGCTCATTTCCTCTACTTTTATGCATTTCAACATTGATTCCTGAAACATACAAATATATACCAAAAAGCGTAAAATCGTCAAGGAAGCGTAAAATCGTCAAGGAATCAATACGAAAATCATTAGAAAATCACATCTAATAAGTGTAAAAACGACACTTATCATTATATTTTCGAATAAACTTATCTGACTTAAAAGCAATAAAACCTTTTATTGGATATAACATAGTTCCGATACAACATTACGACGTTCTATGATGAAAAAATATTGTTGACGGGACCTTATTTCTAAAATTTGTATCCATTGTGTATCACACCGTACACTTATTACCCTTACGTGACAACAAGTGTTGATCTCGGTAATTCACTATAATCCACAATGTACATTCTTTGTCATACCTTAGCTATTTGCTTATTTATTCAATTATTTCAAATTCACTTTAACCCATTGTGAATTAATCTAAAACTAGAGTTTAAATATTTTCCTTTTGGCAAAAACAATATTTCAATTTTCTGAGCGATCAAAAATAACTAAAAATTAGCAAAAGCATCAAAATACTAACAAACATTTTAATGTTCTCTCTATTCTTCATATCTTTCCTTTCATAAAGCCTAATTTCAAAACAAAAGATATACAAAAATTCGAAAATGCAACTATCTACATTACCCTAACATGATTTACTAACTTATGAGAATTTGAAGGGATTTTTACACTGAGGGAATATTTTCTGCATCCCAACATATCCAAATATTACTATAAGCACCAAAGAGTTTGATGAGCAAAAAGATTAAGAAATTTCAAGGAACTGACATTAGTACTTAAAAATTGAAACTTGGCAATTGACATCCAAATATGCAAATTAAATGTTTCTTCAAATATTGTAATTTCTAAAATTCATAATGACGAGATAACCTAAAGTGGTATTATTGATAATACAACGAGATGAATAAAATGTTAGGAAAAGTCTAAGGTTCCATACGCGTTGTATATATATATAAGTTTCAGGATTTTATGACTTCTATACCAAAATGCAAAGAAAATATCTTAAGCCATATCGAATTAGTACAAATTACAGGTATTGGAAGACTTAAAAGATGGATGAAACTTTGAATTCTATGAACTTAAAGTTGACGCATAGAAGAATTGAAGTTATATCTTAATAATGTCAAGAGTACTCTATGGATGAAGTCAACTCAAGGTACATTAATTAGTAAACTTAGAAACACGACTCTTCTTAATTTTATATTAATCACATGACTTATGGAATGCTTAGGATTTTTTGTCCCAATATATACGTTATATGATACTTCAAAGAATCATAATTAAGGTTGTAAGATAGGAAATGGTTGATTGCTAACTAGGAATCGGTTACAAAGCATATGAAATTTTAGTATTAATGATTATTTTACAACATATAAAATTCAATGCTCGGAATGTGATTAAATCAGAAAATGCATCCTAAGCGTAAAATTTTGAATTATTCTATCAACATAAATTAACATCCATTATCACTCATCGTAACCTAAGAATATTCAAATATTTCATTTTAGTTTGAACACGGCCTTAAGTTAATGAAGTCGATATTTGAAAAAAATAAAAAAGAAATCCAATATCTACAAAAGTGATCCCAAGCTATATTATCGAAACTCTTAATGATTCTATGAATATATCTACCCGAAAACAAACAAAAAAATTCAAATATATTATCATAACATGTAAGAGTAGATAACCGTACGCGGTCATGTAGACCCATAAAAGCATGTGAGCATGTAGACAGGTGAAAGCATATGAACACGTCAACACGTAGGCATGTTAAAGCAAATAAACACATAAATTCAGGCACCCATGCATAAAAATCCTATGTCGCTCGATTCAAGCCTAACTCACTAATCTAAATCCAAAATTTCTCCCAATGATTCAAACCATAAGCTCTGATACCACAATGTAGGACCATTGATTTCACACTAACGAATATACATGCGGAAGTGATTTAGTTAGCCATGTTATATTTTAAGAACATGTTTGTTTCTATGCAATGAGCCCATCCTAGCGGTAATTTGTTTTCCCTAGAATCCATACAATCAATTAAGAATAATGAAAACGTAATTAATAAAAATAAACATTGATTATCTAATTCGCAAATAAAGTAAAGCATAATAATATCAATGCACAGAGACAAGCCCTCTGGTATAGCATAAAATAAAATAAACGAAGTCTCAAATCTTGAAACTCCAACCAAGGCCCTAAAATCAAACATACGAACGAAAGTCCAAAACTTAATATTTAAACATTTCCCATGTCATTAGCGTTTTCGTCACCTACCACTTCAGTAACCTCTATGAACTCGTATCCTTGCTCATTTCATGTAGGGGTTTGTAAGGGAGGGGTGAGTTTCCTGGGGAGGAATTCAACATGGTTCCCACTATTCAAGCGGCAAACCAATCCATAGTCTCAAACATGCGAACACATAACCATATGCTAACATAACATAAATCAAATCATAACATACATATCCAACATGATGCTCGTGAATCACACACACACATACGAAGGCATATCGGGTTCGAACGAACGTACAAAAAGCTCATACTTAAGATTTGAGATATAGTCTGTACATACATACACATGGGTGGAATGCTCAACTATCGGCCTGATACAGACACAACAGTAAGCCCTGGATGCCATGATGCCAGACACACCATGCAACGTAAAAGGATGCCACAGGCCCAGCCTATGCACCGTAAAAGGATGCCATAGGTAAAAGGCCATGCACCGTAATCATAACATACACATCGTACCATGACTGATCCTTACAATCGTAGAAAGTCTAACATGATCACACAATGCGAAAGAACGAACGATAAGGCTCAAAGTGCAAATACATGAAAGCCATAATATATAATGTGAAGCGAAATAAAAGCAGCCCTATAAATCACATAAGCATATAAATACCATGTAGACACATAAATATCATATAAATAACATAATCACACGTTAACTCATTCAATCCTACGTAGAGTTTAGATACACGGATAGTAAGTCGCATACTTCGTGTCCTTAACTTATTTTCTGATTCAGGTGTATTTGAATTCTTCACAAAAGTTCCAACACAATCTATAAAATCAAGAAAATAATTCTATTTAGAATTTATTCCATAATATTCTATTTTCATAACTTTCCTACGAATTTTCGTCTCTATTTCTGCTTACCGATTTCAAATATAGTAATCCGGTTTCTAATTGATTTTATCGTAAATAATTATCAATACTTATGTTAATTAAAAATACCCAAAAATAATTTATAAAAACCAAGAATCCACGATTTTCAAATAGTTAATTCCATACTAAATCGCTTAATTATAACTCTCAAGCGTCGAAAACTAAATTTTAATTACTACGACTTGGAGAAAACCTAAACTAATATTTTTCAAACCTTAAAAACATAATTCTAAAGACTGAAAATTTTGGAAATATTTGATTTTCGGCCAGCAACTAAATTGGGGATTTCGGGGATAATACTTCATAAAACACTAGGTAAATAATAATAAAATCGAGGTTCGAGTTTATACCACTCCGAGGCTGGAGAATTGTTTCAAGCTAATCCAAAAAGGTTTCTTGACATAATCAATATTCAAAAAATCGAAGTAAAATCAAAACCAAAGGCTGAAAAGCAAGTCTGAAAACGCTAGGGTTTTTCTCGCGTACGAGGCGCTGATTTCAGGACAAAATTCTGGTGATTCCCGCTGAGGCAATGGTGGTGGATGGTTCAGATCGAAGCGCTAGTGGGTGGTAAAGGTCGTGGTATGTTGGGCTCATACCAATTTCATGTGAATCAAGCGAATCGAACCAAAAAGTCGAGACTGGCCCAATGTACGAACTCGTGCGTTCCATGGCAAAATTCTGGCGATACGGTCAACTATTGATGGGGCTTTTGGTACACGAAGGATCGTCGTTGAGTTTAGAGTTTAAGTCTGGGATGCTTTAGACGTGATGGCGGCGGTAAGCGACGGACGAAGTATTTTCTGGTGGATGGCAGGGGATGCGCGATTTGGTGCTAGGGTTAGTAGGTAAGTCAATATCATGAGGGGGAATGGTTTTGAAAGTACCTGGGGTTGGAACTTTAAGATTTGTTGAGATGTCATTGGGAGTTGCAAGATCAGGTCCTGGGGCTGAGTCATGGTTTGATAGTGGGGCAGTGTCTCCCCCTTTCATTGCACTAATCCTCCTGGTATAGATAACATCTTGCCTTTGGTCGACTTCTCCTTTACTAGTTATGTAGGTGCTTAATTTCAAATTCAATTTGAAAATTTGATGTGGTTAAGATTTCATCTTCCCTTATGTTACATGACTCCCCTGAAGATGAAGGGTTGACCCTCAAAGAATGTTACGTCCATAGAAACAAACATTTTTCGTGAGGGGTCGAAACATTTATATCTCTGTTGAGGGGCGGGATAACCAACAAAAATGCATTAGGGCTTTGTGAGCAATTTTTTAATTTGTCAAATCATGATTGTGAACGAATGCCACGCTACCACAAATTTTGAGGGGAATATCATATATCAATCGAGAATTAGGAAAAGATTTTTGAAAAATGGAGAGGGGAGTTTGAAAGTTTAAAGTTCTTGATGGTAACCTATTAATCAAATAAGCTGCTGTGAAAATAGCTTCTCCCCAAAGGTAATTAGGAACCTTAGTATGGTAGCTAATAGCTCGAGCGACTTCCGGGAGATGTTTATTCTTATGTTCTCCCACTCCATTTTGTTGAGGGGTATGAGTGCATGAACTTTGATGAATAATACCATGCGCAATAAAAAAAATTCCCTTACAAGTATGAATCTGAGTCTGAATCATTTTGTAAAAGTTTTGAAATATTGAACCTACATAGACTTATCGTTCAAAAGAAAGACCCACGTCATCCGAAAATGATCATCAATAAATGTTATGAACCACGTTTTGGGAGAGAGTTTTAATTTTACATGGCCCACAAACAATCACTATGAATTAAAGTAAATGATGACAATCATTTATATTTTTGAGATGGAAAAGAAGACCGGTGATGTTTGGCCAATTCACATGATTCACAATCAAAGTGAGAAAAAAAAAATTTTATTGATGCATAAATTAGGAAACATCCGTCGTAAATAAGAAATATTCGGATGACCTAACACAAATGGAACCCTTCCCGGCAACCGAAGTTAGAGAACCATTGGTGATTTTGACATAGGAGGAGTACAAGTGTGATGACCATGGTTCGCCGTCGCGGGAACGGTGCCTGGAACGGAGGTTATCGTTCCAGTTCCAATAATATTTCACGGAACGGTTACGGCGCGGATTTTTTAAAAATGATATTAAAAATTTAAAAAGATAGAATATTTTGAGAAAAAAAATTCATCTTCTTTAATTCAGAATAATATTTAAAAGATTATTTTTAAAAAAAATTACAAATTAATTTTTTTTCTAAATCTTACATACGCTTTATTAAACATAAATTAAACCATAATATATACTAAAATTTTCACAATCATACCAAACTATCTATTAGTTAAATTTTCAACTAATTTATGAAATTACTAAATCTTATACTCAGGGTGTGTTTGGAATTGCTTATTCAAACACTTCTACGTTGCTTTTACTTAAAGTTGGAAAAAGTTGCTTTTAAGCAAAAGCATTTATTGTTTGCTATTTAAATAAAAAGCAGCTTAATAAACTTCAATTAATTACAAAATTGCCACAAAACAACTTAAAACAGTCAAAAATATGTCATGACCTGCTTCTCAAATTCTGCTTTTTCTGCTAATTTTTAGAGAAGCAATAGCAGAAGCACGGAAATAAAACATTCAAAATCTGCTTTTTTTATCTGAAAAGCTGATAAGCAGTTTGCAAAAGTATTTGCAAACACCCACTCAATATGCATTAAAATGTTCACAATACTTTCATAATTCATATGTGATATTAAATAAATTAGTGTGTAATAAATTGAATTAAAATTTTAAAATTTAATAAAATCAGAAAATAGTAAAATTCTGAAATTATAGATTACATTAATAATAAATTAAAATATATAAAAGTCATTATAATTAGTACATCAATATATAATTTTTTTATAATACTAACTTTCAAAAGAAATTATTTTACAATACTTTCACATAATTTTTTACAATTTTTTGCCAACTGTTTTTTTCTATATCCAAAATTTTAATATTAAATAAATATTTATATTATAATTATTGAAAAAGATGCCAAATAAACATTTTCTTTCCTCCATCACTTATTGCGTAGGCTTCTGTACTTCATCTTCTTCAGCACAAACGTTCAAAAATTTACAGAAAGAAGAAACGCCCGTTCCTCTCCGATTTGGACAAAATAAACGTGCCCTTCCGCCAAAAAACGGCCGTTCCACCGTTATCGCCGTGATTATCGGCGTTCTGGAGCATCTTCCGTTACAGGTATGAAATTTGACTCGGCCATGGTTGTTCCGGTTATGGAACGGCCGTTACGGCCGTTCCGATACCGATTCTGCAAACCATGATGACCCCGTCATATGATCTGTTGCACATGAAGGAGGCGAAGTGGATTTGCTAGAAAGAGATCCAAACAGCTTGTACAGGTGGTCAAGTTGATTATGTGAGAAAGGGCGTGATTCAGGAGTTGAAGATTGCTGACTAGGTTTGGCCACCATGGAATCAAACAGCAATAATTCAGTTTAGTGCGTTCAAGAAACAATAGCCTTGAAAATCGATTTTGTGAAAATGATGAGTAAACACAGGAGATGGAAAATAATGTCAAAGCAGAGAGCTGGAGAAGAAGCCAAGAAGATCGGTGGAAATAGAATTATAATTCGAGACGGTTGATGTGATTCTGAAGGAGATGAAGAGAAGAATGTTCAATTTCAACTGGAAGATGCCAAAATGATTGTTACATGGCTGGGATGAATCTGGAGAATGTCATTCCAATTCTTATTCTCTTTTGTTTCCCCTCTCTTGTCCAGGATCAAATGTTACTTTCTTGAATATTCGTTTTCTTTTTAATTTTTCGCACAGATAGATCAGCTCTTCCTTTTCTGTTAACCCTTTTATACACTTCTTGTTTTTTCGCCGAGCACGATATGGCTAATGTATAGATGACTGATCATGTACATGAGGAGCACAGTGCAGACTTTTCTCAATGTTTTTCCTATCTTTTCCAGATGCAATCGTCAACACTTGATCATGATTTGATCATATTCTACAAAATATTAGTCCCTAAGTTGTTATTGTTAGAAATTAAGTTGATTGTTAATCTTGAATTTTTCCAAGAATATTTTCGAATCTGTCTTTTTTTATTTTTTTGTGAGATTGGGGATTGGGGGTTTTTTATGGATCTTGAACTTGAGACCTTGTCTAAAATTGGAACGTTAGTTATCAGTGAAGCAAGAAGGTTGCTGCACATGTCTATTTGTAAATGTATGGATGTTACAGAATATTTACTAGGAAGTTGATACAAAATCCCAAACACAAATCTTCTTAATTCACAAAAGTTGAATAGGAGAACTTAATCACATAGAAACAAATTGTCTGTTCTCCACCAGATTAATGGTATTAGGTCAATAACAATATTTTATACAAGGTATCTTGAAAAAGGCTTTGAAATCTTGCTAGTTGTCCAAAATTGGCAACGTGCCAATCACCAAGCAACATTGAGTCATCATCTGCATATTTAACATGGCTTGCCCTATTGCAAAAGTATTAAATAATTATGTTCGATCGGTGATTAGTTCGGTTAAATCAGACATTTGTTCACCCCTAAATACACTACTACCATATTGTACATAGTATCCAATGAAATGCAAGTTTTCCGTATATAAAAAACTTTTAAAATAAAAAGAATATAAAAAGCAATAATGATCTTTATTTGACTTTTGTTAAAAAGAAAAGATTTATATATAAATATTACTCCCCCAACTAAAATATATATATATATATTTTAAGAAAAAATAAAGCTGGTATTCTTTAAAAAGATAGTTCAACATAGTCCACTGAAAAAACACAAGTTCACTTAGCTTCATGTATAGGTAAAATGACAATGATATCCCTTGTAGAGCTGTCAGAACGGGCCAGCGCCCAACCCGCGGCCCAAACGGGCCCAACCCGTTTGGGCCCGCCTCCAGGCGGGTTGGGAAAACCCCAACCCAACCCGACCCGAAGCGGGCCGCGGGTTGGGGCGGGCTGACCCGCCGAAATATATTTTTTTTAATTTTAATTTTTTTTTTAAAAAATACATTTTGAAATTTTTTTTAAAAAAAAAAACTTCAAAAAAAAAATTCCATCTAAACTTGCCGAACATGGAACTGATGCTAGAAGAATACTGAAACTTGTTTCAGGTTTTCTCTAGATATTAACACTACTACTAAAAAAACTTGATTAGTGAATCAGTATTTTACTCAATTTTGAAATACTTGTTGCAACTTTCAAGTAAGACCAAGTGAAAATTATATAGTAGATCGAATGCTTCAATGTGATATTGAGTTTTTATAGCCTAAAAAAAGAAATAACAAAAATTTTTTTTTAAAAAAATGGGGCCAACCCGCGGGTTGGCCCGCCAAAACCCGCGGCCCGTTTGGGTTAGCGCGTATAGGCCCGCCTGCTGGCGGGCCTTAAAAATGCTGACCCAACCCACCTATTTGGCGGGTTGGCGGGCCTGGCCCATTTTGACAGTTCTAATCCCTTGTGTTTTAGGAACTTTGCAAAAAAAAAAAAAAAAACTCCAAAACCCATTTTCAGTTAATGAACATCACGAAAATTATGGAATTAGTCCATTACGACCATATCATACCCAACATGTTTCCGCATAATTAATCAAAATGTTAAAATTTGAATAGTGCCTAGCTTTGACCGAACTGCCTTCGGGTATTCCACCAAGTTTTACGATGGCTCCTCACCACCAACCACATGATCGCAACCGATGGTTTTGTAATGTCTACTTCAACGGTAGGCAGCACAACCTTGGTTCATTTTCTACACTAGGTATAAGAGGTTCTATCATCTTTGATCAAGATTAAGAAGAGAAATAACTCGTTTGAACAAAAAGCCTTCGTTTTATTCTGAAAATATTTATAACATTTATTACATTATTACAAATTCCTTTAGGGAGGAGACCAACTTGTTTAGCCTATCATATGATAAGGCTTGAAATGAAAATACATAAACTCAAAACTATTACAGAAGAAATTATTACAACACTTAGAATTTTATTTTTCAGAAACTATGGAGAATGATCGATGTCCTTAGCTTCCTGGATAAGTGGCCTTATATAGGCATGAATCCGGACTTCAAATACGGATTCAAAATCTTGTATAATGTTGAGTGCGCCCGTGAGTGTTCCTTATCTTTCACGTGGTCTGACGTTTTTTTCTGAGTACTCCATAACTTTCTTGTGAGTGCTGGTACCTTTTGTCTTTTTATACCAAACTTTTCTTGTGAGTGCGCCATTATTGTGTCTGGGTGCGTTTACATAGTAACTGCACTAACTTTAATGGTATATACGTCTCCTTTGTAGGGGAATCTTTACATTATTGGTTTTTGTGGTCCCTGAGCTCTAGAAAAATGTGCTCTCTTGTCAGCAGGTCATTCGTCCTTCCTGCCTCTTGTCTATCGAGTCTAGGCCGAAACTCTTTCCTAAATTCTAGTTTTTTCTGCTCCGAGCATGTCTGGCAGATCCGATCTTTCCATCGGCCAATATGCGTCATGTTGCCGAATTTTCGATAAGCTTCTTTACTTGCCGGAATCTTGTTCCCAAAGAATCCTCTTTTTTTTTTTTTGAAGAGTTCTTCGGCAAATTATGTTGTTGTTCCTGTCATGGAATTCAGCAAGAATGTTCCATTGGCTGAATTCTGAAAGAACTTCAATGTGTATTTGACTTTGTCCATTTCAATTAGACAAACCCAAAGTCCACATGCTCGTCTGGTTGAAACCTAATTTTCTGTGATGGCTCCAACTAACACTTGTGTATTTCCATTTGGTAACACTGTCTTTGATATTTTTTAAGGCGTTTTCGTATGGACGTCTAAGCTTGATGAAGTGAAAAGCCTCAATGAAGCCTTTCTTTGCAGGTTCAGGAGCCGCACTGAAAAATACAACTCCATTATATATCCTCGGGACAAATTTGGGTTATTTGCCCATGTCTCGTGAACTGCTTCTCTGATCCATTTTGATAATTTGAGATTTCAGAAAAAGCTAGTGCAACAGTATAAACCGAAGCAAGAGCTCCAAAATTATACCATTCATGTACATTGTTTGGATGACTTCATGGTTTCATCCAAACCCTTGGATATTTTTCTGAGATATCATCAATCATTTTTTCTGTGTTGATACCCGTATGGTTATTAGTTTCTCCCAAATGTGCTAATATTCCTGCATAGGAGAAGAAACTAAGTGTAAGGCCCGATGAAGCTAATTAATCCGGATTATTTATATTTAAGCAAACCCGGATATTAAAAGTACAGGCTTTGAATTAAGGTGTTCCGGACTTCAATAAGTCAAGCAACTACTGGAACATGTTTTTAGTGCATGAACATGTGCATGAACATGTGGCACTTGGAGAACACATGCCACTAATTAAATTAACTCATGTTTAATACATGATTTTGACCCATTAATCTTGCAAGATAATGATGTATTGACACATGGATTCCACAATATATCAAATAAATTAAAAATCATGCAAATTTCACATGGAGAGCCACGCCCACTAATTTTCAGACTTGGATTGCTTTTACTTATCATGCAAAGACTTTTCTCTCTCTTCTTTCTCCAACAAAACACTCATCCTTCTCTCCTTTTTATTTTCGAAATTTTTAGCTTTTCTTTGCCCCAACTTCTCTTGAAAAGCTTGATCAAAATCCACATGCAATGGTAGATTTGGAAGCCACGAGCCTAGGGAAGAAGAACCCCCACCCAACAAGAAAATTGAGAGTTGAAGCAAAAGATTGGCCTCGTGGCAAGGGGCAGCAGAGTTGGGGTGGCAGTTTTATGCTACAAACATCTAACTCTAGGAAGGTATAACCTCCCTTTCAAGTTTTATCATCATAGTTTGTAATTTGGGTCGAAACTCGTGAGTTTAAATAAGAAAGTTGCTATAACTTGTGTCGAATTTTCGATTTATTTAGATTCCGAATCTGACTTAGAGTTCTAAACAAAAGTTATAGATAATTGGGTTTTCTTTATGTGTTCAAAATTTGAGATGATTTGGACTTAAAATGAATGAGTTGTAAAGTTTCTACCACAAGGTGCACAATTTGGAACATGCATGTAAGCGGGTTGCACATGCAGTGTGTTCTTGGTAAATCTGGGCAAATTGTGCTACGAATTTGACCTTGGTGTCTGAATTAAAGTTGTAAAACATTCAGTTATCGTTCATTAGAAACTGACATCACATGATTTGGAGTTTATTTGTGCAAGATATGCATTTTTTCCTAGAACTGCTCACTCTATCAAAACAGAGTGTATGTGTATTTTTAAAACTGACATACTTTGTTTTGCATGAGCATTAGGATGAGATAGCTAGCTTTAGGACATCAAATATGAACTATAGTACTTTGGGTTTTCGTGATTTTACCACTGGCCTCAAGTCATTTGGGCATCATATGAATTTATTATGATTTTATACGAAAATGGGTCAGGCTGAAATTTGGTGAATTGTCCTGTTTTCCCAGCAGATTGTTATTGTCCATTTTACCTAGGCTAAATAAACGAATTTGAAGATGAGTTGAACTGATGAAATATTCATTTTTGAGTTAGCTTTTAAACTAAATTAGACCCATGTGATTTTATTAAGTATCAGACAAGTTATGAACCGATCTCTACGGTTGCGCATACATTGACAAGCATGGGCATTGAGCATGTCATGTTGATCCGATCGATTCTTTCGTTGGTACCTATATCCTTTCGTTGGTATCTCTGATGCATGGCGAAGAGAGTGAGCTGAGAGATGCCGTAGAGACGAGTGTGCCGACGTCGCCCAGACACGAGGGAGGATGGACCGCCGATGGCTCGACTGAGAGAGATGTCGTAGCGACAAGCGTGCCGACGCCCTGCTTGAGCTTGATGATTTGATTGATGATCCATTGGACTCCTGAGATCTTGATATTGGAGATTTGATATCCCTCATATGCATTTGCATTCGTGCTCGACATGCATCGCATGTTACTTTGTCATACATTGTGATTTTACCTGTTTTTCGTACTGGGTTCTGACCCCCTTCGCGGGGGGTTGTCATGTCATTGTTGTAAGGGCATGACATGTGGTACAAGTGGACGTATTGTGGATGCTCGAGATGAAGCATCGATGAATACCATAACTCCTTGAGAGCGAGCTCAGGTATATGTTTTATGTTATGAGTCCCGGTAGTTGTTAGAGTATACTTGAATACGATTGAATTTATCAGGGTATGCCCCGAGTATCTGTATCTTAAGTATTACTATACTGAGAAGTTTATACGTGATGTTTATGCGATGAATATCATGTTAGATGAAAAATTGGAATTATATATTTTCAATACTCTGAAATGTTTTAAAAACAAAAAGCGAAATTTTTTGAGGGATTTTAAAAGTTTTTAACTAAATCTTCTGTTGTTTACGGTAATATAGCAATTGTGTGAATTAAACTTAGGACCAGGCCCTCACACTAAGTTGTTGTAAGTTGCCAGTCATTGGCCTAAGGTTCAACTCTCACTCTTTTACCCCAGAGGTACTGGGTTGACTTGAAGGTTCAAGCAGTTTCAACTGGCCTTCAACATTCGCTACAACTTATACATCATCAAGGAATGCATCATCTGTAGCACTCATAACAGGGGTATGCAAATTTCTTGCCTCCGGGTTAGATGAGCCACATTCTCTAAATACTTTTTTGCACCTTTGAAGATGCGGCCTGGAGGATAGGCCCCTTCAAGACCTCGAACAAACGTTCTTGGGCCTGAAAGCATGCTCGTATATGACCAAAAACTGATTCCCGTTATGCTCATTGAAGTCGTCCTGCGACTTCTGCATTGACAAAGAGTCTCAAATTCTCGATCAAGGATCTTTAGGTTCTCCTTGAGATGCCTCGGCCTCTGAGGGTATCGTTGGCAACGTGTCCCTCCATGTTAGGAAATCTGCAAGAACATTCTCATTATATTTCTCAATGACAATATCATAATCATAATACTGGCATTCGGTTTGCCATCTTAAAAGTCTAGTTTTTTCTGGTTTAGATTCAAAATTATTTTTATGAAAAGACTTAACACTCAAATTATCAATTCGTCCTCGTCGTTTGGAATATGAAGCTTTGGAAGTTGCCTGCAAACCTCTTTAAATTTTTTAACAGATTGTTGATGTTCTTCATTCCATTTGAACTCAGCATCTTTCTTAGTAATGGGCTGAACACCTTTCAGTATTTTCCCAGATAGTTGATGAACTTACCGGCAAAATTAACAACTCCAAGAAAACTTTGAAGTTGTTTCAAATATTTGAGATCATCCGATAGCCTTGCACATTTCCAACAATGTGATTCTGCAAGATGATCCCAGAATCATTGATCTCGATCCCGTAGAAACTCAACCTGTCTTGTAGCACTTAGTGTCTTCCTTTCGAAGAGCACTAATCCTTCTTTGTGATATACATTTGAAAAGATATCCAAATGTTTAAGATGTTCCTTCATGTTCTTTGAGGCGATGAGAATATCGTTAATGTACACGAACATGAAACTGAAATAATCATTGAAGAGATTATCCATCGTTCTTTGGTATATCTAGGGAGCGTTTGCTAGACCGATAGGCATAACATTCCAGATATAATGTCCTTGTGGTGTGAAGAATAATGTGAACTTGTTGTTGGCTTCCTCAATCTTAATATGATAGAATCCAAATTTACAATCGAACTTAGAAAATACTTTCGCACTTTTGATACAGTTCACCAGATATTCTCTACTAGGGATATAGTATCCATCGAATTCCAAGATGTTGTTGATCCTTTGTAGTTGATCACCAATCTTGGTTTTTCTCTTTTTATTTCTCCATGGTTTTGAATAAGAAATCACGGTCTGTTGTATGGAGAAACTCTTGTTGAGATTAACTTAAGGTCAATATGTTCCTTAAGTATCATCTGCATATCCTTCCAATCACTTGGTTCATAAGGATTGGTTTATGTCTTACGAACTCATATTCTTTTACAACTTTCACATTCAAAGATGCTTTGAGCCTGTTTCTGTCCCACCATGCCAGATGGTCTTCATTGTAGTTCCTCTGAATCTTCATTTTCACATCCTCTAGAGTAATCTGCTCTTCGTGGATCGAGCGATTACCGATTTACCAATAACTATAGTTAAGGGTATGTTGGGATATGCCCTAAGACAAGACATTAGATGATTGTTTATGACATACAATGTAATATGATTTTATTAATGGCAAATTATTAGTATATATTATTCAAATATCTGTGCAATATGAATTGATATATAAGTTAATGTCCCTTGAATAATATTGTATTGTTCTTAAAGTTGTCCCTAGTCAAGTATTATCATGAATCGGGATAATGATAATACGTTGAGACTAGTATACTTTGATTGATGAATTGTTCATAGATATGAGATATCAAATCAACACATGGGTACATGTTAGAGAACAATGTACTGGACAAACCCACCATGAGAATGCAACATGGATAGTTATATGATTGTCATATGCAATTCTCATAGTGATAATAATGTATGTAATCCTTACGACTTGAGATCATCAGAGATCCCAACATAAGGAGTTATGTATCTTGATATTGTCAAACGTTACCCATAACAGGGTAAACTATAAAGGCAACTATTGGATACACTACGAATTATGTAGAGGGATGTTGATTGATCGAGATAGGATTTGTCCCTCCTATATAACAGGAGAAGTGTTTGGGCCATTGATCAAGTAAGACTAAAATGCATGGCCACGCTCGAATGAGTCGATATGAGATATCGAGCTTATTCGTTTATTCTAGTTCTACTTGGGGATCAAGAAATAGAGATTGAGTATACGAGTATGACTATTCCATGACTCGTGTTCAATCTAAACACAAAGGACAAAGGGATTAAGTTACATGGTTAATATTATCACAAGTTCTAAGGTTATGTCGAGTCAAAGACGTTCTTGTAATTTGGGTAGCCTTGATGTGTTGCTAGACACCGCTCCTTGCTTGTGACGTAAAATGAGATTTTATGTCACTGTTAACATTACAAGATCCTATCGGGTCGCACAAATGATTAAATCGATAAAGGGAATTAAATTCATTGGATGAATTAATTAATTAAGAAGAGTCTTAAATAAATAATTATAAGGATTTAATTAAATCATGGGTTTGAGCCCATGAGGCTTTGTGAAAGCCTTTAATTAAATTGTATATAATGATAACAAGGTGATTAATTGTAATTATTCCTTGATATCAAAATAACCTAGCCACCTTAAACCCTAAAGCCCTCGGCCGCCTATTCCTTGAAGCTCACGGCCGCCGCCTTCTCCCTCACGGCCGCCGTCGTTGCTTCTTGGTGGAGTTAGGCTGCTGTTAATCGGTTTTGAACCGAGAGTTTGGTTTTTGTTCAAGAATAAGTCTAGCAACTTGTTCTTGAACTTCCCTTGTTTGATTTGATTGTGTGGATACCGTAGAGGCAAGACCTTGGAGGTGTTGCTAATGACTCGGAGTTCGTTGGACGTGGTGCTTCGTGGAATCTGCTCAAACACGCTACAAGGGTGAGACTTTTGATCCTTTATCCGATATGATAACCTATGTATAGATTCGGTGTCTAGTAATCCAAAATTTTAAATTCCGCTGCGTACCATGCTTGTTGGATTACTTACAGTGGTATCAGAGCCGTGTACAAGGCTCATATCGGATTTATGTGGTTAAATTGTTTTAATCATATTAGAATTGTATTGCATGCTATAATAACTGTATATAATCATATATGATATGATTAAATTGAATTTGTGAAATTATCATAAAATTATATTTGATATAATTGACAGTTTATTGTATACGATACATGAAAGCGAATAATCGAACCATAACAAAGATGTTTTCGACCACCACCATCACAAATGACACACGGCTACTGCCACATGAGGGCTAGGGTTTTTTGAACCCTTGGCTCGAGATGGTTTAGCCGTTGTGGCTAATAATTGTGCATGAAAGTGTCGAGAAGTGGCTAGAGTTTTGAACTCTTAGGCTCGATAATATTGATGGCTCGATCATGGTTCTCGCATGCATGGGGAAAGCGGCTACACCACGTGAGAGCTAGGGTTTTTCGAACCCTTGGCTCGAGATGGTTGAGCCACCACCGTGCATGGCCTGATCGTGACTCGTGGCTAATCAAATTCCGGCGTTTAGGTCGAATTGGCTTGGTGGAATCACAAGATGGTGCGAGGCGGCTAGGGTTTGGAACCCTATCGGCGCCGCACCCAAGCCAATGGCTCGGACCAAGTCGTGGGCTAGGTTTTCGAACCCTAGGCCCATGATTGGTCCAGCCGTGATGCTTGTTGGTTCGAACCATGGTGGTTTGTGATTTAGTCGCTTTAGTTCGTGGCATGTGATGTCCCGAGCGTACGATAATTTTTCAAAATTTTATTTTACATTTATAATTGGAATTAAATTTTAAAATGTTTAGAATTTAATTAATTAAATGATATAGCATGTTTTATGTGTTGTTTGAGCATGGTGCATGGTTATATCATTTGACCTATTAGATAGGATTTGTGAATGTTTGTAATTTATAATACGGCCTGCGTGTCGTGCCTTCTCTATTTTTCTCTAAATGTTATCCCTCCCCTATGTTCCCCTCGAATGTGAATCGAGGAATTCTATATCTTGTAAATGTTATATAGTATAGTTTATTTTATTGATGGTGATCAATGAAGATGGAGCATGGTGCCGGGATGAGGAGGCCATTCACAATTTGGAGCCAAAGGAAGGTGCTTGTGAAGTTACCTTAGTTTGACTCTTAGGATTTTCTCATTGGCTTGAGAAAATCGCTAGTAGGGGCTATAACCATGTCACGTTTAATTATGTATGTTGATGCATGATTTAACTTATGTTTTAGATTGATAATTGTATTACACATATATGTAGATATGTATATGCCTATATGTAGTGGACATATTTTAAATTATCAAACTAATCATGAGATCAATAAATCCCTCTAAAATATTAAGTTTTAGATGCCTTCCAAAATTAAAAGTACTCTTCAAAACTTCGATTGTACATGTGTGGGTTTGCCAAAGCAAAGCACCGTGGCAATCTTGGTAAGGCACGAAAGGATAATTGTGATATCCATTATATTTTAAATTGGGTACGACTTAACTAGGTTATCTCAATAGGATTGGGAACCTAGAGGCATGTGTTGGATAATAATTCATTTGATGAATTGAACAAAGCGTTGTTCGTCCAACAATCCAAGAATTACATGTGATGTAATTGACAAAGTGTTGTCTACCTAAATAACCGAGTCTTGGGCGATTAGCCAAAGCTAACTCAAGATTAGGCGAAATGGATCTTGGCCCACTAAAGTTTTCGAGGGTTGATATTTTTAAACAAAATAGTGGGAGTATCATTTAATATAAGACCATATTAAATGATTAAAATCATAAACTTATTTTGCATATTTATATTGTAGATATCCATGGCAACTAACAACGTCACAAGCACATTATCACTGCGATCGGTCCTTGAGAAGGACAAATTAATGGGACAAACTTCCTAGACTGGTATAGGAATCTGAGGATAGTCCTCAAGCAAGAAAAGAAGCAATATGTTCTAGAGGAACCCTTACCTGCTGAGGAACCTCCCCTGACGGCTACTAGAGCCGATAAAGATGCTTATAAGAAGCATCAAAGTGACGCACTTGATGTTGGGTGCCTTATGCTTGCCACCATGAACTCTGAGCTTCAGAAGCAACATGAGGAAATGGAGGCGTTCGATATGATCGAGCACCTTAAGCAACTGTACCAACTACAAGCAAGGCAAGAGAGGTATGACGTCTCTAAAGCGTTGTTCCAGTATAGAATGGTAGAAGGAAGTCTAGTTGGAGCTCATGTACTCAAGATGATTGGGTATATTGAGAATCTGGAGAAGCTGGGTTTTCCTTTGGACCAAGAGTTGGCCACTGACGTGATCTTGCAATCGTTGCCTGAAAGCTTCAGTCAATTTGTCTTGAATTACAATATGATTGAAATTGAAAAGACTCTACCACAGTTACTTGGCATGCTTAGAACTTTTGAAGCAAATAGCAAGAGGTCTAAGCCTACAAATGTTCTTATTGTGAATAAGAGCAAAGGAAAGACTAAAGCTAAGAGCTTCAAGAAGAACAAGAAGGTCTTTGTTAAATCTAAGCCAAAAGCTTCTGCACTTAAGCCAAAGGGAGGGATAGCAAAAGAAGGGAACTGTTTCCATTGCGGTGAGACCGGTCATTGGAAAAGAAACTTCAAAGTATATCTGGAGGATCTCAAGAAACGAAGTGTGACTTCCACTTCAGGTATTTTTGTTATAGAAGTCAATTTATCTACTTCTTCATCATGGGTATTAGATACTGGATGTGGATCTCACATTTGTGTAAATGTGCAGGACCTCAAAAAGAGTAGATTGTTGGCGAAAGACGAAGTTGATCTCCGAGTTGGAAATAGAGCAAGAGTTGCTGCATTAGCTATAGGAGATTATCATTTATCTTTGCCTTCTGGTTTATCGTTGATTTTAAAAGACTGTTATTTTGTGCCTTCTATTACGAAAAACATTATTTCTATTTCTTGTTTGGACAAGTATGGATTTTCATTTATGATAAAGGACAACTGTTGTTCTATTTATTTAAATGATATGTTTTATGCTGGTGCACAAATGGTGAATGGTCTTTATTTATTAAATCTTGATATGCCTGTCTATAACATAAATACTAAAAGGATTAAAAATAATGATTGTAATCCGACTTATCTCTGGCATTGTCGCTTGGGCCACATAAACGAGAACCGCATATCTAAACTTCATAAGGATGGAGTATTAGATTCATTTGATTTTGAATCATATGAAACATGCGAATCTTGTTTAATGGGCAAGATGACTAAAGCCCCTTTCAAGGGACATGTTGAAAGGGCAAATGTGTTATTGGGACTAATACATAGTGATGTATGTGGACCAATAAGTACACAAGCCAGAGGTGGTTTTCAATACTTCGTTACATTTACTGATGACCTCAGTAGATATGGGTATATGTACCTAATGAAGCATAAGCATGAAACCTTTGAAAAGTTCAAAGATTTCAAGAATGAAGTACAAAACCAACTTGGCAAAAGTATCAAAATCCTTCGATCAGATCGAGGAGGTGAATACTTAAGCCAAGAGTTTCATGACTATCTAAAGGAGTGTGGGATAGTCCCACAACTCACTCCTCCGTATAGTCCACAATGGAATGGTGTATCCGAGAGGAGAAATCGAACCTTGTTGGACATGGTTAGATCAATGATGAGTCATGCAGATCTTCCGATATCCTTTTGGGGACATGCTTTAGAAACAACAATATTCATACTGAACCGTGTTCCATCTAAATCAGTGGAAAAGACACCATATGACATATGGACTGGGAAGCGTCCTAGTATGTCTTTTATGAAGATTTGGGGTTGTGAGGCTTTCGTGAGACGTCACGTCTCTAACAAACTTGGACCCAAATCTGATAAGTGTTTATTTGTGGGGTATCCTAAGGAAACGAAAGGATACTATTTCTATTATCCCACCGAGAACAAAGTAGTTGTTGCTCGGGCTGGTGTCTTTCTTGAAAGAGAATTTATTTCTAGAAAAACTAGTGGGAGACAAATAGAACTTAGTGAAGTTCAACCACAAGAAAACATTGAACATGATATTGAGATGGAAACAGAGCAGACACCACAAGCTGTTGTGGATAAAGCGTCTGCTCAAGAGACACAAGCCCAGCGTAGGTCTGTAAGAGAACACCGGGAGCCACAGAGATATGGATTTCTTTTGACTCAACAAGGTGACTTACTACTTATTGATGAGGATGAGCCGTCATCTTATCAACAAGCTATAATGGTCACTGATTCTGAGAAATGGCAATAGGCCATGAAATCTGAGATGGAATCCATGTATGCAAACCAAGTATGGACTTTGGTTGATCCACCTGAAGGGGTACGACCCATAGGGTGCAAATGGATTTTCAAGAAAAAAGACCGATATGGATGGTAATGTACAAACCTATAGAGGTCGACTGGTTGCAAAAGGATTCAAACAAATTCATGGTATTGACTATGATGAAACCTTTTCACCAGTGGCCATGATTAAATCCATAAGGATCTTACTTGCAATAGCTGCATTTCATGATTATGAAATCTGGCAGATGGATGTCAAAACAGCTTTCCTTAATGGAAATCTGCTTGAGGATGTGTACATGACACAGCCCGAGGGTTTTGTCGATCCAAAGGATGCTGGAAAGATATGCAAGCTACAACGATCCATTTATGGATTGAAGCAAGCTTCTCGGAGTTGGAATCTTCGTTTTGATGATGCAGTCAAAGAGTTTGGTTTCATAAAAAACGTAGATGAACCTTGTGTCTACAAGAATGTCAGTGGGAGCATAATTATCTTCCTAATATTGTATGTAGATGACATACTTCTCATTGGGAATGATATCCCTGCCTTACAATCTGTAAAGGTTTGGCTAGGGAATTGCTTTTCTATGAAAGACTTGGGTGAAGCCACCTATGTATTAGGAATCAAGATCTATAGAGATAGATCAAGAAGATTACTTGGCCTAAGTCAAAGTACATACATAGACAAAGTGCTAAAATGGTTTAGCATGCAAGAATCAAAGAAAGGATTTGTGCCTATGACACATGGTATATATCTCCCGAAGGAACAGCGTCCTTCAACACCAGATGAGAGACAACGCATGAGTAAGATTCCATATACGTCAGCTATTGGATCTATCATGTATGACATGATATGTACTCGTCCCGATGTATCGTATGCTTTGAGCATGACGAGCAGATATCAAGTTGATCCAGGTGAAGGTCACTGGATTGCAGTCAAGAACATCCTGAAGTACTTGAGAAGGACTAAGGATACATTCTTGATTTATGGAGGTGAGGAAGAGCTCAATGTAATGGGTTACACTGATGCAAGCTTCCAAACCGACAAAGATGATTATCGATCGCAATCTGGATATGTGTATTGCCTAAATGGAGGTGCTGTGAGCTGGAAGAGTTCAAAGCAAGAGACAGTAGCCGATTCTACAACGGAAGCTGAGTATATTGCAGCCTCGGATGCAGCAAAGGAAGCTGTTTGGATCAGGAAGTTCATTTCTGAACTTGGAGTGGTGCCTAGCATTAAAGATCCGATGGAACTCTATTGTGACAACAATGGAGCGATCGCATTGGCTAAGGAACCTAGATCTCACCAAAGATCCAAGCACATACTTCGGCGCTTTCATTTCATTCGAGAAATCGTTGAAATGGGAGATGTTAAAATATGCAAAGTACCAACACATGATAATGTATCTGACCCATTGACGAAGCCACTATCACAGCAGAAGCATGATCGTCATACTAGATCTTTAGGCATTAGGTATATGTTTGATTGGTCTTAGTGCAAGTGGGAGATTTGTTGGGATATGGCCTAAGACAAGTCATTAGATGATTGTTTATGACATACAATGTAATATGATTTTATTAATGGCAAATCATTAGTATATATTATTTGAATATCTGTGCAATATGAATTGATATATAAGTAATGTTCCTAGAATAATATTGCATTGTTCTTAAAGTTGTCCCTAGTCAAGTATTATCATGAATCTGGATAATGATAATACGTTGAGACTAGTATGCTTTGATTGATGAATTGTTCATAGATATGAGATATCAAATCAACACATGGGTACATGTTAGAGAACAATGTACTGGATAGACCCACCATGAGAATGCAACATGGATAGTTATATGATTGTCATATGCAATTCTTATAGTGATAATAATGTATGTAATCCTTACGACTTGAGATCATCAGAGATCCCAACATAAGGAGTTATGTATCTTGATATTGTCAAACGTTACCCGTAACAGGGTAAACTATAAAGGCGACTATTGGATACACTACGAATTATGTAGAGGGATGTTGATTGATCGAGATAGGATTTGTCCCTCCTATATAACAGGAGAAGTGTTTGGGCCCTTGATCAAGTAAGACTAAATTGCATGGCCATGCTCGAATGAGTCGATATGAGATATCGAGCTTATTCCTTTATTCTAGTTCTACTTGGGGATCAAGAAATAGAGATTGAATATACGAGTATGACTATTCCATGACTCGTGTTCAATCTAAACACAAAGGACAAAGGGATTAAGTTACATGGTTAATATTATCACAAGTTCTAAGGTTATGTCGAGTCAAAGACATTCTTGTAATTTGGGTAGCCTTGATGTGTTGCTAGACACCGCTCCTTGCTTGTGACGTAAAATGAGATTTTATGTCACTGCCAACATTACAAGATCCTATCGGGTCGCACAAAAGATTAAATCGATAAAGGGAATTAAATTCATTGGATGAATTAATTAATTAAGAAGAGTCTTAATTAAATAATTATAAGGATTTAATTAAATCATGGGTTTGAGCCCATGAGGCTTTGTAAAAGCCTTTAATTAAATTGTATATAATGATAACAAGGTGATTAATTGTAATTATTCCTTGATATCAAAATAACCTAGCCACCTTAAACCCTAAAGCTCTCGGCCGCCTATTCCTTGAAGCTCACGGCCGCCGCCTTCTCCCTCACGGCCGCCGTCGTTGCTTCTTGGTGGAGTTAGGCTGCTGTTAATCGGTTTTGAACCGAGAGTTTGGTTTTTGTTCAAGAATAAGTCTAGCAACTTGTTCTTGAACGTCCCTTGTTTGATTTGATCGTGTGGATACCGTATAGGCAAGACCTTGGAGGTGTTGCTAGTGACTCGGAGTTCGTTGGACGTGGTGCTTCATGGAATCTGCTCAAACACGCTACAAGGGTGAGACTTTTGATCCTTTATCCGATATGATAACCTATGTATAGATCCGGTGTCTAGTAATCCAAAATTTTAAATTCCGCTGCGTACCATGCTTGTTGGATTACTTACATGGTAATGGCGCAACATCAATCTTTTCAACCATACACTGGCACAAGCGCCACGTGTTCTACCGATCACAAAGAAGAGGCAATTGTTGAACCCCAACAATCCATCCCCCAATAATTTCACTCTCTGTAACTCATGGGAATCGAAAACGTGACCTTGGCTCTGATAAGAATTGTAGGATCGAGCACTTACCGCTTTATCAATAACTATAGTTATTGGAAAGCGGTAAGCGCTCGATCCTACAGTTTATATCTTATGAACTCATATTTTTTTTTAGCTTTCACCTTCAAAGATGCTTTGAGTTCGTTTCTGTCCCACCATGCCAGAGGATCTTCATTGTAGTTCCTCTGCATCATACTTTTCACATCCTCTAGAGTAATTTGCTCTTCGAAGGTAGCTTCAGGTTGTGGAACCTCGTCTTGTAATGCCTTCTTTAGTAACAACAGGGTGTCTGGAGTAACTTCATCATCATCATGTTCTCTGAAAGACATAATATTTACCCCATCAAAAGTGTGAGATTTCTTTTGACTAGGACCTAGTTGTCGTAGCTGAAGAATCGCTTCACCAAATTTTTGTTGATCCTTCATCTTTGGATGTCGAAGTTTTCGTTCATCACCCTGCTTTCTATGAAAAGTAATAGGAATTTTCTGTGAAATGCCTCCTTTAGTCTTTGGACAAAAATCTTAAGATCACACATGGTTATGAAAATAAGCCTCATTGTCTCATTCTCCTCTGTGAATCGCTTGAATGTCTATATGAAATTGTTTCCAGGAAGACTCGTGAAGAGTGTGTTACTCGTGAAGAGTTGTTTACTAGGGAAGAGTGTGTTGTGGCTAACTTGGAGCCCAAGTCCAAGATCAAAGTTGTTCTAGTGGAACCTCGGTGGACGTTTTCTAGCCGGGAAGAGGAGACATAGGCGATTCATGGCCGAACTTCTATAACAAATATTTGTGTCGTTTACCGCTTTATTTAATTTACGCATTTATTATTACTTCTTATTGTTTATTTGTCGATTGACATCAAGTCTTCCGCAGCGCAAACTCGACTTTTTGCAAATTCATTTTAAAACGCTAAAGTAGCCAAGGAACCTCATTCACCCCCCTCTTCGGTTCCAACAAGTGGTATCAGAGCCATTTGATTTTTGTTTCAAATCAAAATTTTCTATGGCTAATCTAGCAAATGAGTTAGCTCAAGGTCAATCGATCAATCGACCGCCGCTCTTCACGGGAGATAACTACGGATATTGGAAGGATAGAATTTCTCTATATATCCAATCCGTAGATTATGACCTATGGAAGATTATTGTGAAAGGTCCACATATTCCTTTGAAGAAAGTTGGGGGAATGAATGTTCCCAAAGAAATGGACGACTTTACAAGGGCATACATGATCTTAATTTCTCAAAATGCTAAAGCTATTAACATTTTGCATTGTGCTTTAGATATGAAGGAGTACAACCGGATCTCGATGTGTTCAACCGCAAAGGAAATTTGGGACAAATTGCAAAATTGTCATGAGGGCACAAACCAAGTGAAGGAGACAAAGATAGATCAATTGCAACTTAAATACGAAACATTTGAGATGGAATCCGGAGAAAACGTTGACTCGATGTTTAGAAGGCTCACTCAAATTATCAATGAGCTTGCCCAACTTGGAGAAAAGTATCCTCCAAAACAAATATGGAGAAGAGCCCTTAGAGCCTTACCACAAGAATGGGATGCCAAGAGGACGGCTATCATCGAATCCAACAAAGGAGATAGTGCATCATATGATCTTGATGAACTTCATGGAACCTTAATGACTCATGAGCTTGAAGTGTCAATCCGGAAGGGATTAAAGGTGGAAGATAGATCCATAAGAAATGGGATAGCCTTGGTCGGGAGGAAAAAACAATCCGATGATTAAGTTGATGAAGATGATGAAGAGATGATCTTGTTCACAAGGAAGTTCAAGAAATTCTACAACAAATACAACAAGCCAAAGACCTCCGTGCCACCAAACATGATTCCAAACCAGAGGTAACATGTTATAATTGTCAATATAAAGGTCATTATGCTAATGGATGTCCTAGTAAGAAGAATGAGGATAAAGGGAAGAAGAAAGCTCTAATGGCCACATGGAGTGATAGTGACTCCGATGAAGAAGAAGCAACAAACCTTTGTCTCATGGCCAAAGATTATGCAAATGACGAAGAAGAGGAAAGCGACGATGAGGTGCCATCTTTTGATGAGTTATTAGAAACATATAATGAGCTTATTGATGTTCTTGGCAAAACCAAGATGAGTAACAAATTGCTCAAACTTGAGTTAGCCAAGAGAGATGAAGAAAATAATTCATTGAAAAATGAAGTAAATTCTTTGAAGAAATCATTTTGCAATTTTAGTTAAAGTATTTTAAAATTGGAAGAATTGCTTGGCTTGCAACGATATAGTGTCGATAAAGCCGGACTAGGCTTTTCAAGCAAATCTAAAACCTTTTTCAAACTTGTTGGCTAAAGCTAAGCATAATTCCCCTACTTGTACTTATTGTTGTAAGGTTGGTCATGTTAGAAATAAATGTAGATTTGTTAAAATCAATACCAACCAAACAAAAGATGAAAATGGATTCCAAAAGCACCGATGAAAGCTAACCCGCAAGGACCCAAAAATCAAATGGGTACCAAAGAACCTACAATCAAAAATTTGTTTTGTAGGAACAACAAAGGGAGAGAGGATGAAGGCACTAGCACCTCAAGGGAGGAAATCATATTATGCACCACAATAGAGGAAGCGCGAGGTATAGGACCAATGAAAAGAACGTACTATTGTCATCAAATGTAAATTTATTTGTACATTTAAAAGAGCAATGGAAATTTCATTGGCACAAATTAATTGTGACCAAATAATTATGAAGCTCAATATTTATTGATAGTAAATTGCATTTCCCCTTAGCATAAGAATATTTAAATTGTTTTAATGCATGATGTATGCTTATCTCTTTATGGTAAATATCTTGATATGCCATGAGTCCTTTGAATATGAAATGTGCAATATATTGTGATTAAGCATTCTTCAATTGTTTAGATGCTCAATCTTGGTTCATAGAAATATGGCTTAAGATTTTCATATAACTTTATCGTTTCAATGGCCTCAATGATTTTACTCTCATTAACTTATCAAATGTTTATAATCATGCTTTGAGCAATTTAATGTCTATTGGGCATGAGTGCATGAACTTTTAGTAGAACATATGCACACTTTGCACATTTAGAATTCATTGTTGATTGCCTTAAACGCATGGTTGTCTTCCTTTCAATGATTTTATCTTATGCTTGTTATGGCATTTACATGTTTGATAAGGAACATGTGCTAATTGTTAAAATATGGCTATGTGTCCACATATAATTTATGTTATGTTTATTTGAACTTTGTGCCTTTTGATTATCACAAAAAGGGGAGAATTTTGTGATAAACTTGTAGCTTTATTGATGCATGATTTGAGGGGGAGAATTATGCATGGTTTGAGGGGGAGAGCTTTTTATGCTTTACTTGGTAAATCTTGTATGTGCTATGCATTTGTTAAGGGGGAGTCTTGTTTACTCATATTTCATGCATATTACATTCAAGTTCCTCAAGTTTTGTGATCATCAAAAAGGGGGAGATTGTTGAGCCTTAAACGCATTGTTGAGTTTAATGCTTAATTTATCTCCGAATTATTTATGAGTTTTGATTATCAACAGAACTTGCATTTGTTATACTAATGTGTCTACTTAGTGTACAGGTTTAGATGATTGAAACGTGGATTGTTTGAAGGAAATCAATTATGCAAAGAACGGGCAGATTGCCCCAAGCGATGGTGATCATCGCCCCAGGCGATGGCAGCCAAGAGGGACATCGCCACACACATCGACTGAAGAGACGCCGAGGACCGCGCGCATGGCAAGATCGCCTGAGGTGATGGGTGGAACGCCTAAAGCGATGCATGGATCGTTTGAGGCGATGGAAAGATCGTTTGAGGTGCTGAAGATTTGTGATCATCCGAGCTACGGCATTGATTTTTGGTATCGATCGCCTGGGGCAATCAGTAAAGATTTTGACCGTTGGTGCACGGTGATGGAGATCGCCTGAGGCGATGGCTGAGGCGATTGACGAGTGATTCAAGCCTTATGTGTAGCAACGGCTAGTACGAGCCTTGGGGGCCTTCTACACTATAAATATGGATGTTTTGGAGCATTTTGAAGACAAGAAACAAGACTATAAACTACAAGAAAGCTTTGCTCAATTTAATTCTATCTAGCATTGCAAACTTCACACATTTGTGTTGTATTGGAGTTTGTGATTCATTTCTTGTGTGAGAGTTCTTGTGTTCTTCGTGTTGTTACAACGTGAAGGTGTTATTTGATTGTAAGGTCCTCCAACACCGACGCAAGTTGAAAATTGTATAAGATATCAACAAGTGAAGTTGGTGCAAGGTTGTGGCTATCCTTGGAGCCCTTAAGGCCAAGAAGACTTGTGAAGAGTGTGGGTGACTCGTGCAGAGTTTGTGTGTGGCTATCCTTGGAGCCCTTAAGGCCAAGAAGACTCGTGAATAGTGTGTTATTCGTGAAGAGTTGTTTACTCGGGAAAAGTGTGTTGTGGCTAACTTGGAGCCCTTAAGGCCAAGATCAAAGTTGTTCTAGTGGAACCTCAGTTGGACGTTTTCTAGCCGGGAAAAGGAGACGTAGGCGATTTATCGCCGAACTTCTATAAAAAATATTTGTGTCGTTTACCGCTTTATTTAATTTATGCATTTATTTATTACTTCTTATTGTTTATTTGTCGATTGACATCAAGTCTTCCTCAGCGCAAACTCGACTTTTTGCAAATTCATTTTAAAACGCTAAGTAGTCAAGGAACCTCATTCACCCCCCCTCTTCGATTCCAACAAGTACATATTACAGCTCCTGAATCAATATATGCTGCAAAATATTCTACATTACAACTCTCCTGTAACATCCTGACTGAGATGTATATGGAGAATGGACTGGTAGTCATCGGATTTTGTATCTTTTCCCGTCCACCGTGAATTCCATTCCGTCATGTAATATTTCCCAATGTTTGTGTTCCTCAAGAAACTCAATCCCAAGAATGAGTTGTTCTAGGATTCTACCTGCAATTGTTGGATCAAGTTCACCAATTTTAAGGTTTCCTTGATACCTGTCAACTTTAGGTTGTTGCAAATAATATAAGACATCACAAGGAAATATATTATTTTTTGAGTAATGTTGAAAATTATTTCAACTTCACGCCATCCCTATGGGCACTTCAGTACTCACGTTGTTTTGAAGACATCAGGGATTTTCTGAATCCTGCTTGAGACGACCTTTTGTTTTTTCCCGGGAATAGTTGTCAATTAACTATCCTCTTGGAAAGACATCCTTCTGGGTTTGATCATAAGGCTTCTTGTTCTGTTCAAGACCGGCTGGTCCTGTATCCTCATGTCGATCTCCCCAATTTTCGGAGTATCAATATTACCCGACAACATTGCTTTTGCAAAATCTTGGAAGATTCTGGGGATTTCGATGAATTCCTTTCTCAAGAATATTTCTGAATGATGAGTATTCTAGAGTACGTATGACACCTCATAGGTGATCGAGTAAGGTCTATTCCCTTCTTTCATCAAATCACTTCTTTTAAAATATTGATTGTTGAAATCTCGATCTCCTAAATTGTATGCAATTCTCGATAGTTGTTAAAGGCTATCTTTCCTTCATAAAAATTTCCTGCAACAGCTCCTTAACAAGAATCTTTGAGGTTTGGAATCATTTTGTCAAAGATTTTCATGTTGAGTGGCGAATCAGTTCCTTCCTTGAAATTTGCTTTGATTACAACTCTAATGGCTCTAATATGAATCTATAATAGCGTATTAGCAACTTCTCTTTTCACCCTTTTTTTAATCTCCTGGATCTCTCTGTAGGGGATTAACTGCATCTCAATTTGATTTCCCGTGAATTCCATCGGGATCGCAAATTCATCTGTTGTAACCTTATGGATAATGTGATGCTTTCTGCTTTGTTGACCGATCATATCCAAGGCTTTTTTCATTGCTCCAATTGTAAATCCTTCATACATTGGAAGATTTGGCTCTTCTTTCATGATCCTCATAAGAGTTTTAAATGAGAGAAAAACCTTGACGACTCTTCTCTGATAATATGTTGAATAAATTCTCCTTCGGCCTGATTCTTAGCTGGAACCACTTCCATTATCAAAATAGATATGTTCTTTGTAGATACTTTCATCTGATGGGATGTTCTCAAATTGATACACATGCACCAAATCTTGGAAATAAACAGCATCTTCGAACTCCTTGGTATGCATTACTGTTTCATTCCTCGTTTTTTGTTCTCTGGACAATCTGTAGAGATATGTCCCCTTGCTCCGCACGTCCAGTGGTTACAATCTTTTAAAACTTTCATTTGCTCTAGTATGAGTACGTCTGAAAGTTTTCTTAGTTTGTGTTATGCTAGTACTTGTTTGATTAGAACCTGTTGAGGAGGTTCTACTCTTGTTTGGTCCTGATTTTTGCCCTGATTTGTAACTTCAGACTTTTTGCTTTTACCAGAATTTTATATGTCTCCATGAAGACCTAACTCTTCTCGAACCACTTCCTCGGGCATATAGATGATTTTTGTGCTTCTTCATCATACGCCTTTGGGGGAGGCTTCCAACGATAGTAGGGATATCGTTCTCGGCACATCAAAGAACTTATTTGTTTATTCCTCTCAAAGTGATGCTTGATGGTACCACTCTGCAAGTTTAACTTTGAGAAAGGACATTCTCCTGGCCACCGTCTCCGTTTCTTGCGGTGTATACTCCTGAATAAACATTTCTCTCCATGGCTTTCAATTTTGGCAAAGAATAGCAAAATTGCATCCTTGTCGTCAATCTTTGCCTTCCATATATACTATGTGAATAATTTGATGAACTCATCTACATGGCAGATGTCATGTAGTTCTAGGATATAAAGGGCTTGTTTGTACTTCTTAGCCTTCTCTTGTTCCATTCCTTTGAAGTATCCGACTCCTATGAAATGGTTTTGGATAGTTTTGTCATCCTGTCAACAATTGTCTTTAGTGACTCTCCAGCTAAACCATCTTCTTTGATGCTTTGGGGAGTGAGTTCCCAAGCAATTTTAGTTGATCGTTCTAGGCTCATATTAAGGAGTAATATAAAACATTCTTTGTTGAGATCAAGAGTTCATGCTTCGATTCTCATGGCAGACGCCCACTCATCGATTAGTACCTCTCGATTTTTGAAATCCAAAATTTCCATATTAAGCATGAGTCCATATGGATGTATCGAATCTAACAGGGATTTCTCGTATGGCGTTTGATGTATCTCTGGCTTCGGGAACGGCACCTTGTTCCAACAGGGGGATCTAAAAATGTTCCAGTGACAAAGTCTTCACTGTCTGACATGTTTTGATCTCCTAGTGGTGGCTAGTGTGATCAGAGACTCTCAGTCTCATTCATCTTTAAGTTTACGAGTTTTAGCCCCGCAAATGACTCGGCAAGATCGTGTAGATCTTCTAAGTTCATTCTTCCCATTACTTCCCTGAAAGTACAGGTTCTCCTCGTAGGACCGCGATCATCTTCTCTGTCTCGATCATTGGTCTTTGGACCTCCTCGGCTTCCCTTTTTTTATAAAAAGAGATTCTGTTCCGTAGGATGGTGGTAACCACCCTCTTTTTTGTCTTCATGAAGAACTTGGTCGTGACTCCAAATCCCTGACTCGGGTTTGAACATCACAAAGGTTTTCAAGAATTTCCTCCTGATAGTTGATCATCATCTCATATGAGTTTGGATCTGATGGAGTGGCGATGGAACATGATGTTGTTTGTTCCCATAGCTCTGCATTGTCTTTTAGATCTCTCTAAGATCTTTGTACATCTTTGAACTATCCGCCTTGATTTCCCAAAAGGTTGGTTCTCTCATCCTATCCATCTGATCCGGATCATGTTGGGTTGTTTGGATCTGGAATCATAAAGTCGTGTTTAGGATGGTCCTCTCCTTCGACTAACTCGAACTGTAGTTTGAGGTTCAGCCTGTGAAGCCTCATAACCATCCTCTCTAGTTTTTTATACCGGTTTATGCTAGCTTGGCTAGCACTGGCTCCTCGTAGAATTTTCCTGCTCTGGTTGAAGCGTTGAGCTTCGGCCAGATGTTCCTGTTCAAATTCTTTCAATTTTTGGAAGTACCATATGTATGAGTGGACATGTCGAACATTCGTTTGGATCCATATTTCTTGAGGTAGTCTCCTCCGTAGGATAATACTAATATTCATAAATATTATTATAACATTTCAAGAATAAACCTACTTCTGATACCATTTTTACCCAAGCAAGGTTATTAGGAGAAAATGCATGGGAATGGACTAAATTGCACAAAAGCTAAAGCACCAAGGGTAGCATAGTCTATCAAAAATACCTATTTGATTTAACGTTTAAGAAGGGGACCCCGATGAATAAAGTTTTCCTCCCGATTGGACTTTAATGTACTATTGTTTTATTCTCATATTTATTAAAAAATGTTTATTCACATAGTACCTTCCCGTAATTTTCCAAAGTTTTAGTAGAGTAATTTTGAAGCATAAAATTAAAGTTTGTCGTTTGATTTTCGAAATTAATTTTCTTGAAAACCAATGCTTACCCTTCTTGCCAGTTTCTCAATCCAAGACAACTTACCATACTTCTGGGTTGACCAGATTTTCTTCAAAGATCTAATTTCTACATCAGCATTAAGATCTCATAAGCATTAACTTGGATTTATTCCTTAAACCATATTAATCGGGTAATTTTCTTCTCCAAGTGTTTTTTCTTTACTGTTGTAAAAAAATCCAAAATCTCTTAATCTAAACTCTCTTGGCATGTTCTGAGTAATGGGTTGTTTTGATTGGCTTGTACTTTCGTTGAATTCATGTGGATGATGCTAGTTATGAAGATCATTAATCTTAAATTTGGGATTTTGTTGGGGAGAATTTTCTGATGATGGGCATCTATTTGAGATTATTTTGAGGATGGTTTCTAAATATTCATTAGCTTTGATCTCTTTGTTTCCTGTATGACTTTCATGTGGATGGACTGAATGTTTTTAAGGTAAGTTGATTTGGGTGGCCGAGTTTTTCTTATTTTTTTGGGTAGTTTGATATGTTTTTATGTATTATACAAACACAAATTGTGAAGTTTCGCTGTCCAAAATTTTTAAAATTTGTCCAAGTGAAAATTAGCTCCACCATTTGTTGATTTATATTTCGTTAATTTGGCATGCACTACTAGTCTATAGGCAACGAAGTTTGGTTCTTTAGGCCTTCTGGTACAGGTATTGGTATAGCTGTCAACATGGATGTTAATAACTTTAAATCAAAGTGTGGACACAAGGGATGCTATTTCTAGTCTGTTAAAGGTATTGCCTTACTAGTTCTCTAACTGTGGAGGCAACAAATTGGTGGATTAGGTGGCCTAAGATCCATCCTTAAGCGGACGAATTACGGTGTTATTATTCCGGTTGATTACAATTTCTTAGCTATATGACTGTGTCGGTATTCTCTTTTCTGGATTTGATTGTTTGCTTTTATATATCGTCTGGTACAGATTCGAAATCAGTTTGAGTAAATTGCTAGAAAGAAAAGGTTTGAGAACTATGAGCACTGGATTAAAGAAGCCCACTCCAGATGGCTGTGAGAATCCTTCGTCTCCAGAGATAGAGCAGAAAAAGGTATCTTTAGTCTTTTATCATGGCTTTTTAGTCAAGTACACATGCTGATGTCCTTTTACGGAAAGGATGACTTGGTAATTTTTTCTACGCTTGCAGATTAATGAGGTCAGAGCATTGATCGGGCCACAGTCCAAATTAGCCTATTACTGTTACTGATGCATCCATTTCAAGATACTTGAGAGCACGAAACTGGAATGTGAAGAAGGCTGTTAAAATGCTTAAAGCAAGTTTGAAATGGAGGTTGGAGTATAAGCCAGAAGAGATTCGTTGGGTAACACACCTCTTACTTAAATAAGCGTAATAGGCCATGAGGATACATACCCTAGCAAATGCTTAATTCGTGGGGTGTATGATTCTTCCCATATTCCTCATTTCGACATCTCCATTTTTTTACGTTTTGAATATACTATATTGCTTCTTCCCTCAAGTATTTGAATATTTACAGATTTCTGGTAATGCTTCAAAAGTTTTAGAATGTTCAGTGCCATCTAGCGATTCTGATTCAGCTCTCTTTATATTTTTATATCTGTCTACATTTGCGAAACAGGACGATGTTGCACAGGAGGCAGAAACAGGAAAAATATACCGAACAAGTTATAAAGATAAGTATGGGAGGACAGTTCTTGTCATGAGACCGAGGTGCCAGGTTTTTTTTTGAAACTACTCCTATTTTTACCATTTAATAACAATCCTTTGTGACTTAAGGGTCAAGCGAACATTTTCCATCAAAGATATTGTAGATGTTGATTTCTATTTGCCTTATTAAGTTTATTTATTTTGATTCTATAATTGTTGTCAATCAAATCTTTTACTTTCACATTTCAAGATTATTTTCAAAACAACGGGATCATATCTGTTTCCCTAAGTCCTTTCCATTGGTTGCCATGTATGACGCTTACTAGCTGGCTGCATTGTATTGTCTTGCAATTCACCAAATCTACGAACACCAAACTGTATTGGATGCTTGAACGAATAACTATTTGAAATTTGTTAGAACTATTAACAAAAAACAAACAATATTGCTAGCTTATTAAACAAAATTGCTAGTGTTGGGGAGCAACAATTACTCCTACCAGAAGAGCGATCCAAATATATCACTTGGGTTTCTAATGGTTAAAAGATTTTAAATGCACTATTATATTCATCTATGATTTTTGGTAAAATGGTCAGCACCAGTCTTACAATTGGTATCAAAGTTAAGATCATGTATTCCATTCTTATGAGTTGCAATTTGATGTATTTGGAGGAGAACTATTGAGAAGCAACAATTGCCCATTGTTGAATAACATAGTTAAAACGTGTCGTTTTTGGACTACTACACAAGTTTAAAATATTTGAGTTGCATTGTTATTGCCAGCTATAAACTTTGGTAGAGTAGCAAGCACTCAATCCAACATTTTGTTGGCTTATGGGTGGTTTTATAAGCTCAATTTTCCTTCTGTACTTTTTTCTTACTTATTTTATGCTGTGTGTTTTCGCAGAATTCAAAGTCAATAAAAGGGCAAATTAAGTATTTGGTGTATTGCATGGAGAATGCAATTTTGAATCTTACTCATGACCAAGAGCAGATGGTTTGGTTGATTGATTTCCATGGTTTCAGTTTGTCCAACATATCAGTCAAGGTCACTCGGGAAACAGCTTTTGTCCTGCAAGAGCAATATCCTGAGAGGCTCGGCGTTGCAATTCTATACGATCCACCGAAGATGTTTGAACCATTTTGGATGGTATCTTTTCAGTTTTCATTAATCTAATTTATTGTATGTTACATTTCAAGGTGAACCTTGTCGCAACGGTTAAAGTTGCTGCCATGTGACCTTGGAGGTCACGGGTTCGAGTCGCGGAAACAGCATCTTGCATTTCAAGGGAATGCTGCGTACATTAGGCCGAAAGTGCCGACCTTTCCCTGGACCCCGCGCATAGCGGGAGCTTCGTGCACCGGAGTTTGCCCTTTATAGTTAGATCATGTATATGCATTTCTTTGTGCTCAAAAAGCTGTTGATTGTAATTTTGCTGCAACTTAAAATTAATCGTTTCTTTGACTTTCCTACAGTCATTAATCATTCATTGGTTGAGAAATAAGTAAAAGTGTCCGCTTTGGCAATTCTGAAATCCTAGACCAACTCTACATAATTTCTGACTTCTGGGTGCAAAGAAGTTCCATAAAATTCGCTGCTGGAACAGATTGAAATGTTTCGTGCAATCATCATTCCAGAATATGCGTGTTTCATATTTTTTAGCTATTGAAAGAACTTCCTTGTCTCTTTTCCCCTTAGTCATAACATGATCACGTCCTAAATTTCCTTGGCCATATCTATTCCATGATTGACTTATTGCAGGATCAAACTAATGGATAGTGCCCTGGTTATTTGTTTCCATCTATCACCACACAATTTTGGTTTCCACAAGAAACATAGGATATTTTTTATCATACTTGGGGTTTTTCTGACATATTTTCTGAAAGTTTATTTCCAAATGTTGAATAAGGGTATGTGATGTATGTTTTGTTATGTTTTCAGAAGAAGACATTTATTATTTCATGTCATAATTTGTTCTATTACTTAAATTTTCAATATTATGTGGTAAATTTGAAGTTTGAAAATAGATGTATTGTGTTAGAATAAAATATACTAATATAATTGTTTTCGGAAGTGGTGATAGTTGAATTTGAAATACTGATTGTTTGTGAGAATGTGAAAATGACGTGAAATTGTATTTTTGGGACTAATTTGAATAGAACATGTTATATATGTTTGCTTATGTTTCCTGTACATGAAATCATTTCCGAAAAGATAAATATATCCATAGTTTTACATCCTAACCAGTAGATGTCGGCTTAGTTTTAACTGTAATTCTATTTGCTAGCTTTATAATGATGTGGGATGTGGTTTTCAGATTGCTAAGCCCTTCTTAGAGCCAAAAACAGCGAACAAAGTCAAATTTGTATACTCGGCCGACCTGAATACCAGCAAGATCATGAACGAGCTGTTCAACATGGAGCTGGTTGAGTCGGCTTTCGGTGGTAAAGATGATACTGGTTTTGACATCAACAGATATGCTGAGAGGATGAGGGCTGATGATGAAAAACGGCTGCATTTATTGACAATGAATAATAATCTTGCAGCTTCAGCTCAGCCACCTGCTATATCTACCTCCAGTTTCAATGCGAATTCAGAGCCTGATTAAGATGACTCATATGTAATAGAAGACAAATCATCGTCTCCTAGGTATGAAGAATAAGAAGAAGAAGATGACGATGATTCAATGGTTGATAAATCTCTACCGTTGAAACAACAATAAAACAGTAGGCAAATGTGGAGTGATTTAAATAGATCGATTTGGATCTTCCTAACTGTTAAATGGTTTATGGCTTCGAAGTTTAGCCACCTTGTATTCTGTTAACGCACAGCTCCTTTCCAGGAAAGAAATAATTTCACATATTTTGAAACTAAAGACCAATGTTCAATATTTTCTGTGTATATGTTATATAGGAATGCTACCATCAACCACTCTATCCAGGGGCCTTTTCAAAGTTTTATGTGTAGATTCGCAACCGGGTGTAGATGACACAGTGCATCAAGGACATCCCACCCACCTCTGTTTTTTGCATGTCCCCCTAATTTCTTGGCTTTTTACGTGGATTCCTCCAGCTGCAACGAGGTGTAGATCACCCAATGCAATAATGACATTCCCATACTTTTTTTCTTTATTGGGTGCATGTGTCCCTTATTTTTTGGCTTTTTACGAAACCTTGTAATGCTGGTCTGGTATCAATGTTTGCATATTTTCAAGGAAATCACATCAAAATAAGCCTCTAGGAGAACGAATCTCACTACCTTTTTTACATTAGATTTTACCATCAAGTTCCATAGGAGTGAAATTGAATTCTTTTTATGTGTGGTACAATCTTAAAAATAAATCACTAAATTGTGTTTGATAGAAAGACAAATGAGATTCTTGATTATTTCTTGTAACGTCCAAATTTATAAAGTGAAAGTGGTGTAGCAAATGGAACCGGGATCAATCCACAAGATGCATCCCTATATATATATATATATTTTTAAATATTTATCCCCCATTAAATTTATCCCTTTTTCTATTTACATATTGAAAGAGGTAGCATAACCTTAGATGACATGCTCCGGTTAAGGTAAGACATTGATTTTAATGATTGAGTATACTTACACAGGTGTACAGTAGAATACGGTATATTGATGTGTACAGAAAATGTGTGAATATTTTGTTGACGAAGAAATATTCTTGTTCGATGATTGAGATTGATGATGTGTGTGATCATGATATAAGTACGTGGGATTTACTAATGACTTTTCTAATAATTACTTGCGTCAGATTGTAGCCGAATGACGACACATAGTGAGAGTGATGCTTAAGGGCACATTATGGTGATTAGTAGGCACTGCATACTTTTGCAACCACACAGTATGAGATTAATCGTACGATAATAGCTTCGGTGCATCTTGGGCATACAATTTTTAAGGATGTATAATATCATAAATGTATATTGTCTAGGTTGGTTAAATGGATGACTGCTATGAGATGAATATCGGGAAAGGAAAAATATTATATCTGCGTGAAAATGATACTCGGATACATGACTATTATTCCCATTTCACGAGGCGATTGCAATATTGTTTCGATATGGATTGATATAAAATGTGGAAATAAAAGATATAATAGTTACTACTTCTTATGGAATAACGAAACTAGTGGATGAATGATGATGAATTCAATTTATGTAATTAGTTGATGATTCCATTGATAATTGTACAACTGATGAGTTGACTTGGTTGGTGAATCTCTCGTACAAGGATCGGGTTCATATCAGGGAACGTTTATCCAATCTTAAGTAGAGATTAGTTGTTCGTTCTATGGTTGGATTAGCTTAATCAAGGAACAATGTTTGAGAACTCGATGGCCATCTTTAGAGATGCGAATTGATACAATGATACTGTTAAGAGTAAGTAAAGAAATTCAATTATTGAATTTGATTATGAAATTAACATTCTCTGGATTGTCCTTAGGGCTGAGTTGTCTGTATTACTTCCAAGCTAACAATTAGGCTCTTGTAAATAAGTATGTCCAATGTGGTGCACAATCCTAAGGATATTCTTGTATCCAAATTCTCTTGGCCATAATGCATAGGCGGATACTGGAAAAGAATTTTCTATTGTTGCATAATTGAATATATAGGACTACAATGAATATAACCAAGTGGGATGCCACTCACATCTATTAAGGGTCGTTGAGTTGGTGTATTGAAGACTTCTAGATCCATAAAGAGTTGTGGAATAGTGAGGAATCAGTGTAATTTTGTGATTAGAGGTTGAAAATTGAACTAATTGTAGTTGTGTTAATCGGACTCTTGCTTATGAACTTCTCGTTGTGCATGTGTGTCTTTAAGCGGGTGTCAAAGTGTTTTTAGGCTATAGCATACATGAATGAGTATGCGTATGCTATTCTCTCTCTCTCTGTGTGTGTATTACAGAGTGTACGTATGGGATGATGCTTCGTTGCCATAATAGTAAGGTGTGTTCAATTATCATGTGATAAATATACACTTGCCAATTCGATTTGTGTAAGGTCTTATTGTGTGTGTGAGTCATTAATTTCAAATACGAGTGGAATATTTAACTAGATGTTGCGAATTAAGCAAACATATGACGAGATGTATGATGACGCGAGAAAATAGTATGGATTTTATTGATTTAAAGTGATAGAATCTCCTCATTGAAATATTGAATATTGATATTTAGTTATTAAATTTATGTAGTCCGGACAAAAAGGAGGGTAACTTGACTGTGATTACTGACGATAAGGTACATAGTGACATACGCTTGAATAAATATATTTTGTTGTGTTTGTTGAACAATGTATTATTCTTGTATTTTGGTCGCCATTTGAGTGAGGAACGTGTTGTTGTGATTACTAGGTCGACGTAGGAACGAGCGACGTATTGTATTTGGATCGCCGTTGAGATACGCGATGTGTTGTTAAGGTATTTGGGTCGCCGCGAGAGCGATCGATATATTATTATAATGTATGGGTCGCCGCTGGAGCGTGCGATGTGTTAATATGATATATGGGTCGCCGCTGGAGCATGCTATGTGTTAATATGATATATGGGTCGTCGCTGGAGCGTGTGATGTGTTAATAAGATATATGGGTAGTTGTTGTAGTGTGCGATGTGTTAATGTGATATGTGGATCATAAATTGAATTAATTATTGTGATTCTATGAATTTATACTTGTGTATTGTGGGAACAAGAACAACGAATAGATCTTCTATTATTCAGAAGCATACATGAAGTATCTTTTTATTATACGATATTATCTATTCCGTTATTTTTCGAATTGTGTAGTTGATACAGATATGAATTGTTTTGTTTGTGTGCTCACCCTGTGTGGAGCTGTTTCTGTGGAAACAAGTGGCATGCCTATCTTTTGGGAAGCATGAAGAGATAGTACTGATACGTCTAGAAGAGTGGCAGGAACGAGTTGAGCTAGACATCCGTAGTGTAATGGTTTAGAAATATTGCTATCATTTTTATTGGATTGTAGTATTTTGGTTTGGTACTATTTATTAGTCTCCATTTTGATATTGAGTACTAGTTAGACGTTTATACTTTTGGTGGATTTTTATTGTCAAATTAGTGTTGGATATTGGTGATGTTGTTTGGGGAATTATTATTGTGTTTTTTTGTTTTTTTGGCTAGTCCAATTTACGAGGAGACTGCCAATTTTTTTGTAAAATCCCACGATCTAATTAAGGATTAGGTGCATGATTAATTGTTAATTATTGGTTAGCATTGCGAGGTCTTACAATGTTTCACCTTTGATGGCAGACGAGACCAATCACCTGGCAAACTTCAAAAGTCGAGCGAGTCTGAGAATCTGACACAAACTCTGGGAATGTCAGTAGTGACATACTCATCAAAGTTCCATGCCCTCCGACAATGATGGCGGATGAGACTCTTAAGTTGCATCATTTTAAGAAGTGTATGAATAGTCGAATCCAATCAGCTCTCGAGGTTTTTTAGACCACCAACTTCGGAGACATGATGGAGCAACCATCAAGGCTGAGACTGATATATAGTGATGGGAAGAGGAGTTCAAGCACAAACGAGCTCTCCATAACCGGCATTCAAACAACCACCAGAAATTCAAGAGTCCATTGTGGTCTGGAAACTAACAGAGAGGAACCACTCCCACTTCCACCAATTTGGAAGCCAAGAAGCGCCAAGTATGCAATTTTGCACATACTGGCGACTATTATAGAAGAAACGTAGCTTGTTTTTGATGAGGGAAATTTGGCCACAATTTTGCGGATTGTCCTGAACCCGAGAAAAATGAGACTTGTGCAGGCACATACCTCCAAATAAGCCAAGAGAATAAACCCAACGCTCGGGTTTTTACTATTACCTAAGAGAAGGCAAATGATGCAAACGATGTCGTGACATATACGATTTTATTGAACCTGCATATTTATTATTTGATTGTGGTGTCACACATTCGTTTATAGCTAAGAGCTTCACTAAGAAGTTAGTACTTAAAATGGTGGAGGTTCCACGAGCTTTGCCGATCAAACCAAATATGTCTTCAAAGGAACCAAATCAGTTCCGTGGGCATAACTGATATTATTCATCAGCCCAACTTTTAGAAGTAGTCCATCAGCTCAACTTATCAATCAGCTCTAAGGAAAAGACTTGGTCAAACACAATCAGTTACGAAAAAGAAATAATTGTTGCTAATCGTGAGCACTAATGGAGGATATGACTAAGATCATAAGGAAGAAGTGAGGAAGTTAATAGCTGATTTCATGGAGTTAATGGATGATGTAACTCCCGGATCTATAGCTATAAATACCAGATCAATTGCAATCAACCAGATTACACACATCTAAAGCAAATCTCGAAATACATACACACACAATTCTTCCTATTCCAACAAGAAAGAAGATACATTTCAATGTTTTCTTCAACATTAATTTGTTCAAGCATATTATAGTAAGTGGGTTATTTGTACTATTGTTCCTTTGTATTAAAATTATGTACAACTTATATTTCAATCAAACTTACGCAATATTTGAAAATCTTGAGATTCTGAGAAATTATGTGATAAAAATATGATTTTGAAGCAATATAAATTTTGAAATTCAATTGGTGGGTTCTGAATTCTGACCCTATACGGTGCGGTTATAACAGTTTTTTTGACCTGATACGGTGGTTAACCATTGTACTGGATAGTCCAACCACTTTATTCGTGATGATCTGATGTTATGATCTTATCTATAGGAAGGTTAAGTCTAGAGAACTGTTATTCTACCAGGAGAAAATTAGAGGATTTATTGTGCTTATTTAAAACAAAATCCGTTCTGTTGTGAAATTTGTACTGATTTGGTATCGGTTCTATTATGGCTTCAGGTGAGCCAATTTGTTCAGGCTCCAAGTGAGCACATCAGTTTAAGCTCTACTGATAGCAGTATAATATATTTCTTTTTTGTTCTAAATGGAACAGTTATGTTGTGCTTTTAACTATCAGTTCTGAAATCAGTTTTGCTACTTTTTGATATTACATGTTTCAGAATTATACGTATATCTGTATATGTGATCAAGTTCGATTGCCCTCAATTTGCTGAGTATTTATCTAAACACTCACCACTTACGTCCTTCCCCAGATAAGAGTGATCTGAGGTAGAAGATGATGAACAATACTAGTTCTGGGGTTGTTAAAGCGTTATCTTCATCAGTTTAATTATCCACGCTTCCGCTATTTCTTTCGTTTCAGACCAGTTACGTAAATTTATGAGTTCGAATTGTAAAGACAATTTCAATGTATGGAATAAAAAGATTGGTTTATAGATTTATGTATCCGGGGCTTGTTTTTTTAATTTGGAAGCAACATCGATGTCATAGGTCCCGGGCTTGGGGCGTGACATGATACTCCTGGGAGGGTATGATGGTTGATAGGGAAGTGCCTTCAATAATCACGATGGGTGGTTCACTCGACCGTACTCTCCGATTGATTCCGCAAGTCGGGGGTTTCTCGGATGACCTCAGAGCTTGATATGATATATGCATGGTTAATGCAATTTCAAGTTACTTAATCATTTAAAAATATTGATTACTTGTTTAGTAGTGGGCACTAACTAAATAAGATAACAAAATATTTTATTTATAAATAAAAAGCGTCTTTTACAACACATATTAAAAACATGAAAGTGAAAAAACAAGCACATACTAATTTCTTAAAACAGACACTACACTCATGCAACACAAATCAACATGAGTTCTCAAGTCTCTTCCCCGGGACCTACGCCATCGCCTTCTTTCGGATGGCCTTCTCTATCAAGCTGCAAATCTGCCCCGCCGAAGTGAAACATTTCGTACATACATATTATTAGAAAAACATGGTAATACTCAAATGTAAACGTGCAGATGCATGTATGCATGTATACATGTGATGTGAAATGATAATCTCAGAAGGGTGTGTATATGGCTGCTCAAGGGCTAATGGGCACGCCACTGGGATGTGTAATATGCTCCGCTGACCGACGTGCGCTAATAATATCCATCCAATGGCTATAAACACAAGAGTATCATGGTACGTTGTGCCGCTCCGGTAACGGCTTCAGGAGGCACCCCCGATACAGTCATACTAGAATCAAGGCTATACGAGGTTGAGCGGCCCCGTAGGATATCGATTCTAGTTCAAATAAGGCTAGCAAGTCAATAACTAGGATGCAAGTCATGTATATCATGCTTTTCAAGTAATTGCGGAATATAAACAGTCACATATTTGTTTACACGAGCATCAATCACGTTTTTTGAACAATATTGTAGGTCATAAGAGGATGGTCTATTCAACTGTACCAATCCTATTGTTGTGTGCTTATTAATATTGTTTAGAGCTATGTTCCGCTGCATAGTAGGTAGGTCAAGAGCCCATGAAAAATATGTATTTGAATAAGATGTTATTTATTTTTGAAAATGCATCCTTATTATGGTATCGTAAAAATATGTTGTCAATATTCTGTCATTTTCGTAGCATGAATGATTTTTATTTACTATGCATTAGCTCATGTGGTTCATGTATTGTAAGTGAGAATGACAATACTTGAGATTTGGATTTAGCTGGGCGATGCGCTACTACGGTTTCTGGGAGCCGATGTACATGGATGACAATCTGTTTGGGCTGCTTTATTATCTTATTATGGCTTTTGAATTTGTAGAATTCTTTTGAAACTCATATGGTCTTCTTAGTTTGTTAATAAGGATGTTACAGAGTAGAACAAGTGGAAGTATTTTAACACTCATCAGTCACATCCTCCAGGCAGGAAAAAGAAGAGTTCGATAAGGCCTATGCCAAGGTCTCTCGAGCCTCCTAAAATCTATTCCTTCCTAATTTTAGTTAACCAAATCGCCAACCCCTTCCTTCAAAAGAAGTGGAACTAAAGCTTCCTTACAGATTGATTTTCTTACCTTTTTTTCATAGATGCCTTCTTTCGAGTTGAGGTAGGCATTGAGCTGGGCTAGGCCGTTTTAAGGTGAAGGACCTTTGTCTACAAGGGACCGTTTAAAATTACCCATAAACAGAAAAAGGCGGCCAAAGAACCTGACTTTTCATAAAGGATGGTTTAGTGTTTCACTCTCATAGCAAAAAGAGATTGATGGCTGAGTTTCGCCCTTCCTTTCATGGAAGAAGGGTTGCAAACCTGATCTTTATATTCGTTATCAATACCCACCCGCTGACCTTCTTCCCAACTGCCCATGGAAAAAAAGGTCTTTAAGCCTTGTTGATCACCCGTTTTGGTTCAACACTTTGAAATCCGCCCATGGAGGATCGGTCCATGTCCGTCTGATTAAAAGGGGAAGTTAAGTCCCTTTGCTTCGTGAGCCATTTCTCATCATTCAACTATCATTCTACGAAGAATGTTGGCAGAGGAAAGAAATAAGAAGATACAGTGTTGTCTGCTCGCCTAATGGTCAGTCTTTAGAGAGAGAGGGCACCCCTTACTCACATAGAATAGAAGCTTACTTGCGCTTCGTACTAGTCGATATCCTTTCTACTTCCAAGAAGAAAGAGATTCACTCTACTCTAACGCTAGGTCAGCAGGGTCCTGACGGGGGGAACTCTATCTATGCAATTCCTCATATCCAACATCCAACACACTCAGCAGCCTTTCCGCTATCAGAACAATTCACTCCAGATGGACGCAGAGTATGCTTTCGCGCAACTCAAGAACTAGATAATTCACACTCCACCGATCTGGAGCAGCTATGAAGAAACGGGGGGTCAGCTCGGCGAAGCGAAGGGCCAACAAATCTTATAGAAAGAACGGATGGGAAATTGATTATGGCACAAGCAGTCAGTTCCCTGTAAGACTATAGGCTGAAGACGGATTCCTAGCCAGTCAGCATGTCTTAGCGCGAAAACGCGATCTTTGCGTGCAAACGCCCATTTTCGAAAGAGACAGCGCGCCACCTTACATAAGTCAATCCGATTCTGTCTTCCAAAAACTCCCTGACCATCCCCGGAGGGCCGACAAAGGCAAGCAAAAATTCTTAAGCTATCGCTCAAGCTATTGCTTACCCCCCGGTAGCAGCTACCATATCTGATCTTTCATCAGGATATCTGTTGGTGAATCATCAACTTGAGAATCAAAAATAGTATCTTCCTTCATTATCTGTTTTTGACTCGTATGTCGGCCGGTCGTCCTTTGTCTCATCATCAGTTGTCGAACCATCTGGTGGAGACTTTGTTGCTCCAGTCACTTCGTTCCTACCTGACTTTCTTTTGGAAATGAAATGGATTCCCTCTCCGAGTGGAGCCGAGCTTTTGGCTAGCTTTTACGATTTGCTACTTTCTAGCTCTTAGACAAGCTAAGCCTCTACAGGGAATCTCTCTCTTGCTTCAGGTTTGAAACATCAAATCGCTCGAATTCCTTCCATCTCACTTGGGACATAGACCCACCAGGTAGTAAAGCCGCCTATGAGTAGACAGAGCAGGAGAACAGAAGTTGAAGCTGGCTTGTTTCCCGCCCTATTCAGTTAAAGGTTTCATACTATAAAATTCTATCAGCTTGAATTGAAACAAAACACGTGAACACGCTCGCTTTCTTACGTGAATCTTTCATTCCTTTTTTGAACTCGCACTACAATACAGAATGAACAGGCTCGTAAGCAACTTCAAAGATACAATCAATCAAAAACCTTGCCTTGTCCCCACCGATGGGACAGATTCACCGGAGTGACTGACCGAAGGCATTGGTACAGGACTTACTTGCTCTCGCCGCCTATCCACACATATAGGTCTCGTTCCTTGGTGGAGGTTTGTGATGAATTTATTGCTTTAGCAATAGAGTGAGAGTGCCCTGCCTTTCATATCCATATCCAAATGTTGCAACCTTTGGGAATTTCTCTCCTTGCCATCTATCTAGAAAAGCCCGGGAGCACTTCTTTTGATCTAACTAAGGTCCAAAACAAGGGTGGTTGAGACTGTGTCGCCTGGTTGAGTTGAGCAAGAGTAAGAAGCTCAAGCTAGTGGTAGTACTTGATCTCGCCCATGACCCTCTTATTAGCTGACTACTGAGCCAACTCCCTGTACTGTAGTGAGATATTAAAACTCATAATTTGATATCGGTATCATACACATGATTATCGACCAAAATCTAATAGAGATAGATGTCGAAATTGATCGGTTCGATCTCGGTTAGTTTGATTTCTCGCATTCATCATCCAAGCTTGAGTGCGCTGTCTGTCTTCATGCTCCACAGGGATGTCAGATAACATAGTCGTTTTTGCCCCACTGTGTCCTCTCCCTTCACAAGCTGGACCAGTCTCAGGAAATGAAGTCAACTTTCTACTGATAGAGCGGCAGGACTTTGCTTTCTCCTTTCTAACTAGAGCTCTTTGAGACCACTTTGTAACCAGTAGTTGTTTGTTCACATTATATATCTCAGGTGCTTCGGTGCAAGACTGCCCGGGTGGGCTGGTAATAGATCATCTCTTGTTAGTTAGTTAGCAAGGTGGAAGGGAGCAAACACAGAAAGTTTTAGGTAAGGAAAGAGCGTAGACAGAGAGGAGACTGTCAAACAGGAAAAAGAGAAAGATTTTGATCGTGTCTGTTGTTTTTTATTTAAAATAGACTATAAACTAGAAAGTTGACTATTGAGCGACGTCGGTTCATTCAATCCTTCCGCTTTCAAACCTCACTCCAACTAGTGCATTGCCCATTGTCGATGAATCACTTTGAAACCAACTAAACCTTGTGCACCTGAAGATAAGAACCTTGTCATGGAATTTTGCCCCCTATTTCACCGCTCTAAGGTCCTGCCTACAACTGCATTTGCAGCTGGTTTGCTACTAGATAGAAACCTCAGCCTAAATGAAAGGCTGGCTTTTTATGAGACTTAAAGTTGAATAAACTTTGCACTTCTCTTTACTTTTTTGCCCTCGTACTGACTGGCTTTGGGCTATTGGACTCGATTGAGTACGAGTACCTTGATCAAATGATCAAATAGAGTGCATGGGCTTCTATGATCAATTTTGTGGTAAGTACCGTACTTTTGAATTGGAAGTTGAGTACTTTTTATTATTTAGAAAATATTCCGTACTCTTCGAGCAAGTCCTTTTGTTTTCTTAGAAGTTTTTCGTGATGAGTCCCGTACGAAGGTCTCTACGAGCCTACCCTAAGATGAAAGCTGCTTTGCTTCGAGTGAATTCACCGGATTGCCCTTATTGTACATGAACCTCACACTCGCTTTTCAAGACCTTTCGTTGCTCTCACAAGCTGTAGTTATATAAGAATAAAGAAAGTTTAGGGGGTTCATAACTGACTTGAGTTATAACAACCTGGTTCGCCGCGTAGAACTCGTAAATATGAATGAGGTCTTTTGAATGCTCAAAACCACCTCCTCCTTTCCTTGCCTTGAGGAACTTGATCGTTGGACCTCTCTTTGTGTAGAAGTTGGCCAGTGAGGTAATGTTGTAATTAACGCTTGGATTTTTTGTTTTCTTCCTTGTCCTCTTGAAATGAAGCTACTTTGTTGGACACTTTCCCGGATTAGTTCGGGAATGAATCGTGAGCTACGACGATCAAAGACGGAAATCTCATACACCCGTACCTTATACCTAGTATAGTACGATTCGAAAAGACTAGAAATTCTGTTTCACGGCTCTCATCTTCATCATTTCTGCCCTTTTTGAATTATCCTATCCTTATATATAGGACCTACCTTGGGCAATTTCACTACCAACCCCTTTCTCCTGCGGACCTTTACGGAGGTAAGGCGGAGCCCCTGAGATGAGACGAAAGCTTTGATTGGGACTCCTTTCTACTTGTCCAAGTAGAGCTTATTAGGAGGATATTCCCTTGCTCGCCTGAATGAAGATCCAATTAGTCTATATTGGTGGGGCCTGAAGCTTGAGAATGGCCTCTCAGTCGTGATAACAACTGTTTCTGCGCTGAAACAATATCCCATACCATAAGACCTTTGGCTGAGATTTTACATCCTTCACTGCCGAAACAAAAGCCGATTCCTTGTAGTCCTACTGGCTATAACAAGAAAGACAAGCTTACCTACCTGGGCTTACAAGTTTCACTCTCTATTAATTAGCCACACAACCTGCACCGCAGAAAAGATATATGAGACGTCTTCTTCCTGCATACTTCCTTTTCTTCCTCAGTCACTATCTAAAATTACGTCTCGGACAACACAATACAATTAATTTCATTGTACCTCTAAGCCGTGTTCGCTTTGCTTAGAGCGTCCATCATCCTGCTATCAAGCCCTTTCCTAGTAATTAATGTAATAACACAAAACCAAAAACCCCTTTTTCCCGTGAGAACAAAGCCTGCTCCTTATCGCGGAGAGAGGCAGAGGTCAGTATCGCGAAACACAAAAAACCAACAGAGAGACTATAGCTGTTGGGACGGGGCAGCCTTGTTGGGTTTCCGTACTCCAGCGCCAGATCCAAACGCAGCGGAAATAATACAATAACAGATCTGACCCGGGGACGGTCGATCGCGCCTGATTCATATATTAACATGCAAATATCGAATATTAATGCACGAAAAGGAATTACCGTTCACCGATGTGAATCCGATAGCGGTCACCCTCGAGTCCAACCAACCTGACCAGATCTACAAGCACAACATCAGTGCTAGTGTGATGTCGGCTTTTCTATGAGAGTGTGTATCGAGAGGACAAAAACTTCTTAACCCTAGAGATGAACATATATTTATAGGAGTTTGGGTCATTTATTTGGCTATGGTTATTAGGGTCCAACGGGCCAACAATTGGCCCATTGGCTTGTAGGGCATCTAATGCTAACAATCTCCCACTTGCCCAAAAGCCAACACAAAACTGCAAACTCATAACCAAGTACTTCAATCAAATTGAATAACTTGACGTACTACCAAAGTACATAATTACGCAACATAAATATATCAAATGTTTTAATTTTAGAACTTTCTATAGATGAAACATTTTCAAATATAGAAACTCCACTAAAGTGAAGAGCTTTCAGAAATTAAATTCATCTCTTCTAAATCACTCAATATGAGCACTTAACATTTAAGTCTCAATTCTCATCAATAGATCAGCGGCCGGTTGATTGTCACCCAGCGAGGCTCAAGTGTATCATAGCAGTAGGATCACAACCTTTGTGATTTTAGAAGTTAAACAACTTCTTGGGCTTACCCTGAATGCCCCATTGCCAATTAAACTCCTTTTAATAGACAATGGCTGAAATATAATTCCAGCACAACCTACCGATCGTGGGTAGCGCCTAGCATCTGTGCTTCACGAAGACCTAGATACAAATGACTAGCAACGTACGAGAACCTGTCAGTCATAGTTAGCGTGCAGTACATTCCTTTCACTCAATATGTCCCGATTGAATCAAGAGCATTGGTTGATCGAGACCCTTTATGATTTCATATGATTCATTTGTGTGCGTATATGAAAAACTCTTTTTTCACAAGCACTGCCCACTCTGGCCAGAGATTCCTCGAATCATATATAGAAAAACACATAGGACATCCTGGTTCATCAAGACCAGTGGTGAATCCCCAACGACAATCATAGGCCTCTGACAGCATCACTGAATACCCAAAATAACAACTTTATGACCCGCATGTGATCAGTCATTAAATCAAAGTACACAGCTATCTGTCAAGACCTCAATGATGCCTCGGGTCATGAGGAGTAATGGTGCACAACTATGACTAGAAATTCTATACTCGACAAGTGGTAACCACTTATAGAATTCCGAGTAGGGTCGTTCAGTGAACTCATTCCTAATGAGCACATATTCATGTGTGCTGACTTCTCCAAGCCAACGCCAATGAAACGCGGCGCACTACACTAGACACATCATGAATACCAGTCTCTAGCGAGCATATATCGATATCCCATTCTCGAAGGCTCATCGACCAGGAACATTTAGAAATCGCAGTCGAGAATGTATTTCATGGTCACCATCATATGCGTAACCACATTCTATGGACTATAGCAACTTAAAGGACTTCATCAATACATCAAGATGCATGGGTAAACAGATGAGAGTGCCATATATATTAATATTCAAACAAAGATTTGTCATAATAAGATTATAAGTACAATCAATCAACTATTGATTTACTTAATCATGTATGACAACAATATCTATCACTTTCTCAAAGCCAACTACTCATGTGTCTTAAGACCATCTTCCCAAGATGTCTGACAGACACCAATCGTTGTAAAGGCTTTGTCAGTGGATTCACTATATTTTCTGTTGAAGCGATTTTCTCGATAATAATGTCACGTCTACCATCTATCTCATTAGATGATGTTTTCTCATTATATGTTTGGATACTGATGAGATCTTGGCTATTCATAATAGCTCAAATGTTGTCACAGTACCAGGGACTGTGTCAATCGCACTAGAAATTACACCCAACTCTTTGGATGAAATTTCTTATCCAAACTGCCTCTTTGCTGCATCGTATGCTGCAATGTATTCAGCTTCAGTGGTGGAATCCAAAGTGATGTCTTGCTTGGAACGTTTTCAAGAGACATCACCATCATCGAGCTTAAATACAAATCCGAACATCAATATGGTATCATCTACATCCAATTTAAAAACCAGCATCAGCTTAGCCTTCAACTTTTATTTCTCCACTTACAGATCCAAAAACCATGAACATAACATAAGTTCTTCATAAGAACTTGAGGATTATTTTCACAGTTTTCCAGTGACCTTCACCGGGATCTGTCTGATGTCTGTTCATTACTCTAAGAACATACATCAGGCCAAGTACATAAAATAGCATACATTATGCTATTAAATGTCGAAACATAAGGTACCAATGTCATCTTTTCTCTCTCCTCATCAATTTTAAGACTCATTGACTCGAGAGATGAATACTATGACATATTGGGAAGTAACTCCATTTTCGACTATTCCATGTCATACTCTTTTAGCACAGTGTTTATGTACGTATATTGAGAGATCTCAAACATCCTTTAGATCTATCCCTATAGATCCTTACGCTAAGTACGTAGGATGCTTCTCCCAAATCTTTCATGGAGAAATTAGTAGATAATCATGCTTTAATTGATTAATCAAATACCATTCATAATAAGCATGATATAATCAACTTAAAGCATCACAAATGTAACCATGCTCCCACTAACCCTTTTGCACCACATGTCACTTTCGGATTTTTAACAAAACCAAACACTTTGATGATGTTATCAAAACGGAAGTTCAAACTTCGAGATGCCTTCTTAGGCCCATAAATGGACCTCTGGAGTTTGAAAACATTTTTCTCACTCCAAGAAGTTGTAAACACATTTGGCTGCTACATTTCTACCTCAATGCCACCACTGAGAAATGTTGTGTTCACATCCATTACTCATATCTCATATTCATAATATAAAGATATAACTAATAAAATCTAAATAGACTATAGCATCATAACCGATGAAAATTTTCTCATAAACAACTATTTGCCTATGAGAATAACCGTTTCTCACCAGTCAAGCTTTGAAGGTCACTACCTTCCCATCCACTCCAAGCTTTCACTTGTAAATCCATGCAGCCAATGGGAACAATTCCCAAAGATGATCTACTAAGTCCCATACCTTATTGGAGTACATGGAGTCCATTTCAGATTTCATGGCATCTTGACAATGTCCCGAATCAATATCTGACATCGCCTCCTTGAAAGTCCAAGGATCATATCCATGGTCTATTTCTTGACTACTTTCAAGGAGTATATTCATTCTATCAGGAGCTCTTGAAACATTTTCAAATCTCCCTGGTGTGTGTACATCAAAGGTTGTGATTAACTAAATTAATTTCACCGTTTTCACTTTTCTAGTGGTTTGTGGTTCTTGAACCCTTTCAAGTTATATTATTTTGTCATCATTTCTAATAGAAACATTTTCTCTAGAAAGATTGCACTTGCGAAACAAACTCTTTGCCTGCAATTGATAATATAATTTCCACAAAATAACATAAGATGGATCAACTATCCAACTCATCTCCCACTGGATGCTTCACATAAGCAGAACAATCTCAAAATAAAAATTTGGATTATTTTTCAGTCCATATCTTATATGGAGTTTTGATCACTGCATTGGTATGAATTATATTCAACAAATATGTAACTTTAGAGAGTTACTCAATGAGAATCACATTCTCTTTAAGATAACTCAACATCATCTTGCACTAACATTTAGTGCTCCACATACGTCCATATGAATCAAATTCAATGGACATTCAGCACATGCTAAATTTATGTTGGATTTAAGTTATCATTCTTTTTATATTCTTTGAATATAATCATACTAATCATTCATAAGTTCACCAGATTCAATAAAACATGCATTCTTAAAAATACTGCAAATCACATTCGCATATTTAAAAGAATATCATTCTCTATCAAAATAAGAACAATGGTCATGATTAAATCTAGAACAAATAAATAATTGCTCAAACCAGTTCCTAACCAGTTCAAGATTTTATGTTAAATAAATGTTTCAAACAGCCTTTGCAACAACGATTGCTACAATGCTTAGCCTCAGGTAGGTTTCACATTCCTATGGCTCTCTACTTCTTCACATCACATGCAACTCTTTGCAAAAATGCGAGCACAACTGGCATCATATACCAAAGAAGTAGAACCAATAGAAACATGTAATTTTAATATAAAACATACCCTTTTTAGAACGCTTCTAGTCTAGGTATTCCTCACAATTTTGCGCCAGTGACCAGCAGTGAAAACATAGATGCCTCTCCCTTCTTAGTTGCTACTATATCCTTTTCGGCTTTTGAGGTTGAGAACCATTTCCCTTCCTCTTCTTTATCCTTGAACTCTCCCTACCATTGGTAGAAGATTCGACAAGAAGAACATGTTTCTCCTTTTGAATCAAGGACTCATGAGTTTCCAATATTTTGACTATAAGATCAAATCTACAGCCAGTTAATGAGGTATTGTCACATTCATATTTTCCAATTTATCAAGAAGAGATATTTTTCTTACACCATGCTCATAGACCGAAGCCCCATCTTGCATGTGAAATGAAAATAGCTCTTTTGAAGTCACGAGTCTCAGTAATCGTGTCCGTTCACCAAACAACATGTGTAGGTGTTGGAAAATATCAGTAATGTGAACGAGTTTCTCATATCTGTGTTGAAACTCATTGGTGACATTGATGCTATCATATAGCAGCTAGCCGAGAGATTATCGTCCCATCACTTCTCAAGTGTGGCAATCTCTTCATGAGACGAACCGGGAGACACTTCAACAGGAGGCTCCCACCAAGGGTATATAGCCACCTTTTAGAAGCAAGCACTATTAATAGTCAATCAGAATAATTTGGTGCAGTTACTTTGTTTGTATCGAGAATTGATGCAATCGGATTCACGGCAATCACAATACTGAGAATAAACAGAAAATACATGCAAACCGTCTGATTATTAATTAATTCAAAAACTATGGACTTTAGTTATTGAATGCTCCCACTAAATTTTTCGAATTCATCACCCTCATGACAAATGAACGGAAAATCACATTTTCTTAGTGGGCTTGGAGTCCAACTAGCTCATGAAAACCCCGGACGTGGGCCCACCGGCTTCATGATACTAAAGGTAGATCACAATTGCATCATATGCAACCCCCAAGATATTTGTCTAGCGATTGGCATAACCCTACGTGGGCAGGACAATTATGCCTTCTCACGTCAAACTAACCCATCCCACAGATGGAAATGTCACGCCCAAAAGACCCCACGTGGGTGAGTAATCTAGAAGGTTAACATAACCACACCCTTAATTAAGTGGCAGTTAAACGCACGGCTTTCCCATGCCAGATGCCCCCCACGTGGGTGAGTAAGGCAATATGACACAAGTAGCGTCTCATGGCTTAACTGTTGATGGAAGATAGGAAGCAACAAACCCTTTTGAGCTCCCATTATCAGTTTGATATTAAAAGTTTTGAATCATATTCAAAAGAGGGATTTAATTTATTTTCAAATCTCATTAATTGCTTGTTTGTTTGTTTATTTGCCGGATTCATGCAACTATGTTTTATTCATGCAATCATTTGTACTAATAAAACATACAAACAAACACTTATCATACATCACATGCATAATAAAAATAAATATGGACGATTACGGCCTTTTCCTAATTGATCCACGTGAGCCGTACGTGGATCACAAGTCTGTCTAAGGTGATGCAGATATGTAATGCAATCTTATTACATTTTTGCTTCCATTATACATGTCTTGATTCTTGGTGCTCCGTCTTCAATCTCGATCTCCCACTAATTCTAAAGATTTTACATTAAAATCATGCAAACAAGAGAATAGGGATACAAATCCGGGGAGGGATACATTAGAAAATAGAGAGAGCAGACTCGCAGGCCTGATAACCAAAAATCACAATAATAATGAAACAATAAAAACCTAAACATTCACCTAAACACATTGGTCAAGGCCCGTAATCATCCATCATGCAATCACAACATATGTAATTAAACATTAAACTAACCAATTACATCATATGTAATTGGACTAATCACATCACATGTAATTAGAGCACAATAATTAATTTATTCTATCGTTTCTCACTAATCGCATCATTAATTGCAAATAAAATTAACAAATTAAATAAAACCATTTTATTTAATTTCTAATTAATTAAATTTCAATTAATTGGTAAAATCTCTATTTTACCTTTAAATCATATTAATAAAAAATAAAAGTAACAAACTAAATGAAACACTTTCATTTAATTTCTAATTAATTAAATTTCAATTACTTGGTAAAATCATTATTTTACCTCAAATCATAATATTAACCAAAAAATAAAATTAATAAATTAAATGAAACATTTTCATTCAATTTTCAATTAATTAAATATTCAACCAATTGTAAAATCTCCATTTTACATTTAATAAATTAAAAATCACATTTTTAATAAATTAAATATTATGATTTATTATTTCAAAAATAATATCCGGATAAAACATCTAAAATAACCCAAAAATTAATTTATGGACTCCAAACAATTTGGATCCAAAATTTAAAAAAAAACATTTTCAACCCAAAATATCAAATTTTCGGATTTGTTAAACTTTTTTTTTTTTTTTTAATTCTGAAAACTGCATTTTTCACTATTCATCATCTCCTTAAACAAGCTAGGGTTTCACAAACCCTAGCGCCGCGCCTCCACCTCGTCTCTCGTCGTCCAGTTGCTGCCTCACGTCGAAGGCTCAGAAACGGTGGCGAAGAGAACCAGAAATCGGTGCGAAGAGATCCAGAATCCCGTAAGCTAAACTGATCACGAATTTCGTTTTATTTTATCGCAGAGTTCGCGTCAATTTCTCGCGAATCCAGAACATCGGCCGTGTAAGCCGCACTCTGGGCGATGGAGAACACTTTCCCCACCATTTGCGCCGCCGCCTGCACTGGTGGCCGTCTGATTCGCAAGTGCTGTAGCCAACTCGCTGCAGATCTGCGTGAGTACTCTGTGCGCACGGCGGCGGAGAACAATTTCTCCGCCCCGTGCGCCGCTGCTCGTCGCTCCTCCGCGCGCGATGCTGGCTGCCGATGATTCACCGATGAAGGTGATGCCGGAAACAGTTTTCGTTGGTTTGGTAATTCATTTTCTATATTTCCGGACTCCGTAATTTTTGAAAAATCAAACACGATTAATTACGATTGGAAACGATCTAATAAACATTAATTATTGAATACATGAATCAAAGCGCAACCTGGCTCTGATACCACTGTTGGGTTTCCGTACTCCAGCGCCAGATCCAAACGCAGCGGAAATAATACAATAACAGATCTGACCCGGGGACGGTCGATCGCGCCTGATTCATATATTAACATGCAAATATCGAATATTAATGCACGAAAAGGAATTACCGTTCACCGATGTGAATCTGATAGCGGTCACCCTCGAGTCCAACCAACCTGACCAGATCTACAAGCACAACACCAGTGCTAGTGTGATGTCGGCTTTTCTATGAGAGTGTGTATCGAGATGACAAAAACTTCTTAACCCTAGAGATGAACATATATTTATAGGAGTTTGGGTTATTTATTTGGCTATGGTTATTAGGGTCCAACGGACCAACAATTGGCCCATTGGCTTGTAGGGCATCTAATGCTAACAAGCCTTGCCTAGTTTCACCGCCACCCCATCTAAATATGCCCTTGTGGGCTTCTTGCCTTTGCTTTCTTGAAAAAAAGTTCTGAAAGTAAAGACATTATTGACCTGTGGAAAGAGGCCTGTAGACTTATCTTTTGAAAATAAATAATAATAAACTAGTATGTAATTGATGTTGTTATGAGTATTATGTTTATGATAACAGTGATTTATCTTGAATATAGTAATATTGATTTTGTGATGGTGTTGTGGAATGCTATATATATCTCGTGTCTCGTGTCTCCGGACGTTATACAAATAAAGAAGATGCCACCAAATTTTTTATTTAAAATATTTATAGCCTATAGTTTAAAAGGAGCTTTTAAGCCGAATATTATATAAATAAAACTAAACCGTTTGATATTATAAATCTTTTGATACATGTCCTAATGAACTTTATCTTTATTGTAACTCTCATTGTTATAAGTTTTGTTAAACTTATCTTTATCTAGGTGTATACCTAGAGGATCGCCTCACTAAGAGGAATTTAAATAATTGAGATAATGATTGTTAAATGTGGATTTGTTGTAGATTTCTATTGTTGAAATTCTATTAACCGAGAAATAGTTGAACTTCAAACCTTGTTATTAGAATAAAATTTGGGACTTTATTGGACAAGACACAAGATAAACCATGAATTTTCTTGTTAAATAAGAACTCTTGTTATCACTATTCTATTCTTTCTAGTTCTCATGGTTGTAAAATATTGTTTTTTTCCTATTGAATATTTATTTGAGCATTGGTATAATTGCCAAACCTTGAGAGTTGTATACCGCTTTGTGCTTCATGAATTATTAGAGCATATGTTTTATTCTTCGGGCATATGTTCATTTGGGTGAGTTTTGATATAGTAATGCGTGATGTGTTTGTTAACATCTGACATGCCGAGGGATGATGAGTTTCCTGTTGCTATTATGTGATTACCTTATGAATAAGGTCACATTGATTGCCCTTGTGATTGTGATTTGTCTTTATATATTTTGCATGCTGTTGATATTCTCATACGTGGATGGTCGCTAATGTTAAGATATTTCTTGGCTCGTCTTCTATTTTCTTGGAGCCCTGTCGCCCTCGTATTGATCAGTGAGTTGAGTTGTTTTAAGAGAAAATTGTGGGCCGGTACCCTTTCCTGAAACTTAATTCATCATAGTCTAGTTTAAAAACCTTAGTTCATTTAGGTTCATTCTTGGTTGAAATAACTATAAAACTCACATGTGGTCCATGTGGTCCACATGGTCCAACCAACTCTTAATAAAATTAAATTCTTAACCCTAAGAAAATGTTTAAAGAACAAATAAGCATCTATATACTATTTATCATCTTCTTTATCCTTTCATTCATGAAACAGTGGCATTTATGAACATGAGATCCTTCAGTTTCTGTCATCTCGGGTGAACCCAAGAGCATACTTTTGCAAAGGACTCACAGTTCATATAACGTTCTTCTAATTATAATTCACAACCCGATTTGAAGATCATGTTAAAAAACAATAAAAGGCCCATCATGCTTCCTTATTACAATAAAATTTTAACAAACTAAAATATACCATTTTGACCATAACGGCAGCGGGTGAGGTGGGTCGCAACGCCACCAGTCAAAAACTTATTGCCTCCAGACTGTTTTACGAATGGCTCCTCACCATTCAACCTCAGCCCACGGGCGAGGCTAGTCTGTCAGTTATCCGACTCCTTCAGAAACCGCACAGCACAGCCCTAATTTGTTTCCTACCTTAGGGCGTAAGGTATAATCAAGATATAAAAAAGATTTAAAGAAATCTGGGAGATAGCTGGGCAACAACCTTATTTTTATTCTGGAATACTTATAATATCTATTACATTAAAACGTCTCCTTTTGGGAGGAGACATACTTGTTTTAGCCTCTCATATAGATGAGGCTTGACTCAAGAACACATAAACTTGCAACAAACAGAACAATATTACAGACACTTATGAAATTAAAGAAAGAAAATAAATATTACCAAGCTAAGAAAGCTGAAGATTACAAAGCTTGGAGACTACACTATTTATTTTCAGAAAACTATGGAGAATTTTTGATATCCTTAGCTTCCTGAATGCCTTGGTATTTATAGAAGTCTGGAGGTGGATGTGAAATCCGGACTTCAATTCTTGTTTATAATCAGACGTCATTGCATGCGTCTTCTCTCTTGTTTAGTACCTTGTGGTCCCTTCGACTTTCGGCCGAAGAGCTGTCCTACCATTTTGTTTTCTTTTGCAAATGGTAGTGGTCCTCGTCAGAGTAACATGGCTCTTGTCTCCCTGTTGTCCCTAAAAATTTAGCCTTTGCAGTCCGCGTGGGAATCTTCCATGTTTTCCTGGTCCTGCTTTGTCGTCTTTTTTCTGGTCCCTTTTGACTGGGAATCCTTTCCCGAACAGTGGTTCTTTCTGCTCCAGACAACTTGGGCAAATGTAGTCTTGCCATCTTCCAACATGTGCCATGTTGCAGAACTTCTGGCTAGTGTCTTTGGTCTCAGGAATCTTGTTGTCCCACAATATTTGCCTTTTCTTTTCAAATATTTACTCGGCAAATTTTGTAGTATGGCTTGTCATAGCGTTAACCATGAATGATCTGTTTGTTGTTTTTGGAAAATTTTGAAGTACTTGACGTTGTCCATCTCAGTGAGACAGACCCATAATCCCCATGCTCTTCTGGTAGTGATATCGTCCTCTGTGAGCGGGAAAACTAGTGTTGTTCCTTCAGGCGGTGGTTTTATTTGATCAATCACCTTCCAGTTAGGCCTCTGTAACTTTACAAAATGAAAGCTAGGGTGAAGTCCTTTTCTTATGAATTTTAGCTCCAGAACATCTCCTCGTCCCAGTGTATGATTATTCTGCCATGAGTCATACACTCCTTCATAGATCCACTCCGGTAATTTTGTGATTTACGAAAATCTTGGTGTTGTGGTAAAGACTGAGGCTAGGCAGCCCAAATCAAACCACTCACGAACACTTTCTGGTTTGACACCAGGATGCATCCACATTCTTGGGTATTTTCCTGACCAGTCTGCTGTAATTTTTTCAGGAATTATACCCACTCTTGTATAAAGTTTCTCCCATGATCTTTGATATTCCTGCAAAGGGGAAGTTGGGGAAACAATATTCTCGTTAGTATTAAGCTTAGATTTGCCCGCCAATGGCCTAAGATTAATCTCTCCCTCTTTAACCCCTGAGGTGCTGGGTTGGCTTGATTCTTCAGATATCCCAGATACCTTGGAATCAATTTTTCCTTCTGTATCTTCCCCGAAAGGATCAATACTAGGACTTGTAGTGGCGGTACTTGAATCCTCCACACCGGTTGATGAGCCCGGATCTCTGAAACACGACTTTAGCTTCACCGCTGAAGCATCCCGTCGGAGGGGAATATAAAGATTGTCCCATAAACAGGTGTGAGCCTGCATGATAGCCTTCATAGCCTGTTGGACCTTCGTGAGATCCAGTTCCTTTACTTGACCCGCAATCTGAGAACTAATCACCAGGCCGTTGATCTTCTTGTCTAGCTCCTCCAGATTTTCTCGGGGGTGCTTTGATCTCGTGATGATGGAATTAGCTTCACCCGTTTCCATCTCTCGTCAAAAAATCTGCAAGAATATTTTTATCAGATTTTATACTGACAATATCATTATCATAATATTGACATTCAGCTTGCCATCTTAATAGTCTAGCCTTTTCTGGTTTTGATTCAATTTTATTTTTTAAAAAGGCCTTGACACTCGTATTATCTATTTTCAAGATAAATTTCTTTGCAAGTAGGAAAAGTGGCCATTTCTTAAAAGCCTTTCGAACAGCAAAGAACTCTTTCTCGTTGATTTTCCATCTGATAACTTCGCTGTTATCAAATAGCCCACTGCAATATCTGCATGGCACTTCTCCTTCTGGTGTAATTTTCATGAGAATTGCAGCCCACCAATGATCACTGGCATCTGTGTATAATACCAGTTCATCCTCGTCGTTTAGTATTGCAAGCTTTGGTAGTTGCCTGCAAAACTCCTTCAGCTTTTTGACAGCTTGTCTGTGATCTTCATTCCACTCAAACTTAACATCTTTTTTGAGTAGTGGACTGAACACCTTCCTGTGGTTTGCTAGATTGTTGATAAACATCCCAGCAAAATTAACAACTCCTAAAAAACTCTGAAGTTGTTTTAAATCCTTGAGGTCATCCGGATATCCTTGTACTTTTTCAACAATATGATTTTGCAGGATAATTCCAGATTCGTCGATCTCGACTCCAAGGAACTCGATTTGTCTTGTAGCAATCAATGCTTTCTTTTCGGAAAGCACTAATCCTTATTTGTAACAAACATCTGAAACGATTTCCAAATGTTTAATATGCTCTTTCATGTTTTTTGACGCTATAAGGATGTCGTCAATATACACGAACATGAAGCTGAAGTAATCTTTGAAAAGATTATTCATCTGTCTTTGATATCTGGGGCACATTTGTCAATCCCATTGGCATGACATTCCAGATATAATGTCCTTGTGGTGTGGAGAATGCTGTGAATTTTCTGCTTGCGTCCTCCATTTTAATCTGGTAGAACCCAGACTTACAATCGAACTTAGAAAACACTTTGGCACTCTTAATGCTATTTACCAAATGTTCTCTGCTTGGGATAAAATATCCATCGAAATCCAAGATTTCATTGATCCCTTTATAGTTGATCACCAATCTCGGCTTTCCTCGTTTAATTTCTCCATGATTTCGAACAAGAAATCCTGGGCTACTGTATGGAGAAATACCTGCTGAGATTAACTTAAGGTCAAGATGTTCCTTAAGTATGATCTGCATATCCTTCCGATCTTCTCGGTTCATGGGGATCAGTTTGTACCAAACGAACTCATTCTCTTTCCCAGTTTTCACTTTTAAAGTAGCTCTGAGCTCATTTTTGTTCCACCATGCTAGTGGATCCTCGTTGTAGTTCCTACGAATCTTTCTTTTTACATCCTCTAGAGTGATTCGCTCTTCGAGGGTAGTTTCAGGTTGTGGAACTTCTTCTCGTAACTCATTTTTCAGTAGCAACAGGGTTTCTGGAGTTACTCTTTCCTCATCCTGCTCTCTGAAAGACATGATATTAACCCAGTCAAAAGTTTGAGAATCCTTTTCACTAGGAACTTGTTGTCGAAACTGAAGGATTGCCTCTCCAAATTTCCGCTGATCTTTCATTTTTGGGTGTCGAAGTTTTCCGTCATCACCACGCTTGTTGCGAAACTAATAGGGAATTTTCTGTGAAACGCCTCCCGTAGCCTCTGCACCATAATCTTATGATCACAATGGGTTGTGAAAATAAGTCTTCTGGTCTCGTTCTCTTGTGTGAACCGCTTGAATGCCTGTAGGAAATTGTTTCCTAACAGCATATCGGCGCATGTGTCATGGAAATAAATAGGTGGAGTTTTAACTTTGTACCATGGGGTACCGCCTGCTCCGCCGATAATTATTTCCGCTCCTCGGACTCCTTCATTAAGAATAAGGATCCGTTGGAAAATTTCAATGGCTGGTAATTTCTCACCAACGTCTTTGGGGAAGATTTCTCGCCTGGCAGTGCATTTCCAGCTCCTGAGTCAATGTAGGCTGCAAAATATTATGCCCGATATTTCTCATATAACATCCCAACGGAGATGTATATGGAGAATGGACTGGTGGTCATCGAATTCGGTATCTCTTTCCGTTGACCGTGAATTCCTTTCCATCTTGCAGTCTTTCCCAAGGTTTATGTTCCTCGAGAAATTCAATCCCTAGAATAAGCTGTTCTGGGATCCTTCTGGTAATTCCTTCAATTGTGAGATCAATTTCATCAATTTGAAGGTTTCCTTAAAACTTGCCAACTGTAGGTTGTTGCAAATAATATAGGACATCGCATGGGAAGATATTGTTCTTCTCGGTGATGTCGAAAACTATCTGCACTTCTCTCCAACCTTCTGGGAATTTCAGTTTTCCTATTGTTTTGAATACATCATGACTTTTCTGAATTCTGCTTGAGGTTGCCTTCTGTTTTCCCCCCGGATAGTTGCTGATTAACCTATCATGTTGGAAAGACATCCTTCTTGGCTTGATCATAAGGCTCCTGCTTCTGTTTAGAATAGGTTGATCTTGTATCCTCATGTTGATCTCTCCTATTGTCGGAGTATCAATGATGTCCTGCAATACTGCTTTAGTGAAATCTTCGAAGATTCTGGGGACTTCGATGAATTCCTTTCTCAATAATACCTCGGAATGATTAGTATTCGAGAGTGCGTATGACACCTTGTAGGTGATCGAGTAAGGCCTGTTCCCTTCTTTCATCAAATCTTCTCTTTTAAAATATTGATGAAGAGTGAGAACTTTGTTGAAGTCTCGATCTCCTAAATTGTATGCAATCCTTGGATAGATGTTGAAGGCCATCTTTCCTGCATACAGATTTCCTGCCACTGCTCCCAAACAAGAATCTTTGAGGTTCGGGATTCTCTTGTCGAAAATTGCCAAGTTGAGTGACGAATCTATTCCTTCCTTGAAATTCGCCTTGATGATCACTCTAATGGCTCAAATATGAATCCATGAGAGCATGTTAGCAACTTCTCTTTTGACCTTGTTCTTATTCTCCTGGATTTCTCTGTAGGGGATTAACTGCATCTCAATTTGGTTTTCCGTGAATTCCATTGGGATCGCAAATTCACATGTTGTTACCCTATGGATAATCTGATGCTTCCTGCTTCGAAGACCAATCATATCCATGGCTTTCTCCATCGCTCCAATTGTAAATCCATCGTACATCTGAAGCTTAAGTTCTTCTTTCATGATCCTCATAAGGGTTTTATGAGAAACAGTTGTATGAGAGAAAAACCTCGATGGCTCTTCTCTAATCACGTGCTGAAGGAACTCTCCTTCACTCTGATTCAGAACTAGATTCATGTTAGTTCCAAACCTTATCGATGGATTTTAAAGATGACAAAATATATCAGACCGGATCGAGAAAAATCAAACTGACCATATCGATCGCCCAAACAGATCAAGCTGATAAGATGACAAAGTATATCAGACCGGATCGAGGGCAATCAGACTGACCAGATCAATAGCTCAAAATAGAACAAGCTGATAAGGCATATCACATATCAGACCGGATCGATAGATATCACACTGACTAGATCGAAGCTTCAGATCGATCTCTATCTTTATCAGATCAGAGCAGTCAAGGATGCATAAAGAGTGGTTCTTCAGTCCGAATCATTAACGGCTATTTATTGTAGCATTTAATGTCGCAATTAATGCTACAAAGGACCAAAGACTGAAGATTACCATAAAAGGTAAGAAGACAAAGAAGAGCTTACCTGACAGTCGCCGAAAGCATGAACCAGAACGGCAAGTATCCTGAAGAAGAAGACTGTAGCTTACTCAGAGTTTAAGCAGAGTCAAGAGTTGCACATTAAGGGAAATAATGTCGTTGGTACATGCAACTATAAAAGGATGCAACAACAATACAGATTTATACAAGACTCTCGCTGATCAATCAAAAACAGCACAAGCGTTCAAGCGCAGAATCTCTCAAGCTGAAATTATTCTTAAGCACGATTACATTGTAATATTTGATCATTTAGGATCACTGTGCGCATCTTGTGTATTCTGTATTGAAAAATAGAGGTGAGAAACAAATTGTAACTGTCAGACAGAGAGTGTCTGAACAGATCGAGTGACTAGGAGTTTTAGTCTGGTAGTGAGGTAAATCCAGCTGAATCGGGTTTGTACAACAGTATTATATAAATCAAAGTCTTCTAGTAGAAACCTTCCTTAATTGGAAGAAGGGGAGACGTAGAAGGATTACACAACCTGCGAACTTCCAGAAACATATCTTGTGTCTTATCTTTCTGCACTCGTTCTTTCACTCAAGCCATCGAGTCGTTCTGACAAATATAAAAACAGACAGTTCCGCACTTATACATTCAGTGGTCTGTTCAATAAAAGAGTTGATTAGGAAACAAATTTATTTCACTAATCCGAAAGAAATCACAAGGGATTAAATTATAAAAGGAGTGTTCATTCACCCCCCCTCTAAACACTCCGGACCGATCCTAACAAGTGGTATCAGAGCAGGTCATCTTAATCAGCACAAAGACACTTGAGCTGATGGCATCATTCAACAAAATTCCTATGTTCTCAAAAGAAGACTATGATGACTGGAGAATCAGAATGCAAGCTCTGGCAGCTCAGGATGACGATATGTGATTCGTCATCATTGATGGACCAATGAAGATTCTGAAAGTCAATACAGCAGTTGCCATTACTGGTGGAGAACCACAAATGGTAGAGAAGGACAGATCCCTCTGGACAAATGAGGAAAGAAAGAAAGCAAATCTCGACAACGTTGCCAAAGACATCTTGTTCAAGACATTGGACAAGAACATGTTCAGGAAAATCAAAATGTGTTCTACTGCCAAAGAAATTTGGGAGAAGATAGCACAGCTATGTGAAGGCAACGACCAGACCAAAGAAAACAAGCTGACTGTTGCTCTTCAAAGATTTGAGAGCATGAAGATGAAGAGTGGAGAAACTCTAAATGAGTTTGATGAAAGAGTCACTAGTATCATTAATGAACTGAATGGTCTGGGCAAGGAATACTCAAACAGAGAGATCGCTCTGAAAGTTATGAGAGCCCTGCCAAAAGAATGGGATGTTAAGACCATTGCAATGAGGGAGTCCAAAGATCTGAACAAGGTTGAACTTCATGATATGTTCACAGATCTTAAAGCATATGAGTTCGAACTGATAAGCAGAGGTGAAGCAGAGCCATTCATCTCTCAACCAAACAAAGCACTGGCAGCTATTCCAGACCAGATCGCCTCCACAACAGATCGATCTATCGAACAGATAAGTAATGATGCTATGTCATTATTTATCAAGAAATTTGGTAAATTCATGTCTAAAAATAAGAGGAATTTTAAACCCTCTCATTATAAATCAAGAAAGGACGATGCTGTTAATGATCAGGCTTGCTACAATTGTGGTAAGACCGGACATTTCATTGCAGATTGCACCAGACCGAAGAAAGAAGAACGGAAGGAGAAGCATCGCGATGACAGAAAAAAGAAGCACTACAAAGACCGCAAAAATCATGGAAAGTCCCAAAAGGTCCTAGTAGCTGAAGAAGGAAACAGCAAGTGGGCTCAGACTGACTCCGATTCAGAAAGCTCCGAATATTCTTCCAGCGAAAGCGAGATATTCAATGTCTAATGGCAGACGAAGAGATGAGTCAGACAGACGAGGTATTTGATTTTGACTCAAATGAATTTACACGTGAAGAGCTCATGTCCGCACTGCAAGACATGGCTAATGATTATAGGATCTTAGCTGAATCATTTGAGAAAAATAAAGCTAAAGTCAATGATCAAATGGATGAGCACAACAAACCAAGCTGCTCTGAGCAGGGTGAGTGCAACAATCTCCAGATCGAGCTGAATAAGCTGAAAATCTCCTATGATCAGCTCCATGAAGAAAATAAGAGAATTAGCACACAAAATGCTAAGCTTTCTCATATATTCAAAACATGGACAAAATCTAGAACATCTTTGGAAGAATTACAAGAGGTACAAAGAAACATTGGTGATTTCACCGGCATAGGCTTTGACACCAAAGAATCCACCAAAGATGAATCTGAACTATTGCTGGTAAAGAACAAAATCAAACAAATGACATTTGTTAAATCCAGCACAGTATATGAGACTGAAGCACCTACGATTCAAACGGGAGTCTCTTTCGTGAATCAAGGTTTAAGAAAAGGAATTGGATATGTCAACCAAGCCAAAGAAAAGGCACCAGCAAGCTTTGCGTCTTTCAGACCAAATCTAAGGGTGCAAGATTGAAGGCAAGGAAGACAATACAATTACTATAATTCAAAACCAGTTCAACGAAGATATAGACTACCCCATGAGAATCAAAGGTTTCCATACCGCACACATTATCACACACAACATCGAAACAGACCAGCTCACAGCACACCACACACACACAAGCCATTAAAGCTGATACAGGTGTGGTTCCCAAAGGGCTAATCCGTTCTGGACCCAAATAGGATTGGGTACCAACAATAATTATGTTTGATGACCGGTACCGAATAAACTTGCATCAGACTGGTACTTGGACATCGGGTGTTCTCGTCACATGACTGGAAACATCGAGCTGCTGTCTGAAGTTACAGAATGTACTGGACCCAAGATCATTTTCGGGGATAACTCAAAGGGTAAGACCGTGGACAAGGGTAAGATTGTCCATGGTAACATTATTATCAATGATGTGCTGTTAGTTGAAAATCTGTGCTATAATCTGATTAGTATAAGTCAACTTTGTGATATTGGTTATGCTGTAGAATTTCACAAACACACTTGCACTGTTAAATCATCAGATGGTGTGACCATTCTTGTAGGAATCAGAAATGGAAATACATATAAGATTAACTGGAATCATGCTCAACCTGATAATCCTACTTGCTTCATCGCTAACAATGATAATAAACACTGGCTATGGCATAAACGCTTGAATCATATCAATTTTAAGACTATTTCTAGCCTGTGTAAACATGATTTAGTTATCGGTCTGCCCAAGATCGATTTTGCTAAGGATAGGATCTGCGAAGCTTGCCAAATGGGCAAACAGATCAGATCATCCTTCAAAAACAAGAATGCCAAATCCTCCTCCCGTTGTTTAGAACTATTGCATATGGACTTGTTTGGTCCTATACCAATAACAAGTTTAGGGGGAATGCGGTATACTCTTGTTGTTATTGATGATTACTCACGCTTTACATGGACTATATTTTTGAGCAGTAAAGATCAGACCGGTCCGAAGTTGATCAAGCTGCTGAAACACACTCAGAATGAGAAATCATCCAGCATAGACAGGATTCGAAGTGACAAAGGCACTGAGTTTTCAAATCAGAATCTTGAATCCTTTCTAGAAGATCATGGAATTAAGCATGAGTTTTCAGCCGCTCGAACTCCTCAACAGAATGGAGTTGCAGAACGAAGAAACAGAACGCTCAAAGAAGCAGCAAGAACAATGCTTGCTGATTCTGGAATTTCACAAAAGTTCTTGGCAGAAGTTGTAAATACTGCATGCTACACTCAAAATCGGTCTATGATTAACAAGAAGCTGAATCTCACTCCATATGAAATATGGACTGGTAACAGACCGTCTATTTCTCACCTTCATGTATTTGGCTGTAAATGCTTCGTTCACAACAATGGTAAGAATCATCTTACAGCATTTGAAGCTAAGAGATAATGGAATATTCTTAGGATATTCATCAACTAGCAAAGCTTATCGAGTTTTTAATAATCGAACCTTAACTGTAGAAGAATCAGTTCATGTAGTTTTTGATGAATCTTTGTGTGTTGAGGGTAACAAAGAATCAATTCAAAATCAGATTGAAAACATCCATCTCGAAGCTAACAGTGATGATGAGATTGTAGCTAACTGGTCAAGAGACAACCCACCAGAACCTGAAGTACCAGCCAGATCGGATCAAGGCAATGAAGCTTCTTCAGATCGAGCCGATCCGGATGATCCAAACTCTCATATCAAAGCAGATGCTGATCATATCGCTACTACTACTTATCCGGCTGGACCAGACAATCCAGAGTCAAGCTATCGATGGACTAAGAGGCATCCACCTAATCTAGTGATTGGAAGTCCCTCTGCACCGATTAGAACCAGAGGACAGATGATGGATGAGTTCACTCATGCTGCCTTCATCTCAACTCTGGAACCTAAGAAGATCGATGAAGCTCTGACTGATTTCAACTGGATTAAGGCCATGCAAGAAGAGCTTAATCAATTTGAACAAAATCAAGTTTGGAGTCTAACCCCCATACCAAGCGATCTGCCTGTTATTGGAACCAGATGGGTTTTCAGAAACAAACTGGACGCAGATGGAACTGTGGTTAGAAACAAGGCCAGACTGGTAGCACAAGGATTCCGACAAGAAGAAGGAATTGACTTCGATGAATCATTTGCACCAGTCGCCAGACTTGAAGCAATCAGAATCTTTCTTGCATATGCTACCTTTAAAGACTTCAAGGTATATCAGATGGACGTCAAGAGCGCATTTCTTAATGGTAAGCTTCAGGAGGAAGTTTACATTGAGCAACCTCCTGGATTTCAGAACCACTCATTCCCTAATCATGTATACCTACTGAATAAAGCAGTATATGGTCTGAAACAAGCACCAAGAGCCTGGTATGACACTCTATCTCAATTTCTGCTGAACCATGATTTTCAGATCGGCTCAGTAGATAAAACTCTCTTTAAATTTATTAAGGGGGAACATACCCTGTTAGTTCAGATTTATGTTGATGATATAATCTTTGGGTCAACTAACCCCAAATTATGCGAGAAATTTTCCAAGTTGATGCAGGGACAGTTTGAGATGAGCATGATGGGAGAACTCTCATTCTTTTTGGGTCTCCAAGTCAAACAGCTCAGCAATGGTATTTTCATCAACCAAACCAAGTATACCAAAGAGCTGCTTAAGAGATTCGGAATGGAAACATGCTCAACTGCATCCACTCCAATGAGTCCTATAATCAAGTTAGACAAAGACGAAGGGGGAACGGCAGTCGAAGTGACTATGTATAGGGGACTAATCGGATCGCTCTTATATCTTACAGCGAGCCGGCCTGATATTATGTTCTCAGTCTGTATGTGCGCCAGATTTCAGTCAGAACCAAAGCAATCACATTTTATTGCTGCTAAGCGTATTTTGAAATACTTGAAAGGATCTCAGAACGTTGGTCTTTGGTACTCCAAAGATTCTAACTTCAGCTTGATCGGATATTCAGACGCGGACTACGCTGGCTGTAAGATTGATCGTAAAAGCACCAGTGGAACATGTCAATTTCTAGGTGAAAGATTGATCTCTTGGTTCAGTAAGAAGCAAACATCAATTGCCACATCTACAGCTGAAGCAGAATATCTTGCCGCTGGAAGCTGTTGCGCTCAAATGCTCTGGATTCAACACCAGCTCAAAGACTATGGCATCCAAGCTGTTGACTCTCCGATATTTTGCGACAACACAAGTGCAATCGCTATAACATATAATCCAGTTCTGCACTCTCGAACAAAGCATATTGATATAAGACATCATTTTATTCGAGATCATGTTGGCAAAAAGGAGATTCGGATCGAGCACATCAGCAAGCAGCAGACATCTTCACCAAACCGCTCCCTGAGGCTAAGTTTAATTATTTTCGTCAAATTCTTGGTTTAATTGACTTATCTTGATAGTTTAGATGTTTTCTTCTTTTCGCGTTTAAAGATTTTTGTTGGCACAGATCGATAATACAATGTTCAGAAAGACACAGACCGGTCCGAACTTTCAAACCGATCTATGTCAATCTGATGTTATCCTATGATCTGTCTGGACAATAAATCCTTTATTTTGTATTTATTTAAAACAAAAACAGCCCGGACTTATTGCAAATTTTAACCGCCTTTTATCTTGACCGTTTATTTTGAATTATTTAATTATCAGTCTTCGAGATAAAGACACGTGTCTTCTCTCTCTTATTTAGCGGGCTGAACATTTCATTTTCATTCACTTTTTACCATTTACCGCTGTCTGCTTTCTAACTCTCTCATAACCTCTCAAAACTCTTCGTATATTCTTCCATTTTACTCCAATGGCTACCATAACTCACAACTCTCTCTCCGTTGAGTTCAATGATATTTACAGGGCTGAAGATGCAGAGATGGTCTCCATTTTCCGAGCTTTGGAATCGTCTGGATTACGGAATTTTCTGGAGTGTGGCACGGTGGTTTACGAATCAGAGATTCGTGAAATGTTTGTCAATGCTGTATCCCAGAAGACATCTATCTCCACCTCTGTAAAGGGCAAAACATTTGAAATCTCGCTGATGACGCTGGCCAAGACCTTTGGTCTTCCCAACTCCAGACTGACTGAGTTTGGGCAGATTCCTCAAGCTTCTCTCACAGCTCTTCAGGGGAAGATTTCTATATTTGGCCACCGCCTGCAGCCCTCATTCAAAAAGAAGGAAATGCTCTTTCATTTCCAGGTGCTGTGCGAAATTGTGGGCAAGCCATTATTGGGCAAAGCTGGAAGTTTTGACGTCGTCACTGCCGAGAAGTTCAGGGCCATGGCTGGTATTGTTTCCGGACAGAAGATGAACTGGTCCGTGATTCTATTTGGAGTCCTGATGGAAACAGTGATTGCCTCCAAACAGGCCGTCTGCTTTGCTGTTCCTCTCAGCAAGCTACTGGAAACTTTGGACATTGAGCTGGGGAAGCATTCTGCTCTGAGTCCCTTCAAAATTCTCAACTCCAAAGGGCTAGCACTGCTGAAGTCCAAGAGTGCTCCACCTACCCCTACCGATCTGGTGGCAGTCAAGATTGAGAAGGGAGAAGAACAGGCTGTTGCTCGTAAACCTCGGGTAAAGCGAAAGATAACTATCCAGACTGACTCTGAAGAAACTCAGTCTGCTCCCTCGCCACCAGCCAAGCCCCTTCCCAAGAAGCCAAGAACCCAGATTACCAAACCAAAAACACTACCCATATTGCCTCCAACAAAAGCCACCCCTGCACCCCAACCTACAACCCAAATTTCAACCACTTCAACCACTGCACCCATAGTAACCATCCGAGTCCCCTCTGCCATTCCCGTGGTCAAAGGGATTGTTATCACTGAGTTGGGAGACTATACCCAATCAAGGATCAAGTCCCCTTCCTCCACCGGCAAGGGCAAAGCCATTCTCTCCGAACCACTCTCCTCTAAGCCCAAATCTGCAGCGCAGACAGCAATTGACATTGCTATGGAGGACGTTGAAGAGAAAGTGAAGGAGCTCATTGTGGTTTTTGATGAGTACGTCGAGTACAGAACGATCAACCACATTGAGATGTTCTTCGGCAAACTCAGACGCCTTCAGAAAATGGAAGAAGAAGTTCTGAAGGGGACAGAGACCGATGATGTTCGGATTGCTGTGCAGCGTAAAGAGCTATTTAAGGCCAATCAAAGATTCATACTGGCGACTCTGCTCTTAGCTGCTAAGAAAGCGAACTTCGATCCGAATGCTCAAACTGCCAGAGATGATGGGGCTGTTATTGCTCAATTAGAGATGGATATTCATGCTCTCCATTTAGCTGTCCGATTTCAACGACAGAAAATCAGCATATGCACTCCAGTAACCATCCCGGATCATCCCTCTGCAAGCAAGACTCTGGCAAAACCTTTCATTGAGGTTATTCCCTCCGGAGCAGCAGATCAGACAGCAGATCGCGCAGCAGATCAGACTACAGAACTCGTAGCCGATCAGACAGCGGAGCAGCAATTGCCTAATGCTCGGACTGCTACAGAAGTTGAACCATTGAATGTCTTGTTGGACTCTCCAACAACATCTATTCCTTTGGGATCATCAGTCTCTCACGTTCAAATCAGTCCAACCGCAGAACTTGCAACAGTTGGCGCACCAGAGTTCGTCGATCCGGATCTGGTGGTGTCCACAGTTGTTGCAGCTCTACAAATTGAGGAGCCCTCCAGACCCAGCACTCCTCCAGTCCAATTAGATGAAGATATGGCTTTCATACAAGCATTTTCTTCGGCTCTGGTCACCTTGATCCGGTCCGAAAGTCACCAAGCTGCTGTATCTTCGATTATGCCGATTGCTGAAGAAGATGATCATGCATTGTCATCATCAGATCACTCTCCAAGCCGACTATCTGATGCACCTCCATTCCTGGCAAGGACCCTTCAGCACTTATCTGACAACTGCCTGTCACTCTCTCAACGTGTAATAGAAGTTCATCAAGGTCAGAGGCTTACAGCTTTGGACTTTGATTCATTCAAAGAGAAGATGACAGCCAGTATTAGCAGTCTTCAGCGAGGACTGAACGATTTGTTCTCTCAGCAAGCCACTTATAAGAACAGCCTGAGAAAAGAGCAGATCGAGCTGTCCACTGAAGTTAGAGCATCCGTCGCCAATTCCCTCCGCGCTCAAGACGTTCGTCTTGACGCTATCAGCGCTCAGCTAGCACAAGTTGTAGATTTTCTCCAAGAGATTGCTGCTGACAAAAAGGGGGAAAAGAAAAAAGACTTCAAGCCGCATCAGTCTCAGTCTTCAAGAAAATAGATTGCTTAAATATTCAGACTGTCTGTATGCAAGATTGTTGGTGATCAATAAAGAAATCTTTCTTTGTTAAGTCCTTGTTCATTTATTTTGAACTAATTCAAAAGGCTTAATAATAAAAGGCTTAATCGATCCAACTTAATAATGTTCATTTATTTTGAACAAAAAGAAGTAATCGATCCGAAAGTATACGCTTCAGAGTTCTTATCAGACTGGTTAAAAGACTTAGAAGCTAGGTTTTGTCATCATCAAAAAGGGGGAATTTGTTAGTTCCGGGACCTTATCGATGAGATTTTAAAGATGACAAAACATATCAGACCGGATCGAGAGAAATCAGACTGACCAGATCGATCGCCCAAAACAGATCAAGCTGATAAGATGACAAAGCATATCAGACCGGATCGAGGGCAATCAGACTGACCAGATCGATAGCTCAAAACAGAACAAGCTGATAAGGCATATCACATATCAGACCGGATCGATAGATATCAGACTGACTAGATCGAGCTTCAGATCGATCTCTATCTTTATCAGATCAGAGCAGTCAAGGATGCATAAATAGTGGTTCTTCAGTCCGAATCATTAACGGCTATTTATTGTAGCATTTAATGTCGCAATTAATGCTACAAAGGACCAAAGACTGAAGATTACCATAAAAGGTAAGAAGACAAAGAATAGCTTACCTGACAGTGGCCGAAAGCATGAACCAGAACGACAAGTATCCTGAAGAAGAAGACTGTAGCTTACTCAGAGTTTAAGCAGAGTCAAGAGTTGCACATTAAGGGAAATAATGTCGTTGGTACATGCAACTATAAAAGGATGCAACAACAATACAGATTTATACAAGACTCTCACTGATCAATCAAAAACAGCACAAGCGTTCAAGCGCAGAATCTCTCAAGCTGAAATTATTCTTAAGCACGATTACATTGTAATATTTGATCATTTAGGATCACTGTGCGCATCTTGTGTATTCTGTATTGAAAAATAGAAGTGAGAAACAAATTGTAACTGTCAGACAGAGAGTGTCTGAACAGATCGAGTGACTAGGAGTTTCAGTCAGGTAGTGAGGTAAATCCAGCTGAATCGGGTTTGTACAACATGATTGTATAAATCAAAGTCTTCTAGTAGAAACCTTCCTTAATTGGAAGAAGGGGAGACGTAGAAGGATTACACCACCTTCGAACTTCCAGAAACATATCCTGTGTCTTATCTTTCTGCACTCGTTCTTTCACTCAAGCCATCGAGCCGTTCTGACAAATATAAAAACAGACAGTTCCGCACTTATACATTCAGTGGTCTGTTCAATAAAAGAGTTGATTAAGAAACAGATGTCTTTCACTAATCCGAAAGAAATCACAAGGGATTAAATTATAAAAGGAGTGTTCATTCACCCCCCCTCTAAACACTCCGGACCGATCCTAACAATTCACCTTCATCCTCAGAATAGATCTATTCTTCGTAGATGCTTTCATCTGAGGGAATATCCTCAAATTGATACACCTGCACCAAATCCTGGAAATAGACATCATCTTCAAATTACTTGGTATGCTCGAACTATCTTACTCCACGATTTTGGTTTTCTGGACAATCTGTAGAGCTATGTCCTTTTGCTCCGCATGTCCAGCAGTTACAATCTCTGAAACTCTCATTTGCACGGGTAGGTGTGCGTCTGAAAGTCCTCTTCGTTGGTGTTCTGTTAGAACTAGCTTGATTAGAACCTGTCGACGAGATTCTACTCCTTGTTGGCCTGATCTTTGCCCCGATCTGTAGCTTCGGGCTTTCTGCTTTGACTAGAACTTTCTAGGTCTCCATGAAGACCTACTTCTTCTTGAACTACCTCCTCGGGCCTATGGATGACTTCTGTGTTTCTTTATCTTACGCCTTTGTGGATAGTTCCCAATGATTGTAGGGATATCATTTCTCGTACAGCAAAGAGGAGTCATTTTGTTGATTCCTCTGAGCTTCTTGAAATTCTTTTGGAGCTTTGCTTGGTAGCACCACTCGCCAGCTTAACTTTAAGAAATGACATTCTTCTGGACACCGTCTCGATTGGATGCGGTGTATACTCCTGGATAAGCATTTCTCTCCATGGGCTCGGAATTTTGGCAAAGAACAGCTCAGCTGCATCCTTTTCCGCTATCTTTGACTTCCATCGATACTCTGTAAAGAGTTTGATGTATTCGTCTACATAGCAGATGTCGTGTAGTTCCAGGCTAATTATAGCTTGTCTCTATTTCTTAGCCTTTTCTTCCTCCATTCCTTCGAAGTAGCTTACTCCAATGAAACCGATTTTGAATAATTTTGCCATCTTGTCCACGATTTCTTTCAGGGACTCTCTAGGCTAAAATTTCTTTCTTGGTTCCTGGGTCTCCCATATCCCAGGCAATCTTGACTGATCCTTCCAGACTCATTTTTAGAAGTAAAATAAATCCTTCTTTGCTTAAGTCAAGTGTTCATGCTGCTATTCTCATTGCTGAAGCTCAGTCATCAATAAGAACTTCTCTGTTTTTGAAATCCAAAATATCCATGTTGAGCATAAGTCCATATGGATGGATTGGATCTAGCTGCGATTTCCCGTAGGGCGTCTGATGAATATCTGGCCTTCGGGAACGGTTCCTTGTTCCAACGGGGGGATCCAAAGTTGCTGAGGTGAAATCGTCCCTATGTGGCATACTTTGATCTCCTTCGGGTGGATTGTGTGACCCGAAGCTCTCTTGTGGTGGAGGTCTTTGTACAAGCTCTCCTGTCTTGAATTCTACGAGATTTAGTCCCGCAAATGAATCATCAAGATCACGTAGATCTTCCAGGTTGATTTTTTCCACTACTTTGTGGGAAGTATGGGCTCTCCTCGTAGGACTGCAATCATTTTTTCAGTCTCCGTCAAAGGCCTTCGGACCTCATCTGCTTTCCCTTTTTGGTGTAAAAAGGGTTCTGTTCCGTAAGATGGTGGCAACCATCATCCGTTTCTTCTTCCTGTCGGACTTGGCCTCGACTCCAATTCCTTCACTCGGGATTGAACATCTTGAAGGTTTTCAAGAATCTCCTTCTGATGTTTAATCATAATCTCCATCTGACTCTGAATCTGATGGATCTGTGTAGGGACATGGTATTGAAGGTATCCATAGCGCTGCACTGTCTTCTGGATCTCTCTAAGATCTTATGATATCTTAGAAGAATCTGGCTCGATTTCTTGAAAGGTTGGTTCTCCCATCCTAGTCATCTGGTCCAGACCCTGTTGGATCATTGGTGGCTGGAACCACATCTTCATGTTCAGGATGATCGTCGTCCTGAAGTTCTGCTAACTCGAACTGTAGTTTGAGGTTCACTTGATGGAGCCTTTTAGCCATCCTTTCGAGTTTCTTGTAATGGTTTATACCGGGTGTGTCTAAACCTGTTCCTCGTAACAGTTTCCACTTATGGTTGAAGCGTTGAGCTTCTGCCATATGTTTTTTATTTAGTTTTTCCAATTTCTGGAAATACCACATGTAAGAATGACACTTCGAACATTCGTTCGGGTCCATAATTTTTTTGAATCGTCTCCTCCGTATAGGTTACAAATTAATATTCAAGATATTATCATAGTATTTCCAGAATAAACATAGGCTCTGATACCATTTTGTGCCGATGATCGCAAAAACGGGGACTTGTAAAAAGAAGATATTAAATGCCAATTTTTTATAAATATAAGGATATAAAAGATAATTAAATATTATATAGAGACCATTTTGTAAGTTAAACAAAAGCCTAGGGAATAAAATGCAATCTCACCTATCCATTGAGGGGTAAAAGAGTCAAATAAAACACCCAATTGATTTGAAAATTGGACCTATACTTGGATTTTCTTGCACTAAAGTTTTTTCCCAAGACTTAAGTGATTTAAGTTTTCCAAAATAGCACTTCCTTGCAATTTGTCCTTGTTTTAACTCACGAAGTTGTTCTTTTGGGCCCATATGATTTAATAATGCCTTTATTATTGTACTTTGTTTTGAAAGACATTATTTCATTGTTGATTTTATTCTCCACTGACCAAAATTGTAGGTTATATTACGCCTTGAATTTGATATTGGTTTTGCGTATGGAGTGATTTTTTGGCTCGTATCCGTTGAAGTGTCGCAATTGGCTTTTAGAACATAGTTTCCAACTTTTTTTATAATGTGGGAGGAGAAATGCTATCTACAAGTTTCGAACCCGAGACCAATTCCTAAATTGAGAATCAGGATGCCAACTAGGGTATATAGGACTAGGCCTGTGTCATTTCCAGCTTTAACAGTTGATAATCATATGCCACTGTTAAGTGATTATACATGATATATATGATGTCTAAGATGTCGCTACGAAGCAAGTGTCAAGTTTCCTGTAAAAGAAAAATTACCAAAAGAAAGAGGCTGAGGATGTGGATTTCAAATATTATAATGAGAGAGGCCTTATAATAATAACTATAATAACCATCGATCCCTTTCGATATATATAACAGAAAACTGGTATAAAATTTTAAAAGAGTTTTCAATTGAACTTTGAGATTTGAGTTGGGATTAAACTGTATTGTAAAATTCCTCATTTTCTTGGTACGGTCTAGATCAAGATACCAAGTTGTCTTCGTTCGTTTGTTGGTCTCCATGGCTTTCAGAGTGCCTAAGATTCGAGTTGTTCTGCCTTAACGTTCTGCCAGTCGTTCAACGATCATAATGTTTCCTTTCTCGTACCCATCCCGACTAAAAATTCTGGAATATTGTTTCCTGTTGGTTGTAAATCATGAGGTAGAGTTTAATTTGTTGCCCATCAAACAGTTAAATGAAATCTTTAATCGCTACGAAATTTTGATAAGAACCTGTGCTAGTTTGTGAACAAAATGAAGCGTAATAAATCTATTACTTTAGGATGAGTCAAATTGACAAGACAACTTGTACAGAATTGAACTAGGAATTGAGATAGGAATTGAAATCTTTATGTTCGATTCTTATGTATAAACTTGTTGGAATACTTGGAATACACTTTATTTTATGGTAGTTAACATTATATGGTAATGTATCATCAGGATAACACAAGTATCTTTTTGAGAATGGAAGTTACGTAATATCCTCGGATCGTATTAACAAAACAAAAGTGTTCTAAATCTTAACTAGGAATAGAATGAAATTATTTGTGACGACTAAATTACCCTCTTCGTAAAAAAATAAAAATAACAATTACACAAGAATTTTCAGTGCAAAAAAATCATGTACATAAAATTTCCAAAACAAACAGCGAAAAAAATTAGTACTTCATGAAGAAAGAATTTTCAGAAGCTAAATGTGAGAATAAATAGATGTGGAGTAATTTAGTCAATTTTGCGAGACGTGAGGGAAAATCTAGAGTTGGGGGAAGATGGGCTGATTTCAGTGAAGATGATAGAGATGAAAAGGGGGAGAATTTGGTTTATCGCTTAAAAACAAAAGAATGGATAATTTTGGCAAATGAAAAAAAAAAAGGAAGACAGGAAGGAATGAAATCATAATCCTTGATATATCAGTATTCGCATGAAATTGGGAATAGGTATTCCCTAGAAATGGAAATTGGTGTACCAAGCATGGGAATGGGAAAGGGAATGGGGTTAAGAATGCCCATTCAATTCCCAACTCATTCCACGCTATCAAGTATGCCTTCATATCAAGACCGAGGAATCCAGCAAAAAACTCCTCCATCACATTCAATCATTATTTAGTTTAAGAAAGAAAATAGACAAACTAAGGGAGGAATTCTGGGAGGCCCTATGCTAGAAGAACTCCCAGTGTAGCCACACCCAACGACTAGGGAGATTTTCTCCCAATGTAGCATAGTCTAATTTGGCCATTCTGGTCATTCACATCAGTCAGCAAAAATTTGCCGTCTGACTTTTGATTGTAGAAATGCAATGAATGAAAACCAAACAAAGGACAGAATTTCAAAATTACCACAAAACATTATATAGTATCATAGATCATAGACGCATTAGGCTGTGGAAAGATTTAGATTTTAGACAGTAAATCGGCATGTGTAATCAACAAATCACATAGAGGTACTAACATAAGCTCACACCTGGTGATGTAAACAGGATATGTGAAAAAAACAACAATGAGATTGGACAGAGGTGAAACAAATCAAATTCAATCAGACAGCAGCATGAGGGCAATCAAATGCATGTGAATAGAGCGACTCCGCGTATCAATCTGCGACACAACTACCAGACCGTTCATTAACCAAAATTTATTGAGCTGCCCCATTCAAATTCCTAGGCCCGTCTCTTTGAACAATACTGTTAATATCTTACCGCCCCGTGCTCAACATCTAATTATCGTAGATCTGGTTCAAATGCAATCAATCAGCAAACAGAATATCTATTAGTCCATAGCCATCAGTCACCTGTTATGTTGACTCCAGCAACCTCAAAGATCACTTGTAAACTCAAGTTTAGTTATTAAAATCACAGTGAGCAAGTATTAAGCAATATCCAAAACTGTAATAACTTTCCAGTCATAAATGTGAGTTGAGTATATCGCCATCACGAATCAACACGGCAACAAATATTGTTAAGACACAGCAGTTTGTTACCAGCAAGAAAATTATAAAATCAACAGCAAGTAAAATCATCATCACCAGCTACTGCATCATCTAAAAACAGCATCAATAGCTAGTGCATCATCTGGTCAATCAGCAACGTCTCACGAGCACAACTATAGAAGGCCAGTAAAGTGCGAAATTAGTATAATGATCCACAATCCATACCAGATCAAACAATAAATCATAGACAGGAGCAGTGATGAAAGATTACGGTTGCAAACCGTAGCAAATGGACCATGAAATCATAAAATAACATAGAAAAGGAATCTTGAGGATAATGCTAATAGCATCTACGCAGACAATAACCAGCTTTCTTTATAAGAAATGTGGCAAAATGCATGGTATCAAGTCAAAGATCCATCAAGCAGCAGGGACTCCTTTATTCCTGAAAAACAAGATCCAATATAAAGCATTGTCTAGAACAATTCCAACCAAGCCGAGGATAAAAGCGGGTTCCAATACTCACATTGGCTTCAATAAGGTGATGGGCTACGAGAATCAGCTTGCAGGCCATTAGGAGAAACACTCTTTGGGGCGGCTGATCTTTCTTTGGGATTGTTATCGCGTGGACTCTTACCCCTTGGAAGAGATGACTTGCGTGGAGATGGGTTCCTCCGAGGACTACGACCCTGTCGCGGAGAAATACTGTCATGTACACCAAAAATCTCATCAGAAAACAAATTTAAAAACATCGTAGAAAAACATAGAACAAACTACGGTGATAATGTAGAAATACCTTCGAGACCGACTTCGACTAACATCATCATGCTTGCTTCTTCTTATGTCTCTGCGATGAACAGGACTGCCACTGTAGCTCCGGCTTCGGCTCCTACTACTGCGACGATCCCTGTTCCCGCCACGATGGCGCACACGCTCATTTCTACCCCTACTTCTACTACGGCTTCTCCTCTTGTAATCCTTGTCCCGGTAGCTATCCCTGTACCCACACTAATATGCTTTGAGCCAACAAAATAGATTAAGAAAAAAGAACAGCTTTCCTAGATTTGAATTTCTACAGCTCAAAGAAAGATAAATAGACATCGTTAGCTTTATTTCCATTTCTGGTAACAGATGAAATTCATTGCACCATGATGTGGCAATTCTTAATTGTAAAAGATGGAAAGGAAATTTGAAACATCAAAGGCCAACAGCAAATAAACTTGATCACCATGTACATAAACGAAATTCACTTGCACATAATTTCACATCCCAAATGTTTCTAAATAAAGCAGATCATTACCAACAATAACCACAAAAATATTAATCATAAATGTAGAATCATCTACCTTGCATGAGGACTGCGGCTTCTTGATCTCCCTCTTGACTTGTAAACAGATTCTGAGACTTTTCCTTTGTCACTGATGACAAACACCACCAAAGTTTGTTAAAATGGCTTGTATATATAATCCCAAACCAACTAAATGCCAAAATCAGAGGTAAACAGATTGACTAACATTTTTTCAGCGTTGGGACCATATTTAGCAAATTGAACCATTATTTCTCTCCCATCAACTACTCTTCCTGCAGACGAGGACTCACAAATTATTTTGATGAAGAATGGAGTGTTCAAGTTTGTCCAAAAATAAAGGTTTCAAATTCTTCTTCTCTAAACTCACCGTCTAGCTTTTCAACAGCCTTTGCAGCCTCATCTTGATACTTATACCGAACAAATGCAAAGCCCCTCGAGTCACCAGTCCTAAGTAACAATTATCAAACAGTGCAAGTCAGCCAAAAACAAGTAATATAATACAAATATTTTGAAGGAACAAAACTCATTGCAACTGGTTTCTTATGATGCACGGGAATGGAGAATAAGGGTAACACACACTTTTACACTTCAGTGTTCAGCCTACACCAACTTCCTCAACTTTAAATTGACCCAATCATTTGAAATATGTACTTCCACCTCGTCTTTAATCACCGGATGTAAAACTATCTCTTTGTTCAGACAAACAAATAAACGCTCAGTTCTCACTATTTCATCAACCTAAATGGTCAAATAACTCAAATATTTACAGAGATTCTTTACGTCTTTACCTCGTCATCTGTCCTCTTAACGAAACATGAAGTAGTCAGTAATTATATCATCATGCATATTTTGAAAAGGTTGAAAGATACTTTTTCTCTTTATTTAATCTTATAAATAAAAGCCAGTATGGATTTAAAAATGGGGTAAATTTATAGGACCATATATGGAACAAAGTGTACTGGAATTATAGTAAGGTTGTACACACATTTAAAGACCATTTAGGTGTATTAAGGGGGACATTTCTGCAGTTGTAAAAGCCATTAGAACATAGTCACATACTATTGATTAAAAATTAACAAGATCTTATTATTTATTTTAACAGTCAAAATGAGTTTAGTGCGCAGTTTAAATGAGAAATTAAGTCGTTAAGTACACCAAACGGGTCAGCAATGACTAATAGCTAATTAAATGTCATTTCAAGGGTAAAATATCAATTTACTCGACACTTTATGGATAAATACTACATGCATAAGAACAACTACAAGTGCAAAATTGCATATATGCAAGGACGGGGAACGCATTGACAAACAGTATATTAAAATCACATAACCAAATGAAACATTCAATCGTATGGAGGGAAACATACCACAAACACGGTGAAATGGCACTAAACTATAAAATCATAATTCACAACCAAATACACACACATGAAACTACATTCTTATGAACACACACATGAAACTACATTCTTATGAACACGCACAGCCACACACACACACATGAAACTACATTCTTATGAACACACACATGAAACTACATTCTTATGAACACCCACAGCCACGATCTCATATATCTACAAATACACACAAGCAAAAACTTTCATCAGCCAACATCAGAACAACAAAACAGAACACCTAGATCTTGAAGTCAAGACTTTTTACCAATTTTCAGACCACAAAGATAAATAATCCTACAAAAAATCCATATTCTTTACAAACATAGACTCACTATAAATATCCATACACACGCACGCAGCAATATCAATTACACGCACTAATCAATCCACACACACGTACCTCCGGTCTCTAGGGATAAAAACATCAACCACTTTACCATACTTATCAAAGAGAGGAAACAAATCATCAGCAGATGTCCCTACAACAAATAACAACAAAAAGACATGAAATACGAGAGATATTAAAAAAAAAACCCAATATAATGGACAAAAGGGTTCATAATTAATAGAGTAAAATCGGGAAAAGACATACGAAAGGTGATATTGAGAACGAGGAGAGAGTAGGTGTCTTTGATATCCGGCGGCCCAGATCTACCAAAGTGCGACATTCTTCTTCCGTGGGGGAATCGATTGTAGATTTCTAGGGTTTAAAACATGCTGCTTCAACCCTAAATTGGAGATTTGTTTTATTTCTAAGTTCTATTTATGTCCATAATAATAAATAATTATATTGAAATATTACTATGCTAACAAAAAATAAAATTTATATACAAACTACTAGAATTAAAAAAACTGAATAATATTTTTGGAAATGAAAACAAAACTACGTTCTCTAAATTATATTTTAAAAATAATAAAAATTTGAGGTTTTTTTTAAATTTAATTATATTTTTTTATATGATAAAATATATGAATTTTTTTTAAAAAAGATAATTTTATTCGTTAGCATGCAAAAGTATTTCATTTGAGTTTTTGGGTTGAGGCAAAATATATAATATAAGAAAAAGGATAATGTATAAGATAATCTTATCAGACAATCATGTAGTGTTTGGTTTGAAGGATGCGATAATTAATGTAAAGATTAAAAATTATGAAATGATTATAAAATATATTTGATAAGTTATATAGTGTTTGGTTTGAGGATAAATGGTTGATAAAGTTTATTATTTGGTATATTGTCTAAAATATCCTTTTTATTATAATAGTAATTTAATATTATTGTATATAATAATAATTATTATTACATATTATTAATCATACATAATAATCATAAAATAATAATATTTATAAAATAGTAATAATTAGAAATAAATAATATATATATATATAACAAAAATAATATATACATATATATGTAATGATAATATTTATAAATTATATATATATATATATATATATATAGTAATAATATAATATATATATATATTTATAATAATCATATAATAATATATTTATTAATAAAAATTTTTTTATATAAATAATAATATATATAATAATATTAATATTTAATATATATAATAATAATTAGTATAATCCATATATATTATTAATAATAATATAATATATAAAAATAAACAATATATATATATAACAAAAATAATATATGCATATATATGTATATATGAAATATTTATAAATTATAATATATATAATATTACTAATAATATTATAATAATATATTAATTAGAATACTCATATAGTAATATATATATATGTAACTAAAAATTATTTTTATTATAAACAAATAATAATAAAAATAAATTTTAAATATTATTGTTTTGCTTATAACAAAATAATGATTAGACTAATTATTTACTTGTATTAGCTTAAAATCATTACTTTACTTATGTCTTCAAATTTGTCCTTATTTATCTTATGAAAAAATCATTCTAGGTTTGAACATTAAAACTGGCATTTGAGAACTACTGTATTATTGCTCGTTTATGACGAGGTGTATCGATTAGGGTGTTTTGTACGAATATAGTTCAAAGATAGATGATTTTATGTTCTGTAGAAGTCCTAGGTTTATGGTGAATTCATAGGAGGTCTTGGATGGTATCAGAGCCAATTAGGTAATAACTTAAGTAGAAGATGATGAGAGTTAACACAAGTAGTCGTATTCAAATGAATTTAAACCTTTTTAAAAACAGAATACTGTTAAAAACAGTATGGTACAAGAATATGATGTACCTCATAATTTAGAATCATTAAATAGATGGACAATCCCTAAAATTGAACCTAAACTTATATATAAGTTAGGAGCTTTTGAAAAATTAGGAATCAAACAAATTGTGAAAACTATTGAAGAAGCAGTATCATTAAATGATGAAATGATTTTAAAATTACTTAGTGAAAATGTTATTTTACATTATATTGAAACCCATAAATTTCTTCATATCGGATTAGCGCAAATTGCTTTCAAACATTTAACCTTAGAAGGATTACCAGAAAGCTTTATAGCAGCTTTAAGAGATGGTAGAAATTTATATTGGAAACAATCTTTGATTGGAATTATTCAATCTAGTTTGGCTCATGACCGATGTTTATCCAAATTTACAATTAGCATTATATGATGTCAATATATTAGATGCTTTAACATTAAATCTTAAAACTCATGGTTATAATTATGCTCCAGGAACATAAATAATTTGTATCTGTTATCGTATTTATTATAAACTCTTGCATTCTTTAAATCTTCAATGTAAGAGAATGGATAAACTAATTAATGAAACAATATAAATTGAAACTAATTTTAGTTGATCAAATATTACAACTCGAAGAGCTATTAAATGGGATGAAATTGTTTTCCCTGATAAATTGACAATTGAACATGCAATTCCTATTCAGACAAGAATTCAAAAAGTTACAAATAAATGATGGTTCAATTAAATTACAATTTAAACCAAATAATCAACAAAAATTATTAGAATCTATACATAGATCTTTGAGATCTAAATCATCTAGGTCCTATTCATCTTTTTATCATAGTTCCCCAATGGAGGTAAATAATTCTCCACATAGAGCCTCCACATCTATTGTGCCGAATCCAACTGATAATTTACAATATGAAAGAATAAGTAAATTATATATTAATCCAGACAATATAGTCAGATGATTAAAAGAATCAGAAATAACTGAATCAGAAATGAATTTTTATTTATGAATAATACACCCAAAATTGATTTTAGTCCTGGATCTAGGTACCAGGCAATAAAAATTGAATTTAATCAACCTAAATGGGAACAATTCAGAAAATGGTTTTTTTGACAATATTTCAAAAGAAAACCAAACTCTGTTACAAAATGAATTTTATAAAGTCTGTTCTGATCAGAATTCTTATATACCATTTATACCATGGTTTATATCAACATATGTTGAACCCTATATTCAAGTATTAGAAAGGACATATGAACTTTCTAATGTAAATATTTTAAAAAAATTATATCATCCTCAACAATCTTTTGAAATTGAAAAGAAAGGAACAATTTTTAATTTTTCAGCATTTTCAAAATTATTGGAAAATGAAACATTACAGAACATATTAGTAAATTATTAAAACAACAAAATTATACAAATCTTTTCCTTGTTATAATAGGAGAACAAATTAATTTGTTACACAATCGAATCGAAATTATTAATAAAAGTATTATTCAAATTCAACCATCCGTATCTATGACACCACCGTCAGAAATTATTCTTGCAATTCACAGTATACAACCTCCTCCTGAAATCAAAGATTTTAAATTAAAATCAATGATTGAATTGGAAACATTTTTAAATAATAAATTTTAAATTTTAAATTTATCAGTTTCAGTTCTTGATATTGAGTTACAAGAACAATTAAACACTAAACAAGATTCTAAACAAGTTATTAACGATCACATTAATAAATTAAAAAATAAATGGGCTGATCAACCCACACAAAAATTATTTTATTATAGGAGGCATTCTCCAATGGACATTCTGCATGAAGAAACATAGTATATTGTTAATAACAATTATGATGGTAAAAATATATATGAATGGAATCTTGATGGTTATCCTGATAAACAAATTTATAATTTGGCTCATAGAATGCTCATGCATTCTACTATTTGTAAAAGAAATGGCAATAATGATAAAACTATTGCTAGTATGATCATTGCTGGATTCACCGATCAATTACAAGGTTGGTGCGATCATTATTTAACCTTGGCTAATAAATAAGAAATTATGAATACCGTAAAACAAGAAAATAACAGCATTGTAGAAAATGTTGTATACACTTTAGTTGTAAATATTATTGATCATTTTACAGGTCGATATTCAAATCAAAATGAAAATATTCGAACTCTTTTACAAAATCTAAGATGTAAAACATTAACCGATTTTAGATGCTGTAAATATACATTTCTTAATAGAGTTATGGAATTACAAGATTGTAATAGTTCACATTGAAAATCTAAATTTATTGATGGGTTACCTCACCTCTTATACATATGGAAAATGATAGGCTTAGATTTTGAGTGTTTTTAACTGTAATTTCTTCCTACTTTCCGTATTTTTTCATGGATGATATTATGCTTTTTGGTGTTTATTCGTTTGTTTCAGGAAAATAGATCGGAAGTGGAAGAAATGAGCTAATATGAAGATAACGGGGGAAATCGAGGCGATAAAGAGCTAAAATTGAGGAAATGAGATTTTCGAAATCTCGATCGATCGAGATTATGTCTCGATCGATCGAGCCAGACAGTGCGCTGAGAAGAAAAGATTTTCAAGTCTCGATCGATCGGAACAATTTTCCGATCGATCGAGCGAGGCAGTAACTTCAGAGCTGATTTTTTCAAAGTCTCGATTGATCGGTAGAAAATATCGATCGATCGAGCGAGGCAGTGAGTTTCAAAGGCTGGCAGGAACAGTGCACCGATCGATCGGACGAAAATCTCGATCGATCGAGACGCAAATCCGGGAAAATCTTATCTTCCATTTTTGAAATGATTTTTGAGGTATAAAAGGGAAAATCTCTTCCAAATCAAAAAAGGGGGATATCAGACGTGAATTAGGTCCAAAAAAAAAAAGAGCCGCCCTAGCCGCCGCCTAACGCCGGAAAAGGAGATCCAATCTCCGTTCTTCATCCAAAGTCAAGCCAATCCATTCCGGAGTGCAAGGAAGGAACAAGAGAAGAAATCACGGTGCAACGCACGGATTCATCCACCGTATCGTATTTCTAAACTTTAATTTATTTGATTTTCAATTCCTTTTGATGTTTTTGAGGTCGAGAGACAATAAAACTCTTATGTATTTGATTTGAATTAAATTTAGTTTATATTATTGAGTTTTAGTTTCGTTGTGGTTGATTATTGATTCATTGGTATTTGAGCGCATTGATTGTTATTGTTCATAAATTAATTGCTTGTGTAGATCAAAGTCTAGCTAGCTTTGATTGAATTTGAGGGTTACAGCCGAGATCGAGAGATAACGTTGTAACAAGCTCCATTAATTTATGATGTATGTTACGATTGAGATCGAGAGATGATATCGCATACGTGAGAACTTGGAATCGAGAGATTTAGAGTTATAAGGTTTTGATAATTTATGCAACTTTGAATTAGTAAATAGGTGCACGAGAGTGACTTATTCTAATTTATTGTTAGTTTCTTTACAGCTCGAGAGAGTGTATCGAATAATAGCGAAAATCGTTCACCTTTAAAATCAATTGGTTGATAATTTGAGAATTCCATTGAATCATTAGAGATAACATAATTGAACGACGAGCTCGGTAATTTTCTCGAGTAACTTACCTTTGCATTTCCGGAACCATTCTATTCATTGTTTCTAGTTTAATCTTTATTCTTTAATTTAATTTGGCTTTAGTTAATCACATTTGTTAATCGTAGGCTAAATATAATTTTATTAATCTTATTTGGTACTTATACGTTAGTCCCTGTGGATTCGACAACCCGTACTTAATTTTCACTATACTAAAACTTGACAACCGTGCACTTGTGGTAGAATCGCTTCACACTAATCTTTGAAATAAATCTTTTGTTTAAAAATAAAGCGGTCAAGTTTTTGGCGCCGTTGCCGGGGACTAATCTGTATAATATCATACGAGATTAGTTAATTGTAATTTAGCCAATTTTTATTATTGCGTTTTTGTTTTCTTTTTCTTTTTGTTATTTTGAAAAAAAAAAATATATTATTTTGTTTAAGTATGTAATTTTTTTTTCTTGCGAGGTACTTGTGATGCTTCATCAACAAGTCTTCACAAGATTTGCCCAACAATTTTCAGAGCCGTTTTATTCGGCGTGGGAGAGATTCAATGAACTGGCAGACACATTCAGGTATCACAACTTTTCGAACTATACTCTTCTGCAACATTTCTTCAAAGGTTTGGATGCACAGACACGAGGATGGGTATTCAAAGGAGCATTGGTGACTGGGAGTCCCCTGGTTGATAGAGATGAGGACAGTGTATTACACCTGTTCAATGATATGGCGGACTTCGATTACCACTGGCATTGTGATCCTTCCTTGCAAGGTTGGAGTCACCAATACCCACCAGAGCCTCACTACCCTAATGATACACACCAAACCTTTGAGCATCACGGCGAGAAGAAAGGTAGTTTTGTAGAATGAATGGCTCAATCAGAGAATATGTTCTTTAGACTCAGGGCATCAACTGAGCAACGTTTAGAGAACCAGACCAATTATATACGTCATCTAGAGCAGCAAGTAGCAATCCTATTGGAAACCATCTCAATGAGCTGCCAAGAGGAGGAGACGAGATCTACAAATCAGGCCTGGTTACATGATGATGATCACTCAACCAATCAAGTTTGGGGGAGTGATCCCACTCATGTGGAAGAATCAAGGGAAGTTGAGCCTATAGAAGTGATTGAGCCTACAGTGGAAAAGTCATCTGAGGAGATCCTATGGGAAAACAAGCCAAGAGTGATGTTGGAGGATGAGAGTTTCGAGAACCTTGATATGCACCCATCGATGGAGACATGTTATATGCCATATGTGGATACGTATTTCCCATCGATGCCACCAACTTCACCGCACTACGCCCCATATGAGATGAAGTCAAGTGAAGAATCATTCTCCCATGCTCACTATGTCATGACGAAAGTTGTTGGAGCGACGAGTTTACACTGGAGACATCTGGCCAATCTTGAGGGCATACTGAATGAAGACCCATTAGTGGTATTATACGATACTTACTATGGGCGGCAACCGCTCTTTGATGGTTGCTTCTGATGGTCAAGCCGACGACTAAAAATCAGCGCTTCTTGGGAGGCAACCCAAGCGTATCTTTTTGCATTTAGCTTTGTTTTATTTTCAATTTTGCACTTAGTTTGTTTTTCTCTCTTGTCGATTTGTTTTAGCATCCTTCTTTTGCGAGGTACCCAAGTGGAGCGATGAACCCCTACAGCAATGGAGTTTTCAAAAGCCAAACTTCCTCAATCCTCATGCAAGCGTCTTGATCAGGGGAGTTACTTATTCCCTTTTGATTCTTTTAAACATTGAGGACAATGTTTCAGTTAAGTTTAGGGGAGTGGCTTGCGTGTTTAATCTTGCGTGTTTAACTTGTTTTATCCGCATGTTGTGTGCTTAATTGTCACTTGAACCGTCCTTGAGTGCTATCACAAAATTTTTTTTTATTGATTGAGTTATTCTTGAGAATTGATGAATTAGATTTGCAACGGTAATACATGATGAAATTAATCCTCATCTAGATAGAAGTCATGGAAATGTTTAACTTGTTTGTATATATCCGTTGTTAACCATATGTCAAAACTGAGAAATTATTTGAGCACTTATTGAGTCATGATTGAGTGAAGTATGTATTGATTAAATTGAAAATTTGTGTTAACTATGATGAGTATTGAGTATCTTAGATAACTCTACAGTTTAGTTGAAAGCACTTTGAGGCGAAATTTATAATTAGGAACTAGACTTGGAGATGATTTAGGCGATCTTTGGACCGTTTGAGCCTTTCAAGCCTACTTGTTATACATTATTCCTTAGTGTCCCCTTTTGAGCCTTATTGAAAAAGAATGGTATATGCATTGCATATGATTAGACCCTCATTCGGCATTCTTGGCAAACTCATTATACCCACCTTGGTTTGAGCCTAAAAGAACAATTTTATCCATCCCTAGGAGAGTATAATGAATCTCATTCATTGCACGAAATAGTTATATGCAAATGAGTTAAAAAAAGAAACGAAAGAATGAGCAAAGAAAAAAAAAAGAGAGAAGAAAAGTTGTAGAGAAAGCCTTGAAAAGAAAAATTCAAATAAGACCCAAAGTGGCCAAGGCTAGAAAAAGTTGAAGAGAAGCTCAAAATAGTTGAACTGATTTTATTATACTCTCTTCTTTGAATTCATCCTACCTTTTCTTTGAAGCCGACACCAAAAGGCCTAACGTTATAAGCTTTTAAGACCTGTTGATCCAAGTCTAGGGAATAATTACATTAGTGGAGAAGTGCTGGATAGTAAATTTGTAGAGTAGTTCAAAGTAATCTTGACTAGGAGTTGATATGGCACATGTTGATCTTAAAGATATATATGTAACTCATGTTTGACAATAGCACACACGCACGTTCCGATGTTGCGATGTATTGTTTAACTTAGGAGGAATTGCTTCTTGTTAAATGTTGAATGACTTCTATTGATGTGTAAGTAGGATTTCTGAGTTTTTACGTATGTTGTAAAGATGATTCATGCTTAGTATCGAGTTTAGCTTTTCTTTTTGAGCTTATTGCTTGCTCGAGGACGATCAAGTCTAAGTTTGGGGGAGTTGATAGGCTTAGATTTTGAGTGTTTTTAACTGTAATTTCTTCCTACTTTCCGTATTTTTTCCTGGATGATATTATGCTTTTTGGTGTTTATTCGTTTGTTTCAGGAAAATAGATCGGAAGTGGAAGAAATGAGCTAATATGAAGATAACGGGCGAAATCGAGGCGAGAAAGAGCTAAAATTGAGGAAATGAGATTTTCGAAATCTCGATCGATCGAGATTATGTCTCGATCGATCGAGCCAGACAGTGCGCTGAGAAGAAAAGATTTTCAAGTCTCGATCGATCGGAACAATTTTCCGATCGATCGAGCGAGGCAGTAACTTCAGATGTGATTTTTTCAAAGTCTCGATCGATCGGTAGAAAATATCGATCGATCGAGCGAGGCAGTGAGTTTCAAAGGCTGGCATGAACAGTGCACCGATCGATCGGACGAAAATCTCGATCGATCGAGACGCAAATCCGGGAAAATCTTATCTTCCATTTTTGAAATGATTTTTGAGGTATAAAAGGGAAAATCTCTTCCAAATCAAAAAACGGGGATATCAGACGTGAATTAGGTAAAAAAAAAAGAGCCGCCCTAGCCGCCGCCTAACGCCGGAAAAGGAGATCCAATCTCCGTTCTTCATCCAAAGTCAAGCCAATCCATTCCGGAGTGCAAGGAAGGAACAAGAGAAGAAATCACGGTGCAACGCACGGATTCATCCACCATTTATCGTATTTCTAAACTTTAATTTATTTGATTTTCAATTCCATTTGATGTTTTTGAGGTCGAGAGACAATAAAACTCTTATGTATTGATTTGAATTAAATTTAGTTTATATTATTGAGTTTTAGTTTCGTTGTGGTTGATTATTGATTCATTGGTATTTGAGCGCATTGATTGTTATTGTTCATAAATTAATTGCTTGTGTAGATCAAAGTCTAGCTAGCTTTGATTGAATTTGAGGGTTACAGCCGAGATCGAGAGATAACGTTGTAACAAGCTCCATTAATTCATGATGTATGTTACGATTGAGATCGAGAGATGATATCGCATACGTGAGAACTTGGAATCGGGAGATTTAGAGTTATAAGGTTTTGATAATTTATGCAACTTTGAATTAGTAAATAGGTGCACGAGAGTGACTTATTCTAATTTATTGTTAGTTTCTTTACAGCTCGAGAGAGTGTATCGAATAATAGCGAAAACCGTTCACCTTTAAAATCAATTGGTTGATAATTTGAGAATTCCATTGAATCATTAGAGATAACATAATTGAACGACGAGCTCGGTAATTTTCTCGAGTAACTTACCTTTGCATTTCCGGAACCATTCTATTCATTGTTTCTAGTTTAATCTTTATTCTTTAATTTAATTTGGCTTTAGTTAATCACATTTGTTAATCGTAGGTTAAATATAATTTTATTAATCTTATTTGGTACTTATACGTTAGTCCCTGTGGATTCGACAACCCGTACTTAATTTTCACTATACTAAAACTTGACAACCGTGCACTTGCGGTAGAATCGCTTCACACTAATCTTTGAAATAAATCTTTTGTTTAAAAATAAAGCGGTCAGAAAACTTATAGGGAGATGTATCCAAGAAGGATTAGCCATATGTAATAAAATTAAATTAAATCAACAAATTAAAAGACAGAATTTGTCTGAACGAAAACAATTAGGTCAATTTTGTGAACAATTTGGTATGGAGATACCATCACAAAATAAGATTTATTCTACAAATAAATCATTTAAGACGGATAAACCTTTTCAAAAACCTTACTATAAGAAAATGAGAAAATATTCTCAAAAAAGATTAGATCAAAAGAGTGAAAGGAAAAAAATAAGACAACAAGTCAAAACATCTAAAAAACAAAATATAACTTGCTTTAGATGTGGTCATCAAGGTCATTATGCTAATGCAAAATGAAAGAAAAAATTAACTTTAATGAAAAAGCAATCCCTACAAAAGCTCGACCATGTCAAATGAGCTCTGAATATTTAGAATAATGAAAAAATGAAATTGAGTGCTTATTACATAAAAAATTAATTAAACCCACTCATTCTCCTTGGTCTTGCACTGTTTTCTATGTTAATAAAAAAAGTGAACAAGAACGTGGTGTACCCTGATTAGTTATTAATTATAAATCATTAAATAAAGTCTTAAAACGGATAAGACATCCAATTCCTAATCAAAAAGATTTATTAGATAGATATGATTCTATCATATTTTCTAAATTTGATCTTAATCAGGTTATTGGCAAATTCAAGTCAATAAAAGTGATACTTATAAAACTGTTTTTAATGTTCCAATAGGACATTATGAGTGGAATGTTATGCCTTTTGGTTTAAAAAATGCACCATCTGAATTTCAGCAAATTATGAATGATATTTTTACTCCTTATAGTGAGTTTATCATCGTCTATATAGATGATATTTTAAAACAATTGATTTACATATAAAACATCTAGATATGTTTAAAAAAATTATCATTCAAAATTGCTTGGTTATATCCAAATCTAAAATGTCTTTATTTCAAACTAAAATAAGATTTTTAGGTCATAATATTAATAAAGGAAATATAATTCCCATTTCTCGTAGTATAGAATTTGCGTCTAAATTTTCAGATAAATAAAACTCAATTAAAAGATTTTAGGAAGTCTGAATTATATTTCTGCTTATTATAAAAATTTAACTCAAGACCCAGCTATCTTATATGATAGACTTAAAAAGGTTCCTAAACCTTGGACAGATCAACATACCAATGTAGTTCCAAGTAGTAAACAGAAGGTAAAATATTTATCATGCTTAATGATAGCAAATCCAAATTGGAATAAGATTATTGAAACAGATGCCTCTGATATTGGTTATGGAGGTATATTAAAACAGATAGTCCTATCTCAAAAAATGAATTTTAATTAGATTTTATTCTGGTAAATGGAATGACAGTCAGAAAAACTATGCTACCATAGCAAAAGAACTTCTTGCAATTGTTAAATGTATTTTAAAATTTCAAGATGATTTATATAATCAAAATTTTATAATTAAAACAGAATGTAAGTCCGCTAAATTTATGTTTAATATAGATTTTAGACATGATGTTTCAAATAAATGTTTGCTCGTTGGCAAGCTCATTTAGCTCCCTTTGATTTTGATATTATATTTAAGAAGGATGAAGAAAATTCTCTTTCGGACTTTTTGACTCGTGAATATTTAAATTCTTGACATAGTTTCAGGAATGAGTCAATCTTATAGAGGAAGGGGTGGTCGAGGAGGCCGATGACATATTCCAGAGCATATTTTGGCTCAACATGGATCACGTAAGCTTATAGCTAAGAATTTATCTCAAGAGCAAGATCTTTTATATCAGAAATTTCTTGTCTTTAAACAACAGAAAGAGGGTCATCCCTGAAACTGCATCATCATCATATGCAAATATCGTTAATAACGATACAGAGGAATCACATACTAATTATATTCTAAATGATTTCCAAGAAATTATTTTCCTTGAAGAATATAATTGATTTACATATAAAACAATTGATTTATATAGATGATATTTTAGTATATACTAAAATATCGTCTATATAGACGATGATAAACTCACTATAAGAAGTAAAAATATCATTAATAATTTGCTGAAATTCAGATGGTGCATTTTTTAAACCAAAAGGCATAATATTCCACTCATAATGTCCTATTGGAACATTAAAAGTAATTTTATAAGTATCACTTTTATTGACTTGAATTTGCCAATAACCTGATTTAAGATCAAATTTGGAAAATATGATAAAATCATATAAAATATCTAATAAATCTTTTTTATTAGGAATTAGATGTCTTATCCATTTTAAGACTTTATTTAATGGTTTATAATTAATAACTAATCTGGGTACACCATGTTCTTGCTCACTTTTTTTAGTAACATAGAAAGCAGTGCAAGACCAAGGAGAATGAGAGGGTTTAATTAATTTTTTCTGTAATAAGGATTCATTTCCTTTTTACATAATTCTAAATATTCAGAGCTCATTTGACATGATCGAGCTTTTGTAGGGATTGATTTTTCATTAAAGTCATCTTCATAAGGGAGAGAGATGATATGCTTTTTTCGATTCCAAAAAGCATTAGGGTGGTCACTACAAATTTCTAAGGAAAATTGTTGTGTTATCAATTAAATTGTTTCCTAATTTAGGATTTTGTAATTGATCACTTATTGTAATTGTATTAACTTCAAATTTTAAAAATTGTAATTGATGAATTTTATTTTGTATATGATCATGAATAATATTAATGTATCGTGGTGAAGGAGCATCTAAGAATTTAAAGGAAATTGACTTGCCTTCAAATGTACCACGAATACCTAAATTATCAATATATTTAATGGGGTATAATTGAGTAATAAATGGAGATCCATGTATTACTTGGTCGGATATCCTTAGCTAATAAAAAACTCGTTTTTTATGCATGTTTGATTTATGCATATAGAAACTTGTGGAAGTTTATACTTTATATTTAATTTTTGTCCACCAGCATAGGATAAACTATGAGTTGTTTTGGTATAATAGCTAGTAGGAATTAATCCTTCCTGAATAATATTTAAATCTGCACCGCTATCAATAAGTGCTGTAAATGTTTTAGTAAAATGATTATCAATTAATAAAGTAATTTTAATATACCATTTTGAGAAACTAGAATTTCTATTGTTGACAAAAAATCATGTTCTGATGGTAAATGAAAAGTATCTTTTTCTGGAAATTTTGGAGATGTAATTGGAGAATTAGAAATTTGATTATCTTCGAATTTAGAAATTCGAGTATCAAATAATTTATTTTCATGTTGAAGACATTTAATTTCTTGTTTAAGATTTTCAATCTCTATTAACAAATCATTTGTTGATGTAGGAGTATAATTTGATTGTCTTTGTCTTAAAAGTTTATAAACTTCTGACATCGAATAAGGATTATTAGAATTGACAGTATTTGTTCTAGGAATATTATCGGATGTTGAAGTGGAAAGGAATATCTTCCATTTGATCAATTAATTTATAACGTAAATCAGAGTCTTTAACTAATTTTAAAAATTCTAATATATTGGTATTAATTAAAGTATTTATATTTGAAATCCTGGAATTGTGATAATAACTTGTAATATGAATCATTTGATTCATCTATAATTGTCTATAATAAGGTTTTTGAAAAGGTTTATCCATCTTAAATGATTTATTTGTAGAATAAATCTTATTTGTGATGGTATCTCCATACCAAATTGTTCACAAAATTGACCTAATTGTTTTCGTTCAGACAAATTCTGTCTTTTAATTTGTTGATTTAATTTAATTCATTACATATGGTTAATCCTTCTTGGATACATGTCCCTATTAGTTTTCCATATGTATAAGAATCATAGGGAATAGTAATATGATCTTTTCTAAGATTCTTTCTTACTCTTTCAGCAAAGAGGTGAGTAACCCATCAATAAATTTAGATTTTCAATGTGAACTATTACAATCTTGTAATTCCATAACTCTATTAAGAAAGATATGTTTATACCATCTAAAATCGGTTAATGTTTTACATCTTGGATTTTGTAAAAGAGTTCGAATATTTTCATTTTGATATGAATATCGACCTGTAAAATGATCAATAATATTTACAACTAAAGTGTAGACAACATTTTCTGCAATGTTGTTATTTTCTTGTTTTACGGTATTCATAATTTCTTCTTTATTAGCCAAGGTTAAATAATGATCCCACCAACCTTGTAATTGATCGGTGAATCCAGCAATGATCATACTAGCAATAGTTTTATCATTATTGCCATTGCTTTTACAAATAGTAGAATGCATGAGCATTCTATGAGCCAAATTATAAATTTGTTTATCAGGATAACCATCAAGATTCCATTCATATATATTTTTACCACTATAACTGTTATTAACAATATACTATGTTTCTTCATGCAGATTGTCTATAGAATAAGGTCTCCTATAATAAAATAATCTTTGTGTGGGTTGATCAGCCCATTTATTTTTTAATTTATTAATTTGTTTGTTAATAACTTGTTTTGAATCTTGTTTAGTGTCTAATTGTTCTTGTAACTCATTATCAAGAACCGAAACTGATAAATTTAAAATTTATTATTTAAAAATGTTTCCAACTCAATCATTGCTGTTAATTTAAAATCTTTGATTTTAGGTGGAGGCTGTACACTAGGAGTTGCAAGAATAATTTCTGACGGTGGTGTCATAGATACTGATGATTGCATTTGATTAATATTTTTGTTAATAATTTCAATTCGGTTGTGTAATAAATTAATTTGTTCTCCTAATATAATAAGGAAAATATTTGTATAATTTTGTTGTTTTACTAATTTATTAATATGTTGACATATAAGTTGTAAAGTTCATTTCTAATAATTTTGAAAATGCTGAAAAATTAAGAAGTGATCCTTCTTTTTCGATTTCAAAAGGTTGTTGAGGAGGATATAATTTTCAAAATATTTCCATTAGAAAGTTTATATGTCCTTTCTAATACTTGAATATAAGGTTCAACATATGTGGATATAAACTATGATATAAATGGTATATAAGAATTCTGATCAGAACAAAATTTATAAAATTCATTCTGTAACAGGGTTTGGTTTTCTTTTGAAATATTGTCAAAAAACCATTTCTGAATTGTTCCCATTTAGGTTGATTAAAGTCAGATTTTATTTTTTTGCCTGGTAACAGATCCAAGACTAAAATCAATTTTGGGTGTTTTATTCATAAAGAAAAATTCATTTCCGATTCAGTTATTTCTGATTCTTTTAATCCTCTAACTATATTGTCTGGATTAGTATATAATTTACTTATTCTTTCATTTTGTAAATTATCTTTTGGATTCGGCACAGTAGATGTGGAGGCTCTATGTGGAGAATTATTTACCTCAATTGGGGAAATATGATAAAAAGATGAATATGACCTAGATGATTTAGATCTCAAAGATCTAGGTATATAGTCTAATAATTTTTGTTGATTATTTGGTTCAAATTGTAATTTAATTGAACCATCATTTGTTTGTATAACATCAACTAAATTGTTTTGAATTCTGGTCTGAACAGGAATTGCATGTTCAATTATCCAGTTATCAGGAAAAACAATTTCATCCCATTTAATAGCTCTTCGAGTTTTAATATTTGATCGACTAAAACTAGTTTCAATTAATATTGTTTCGTTATTTGGTTTATCCATTCTCCTACATTGAGGATTTAATGTATGCAAAGGCTTATAATAAATACGATAACAGATACAAATTACTTCTGTTCCCGGAGCATAATTATAACCATGAGTTTTCACATTCAATGTTAAAGCATTTAATATATTGACTATCAGATAATGATAACTATAAATTTGGATAAACATCAAAATAAACAGGGCCATGAGCCTAAACTAGATTGTATAATTCCAATCAAAGATTGTTTCCAGTTTAGATTTCTACCATATCTTAAAGCTGCTATAAAGCTTTCTAGTAATCCTTCTAAGGTTAAAGGTTTGAAAGCAATTTGCACTATTCCGATGTGAAGAAATTTATGAGTTTCAATATAAGATAAAATATCATTTTCTTTCATCATTATTTAATCATACTGCTTCTTCAGTAGTTTTCACAATTTGTTTGATTCCTAATCTTTCAAAAGATCCTAACTTATATATAAGTTTATGTTCAATTTTAGGGATTGTCCATCTATTTAATGATCCTAAATTATGAGCTACATCATATTCTTGTACCATACTGTTTTTAACAGTATTCTGTTTTTGAATAAGGTTTAAATTCATTTGAATACGGCTACTTGTGTTACTGTCATTATCTTCTACTTAACTTATTACCTAATTGGCTCTGATACCATTCAAAACCTCCTATGAATTCATCATAAATGTTGGAACCGAAGAGGGGGGGGGGGGGGGGGGGGGGGTGAATGAGGTTCCTTGGCTACTTTAGCGTTTTAAAAATGAATTTGCAAAAAGTCGAGTTTGAGCTGCGGAAGACTTAATGTCAATCGAACAATGAACAATATAATAAAATAATATAAATGCGTAATATAAATAAAGCAATAAAGAACACGAGAATTGTTATAGAAGTTCAGGCGATGAACCGCCTACGTCTCCTGTTTCCCGGCTAGAAAACGTCCAACCGAGGTTCCACTAGAACAACTTTGATCTTGGCCTTCAGGGCTCCAAGTTAGCCACAAGACACTCTTCCTGAGTAACACACTCTTCACGAGTCTTCTTGGCCTTAAGGGCTCCAAGGATAGCCACACCCTTTGCACCAACTTCACTTGTTGATGTCTTATACAATTTCCAACTTGCATCGGTGTTGGAGGACCTTACAATAAATCAAATAACACCTTCACGGTGTATCAACACAAAGAATCAAAAGCTCTCACACAAGAAATAAATTACAAACTCCAATACAACACAAATGTATGAAGTTGCAATGCTAGAATGATTTTGATTGAACACAACTTTCTTGTAGTTTGTACTCTTGTTTCTTGTCTTCAAATTGATCCAAAACATCCATATTTATAATATAGAAGGCCCCCAAGACTCCTACTAGCTGTGGCTACACATAAGGCTTGAATCACTCCAAGATCGCCTCGGACATCGCCTCGGGCGATCACCATCGCCGCGCTCCAACGGTCACCAAATTACACAGATCGCCTCAGGCGATGTATGGATTGCCTCAGGAGATCGTCACCAAAATCAATGTCGTAGATTTAAAAGATCAGAAATTTTCATTGCCTCAAACGATCTCTGCATCGCCTCTAAACGAACCATGCATCGCCTCAGGCATTCTACCTATCGCCTCAGGCGATCTCTCCATGTGCGCGGTCCTCGGCGTCGCTTCAGTCGATGTGCGGGGGTGATGTATCCCTTGGCTGCCATCTCCTGGGGAGATGATCACTATCGCCTAGGGCAATCCGCCCATTGCCTTGCAGATTTGATCTCCTTCAAACAATCCATTTTTCAGCCATCTTAATCTTGTTTCTGGAACTTGATGTAAAGATCAAAGTTGTAGCTTATCCTCTTAGCTATGCGTGGACACCAAAATCATCGAATTCCACTAAGGCATGAAGAAGTTATGCCCAAAATGCTATAGCCGCTCCAAGTGACTTCTATACGCATTTTCCCACCAACGGACCATTGGTTTGTGGGTCTTCATCCTAACATAAGATTATGTTTCCATCTCACCATGTACACTAAGTAGACACATTAGTATAGCAAATGCAAGTTTTGTTGATCATCAAAACTCATAAATAATTCGGAAATAAATTAAGCATTAAACTCAACAATGCGTTTAAGGCTCAACAATCTCCCCATTTTTGATGATCACAAAACTTGATAAACTTGTAAATGAAATATGCATGAAATATGAGTAAACAAGACTCCCCCTTAACAAATGCATAGCGCATACAAGTTTTACCAAGTAAAGCATAATACAGCTCTCCCCCTCAAAACATGCATGTATTAAGCTCCAAGTTTATTACGAAAATCTCTCCCTTTTTGTGATAATCAAAAAGCACAAAGTTCAATTAATCATATCATAAATATGTTGACACATAGTCATAGTCTAACAATTAGCACATGTTCCTCAACAAGCATGTAATAGCCATAACAAGCATAAGATAAAATTATTGAGAGGAAAACATGCGTTTAAGACATTTAACAACAATGAATTCTAAATGTGCAAAGTGTGAACATGTTCCATAAAAAAACAAGCATTCATGCTTAATAGACATATAATTTTTCAATGCATCATTATAAACAATTGACAAGTTAATAAGGTGTATGTGATGAGAGCAAAAACATTTACACAATAAAGATGTATGAAATTTTTAGGCCATATTTCTATGATCTAAAATCGAACATCTAAAAAATTAAAGCATGCTTAATCATATTTAATTAATTTTCACATTTCATATTCAAATTTAACTCATGGCGCATAATAAGATTTTTACCATAACGAGTTAAGAATAAATCATGCATTTAAACAAATACGTAACAAAGTTCATTATCATAATAAGATATCATTTAATTCACTCATATTTGCAATAACCAAATATGAGCATTTAATCAAGTTATACCAATTTTAACAATCCAATACTCAATTTGCAAAGATTCAAGCATATAGGCAGATACGAGTGATTATACAAGAGTTCTAACATATGGAGAATATATAGTCACAAAAATATGCACATTCTAAGGGGAAATGCAATTTACTATCAATAAATATTGAGCTTCATTATTTATTGGTCACAATTAATTTGTGCCAATGAATTTTTGTAATTGTTCTATTAAATGCACAAAAAAAATATATAATTAGCTCCCCATAAATATGATATCATAATAATGTACTTGAAATTCAATTTCTCAAATATCACCTTCAAAGTAATTGAATTTCACCACATAATTATAACATTCAATTCAAGGAATATTAACCAAGCAAAAGAGCTAATTATTCTATTATGATGCTCAAAAATAAATTTACCTTGGATGACAAGAGTAAGTTCTTGTCATCGGTCCTATACCTCGCGTTTCCTCTATTGTGGTGCATTTGATAGTTTCCTCCCTTGAGGTGTTAGTGCATTCATCATCTCTTAGTTTGTTGTTCCTACAAAACAAATTTATAATAGGAGGAACTTTGGTACCCATTTGTTCTTTGGGTCCATGTTGGTTAGTAACAATGGGGAATTTAGGAATCCACTTCCACCTCTTGTTTGGTTGGTATTGATTTTTGAAAAATCGACATTTGTTTCTAACATGTCCAACCTTACAACAATAAGTGCAAGTAGGGGAATTATGCATAGTTGTGAGGGCCCAATCCTAATAATGTGATTATTATCACACAATGATAATTATAACGTAAACAACGGAAGATTTGTTTAACATTTATTAACATGTGGCCCTAAAAATTTTGGCATGACCTCGTCACACGAGAAACATACCACCAATACCAATAGTCAAAATATATATAGATACCATCAGTTTCATCTTCATCAACACAAATCAAACTATGAAAACACATATCCATACTGAACAAAATAAACTAAATATACATAAATTCCCTACACTCAAGGGACATACCCATGGTACATATACGACTGGGATAAGAAGGAAAATAAACCTCTCAAGTGTGGCTCCCACCGGATGTTTACTCTCCGGGGTCCTGACCACCTGTACTGCCTGCTATTGTCCACACATAAAGACAACAAAAGCCCTCCTTGGGGGTGAGCAAAAATCCAATATGGAACGATCATAGAATATACATCATGTATCTATAAAATGATATATAAATTTAATGCAATGCATGTCATGTCATGTCGGTATCATACACCCATCCGCTGGGTATCTCGGAGCCAATAAATGAAAGTCCAAATACTACATAGCTAAATCGCTCGAGCATGTCAAGCAAATGAATGTCTATATGGTGTGTCGTCAATACAACTTTGCTCGTGTCCACTATACACAATTGGCAAGGCCACTTCCTTCTAGAAGGTTTTCTTTTTCCTGACTATCTATGCCTATGTGTGAAAGCGAGTATGTGAACAGAACATCTTTGCGTCACCGCATCCCAGCTCTTGACATCAGATCATATCATATAAATGATGTCAGCAAGGCGCCACCTTATACCAGTATCAATAAATAGGGATAATCCGGAGGATGACGTCGGCAAACGCCACCAATCCCCATATCAACAAATCATAGCAATCATAAGGGCCACAAATCCTATGCCTTTCAGGCCACTTAATGCCAGTCATAGCACCGTGTACAACCCTTATGATAGATCGAATACAAAATAATAGGGTATCAAAGAATCGTAGCTCAACATGTATGTCATGCATCGATGCATGTATAAAAATTGATGTGTGTTAACAAAAATTTTCATACATCGATGTGTAATTATGAATGCCATGAATGCCACATAAAATCAAGTAATTCGCAGAAGTTGTCAAATCATATACCAACTGATACAGATACCTGTCGTATGTTACCCGATCGCAACATACCTTTACTTCTCGATATCTGAGGGTCGACTTGAGCTTGCAGAGTCGATGTATTCACTGTATAACAATTAAATTTACAATTCACTAAATTAATCATAAAAAATTGATTATCAATTTTAGTCACAGCTGAACCAATTTAGGGTAATTAATTTGATACGATTACAACACAATTTAATTTGCTAAATTATTTTTAACCAATTAAAATTATTTTTTAATAATTATAGTCCAAATTAACTGGTAATTATCGAAGCAAAGTCGGAAGAATCGAATCAAATTTTACCCAATTTTCGCACAGTGTCACGCACGCTTTTCAGTCGATTCCGACGAGCTCCGGTGACTTGATGGGCTGGCGACCGGTTCAGAAAGCTTTGTCCAGGTGAGGGGAAGAGATTCGGTGCCTTGGCTTCATCCAATTCATTGTTGAATCGAAAAAAGTCGAACCAAAAGCGCTGAAACCCTAGGTCTGCGCGACTTTGTTTGTTTCAGACCAAATCGAACCACTTTACGAACACCAAAATTAAATTATTTGGTATGGAAAGTTTCGTCTTTGAGTTGTGAACACGATGGTAGGTTGTTCTTGTCAAGAGGTGGTCGGATGGCGGCGAACGGAGCTGATTTACACGCGGTGGTCGGTGGTCGCGCTGAAACTGTGTGTTTTCGCACGTTTTAGTGCATTTTCCGCGATCTCTGTGTGTTTTTACGCATTTTACTATGTGTTTTACGTCCTACACCGATATATATTAATTCCCGACCAATTATGAACATCGGGATGTCACCGGTGTACTAGTGCATGTACATTGCATGTACAGTTCACACCTGACTTCGTGTCACTACTTCAATCAACAAATGGAATCTATCATTTTAATACAAATTTTATATTTACCTAAATTAATTTACTAAATTACTTTTACAACATATATGCACTTAATGTTAATCGAACATCGAAGCATCACACCTAGTCCGGCTCTATCGAAGCTACAACGTTGCAAGCCAAGCAATCCATCCATCTTTAAACTACTATCACTAAACTTGGCAAAAGATGTCTTTAAATTATGCACTTGATTTTTCAAAGCAATATTTTCTTCTTCCTTCTTAGCCAAGTCTAGTTTGAGCATTTTATTGCTCTTCTTGGTTCTACCAAGACAATCAATGAGTTCATTATATGCATTAAGTAATTCATCATAAGAGGGTACCTCATCATCATCTTCATCTTCATCTTCATCTCCAAGAGCCATTAGACAAAGATTTGCTACTTCTTCTTCATCGGAGTCACTATCACTCCATGTAGCCATTAACCTTTCTTCTTCCCCTTCTCATCATTTTTCTTCCTAGGACATTCATTAGCATAATGACCTTTATATTGACAATTATAACATGTTACCTCTTGTTTGGAATCATGTTTGGTGGCACCGGAGGTCTTTGGCTTATTGTATTTGTTGTATAATTTCTTGAACTTTCTTGTGAACAAGATCATCTCTTCATCATCTTCATCATCGGATTGTTCTTTTCTCCCGACCAAGGCTATCCCATTTCTTATGGATCTATCTTCCTTTAATCCCTTCCGGGTTGACACTTCAAGTTCATGAGTCACTAAGGTTCCATGGAGTTCATCAAGATCATATGACGCACTATCTCCTTTGTTGGATTCAATGATAGCCGTCCTCTTGGCATCCCATTCTTTTGGTAAAGCTCTAAGGGCTCTTCTCCATATTTGCTTTGGAGGATACTTTTCTCCAAGTTGGGCAAGCTCATTGATGATTTGAGTGAGCCTTCTAAGCATTGAGTCAACATTTTCTCCTGGACTCCATCTCAAATGTTTCGTACTTGAGTTGTAGAAGATCTATCTTGGTCTCCTTTACTTGATTGGTTCCCTCATGACAAATTTGAAGTTTGTCCAAACCTCCTTGGCGGTTGAGCACATCGAAATCCGATTGTACTCCTTCATATCTAAAGCACAATGCAAAATATTAATAGCTTTAGCATTTTGACAAAATTAAAATCATATCCGCCCTTGTAAAGTCGTCCATTTCTTTGGGAAAATTCCTTCCCTCAACTTCCTTTAAAGGAATGTGTGGACCTTTTACAATTATCTTCCATAGGTCATAATCTACGAATTGAATAGACAAATTCTATTCTTCCAATATCCGTAGTTATCTCCCCGTGAAGAGCGGATGACGATTGATCGATTGACCTTGAGCAAACTCACTGGCTAGATTAGCCATAAAAATTTTGGTTTAAAAATAAAAACCAAGTGGCCCTGATACCACTTGTTGGAGCTGAAGAGGGGGGGTGAATGAGGTTCCTTGGCTACTTTAGCGTTTTAAAAATGAATTTGCAAAAAGTCGAGTTTGCGCTGCGGAAGACTTGATGTCAATCAAACAATGAACAATGTAATAAAATAATGTAAATGCGTAATATAAATAAAGTAATGAAAAAACAAGAGAATTTGTTATAGAAGTTCGGCAATGAATCACCTACGTCTCATCTTCCCGGCTAGAAAACGTCCGACCAAGGTTCCACTAGAACAACTTTGATCTTGGCTTTAAGGGCTCCAAGTTAGCCACAACACACTCTTCCCAAGTAACAAACTCTTCACGAGTCTTCTTGGCCTTAAGGGTTCCAAGGATAGCCACACACAAACTTTTCCCGAGTCACACACACTCTTCACGAGTCTTCTTGGCCTTAAGGGCTCCAAGGATAGCCATACCCTTGCACCAACTTCACTTGTTGATGTCTTACACAATTTCCAACTTGCGTCGGTGTTGGAGGACCTTACAATAAATCAAATAACACATTCACGGTGTAACAACTTTCTTGTAGTTTATACTCTTGTTTCTTGTCTTCAAATTGATCCAAAACATCCATATTTATAGTGTAGAAGGCCCCCAAGAGTCCCATTAGCCGTTGCTACACATAAGGCTTGAATCACTCCAAGATCGCCTCGGACATCGCCTCGGGCGATCACCATCGCCGCGCTCCAACGGTCACCAAGTTACACAAATCGCCTCAAGCGATGTACGGATCGCCTCAGGCGATCGTCACCAAAAATCAATGCCGTAGCTTTAAAGATCAGAAATTGTCATCGCCTCAAACGATCTTTCCATCGCCTCAAGCGAACCATGCATCGCCTCAGGCGTTCTACCCATCGCCTCGGGCGATCTTTCCATGCGCGTGATCGCTATTATTTTAAACAGTATTTTCCAATGTAGCGATTTATGTACCGCAAGTGCACGGTGTCAAGTTTTAGTATAGATAGGAAGAATACGGATTGTCGAACCCACATGGACTAACAAGCAAGTACCAAATAAGATGTTTTTAGCTATATTTAACCTACGAAATTGAATTAATAATTAAACTACTAATTAATTAAATTAACTACTAATCCAACCAAGTCAATAAAAGTAAACGAGAAAAATCCACTAGAGAAGATTATCGAGACTTTGGCTCACCAATGAAATCCCCTACAATTCTCGATTGAATATCCAAATATTTCTAAGGTGACGAGTTTTCCTAATGCATTCGTTATACTTTGGTCCAGTTATAACAAGTCTAATATTAATGTTGCAGTAAACCACTCCCGTGTCCTTATTGCACAATTAATATCGAATAAAGTTCTATGAAAACTACTAGCCTTCGATTTTGGTAAATCTATTGCTATCACACGTGTGCTAGATTTTACTTGGTTCGTCTCAACCTAAAACCCACTGGTATAATTTACTATATCGTATTGCAATATCCTATGGTCAATTCAATTGCAATATAACAATCATTCAAGGGTGATCAATCCCTCAAAAGCATGAAGATCAATAAATTATACGCAAAGAATTAAAGGACTTCAATCAAATAAATCATCAAATCATAGGTTCATTACAAAGGATTCGCCTAGCCTCGATAAATAAACTAGTTCAACATAGTAAATCAAAACAAATGAAAACTAATATTAAAAGACAAAGAAAAACTCCCAGCGTCGACTCCGATTGTAGATCTTCGCTCCTTCTCTTGCTTCCTTCTCGATCGTCACTTTAATCACCTTGTTGGAGTTGTTCCAAAGTCATAGGGTAAAAGGTTGAAGGATGATGAGGGGTATGAAGGGTTGGACGTGAGTTGTGATTGGTGAAGAGATGGCATGCGTGAATTTCTGCAGAGGAGCAGATGGTTTGGACGTCTGATGGTTGGTATATGGAGGAGGAAAGATGAGGCGTCTGGTTCTGATGGGATGGGGCGTAGAAGAGGTCAGGGTTTTTTATGGGTGTGAAGGATTTATGGTATAAAAGAGTGGAGGCATACGTAGGAAAGAGACCCCCACCTCTTCAAATCTGATCCATGCTCTCTTATTCACGTCCCTATTTATGTGTATTTTCTCCCGAAAAACTCTCCTTTTTTTGTTATCCAATCTGATGTGGTCCTCTTTCCAGACTTTAAATATCACAATCTATAATAATCTGCTGAATTAATATGTCGATAGTTTCCTTCCAGCTCATATATTGTGTGTATGTTGCTATGATCTGGTAAAAAGGGCACACGAGATTCTTTCCTTCTATCTGTACGTGAATAATTCCCACGTCAATCTCATATGCAATGCATGCTATCCGTAATCTGATATGGTAAAATCTGATGTGCTGTAATTCTCCTCTCCTCAACTAATGTATCGGATGTCTCGTATCATCCATATGATATCCCACCATATATGATATATAATATTCTATTATTCCATAAATCTTGCTTGCTGAATCTTCCTTTAATTTGGTCCATGAAAATCTACATCCAGCTTGTGTACATTAGATATTAAAATTCCCTTGTGCAAGTCAAATTCTAAGCTTCAACTATTTTGTGTCAAAAGTCCATGATGATATGAAGATCCACCATGTGAATCATGATAATATTTTATTCTCTTTTCAACATTATTTGGGGCCTTTTTGTCCATCCTCACACTTTTATGTGAATTCCTGAAATATGCAAATATAATACCATAAAGCGTAAAAGTATTCAAGAATCACATAAAATATAACGAGAAAACATATAAATATAAGTGCAGAAATAATCACTTGTCAACTCCCCCAAACTTAGCAATTGATCGTCCTCGATTAAGCATTAAAATCAAATGGTAAAGTTCATTCTCGATACTTGAAACAATTATTTTATGACTTGCATTATTCTCAGAAATCTCAATACACATATACAAAATTTGACAAGACATGTTTTCTCATCAATCAAGCAACACATCTCAAAATCGGAACGTGTGTGTGATATAGTCAATCTCAAGTTTAATGCACATATTCAAGATCAAATTATGTTAATGAACTCAAAGTCATGATTATCTTCAAGTATCCAATATGCCTATTTTCAAACAACTTCTCCACTAATGATAGTTACTCCCTAGACTTGGATCAAAAGGTCTTTATAAGCTTGTAATGTTTGGCATTTGGTGTCGGTTACAAAGAAAAGATATGATAAGCGCAAGAAGAGAGTATAATCATATACAGTTCAAATTTTCGCACATTTCAAGCTCCTCTTCTTTTTCTTGTCTGGCCTTGGCCACTTTGGGTCTTATATACATGCTTTTTTTCAAGGCTTTTTCTTCTCTTTTCTTTTTGCTCTTTTTCTCATTCATCAATCTTTTTCAATAAGCTCCTCAAGATATAGCAATTCATGTGCATCGAATGATATTCGTTATACTCCCTTAGGTTAAGGATATTTTTTTCATTTAGGCTCATATAAGGGTAAGTATAATGAATTTGCCAAGAATGTCGAATGAGGTCTTAATTATATTGCAATGCATAAACCATTCTTTTTCAATAAAGCTCAAATGGGACACTAGGGATTGATATAGACTAGGTAAGCTAGAAAGGCTCGAACGTGTCAAAGATCGCCTAAATCATTTCCAAATCCAGTTGGTAATTATAAAATTTCGCCTCAAAGTGTCATCATCAAATAGGTTCTAGGATAACTCTAAGATGCTCAAGACAAATCATCAAGTTCACAACAATTATCACTATTTAACATGCAATCCACAAGATCATGACTCATTGTGCTCAATATATTCCTCATTTTTGACATGCTAACTCAACAAAGGATATTCATGTACAAGTCTAACAATCATTAAAATTCAAGTCCGTATGCATAGTGAGATCAAAATCCTCATTGAATAGTCACTACTATAATTCATTCTTTTCTCAAGTTTGAACTCATAAAAAAAAAATTTAACTCATAATAATCAAACGATTCAAGTGTCAATTAAGCACACAACATGTGGATAAAACGAGGTAAAACATGCAAGCCACTCCCCCAAACTTAAATCAAACATTGTCCTCAATGTTGAAATGAATCAAAGGGAAACAGTAAACTCCCCTGATCAAGATGCTTGCATGAGGGTCGAGGAAGATTGGCTTTTGAAAGCTCCACTGCTGTAAGGGTTCATCACTCCAACTGAGTACCTAGCAAGAGAAGAATGCAAATAAAATATTAGCTCGGGAGATAGTCAAAACTAAAAACAAAAACTGCAAATCAAATAACAAAAATAACAAAAGGATACACTTGGGTTGCCTCCCAAGAAGCGCTGATTTCTAGTCGTTGGCTTGACTATCAGAAGCAACCATCAAAGAGCGGTTGCCGCCCATAGTACATATCGTATGATACCACTAATGGGTCTTGATTCAGTATGCCCTCAAGATTGGCCATGATTGTAATAGTGTAAGCTCATCGCTCCAACAACATTCTTGAATTGGTAGGTACGGGAGAATGATTCTTGACTTGGCTTCATATCTTGGAGGATGTAGTATTGTGAAGTTGGCATCGATGGAAAGAAAGGATCCACATATGGCATAGAACATGTCGCTATCGATGTGTGCATATCAAAGTTCTCAAAAATCTCCTCCTCCAACATCACTCTTGGCTCGTGTTGAGCCTTAAACACATGGTTGTGTTTAATGCGTTAATTTATCCCCGGTTTATCTTTGAGTTTTGATGATCAACAAAACTTGTGTTTGTTATACTAATGGGTGTACTTAGTGTGTAGATTAAGTGATTAAAAGTGGATTGAATTGAAGAAAATCAAGTGTGCACAATCTGGCGTGGATCGCCCCACCCCAGGCGATGACAGCCATGGGGGCTTCGCCACGGCCATCGACTGAAGCGATGGTCAGGACCGCGCGCAGGGGAAGAACGCCCGAGGCAATGGGCTGATCGCCCGAGGCGATGCGTTGAACGCCTGAGACGATGTGGACTTCGTTTCAGGCGATGAAGATTTTGGACATGCTGAGGCTACGTCCTTGATTTATGCTTTTGATCGCCTGAGGCGATCCACCGATCGCCTCAGGTGATGCGTGTAAAATGCTGACCGTTGGGGCGCGGCGATGGAGATCGCCTGAGGCGATGGCTGAGGCGATGCATGAATGATTTCAGTCTTATGTGTAGCAACGGCTAGTAGGAGCCTAGGGGGCCTCCTACACTATAAATATTGATGCTTTGGAGCATTTTCAAGTCAAGAAACAAGCCTACAAACTTCTACAAGCTTTGCTAATTCAAATTTATTATAGCATTGCAAACTCCATACATTGTTGTTGTATTGAAGCTTGTAATTGTTTTCATTTGATAGAGTCTTGTTGTCTTCGTGTGAGTGCACCGTGAAGGTGTTTTTGGTTTGGTTTATTGTAAAGGTCCTCCAACACCAAAGCAAGTTGGTAAATTGTAAAGTCGCCAACAAGTAAAGTTGGTGCATGTGTTGTGGCTATCGTTGGAGCCCTTAAGGCCAAGAAGACTCGTGAAGAGTGTTGGTAGCTCGGGAAGAGCTTTGTGTACTCGTGAAGAGTATTGTGCTCGGGAAGAGCTTTGTATACTCGGGAAGAGTATTGTGCTCGGGAAGAGCTTTGTGTACTCGGGAAGAGTATTTTGTAGTGGCTATCTTGGAGCCCTCAAGGCCAAGATCTTTTGTTCTAGTGGAACCTCGGTTGGGGGTTATCTAACCGGGAAGAGGAGACGTAGGCGATTCATCGCCGAACTGCTATAACAAATCTTTGTGTCTTTTATTGCTTTAATTCCTTTACGCATTTATTTATTTTATTCTTGTTATTTATCGATTGACGTAAGGCTTCCGCAAGCGCAAACTCTTTTAGTTTTGCAAACTCATTTTAAAACGCTAAAGTAGCCAAGGAATCTCATACACCCCCCCCCCCCCCCCTCTTCGATTCCAACAAGTGGTATCAGAGCCATTTGATTTTTGTTTTAAATCAAAATATTTTTATGGCTAATCTAGCAAATGAGTTTGCTCAAGGTCAATCGACAAATCGCCCTCCGCTCTTCACGGGTGATAATTACGGCTATTGGAAAAATAGAATATCTCTATACATCCAATCCGTGGATTATGACCTTTGGAAGATCAGAGTGAAAGGTCCACATATTCCTTTAAAGGAAGTTGGGGGAATTAGTGTTCCCAAAGATATGGACGATTTCACTAGAGCGGATATGATTTTAATATCTCAAAATGCTAAAGCTATTAATATTTTGCATTGTGCTTTAGATATGAAGGAGTACAACCGGATCTCGATGTGCTCAACCGCAAAGGAGATATGGGACAAATTACAAATTTGTCATGAGGGCACTAATCAAGTGAAGGAGACCAAGATTGATTTATTACAACTCAAATATGAGACATTTGAGATGGAGCCCGGAGAAGAGGTTGATTCAATGTTTAGAAGGCTCAGCCAAATAATAAACGAGCTTGCTCAACTTGGAGAGAAGTATCCTCCAAAGCAAATACTGGAGGAGAGCACTAAGAGCCTTGCCAAAGGAATGGGATGCGAAGAGAACCGCCATAATTGAGTCCAACAAAGGAGAAAGTGCATCTTATGACCTTGATGAGCTTCATGGCACTCTGGTGACTCATGAACTTGAAGTATCAACAAGGAAATTCATAAAGGAGGATGATAGATCTATGAGAAAGGGGATCGCCTTGGTCGGAAGAAAAGATCAATCCGAGGATGACGAAGATGATGAGGAAATGGCATTGTTCTCAAGAAAGTTCAAGAAATTCTTCAACAAACATAACAAGCCAAAGACCTCGAGTGCTACCAAACATGAATCCAAACACGAGGTAACTTGTTACAATTGTCAAGAAAAAGGTCATTATGCTAACAAGTGTCCTAGGAAGAAGAATGAAGATAAATGCAAGAAGAAGGCCCTAATAGCTACATGGAGTGATAGCGACTCCGATGAAGAAGAAACCAACCTTTGTCTCATGGCCAAAGATGACACAAATGATGAAGGAAATGAAAGCGATGATGACGGTACCATCTTTTGATGAACTTTTAGATTCTTATCATGAGCTTATAGATGTTCTTGGCAAAACCAAGATGAGTAACAAATTACTCAAACTTGAGGTTGTCAAGAAAGATGAAGAAAATAATTTATTGAAAAATGAATTAAATTCCTTGAAGATATCTTTTTTGCAAATTTAGTGAGAGTAGTCTAAAGATGAATGAGTTGCTTGGCTTGCAACGTTGTAGCTTTGATAAAGCCGGGTTAGGCTTCTCAAGCAAATCAAAATCATTTTCAAGCTTGTTAGCTAAAGCCAAGCATGATTCTACTACTTGTAATTATTGTTGTAAAAATGGTCACACTAAGAATAAATGTAGGTTTGCTAGAATCCAATACCAACCTAACAAAAGGTGGAAATGGATTCCAAAGGTGCCAATGAAAGCTAACCCTCAAGGACCCAAAAATCAGATGGGTACCAAAGATCCTCCTATTGTTAATTTGTTTTGTAGGGACAACAATGGAATGGAGGATGAAGGCACAAGCAACTCAAAGGAGGAGATTATCTCATTCACCTCAATAGAGGAAGCACGAGGCATAGGACCAATGACAAGAACGAACTCTTGTCATCGAAGGTAAAATTTATTTTATACATTTTAAATGAGCAATTCAAAATTAGTTGGCACAAATTAATTGTGACCAATAAATATGAAGCTCAATATTCATTGGTAGTAAAATGCATAACCCCTTAGCATATGCACATATAAATTGTTTTGTTGCATGATGTATGCTTATTCTTTATAGTAAGTGAATTTGATTCAAATTTGAATATGCTACGTGAAATTATGTGATTAAGCATGCCATAAGTGTTTAGATGCTCTATATTTGATATGATCATAATCTTAATAAATCTATCAAATGATGATGTGAGAATTCAAATGTTTATTGGGCACTAGTGCATGAAATCTTGGTAGAACATATGCACACTTTGCACATTTAGAATTTATTGTTAATTGCCTTAAACACGTGTTTGTGGTTCATCTCTATGATTTAATCTTAGGCTTTTTATGCTTATTACATGCTTGATGATGAACATGTGTAAATTGTTAAATTATGCTATGTTTATTTAAATTTTGTGCTTTTTGATTATCACAAAAAGGGGGAGAATGTTGTGATAAACTTGAAGATTAACTTGAAACTTAACTCATGCATAGTTAAGGGGGAGAGCTTGTGTATGCATGGTTTGAGGGGGAGAGTTGTTTACCTTATGATTTACTTGGTATCTTGTATGTGCTATGCAATTATTAAGGGGGAGTTATGTTTACTCACATTTCATGCATAATTACATATTCAAGTTTATCAAGTTTTGTGATCATCAAAAAGGGGGAGATTGTTGAGCCTTAAACACATGGTTGTGTTTAATGCGTTAATTTATCCCCGGTTTATCTTTGAGTTTTGATGATCAACAAAACTTGTGTTTGTTATACTAATGGGTGTACTTAGTGTGCAGATTAAGTGATTAAAAGTGGATTGAATTGAAGAAAATTAAGTGTGCACAATCTGGCGTGGATCGCCCCAGGCGATGGTGACCATCACCCCAGGCGATGGTGACCATCACCCCAGGCGATGGCAGCCATGGGGGCTTCGCCACGGCCATCGACTGAAGCAATGGTCAAGACCGTATGCAGGGGAAGAACGCCCGAGGCGATGGGCTGATAGCCCGAGGCGATGCGTTGAACGCCTGAGGCGATGTGGACTTCGTTTCAGGTGATGAAGATTTTGGACATGCTGAGGCTATGGCCTTGATTTATGCTTTTGATCGCCTGAGGCGATCCACCAATCGCCTGAGGCGATGCGTGTAAAATGCTGACCGTTGGGGCGCGGCGATGGAGATCGCCTGAGGCGATGCAGGAGTGATTTCAGCCTTATGTGTAGCAACGGCTAGTAGGAGCCTAGGGGGCCTCCTACACTATTTATATTGAGGCTTTGGAGCATTTTCAAGTCAAGAAAAGAGCCTACAAACTTCTACAAGCTTTGCTAATTCAAATTTATTATAGCATTGCAAACTCCATACATTGTTGTTGTATTGGAGCTTGTAATTGTTTTCATTTGATAGAGTCTTGTTGTCTTCGTGTGAGTGCACCGTGAAGGTGTTTTTGGTTTGGTTTATTGTAAAGGTCCTCCAACACCAAAGCAAGTTGGTAAATTGTAAAGTCGCCAACAAGTAAAGTTGGTGCATGTGTTGTGGCTATCCTTGGAGCCCTTAAGGCCAAGAAGACTCGTGAAGAGTGTTGGTAGCTCGGGAAGAGCTTTGTGTACTCGTGAAGAGTATTGTGCTCGGGAAGAGCTTTGTATACTCGGGAAGAGTATTGTGCTCGGGAAGAGCTTTGTGTACTCGGGAAGAGTATTTTGTAGTGGCTATCTTGGAGCTCTCAAGGCCAAGATCTTTTGTTCTAGTGGAACCTCGGTTGGGGGTTATCTAACTGGGAAGAGAAGACGTAGGCGATTCATCGCCGAACTTCTATAACAAATCTTTGTGTCTTTTATTGCTTTAATTCCTTTACGCATTTATTTATTTTGTTCTTGTTATTTATCGATTGACGTAAGGCTTCCGCAAGGGCAAACTCTTTTAGTTTTGCAAACTCATTTTAAAACGCTAAAGTAGCCAAGGAATCTCATTCACCCCCCTCTTCGATTCCAACAGCTCGTCTTCCCATATGATCTCATCGGTTGACTTTTCCACTGTAGGCTCAAACTCTTCAAGTGGCTCAACTTTCCTTGAATTTTCCACATGAGTAGGATTACTCCCCCAAACTTGATTAGTTGAGTGATCATCATCATGTAACCAGGCCTGATTTGTAGATCTCGTCTCCTCCTCTTGGCAGCTCATTGAAATGGTCCACAAGGATTGCTAATTGCTGCTCTAGATGACGTATAGAATTGGTCTGGTTTTCTAAACGTTGCTCAGTTGACACCATGAATCTAAGTAACATATCCTCTGATTTAGCCATTACTTCTGCAGAACTATCTCTCCTCACTCTATGATGCTCAAATGGTTGGTGCGTATTATTAAGGTAGTGAGGCTCCGGTGGGTATTGGTGGCTCCAACCTTGTAGTGAAGGATCACAATGCCAGTGGTAATCGAAGTCCGCCATATCATTGAACAGGTGCAACACGTTGTCCTAATCTCTATCAACCAGGGGACTCCCAGTTACCAGTGCTCCACTAAATACCCATCCTCGTGTCTGTGCATCCAAACCTTTGAATAAATATTGCAGAAGAGTATAGTTCAAAAAATTGTGATACCGAAATGTGTCTGCCAATTCATTGAATCTCCCCCACACCGCATAAAATGGCTCCGAATATTGTTGGACAAATTTTGTGAAGACTTGTTGATGGAGCATCACAAGTACCTCGCAATAAAAACAAATAAAACAATTAAATAATTTATTTTTTAAAAACATATATACAAAAAAAAATGGTTAAATTACAGTCAAAGCTTCTCGTATGATATTACTAAAGTTAGTCCCCGGCAACTGCGCCAAAAACTTGATCGCTATTATTTTAAACAGTATTTTCCAATGTAGCGATTTATGTACCGCAAGTGCACGGTGTCAAGTTTTAGTATAGATAGGAAGAATACGGATTGTCGAACCCACAGGGACTAACAAACAAGTACCAAATAAGATGCTTTTAACTATATTTAACCTACGAAATTGAATTAATAATTAAACTACTAATTAATTAAATTAATTACTAATCCAACCAAGTCAATAAAAGTAAACGAGAAAAATCCACTAGAGAAGATTATCGAGACTTTGGCTCACCAATGCAATCCCCTACAATTCTCGATTGAATATCCAAATATTTCTAAGGTGACGAGTTTTCCTAATGCATTCGTTATACTTTGGTCCAGTTATAACAAGTCTAATATTAATGTTGCAGTAAACCACTCCCGTGTTGCACAATTAATATCGAATAAAGTTCTATGAAAACTACTAGCCTTCGATTTTGGTAAATCTATTGCTATCACACTGTGCTAGATTTCACTTTGTCCGTCTCAACCTAAAACCCACGGTATAATTTACTATATTGTATTGCAATATCCTATGGTCAATTCAATCGCAATATAACAATCATTCAAGGGTGATCAATCCCTCAAAAGCATGAAGATCAATAAATTATACGCAAAGAATTAAAGGACTTCAATCAAATAAATCATCAAATCATAGGTTAATGACAAAGGATTTGCCTAGCCTCGATAAATAAACTAGTTCAACATAGTAAATCAAAACAAATGAAAACTAATATTAACAGACAAAGAAAAACTCCCAGCATCGACTCCGGTTGTAGATCTTCGCTCCTTCTCTTGCTTCCTTCTCGTCACTTTAATCACCTTGTTGGAGTTGTTCCAAAGTCATAGGGTAAAAGGTTGAAGGATGATGAGGGGTATGAAGGGTTGGACGTGAGTTGTGATTGGTGAAGAGATGGCATGCGTGAATTTCTGCAGAGGAGCAGATGGTTTGGACGTCGGATGGTTGGTATATGGAGGAGGAAAGATGAGGGGTCTGGTTCTGATGGGATGAGCTGTAGAAGAGGTCAGGGTTTTTTATGGGTGTGAAGGATTTATGGTATAAAAGAGTGGAGGCATACGTAGGAAAGAGACCCCCACCTCTTCAAATCTGATCCATGCTCTCTTATTCACGTCCCTATTTACGTGTATTTTCTTCCGAAAAACTCTCCTTTTTTTTGTTATCCAATCTGATGTGGTCCTCTTTCCAGACTTTAAATATCGCAATCTATAATAATCTGCTAAATTAATATGTCGATAGTTTCCTTCCAGCTCATATATTGTGTGTATGTTGCTATGATCTGGTAAAAAGGGCACACGAGATTCTTTCCTTCTATCTGTACGTGAATAATTCCCACGTCAATCTCATATGCAATGCATGCTGTCTGTAATCTGATATGGTAAAATCTGATGTGCTGTAATTCTCCTCTCCTCAACTAATGTATCGGATGTCTCGTATCTTCCATATGATATCCCACCATATATGATATATAATATTCTATTATTCCATAAACCTTGCTTGCTGAATCTTCCTTTAATTTGGTCCATGAAAATCTACATCCAGCTTGTGTACATTAGATATTAAAATTCCCTTGCGCAAGTCAAATTCTAGCTTCAACTATTTTGTGTCAAAAGTCCATGATGATATGAAGATCCACCATGCGAATCATGATAATATTTTATTCTATTTTCAACATTATTTGGGGCCTTTTTGTCCATCCTCACACTTTTATGTGAATTCCTGAAATATGCAAATATAATACCATGCGTAAAAGTATTCAAGAATCACATAAAATATAACGAGAAAACATATAAATATAAGTGCAGAAATGACACTTATCAGCGCGCGGTCCTCGGCGTCGCTTCATTCAATGTGCAGGGGGATGTCTCCCTTGGCTGCCATCGCCTTGGGCGATGATCACCATCGTCTGGGGCGATCCGCCCATTGCCTTGCAGATTTGATCTCCTTCAAACAATCCATTTTTCAGCCATCTTAATCTTGTTTCTGGAACTTGATGTAAAGATCAAAGTTGTAGTTTATCCTCTTAGCTATGCGTGGACACCAAAATCATCGAATTCCACTAAGGCATGAAGAAGTTATGCCCAATATGCTATAGACGCTCCAAGTGACTTCTATACGCATTTTCCCGCCAACGGACCATTGGTTCGTGGGTCATCATCCTAACATAAGATTATGTTTCCATCTCACCCTGTACACTAAGTAGATGCATTAGTATAACAAATGCAAGCTTTGTTGATCATCAAAACTCATAAATAATTCGGAGATAAATTAAGCATTAAACTTAACAATGCGTTTAAGGCTCAGCAATAAACCTAGGACTTCTACAGAACATAAAACCGTATATCTTTGAACTATATTCGTACAAAACACCATAATCGACACACCTCGTCATAAGCGGGCAATAGTACAATAGTTCTCAAATGCCAGTTTTAATGTTCAAACCTAGAATGATTTTTTCATAAGATAAATAAGGATCAATTTAAGACATAAGTAAGTAGATGAGATTTAAGCTAACACAAGTAAATAATTAGTCTATCATTATTTTGTTATAACCAAACAATATTATTTAAAATAATACTTACAATAATGTAGATCATAATAATTGAAGATGTAACAAAATTAAACTGTTTATTGGATGCTTGAAAATATTACAGAGAGAAGTAGATTTTTTTGTCTGCCTACAACCAGAAATAAGAAGTCCCTATATAGGAGAAAACTCCGGACTTCAACAACAGATTTCAAACTAAAATACAAATAGTAAAACACACTAACAATAAAATACGCACTAAGTTATATAGTGGATGACAACATATCCATCGTACAATACTTTATTAAAGTAATAATTCCTTTAGTCATACCAACTAAAGCTTGCCGGCCGTTTGTCCAAAAAATGAGGGAATCAACATCTGCTTTTTATAATGCCTTATCTTAATAGAGATTGATAATCTTAAACAAGAAATTAAATTTCTTCAAGATGAAAATAAATTATTTGATACTCGAATTTCTAAATTAGAAGATATTAAAATTTCTAATTCTCCATTTACATCTCCAAAATGTCCAGAAAAAGATACTTTTCATTTACCATCAGAACATGATTTTTGAATATACTAAAATATCATCTATATAGACGATGATAAACTCACTATAAGGTGTAAAAATATCATTCATAATTTGCTGAAATTCAGATGGTGTATTTTTTAAACCAAAAGGCATAACATTCCACCCATAATGTCCTATTAGAACATTAAAAGCCGTTTTATAAGTATCACTTTTATTGACTTGAATTTGCCAATAACGTGAAATTTGGAAAATATAAGAATCATATAATCCATCTAATAAATCTTTTTTATTAGTAATTGGATGTCTTATCCGTTTTAAGACTTTATTCAATGGTTTATAATTAATAACTAATCTGGGTACACCGCGTTCTTGTTCACTTTTTTTATTAACATAGAAAACAGTGCAAGACCAAGGAGAATGAGAGGGTTTAATTAATTTTTTCTGTAATAAGCATTCAATTTCATTTTTACACAATTCTAAATATTCAGAGCTCATTTGACATGGTCGAGCTTTTGTAGGGATTGATTTTTCATTAAAATCATCTTCATAAGGGAGAGAGATAATGTAAGAACCCCGTGCCCTTATCCCGTTATTAGTGTATTAATCCATGCCATTTGTGCATACAATCATATTATCATGGGGAAAAACCATATACAAGTATAGCATCATATATCATTCAGAAAATTTCTTGCATAAGAACCACATAATATTCAAATTCCCCAACCAAGACCACTTACATAGCATGCACCCTCATAATACACTAACATGCTCTCAGTTCATTAGCAATTCCGTATTTAATTGCATGCAAACAACAAATGAAGAGAGAAAAGCCATTCCCTTTTATACATTCCATATACACATAAAAACGTGCTCACATGAGAGCACCCAATGAATGAACTTGTATCTAATGTATAAGATACTCTACCAAATACCATTACTGGTACTTCAATCCTGGAAGCACCTCCCATGCATAGCTCGATCCCAACTCTGGATCTACCGTTATACTTATTCAAACAGCTCTGGTACTTCAATCCTGGAAGTACCTCAAATCAACAGCTCGGGCTCAACTCCAAAGCTATTGTTGCACCTGTACCACCTGACCAACAGAGACAGCCCCCACACGGGGTGAGCATACCAATACCAATATTCCAATAATCACAGTACGTAATTTACAGAATATAAAACCGTAATGTAAAGGATACTCCCTGTATAGTATCCTTACCACGTAGGATTTCCCGTACTGTCCCTGTTCTCAAAATAACCAAAATCATCAAATTTCCAAAGCCAGTTAATCACCACATTGATTAACTAAAACCATTCCTGCCATACTAGTTCCATAATCAAAATGATTAAATCATTAAATGAAGTATCACAGATATCACATATATCTAGCCAATGATTCCAGAGTTCTATTTCATAGCTCGCTCCACAATAGCGGCATTTTAACCCCACGCACGCTCAACAATAGCGGCGTCATAATCGATGTTCGCTCAATAGCGACAACATCCCTATCATTGCTCGCTCAAAAGCGGCACCATACAATTCCTGATGTATATCCAGTTATCGCAATCACCATATACCATACATTTCAATATCCATTTATTGCAAGTACCATATACCATGTATTTCAATATCCATTTATTGCAAGTACCATATACCATGCATTTCAATATCCATTTATTGCAAGTACCATATGCCATGCATTTCAATATCCATTTATTGCAAATACCATATACTATGCATTTCACAGTTGCAACATGATAATAGGCTATGCTCGTACGTTATACGTACCTTATAATTCCGTAGCTCGAGTCCAACCTTGCCTGAGTCCCACGACCCAATGAATTATGTGCTAACACATAAATAATTCACAATCAAACATAAGCATGCAACCACGTGCCCAAGCACGTTCACAACCTCTAAACCCATCTTCAATCCATGACGATAAACCATTATAAAAGACTCCGGCTAAGCATGCATAATACCCAAAATATTCCATTTTAAAAGATCAAAGGTTAGACAATTAATCAATCGAGTATTCCATTTTATTATTAAAATTTGGCCCCAACCATTCCATTTTAAAGGTATAACATTCCCATTGGAATGTAAACATAACCCCGAAAATCGGCTAATTAAACCTTGATTCCAAAATCCTGAATTTCCAAAATTTTCGAAAAAAATAAAGGGAATAGGGCCACGATCGATCGGCGCCAAGCCGCGATCGATCGCCATATCCTACTGCCCAAAATAAACATGCCGCGATCAATCGCCATATCTCGCGATCGATTGCCAAGATCCCTGCGATCGATAGCCCATTTTTCACGATTGATCGCCGCTACTGCTCATCGCTTCCCAAATCAGTATCATGTCGGGATCGATCAGCGCCAAGCCGCGATCGATCGCGACCTGCGAGTTTCCGAAAAATTCGAGCTTTAATGGTGTTTTTCACACCCAAACTCAAAACCAACACCCCGTACACCTTCAACACCTCAAAGACTCCATTTAAAACCAATAAAAACTCCAAAAACTCAACTTTGAATTTTTAACCAAAAATCCTTAAATTCAAAATCCAACATAATACTCAACCAAAATCAACAATACTACTACCAAATCGAAGACAAGGACGAGGGGAAGATTAATAACTGATTATCTTCGAGAAATCCGACTCCCGAGCCGAGCTACCAGCGATTTCTCCTCTAAGGAAGAAAAGAGGGGAAATGGGGGAAAGGGTTGGGCTCAGAGAGAGAGAGAGGAGAGAGAGAGGGAATCCGTGCAATGACGGAATACCGAGTCTACTTGGTATATATAGTACCAAAACTCCAAAATACCAATCCCTTTACAAATACATCATGACTCATTAAAAATAATCTATTTTCAATAATTACCTCTCAATCTCTATTTCCATTATCAGCCCCAGTACAAAGTACTCCGGACCCCAAATCCCACCAAAACCAAATTCCAAGGTTATCACCACGATGAGAATACAATCTCATCCCTTGGATCCAACGACTCCAAATACCGGAATTAAAATCCCCGGGAGTCCCAATACCGTAATTAATTCATAATTCCCACATATAAAATCCATTAAGGATCAATGCCACTCCGGGATTAACACTATTAATTCCCGGGCATCACAGATAAAATGCTTTTTTCGATTCCAAAAAGCATTAGGGTGGTCACTAAAAATTTCTAAGGAAAATTGTTGTGTTATCAATTTAATTTTTTCCTGTAATTTAGGATTTTGTAATTGATCACTTATTGTAATTGTATTAACTTCAAATTTTAAAAATTATAATTGATGAATTTTATTTTGTATATGATCATGAATATTAATGTATCGTGGTGAAGGAGCATCTAAGAATTTAAGGAAAATTGACTTGCCTTCAAATGTACCATGAATACCTAAATTATCAATATATTTAATGGGGTATAATTGAGTAATAAATAGAGATCTAAGTATTATTTGGTTTGCGATATCCTTAGCTAATAAAAAACTCATTTTTATGCATGTTTGATTTATGCATATAGAAACTTGTGGAACTTTATACTGTATATTTAATTTTTGTCCACCAGTGTAGGATAAACTATGAGTTGTTTTGGTATGATATCTAGTAGGAATTAGTCCTTCCTGAATAATATTTAAATCTGCACCACTATCAATAAGTGTTGTAAATGTTTTAGTAAAATGATTATCAAATAATAAAGTAATTTGAGTATACCATTTTTGATAAACTAGAATTTTTAGTGTTGACAAAAAATCATGTTCTGATGGTAAATAAAAAGTATCTTTTTCTGGAAATTTGGAGATGTAAATAGAAAATTAGAAATTTTATTATCTTTTAATTTAGAAATACGAGTATAAAATTTATTTATTTTCATCTTGAAGAAATTTAATTTCTTGTCTAAGATTATCAATCTCTATTAAGATAAGGAATTATAAAAAGCAGATGTTGATTCCCTCATTTAAATGGCCGACTAGCTTTAATGGACATGACTAAATGAGTTATTACTTTAATAAAGTATTGTACGATGGAATATGTTGCCATCCACTATGTAAATTAGTGTATATTTTATTGTTGATGTGTTTTACTATTTGTATTTTAAATCCGTTGTTGAATTCTGGAGTTTTCTCCTATATAAGGACTTCTTATTTCTGGTTGTAGGCAGACGAAAAAATCCACTTCTCTCTGTAATATATTCAAGCATCCAATAAACAGTTTGCTTTTGTTACATCTTCAATTATTCTGATCTTCATTACTGTATTATTTTAAATATTATTGTTTGGTTTTAACAAAATAGTGATAGGCTAATTATTTACTTGTGTTAGGTTAAATCTCATTTACTTACTTATATCTTAAGAACCCTAATCCTTAAGTGCGGAATCAAGGCATAATAGAGCTAATATAATGATCAGAGTGAGAAATAACGTGTTGAGTGTATGAGCTTAAGCATTACATGCCAAAAATAAGGACTACAAAAGAATGGATTAATTACATTCCCCATCTAATGAATGTTATCCACTAGTTTTACACTACTCCTAGAGTAGACACTAGGCAAAATAATCCTGTCCTTCAATTTCCAAAAGCATCCTCAAGCTCACTGTCTCAACCCGTCTAGCCCTCCTATCATGCCAAACGTGTACCTACAAGGACAACCCCCAAACATGAGCAATAATAATCATTCATATTCAACACGATATGAAGATAAAGCGTAATGCATAATCATAATAAAACACTTCCTGTTTTCCCATGCATTTCAAACGCTTCCCGTTTGGTTGTCCCTGTACCATAACTCATGAGTATAATCAATAGATTATTTTAAATGGTCCAAACATGTCATGAACATATACCATTTCATCAATGACCAAATACTGATCCTCAATCCCTAGTCTGTCCATCACAATGTATTTTAATGCCCCTCGCTTATTTACATATAGACGGCATAGGATAACCTCGCTTCAATGGACTGCGGGACTCCCACCCCTCGCCTCTCATTGAGCGGCAAATACCCTTTCCTCGTCCTATATGATAACCACGCTCAAATGTGACATGCGGCGCTCCCACCCCTCGCTTCACATTTAGCGGAACCAAACCAAATAGCGGCAAGCATTAAAATCATCAAGGGATGACCACGACTCATGGGATGTGCACCAATAATCATATGCATCTATAAACATCATGCATAACATGTATTTGCATCCACTATGCAATACCACATATATACTTGCATCCACAATGCATAAACAATAAGTATATAAGATACATGTACCGTTGGGGTGCCCGTACGTCCACTACGTACCTTTCCAAAAGTGGAATATGGTAGGACTTCAATTCCTTGGATGTGTTGCCACCTGGGTTGGTTCTACATATTCACAAATACCAATATTAGAAACCAATAATAGTCCAATACCAAAAATCCCACAAAAATAACCAAAAACATCATTTTTGGTGTCTCGCGATCGATCGCCATCAAGCCCCGATCGATCGCGAGACCTCACTGTCTCGGGCAACAAAATCCAACAATCCGCGATCGATCGCGGAGCTAGCGCCGATCGATCGCGGCCTCGCCGATCGATCGCGCTCATCTCGCGATCGATCGCTGAAGCTCTCTGCCTCAGCACTGCTGCTCGCGATCGATCGCGAGAAAAACGCCGATCGATCGCCGAGCTCTGGGCAAGCGGGGTTTGGGCACTATTCACCCATCTTCAACCCCTACTCATACACACCCACATACACCAACATTAACCAAACCCAACAACTCAAAACCAACAATAAACATCAACATAAACCCATATATTCAACATCCAACCAAAATAATACCAAAACTACAACAACCCAACACAAACCCATTTTAAAAACCCTTCAAAATCAACCCAAACTTAAACAAAACCTTACAAAATTTACAATGAGGTATCCATACCTCTTGGGGACCTCAAATCATCCAACAAGCTCCACAAAACAAGATTTTGCAAAGACTCCTCTTCACCCTTAAGTTGGAACTCGAAAATGGGAAGAAAGGGAAAGGGTTTGGGTGTTTGTTTTGGTAAAGTGAAAAGTAAGAGTGGATGAGGTGTGGTTGGGTATAAAAGGTGAGTTGGTTTAATTAAAATGCATACCAAATAAATCCATGGTGTATAAAACACCCCAACATGATATTTTTCAAAGCATTTACTCATAATGCACCAAATATCACTTAAACACATGATTTCTAATCAATTGCTACCAATGGCAAATAAATCATGCTTCCAATAATCTTTACCCGACATGCTCCACATACACCCTGAAATGCAACCCCGGGTCACCCTATCCACATGACCATGCATTTCCTCATAAGGTAAATAAATAAATCCAATGCATAATTAATTACCACATAATTAATCATATAAGTACAATTAATGCACTAAATGCAATTAACCATTTCAGGGATATCACAATACTCCCCTACTTATAAGATTTCGTCCTCGAAATCACATGCACTTACCCCAAAAGGAAACTAAACATAAACACATACCAGAGAATAGTTCCGGGTAGTGCTGCACCATATGCCGCTCCGTCTCCCACGTAGCCTCCTCGACACCCCTGCGATCCCACTGAACCTTGATCATAGGTATCACTTTGTTCCGAAGTCTACGGTCTGCTCGATCCAGAATTCTGACAGGCCGTTCCACATAAGACACATCGGACTCTAACTGAACTTCGGAAGGCTGTAACACATGCGACGGATCCGGCTCATACTTCCGCAACATAGATACATGAAACACATCATGTATACCCGATAAAGAAGGCGGCAAAGCCAGTCGGTAAGCTAAGGTGCCAATGCGCTGCAAAATCTCGTACGGTCCAACATACCTCGGAGACAGTTTCCCGCGCATCCCAAATCGCACAACGCCTCTGAAAGGCGAGATCTTCAAAAAGACCTTATCTCCCAACTGAAATTCCAACGGTCTCCGCCGTTTATTTGCATAAGCTGCCTGTCTGTCCTGAGCCGCTTTCATTTTCTGCCTTATCGTCTTTATCTTTTCTTCCATCTCTCGGATCAACTCCGGTCCTCCGACCGATTTGCGGTCCAAATCATCCCAACACAAGGGTGATCTACACCGTCTGCCATAAAGAGCTTCAAACAGAGCCATCTGAATACTCGCCTGGTAGCTATTGTTATACGAAAACTCTACCAGAGGCACTGAATCCTGCCAAGAGGCATCGAACTCCAAAACACAAGCTCTTAACATGTCCTCGAGCGTCTGAATAGTGCGCTCGGTCTGGCCATCCGTCTGAGGATGATAAGCAGTACTCAATCTGACCTCAGTTCCCAAAGCTGACTGAAGGCCTTCCCAAAAATGAGATGTGAATCGCGGATCTCGATCTGACACTATCGAAACGGGGATCCCATGCAATCTCACCACATCTCTAATATACAACTGCGCCATCCTCAAAAATGTGAAAGTCATGCTATAGGGAATAAAATGAGCTACCTTGGTCAATCTGTCCACAATCACCCAAATAGCATCGAAGCCTGAAGCACTCCTCGGCAAATGAGTCACGAAGTCCATGGAAATGTGCTCCCACTTCCACTTCGGTATCTCCAAGCTTCTCAACTCGCCGCCAGGTCTCTGTCTCTCTGCCTTAACCTGCTGGCAGATCAAACACCTCTTTACAAAAGCGACGACATCTGATTTCATTCTCTTCCACCAAAACTGACCACGCAGATCTCTGTACATCTTCTTCCCGCCTGGGTGGATGCTAAGTCTGCTACTGTGAGCTCGCTCCAAGATCCCTTTACGCAACTCCGGCGTACTCGGAACCACCCATCGGTCACCCAATCTCAAAGACCCGTCATCGGCCACTCTGAACTTCGTTGGTTGACCAATTGTCTTCAAAATAATCCTCTGCCAATATAGCCAGTCTTCCCCCTTTTTCTCATCCACTCCGTTCATCTGCCTATGAGATTCCAGACTGGTGAGACAAGTGACACCAACTCATGTTGTGTTGAATTAGATAAGTAATAAACTCATGAATCAACTACAGAAAGTAGTAAGAGATTGTTAGGATAAATTAATTTGCAAAATTCCGAATTTGTAAATATGATAAATATCATGCAATTAATCATTTTGATCAATTCAACAAATGATAAGAATGTAAGAACATACAAGGGATATATATAGCCAAGTAATAGCATGGTTATCTACTATGAATTTTGTAACACATGAGAGGTGTTAATCAGTCCTGAATAGTGCAGAAGATAAGAACAGAACACAAGTTATATTAATTTATTGAAAAGCGCAAAAAGACATAAAAGATAAGTACTACAACTTCACTGTTCGCGCCCAAACCAAGGTCGTCGTCAGTCAAAAGGTTATGGCTCTGCAGAAGAGGACAGAGGTCTTGGAGCCTGTGTCCTTTGCTGGGTGTCAGGACCTCTATTGTTAGAAGGAGCTCTACTAGAAGATGGACCTCTACTAGAAAATTGATCTCTAACAGTAGATGTTTGTCCAGTAGGAGGTGGATCTCGTTGAGGTCTTGTGGGGAGTCTGCTCTGCTGTCTTGTATTCCTGGCGCTTTGCAAAATCTCATGAATATCATTTAATTGAGATGCATGGAATGTTTGCAAGTTTGAGAGTTGATCAGAGAAAGCCAAAATCATTGTCTCAATTTGTTATCCAAGCTCCAGCCTAGTCTATCTCAGCTTCGACAAGTAATCAGAGGAAATACTGATAATTAGTTGCTTAGTCACTTCATCAGAGAGATTCCTGATATCTCGATTTATTAGAACAAATTGGCTATCAGCATGTGCCTGATAATTGCCAATTGCAGAGTAAGTGTGAGGGCCCAATCCTAATGATGTGATTAATGATCACACAATGATAATTATAGCGTAAATATCGGAAGATTTGTTTAACATTTATTAACATGTGACCCTAAAAATTTCGGCATGACCTCATCGCACGAGGAACATACCACCAATATCAATAGAGATATACTGAAAATATTTATAGATACAATCAGTTGATATCTATCAACAGAAACCAACATACACGTATCAAACTAGTAAACACATATCTATACTGGACTAAAATAAGCTAAATATACATAGAATCATATCACTCCAGGGATATACCCATGGTACAAAGACTACTGGGATAAACAAGAATAAAACCTCAAGTGTGACTCCCACAGGACGTGCACTCTCTGGCGTCCTGGTTACCTGTACTACCTGACATTGTCCACACACAAAGACAACAACAGCCCCCCCTTGGGGGTGAGCAAAAGCCCAATACAGAACGATCATAGAATATACAACATGTATCTACAGAATGTGATATATGATGTAATGCAATGCATGTTATGTCGGTATCATATCGTACACCCATCCACTGGGTATATCTGAATCAATAAACAAAAGTCCAACCATATCAGAATAGCTCGAGTCTGTCAAGCCTATAGGGTATCCAGACGGATGGACGTCGGCAAAGCGCCACCAACCCCAGGTCCTGACATCACATAATCATATAGGGATATCCAGACAGATGACATCAGCAAGGTGCCACCAATCCCTGTCTCAACAAATCATATCAATCAAAGGGGACCACGATTCCCTATGCCTATCAGGCTATGTAATGCCGATATAGTATCGCAGTACCAATCCCCAATGACCGATATCAGAATCCAAGAAATATCAGGTATTCAAGGATCATAATTCAATGTGTATGTCATGCACCGATGTATGTATAAAAATGATGTGTGTTAACAAAACATTTATTTTTCATACACCGATATGCCAATAATGCATGCTATGAATGCTACATAATTTAAATAAAATCATGTAGTTACGTAATTCATATAATTCAACAACAAATCATATATAAAATGATACAGATACCTGTCATATGTTACCCGATCGTAACATACATTTATTCTCGATATATGAGGGTCAACTTGAGCTTGTTGAGTCGAAGTAGTCACTGTATATCAATATAAACTCAAAATTCAATAAACTAATCATTAAAAATTGGTTATCAATTTTAGTCACAGCTTAACCAATTTAGGTATCGTTTGGTTTGAAGGATGTGATAAGTAATGTAAAGATTAAAAATTATGAAATGATTGTAAAAATAACATGTGATAAGTTATATGGTGTTTGGTTTGAGGATAAAATGGTTGATAAAGTTTATTATTTGGTATAATGTCTAAAATGCCCTCGTTATTATAATAATAATTTTATATTATTATATTATATATAATAATAATAATTATTATTATATATATTTAATTATTATTATATATTATTAGTAATACATAATAATAATAATAAAATAATCATATTTATGAAAATAGTAATAATTAAAAATAAGTAAACAAAATAAATAATAATAAAATAATCATATTTATAAAAATAGTAATAATCATATAATAATAATAATAATATAATAAATAAATATATAGATGAGTCTGATGAATAATCAGAACTATCAGAAGAGTGTACTAATATTGTATTAAGAGCATCCTTAATATTATCAGGAATATCTAAAGTATTAATTTTTTCTTTCATCTTGCATCTATTAGCATAATGACCTGTATGACCACATCTAAAACAAGTTATATTTTGTTTTTTAGGTATTTTAGTTGATTGTCTAAATTTTTTCCTTTCACTTTTGTGATCTAATCTTTTCTGAGAATATTTTCTCTTTTTCTTATAATAAGGTTTTTGAAAATTTTTCTCATTTTTGTATGTTTTATTTTTAGAATAAATCTTATTTTGTGATGGTATATCCATACCAAATTGCTCACAAAATTGTCCTAATTGTTTTCGTTCAGACAAATTTTGTCTTTTAATTTGTTGATTTAATGTAATTTCATTACATAGGGCTAATCCTTCTTGGATACATGTGCCAATAAGTTTTCCATATGTATAGGAATCATAAGGGATATTAATATGATCCTTTCTAAGATTCTTCCTAACTCTTTCAGCAAAGAGGTGAGGTAATCCATCAATAAATTTGGATTTCCAATGTGAACTATTACAATCTTGTAATTCCATAACTCTATTGAGAAATGTGTCTTTATACCATCTAAAATCAGTTAATGTTTTACATCTTAAATTCTGTAAAAGAGTTCTAATATTTTCATTTTGGTCAGAATATCTACCAGTAAAATGATCAATAATATTAACAACTAAAGTGTAGACAGCATTTTCTACAATGATGTTATTTTCTTGTTTAACTGTATTCATGATTTCTTCTTTATTAGCGAGAGTTAAATAATTATCCCACCAGCCTTTTAATTGGCCAGTAAATCCAGCAATAATCATATTAGCAATATTTTTATCCGTATTGCCGTTACTTTTACAAATAGTGGAATACATAAGCATTCTATGAGCCAGATTATAAATCTGTTTGTCAGGATAGCCATCAATATTCCATTCATAAATATGTTTACCACTATAACTATTATTTCCATTAAGGTCAGTTTCTTCATGAAGAGTATCCATTGGAGATGGCCTACTATAATAAAATAAGCTTTGAGTGGGTTTAGTGGCCCATCTATGTTTTAATTTATTTATTTGATCACCAATGACTTGTTTGTGATTGCCATGAGATAATTGATCCTGGAAATCAGTATCTAAAACCGAAATAGATAATTTCAAATCTTTAAATTTATTTTCTAAAAATTGTTCAAAGTCTCCCATTGATTTTAATTTAAAATCCTTGATTTCAGGGGGAGGTTGGATATTTGGAGTGGATAATATTATATCCGATGGTGGTGTCATTCCAACTAAAGGTTGAATGTGTGCAATTTTTGTACTAATATTCTCAATTCTATTATGTAATAGATTAATTTGTTCTCCTAAAATAACTAGGAAAAGATTTGTGTAATTTTGTTGTTTTAATAATTTATTAATATGTTGACATGTGAGTTGTAAAGTCTCATTTTCTAACAATTTTGAAAATGCTGAAAAATTAAGAATCGTTCCTTCCTTTTCAATTTCAAAAGGTTGTTGAGGAGGATATAAATTTGTCAAAATATTACCATTCGAAAGTTTATAAGTCCTTTCTAATACTTGAATATAGGGTTCAACATATGTTGATATAAACCATGATATAAAAGGTATGCAAGCATTTTGTTCAGAACAAAATTTATAAAATTCATTCTGTAACAAAGTTTGTTTTTCTTTTGAAATATTGTCAAAAAACCATTTTCTAAATTGTTCCCATTTAGGTTGATTAAATTCATTTTTTATTTTCTGCCTGGCACTAGATCCAGGGCTAAAATCTATTTTGGGTGTATTATTCATAAAGATGAAAAATTCATTTCTGATTCAGTTATTTCTGATTCTTTTAATCCTCTGACAATATTGTCTGGATTAATATATAATTTACTTATTCTTTCATATTGTAAATTATCAGGTAAATTCGGAACTGCAGAGGTTGAAGCTCTATGTGGAGAATTATTTTCCTCCATTGGAGAGATATGAGAAAAAGATGAATATGACTTAGATGATTTAGATCTTAAAGATCTAGGTATAGATTGTAATAATTTTTGTTGATTATTTGGTTCAAATTGTAGTTGAATTGAACCATCATTTGTTTGTATAACATCAACTAAATTGTTTTGAATTCTGGTCTGAACAGGAATTGCATGTTCAATTGTCCAGTTATCAGGGAAAACAATTTCATCCCATTTAATAGCTCTTCGTGTTGTAATATTAGATCGACTAAAATTAGTTTCAATCAATATTGTTTCATTAATGGGTTTATCCATTCTCCTACATTGAGGATTTAATGTATGCAAAGGTTTAAAATAAATACGATAACAGATACAAATTATTTCTGTTCCTGGAGCATAATTATAACCATGAGTTTTAACATTTAATGTTAAAGCATCTAATATATTAATATCAGATAATGATAATTGTAAATTTGGATAAACATCAAAATAAACAGGGCCATGAGCCAAACTAGATTGAATAATTCCAATCAAAGATTGTTTCCAATTTAAATTTCTTCCATCTCTTAAAGCTGCTATAAAGCTTTCTGGTAATCCTTCTAAAGTTAAAGGTTTAAAAGCAATTTGCACTAAACCAATGTGAAGAAATTTATGAGTTTCAATATAAGGTAAGATATCCTTTTCACTAAGTAATTTTAAAACCATTTCATCATTATTTAATGATACTGCTTCTTCAGTAGTTTTAACAATTTGTTTAATTCCTAATCTTTCAAACGCTCCTAACTTATATATAAGTTTAGGTTCAATTTTAGGAATTGTCCATCGATTTAATGATTCTAAATTCTGAGGTAAATTCTGATGGAAACTGGGTCTACTGGATCCACCTCAAAAGATAAAGACAAAGCACTATAAAAGAAGATGCTGATTCCCCGCATTATTCGGCTTAATGGCAGACAATCTTTAGTGGATATGACTAAAGAGGAATATTACTTTAATAAAGTATTGTACGATGGAATATATTCCATCCACTATCTTATTTTATTTGTTAGTGCGTCTACTGTTGTAAATTAGTGTGGTTCCTGTTTGTATTTTTTTTTTATTAGTCTGTACTGTTTTTATTTTGTGTTTGAAGTCCGGATTTGAAATCCGATGTCTCACTCCTATATAAGGAGCTTTTATTTCCTTTGTTTAGCAGACTGAAAATCATCCACTCTTGTAATATTCTCGTTCATCTAATAAACAGTTTGCATTTGGTTTCAACTACTTTTATTCTGCTCTTCCTTTCTGTAAGTATTCTTTTATCTTTATTTTTGTTTTATCATAAATATTATGATAGGCTAAATACTTATTTGTGTTAACTTAAATCTCATTTACTTACTTATGCCTTGAATGGTCCTTTGTATCTGATGAATATATCAATAATAATAATATAAAATAATAATATATATATATATAATAAATATTATTTTATTATAAAAGATAATAATAATAATAATAATAATGATAGGAGAGAGATGGATATATAGAGATATAATATAAAGAATAACATTACTAATAATAGGATAAAGAGATGACATATATATCAAGTCATATAATCATAATAAAATATATTAATAATAGTATATATATATATAATATACATAATAACATAATAGAATATATATTATAATAGTAATAATCTAATATAATAATCAATATATATTATATGACTATATATAGATATATTATAAATGATAATCGTATCAATCAATAAAATAATAACCTATATATAATAATAATAAACTAAAATACTAACAATATAATATGTAATAATAAAGTTGTATGAAATAAATTGTACTTTTGTGACGGGAATTTAAAAAATAGTAAACAAAGGTGGGAATGATATATATGTAATTTTGTTGGAAAGTGGGATTAAAATGAGATGAAGATGGTGGGATTATTTTTTTTTTAAAATTGAACCAAACATGGATGGGAAAATTAATCCTAAGATTAATTTTCCCATCCCTTAAACCAAACGAACCCTTAGGTTGCGCTTGGTTCGAGGATAGGATAAGTGATGGATAGATTAAAAAGTGGATAATGAGTTGATAAATAAACTAATGGATAAGTTATATTGTGTTTGATTCTTATGATTAATAAAGTATGATAAATAATATTGTGTTTGGTGTACTTGATAATTAGATGGTATAGATTAATTTTATTCATAAAATGACAAAAATACCCTCGAATAGGTTTTGCACTTTATTTCTATTATTTTATCTCAATTAAATTAAAATTAATCAAAATAAATTTATTTATGTAATTTAATTATTAATACAATATTATAATTAATTATTATTAATCAAAATACATAAATCATGGACATGCAATTTCAAGTCAGTACATACTTGCAATTTCAAGTCTTTCATATATTTCCAGAACACAATTACAATTAGCCAAATAACCTTCCATCAAAATAACTACTCAACCAAAATAGATTTTAATATTTCAAATGCTTATGTTCCACAGAAATGTGAATAGGTAAATAAATGAAAAGGAAAAGCGAAGGCAATAAAACTATTGAAAACTATTGGAGGAACTACTAACACGCATTCATCAACACTTTTTGAAACAAAATTTCTCCAAGTTGGGTTCGTTCTCAATTACTACAACCAATTAAAACCCGAATTCAAACTAATATGGCATACCATCCATAAGTTGGCTCTATTCAACAAATTAAAGAGAAAATACCATAAATATGCATGGAAAGAACAAACAACCCGTGAGTAAAAAGTTTATTCTCCAAACTTCATAAAAACTGAACAAGTAATACAAAAATAAGAGCAATGAATTCTCAGAGCTCACCTTCGGCAGAAACTAGCAAAGTATCAAGAATTGTTGTAGAATATAAACAACATTATTTTTTCTTGCACTACACACACGCATATAAATTTCCACAAATAAGTACGTTGATTAATGTTCCTTAAACATGAAATGTTCAACAAAATGTTCAACAATACATTTTCGAGCACACAAAATAAATAAAGATTATGTTCCACTTCCTACTACAATACATCTCCAAAATATACAGCACACAAAATTTACACCTCATACTAATAGATCATCAAAATATTCAGTGGCTTCATTAATCATGGTGGAACACACCTTTAGGAAAATGACCATGTAACAACTAACGAATCATCCAGCATTGAGAAGCCATCTAAAACCCCACCCACATGCTTTACCAAATAACATAGTCTTCCAAGTGCATTTCGGCACATCCTCAAATTCACAACAGACTGCACATCACTTACTTCGATTAATTGAGAACATAATCATCCTGCCAAAAAAATATCTTCCCAATCAACAATGGGCAGTCAATTTCTTCTTCTTTTTCAATTGCTAATAAGAACTTAAATAAATACACAAACACAAGTCAACATTTTGCTTTTGAATCTCTGCTATGGTTAATTTAAAATTTTTGGATCATTTCCTCTTTATCTTATATTTACCAAAGAAAACTAATTTTGGGGATTCACAATACACAATATGATAACGAGATGAGAATGTTAATGATATATATATTGATCATAAAAAGATACTTGAGAATAAAAGACATTATAGAGTAACAAGTAAATAACTGTGAAAACCCACCTCTTCAAAAAATGATGGCAACCAGCAATTTGCCCAGGCGCCATCTTTACGATTTTTTGAACCGCGTGAACGGCGGGCGGTTGAAAACTAGCCATAGTTGAACCCATCAAGAGAACTATTAATCAAAGCGAATCATTTGCGTCTTCTGGGAACATCTGCAGCAAATCCCATAAAGAAAAACAAAGTAAATAAAGATTCCCTGTCTCTGTTTTGAGGCAATAAATTGTTGAAGAAGAAAGAAGTTATAATATTCATAAAATCTCAAGGTTTTATAGTAATCTATATGGGAAAAAAAGATCACCTCTATGTCATCAGGGCCATCACATACCCTCTCATCACAACTAGCGCATCTATTAGACTTCAATTTGCTTTCATTTCATCGTTGCAACATCGTCGCATCATGTCCGAGGAAGAGAACATAGCAGCGGCTGGAAAATATATGTGTATGGTAGGGTTTAGTACTTAGGAAGAAGAGGGCAATTATGTAAAAATCATTGCCAATCCTTAGTACTGTAGCAAATTGGCATAGGCATCACACCAGCCAACTATGATGCCTCATACCAAACTTATGGATTTTATCACGGGCCTGTAGATTTCTTCAGAGATTTCAATATGCGAGAAGAACATAGGATGGCACAGGATAATTTATAAATCATGGTCTAATCCTGCGAGCCAAACATAGTCTTAGGGTAATTAACTTGATGTGATTACATCATAATTTAATTTGCTAAATTAATTTTCACAATTCAAATCGCCTAAAGGGTGTCAAAAATTTTCAAGGTGCTAGCCTAAAAATTTCGATGATGAATGATGGCTTATCTTTTTCGTATTATTCATCCTTTCTAGTAAACCATATCACACACACACACACACACACACACATATATATATATATATATATATATAGCTGCCAAAACAAGCTAGGTTTTCAAAAAAATAGCACAATCCAATATATATATATATATATATATATATTTATATTTATATTATTTTTTATTAAGACTCTTCCTAATCTATTTAATTCATCAAATGAATTTTATCTCTCTCTATCGATTTAATCTTTTGTGCGACCGATAGGATCTTGTAACGTTGGCAGTGATATAAAATCTTATTTTATGTCACAAGCAATCGGCAGTATCTAGCAACACATTAAGGCTAATCAAGTTACAAGAATGCCATTGACTATACATTACCTATGACATGTGATAATATTCACCATGCAATTTAATCACTTTGTCCTAGGTGTTTAGATTGAACACGAGTCATGGAATATGTCATACTCGTATAGTTCAATATTTTATTTCTTGATCCCCGAGTAGACTAGAATTAACGAATAAGCTCGATATCACATATCGATTCATTCGAGCATGGCCATGCATTTTAGTCTCACTCGATCAAAGGCCCAAACACTTCTTCTGTTATATAGGAGGGACAAATCCTACATTGATCACTCAACATCCCTCTACATAATTCATATGTCCAATGATTGTCTTTATAGTTTACCCTGTTACAGGTAACGTTTGACAATATCAAGTTACACAACTCCTTGTATTGGGATCTCTGGTGATCTCAAGTCGTAAGGATTACATACATTATTATCACTACGCGAATTGCTTATGACATTCATATAACATCCATGTAGCATTCTCATGGTGGGTCGGTCCAGTACATAGTTCTGTAACATGTACATATGTGTTGATTCGATATCTTATATTCATGAAAAAAAGCATCAATTACATACTAGTCCTATGCATTATCATTATCCTAATTCATGATAATACTTGACTATGTACAATCTTTAAGAATAATACAATATTATTCTAAGAACATTAATATATATTTAGTCATATTACACAGATATTGGAATAATATATAACGAATTGCCATTTATGAAAATCATATTGCAATATATGCCAAAATCAATCATCTAATGAATTGTCTTAGGCATATTCCAACAGGAAGTGCTTTGACAGGAATATTTGTACCATCCCATCCCAGGTAGTAATAGATCCTGCAGGCAATGCATGCAACCAAGATTTAGCTTTATTCTTTAACAAACAGGGAAAGAGTTGTAACCTAATGGTGTCGTCAGCCATTATGTTTGAATGTATCACAAATCTCCAAGAAGTTGGAGATGTCAGCATTATGATCATCAGTGGCCGATCCTCCAAAATGGACTGAGTGCCGGATCATTTGCATGATGACGGGCTTAATTTCAAAATTGTTCACCTGTATGCTTGGTGTAATGATGCTTGACAATTGTGACGCCAGAGGATTAATGGTGTTAATCCCGGTGTGGTAATAATCCCTTATGGATTTTTTTAATTGTGGCAATTAGGAATTAATTGCGGTTTTGGGTCTCCCGAGGTTGTTAAATCGGGCATTTGGGATCGTTGGATCCAAAGGTTGAGATTGTATTCTCATTTTGGTGGAAAACCTATGAGTTGAGTTTTTGGTGGGACTTGGAGTCCGGGGTGCTTTATGTTGGGGCTGGTATGAGGATTTGATGTTGGAGAGAGAGTTTTTGAAAACAGATGATTTTAATGAATCATGATGTATTTGTGGAGGTATTGGTATGTTGGGGCGTTTTTGCTATATATACCAGTTGGACTCGAGATTTCCGTCATTTTGCACGGAATCACTTCTCTCTCTCTCTCTTCTCTCCCCCTCCTATCGTGCCATCCCCTTTTCCCTAACCCTCATCCTTTCTCTTTGGAGAAAATGACCGGAGGCTCGGTTTAGGAGCCGGATTCTTCGAAGATAAATTGGTAATCTCCCCCCCTCACTTTTATCTTCGTTTTGATTGTGTTTTGGTTGATTTTGGTTAAGTTTTTGGTTTGGGTTGGTTTGGGTGATTTTGGTGGAAATCACAAAAATCTTTTGGGTTTGTTTTATTTTGAGTTTAACACCCGTGTTGGAGGTTCTTGTGTGTGGATTTGTTGTGGTTTTGAGTTGGGAGAAGTTGGGGTGTGATTGGTGAAGGTTTTAAGCTTTTAAAAATGGAGGATTTCGAGTTACAGGGCATGGCGATCGATCGCCCGAAGCAGGCGATCGATCGCATGCGAGCAGTAGGCTTTTCAGCGGGGTGGCGATCGATCTCTACTTTGAGCGAACGATCGCCTCGCGCGAGTAAGGTCTGGCGATCGATCGCTATATCGAGCGATCGATCGCCAAGGGGCTAGCGATCGATCGCCCGGTATAGCGATCGATCGCCAGCAGGTGAACTTTGGTTTTCTTGGTTTTTCGTGGGATTTTGGATTTGCGACTTAAATGGTCGGCTTCCGGGGCTATGTTCACATTCCAATGGGAATGCTAGACTTTTAAAATGGTTTGGTTGGACCAAAGTTAAATTAAACGGAACTCTCGGTTGAGTTTTTGGCTATCTTTTAAACGTTTTAAATGGAATATTTTTGGGTATTATGCATGCCTAGCCGGGGGCTTTTATTTTGGTAATCGTCATGGATTGACGATGGGTTTTGAGGTTGCGAACGTGCGTGGGCACGTGGTTGCATACTTATGCTTGATTGTGAGTTGTTTATGTGTTTTAGCACATATTTCTCGAGGCATGGAACTCAAGCAAGGTTTGGCTTGGACTACGGAAACTTAAGGTACGTATAACGTACGAGCATGACCTTAATTATATTATTGCAATAGTTGTGCATAAGATAGAAGATTGGTAAGGATTAGTAGTCGACACATATATATGGTGTCTTGCAATAATTGGTTAATGGAAACGGGACTGGGTGTGTGATGTTGGTCGGTGTTATGTATTGTTTTGGTGCCGCTGTGGAGCGAGCAATTGTCGGGATGTAGGTCACTATGGAGCGAACATCTGTAAGTGATGCTGCTACTTTTGAGTGGGCAAGGAAATGTGACCTCTGGCTAGATATCTAGGATATCTGTATGATATTCCTCTATCGATATTGAATTGGATTAGAGATATAGTTAATCAGTGTAATGATTAACTGGATATTTGGAATTTGATGATTTTGGTTGTTTTGAGAACAGGGACAATACAGTGGGATCCCGGATGAGGATGATGCCATCCAGGGAGTATCATTTAAATTCTTAGCAATTACGTTGTTGTAATTTACGAATTATATAATTGTAATTATTGGTTTGGTGGTATTGGTATGCTCACCCCGTGTGGGGGCTGTCTCTGTTGGGGCAGGTGAAACAGGTGCTATGGTAGCTCTGGAGCTGTGATCGAGCTATGAATTGGAGGTGATTCCAGGATTGAGACACCGGAGATCATGCGGAGCTGGATATTGTGTATGCCCCTTTTTATACATTACGTACACATAGGTTTATTTGATGCTCGTGTGTGAGCAATAATTATGTGTATATGTGTTGTATAAAGAGGCATGTGCCTTTCTCTTTTCATTATATGTGTGAGCAATCAACTAGGGAATTGCTAGATGAATTGAGATTGTGATTAGTGTATTACATAGGTGCATGATGTGTTGAATGGTCTTAATTTGGAAATCAGATATTGCATGGAATGGAATAGATGAAGCAAGAAAATTTTATAGGTGGTATTGTGTGCCACGTTTACATGTAGTTTCCCCTTTTCACGTGATTGAATGCACCAAATGTATGGCTTAATGCACTAATTGTGGGTTAAGGGCACGGTGGTCCTTACATTAGTGGTATCAGAGCAGTGGTTGCTCTTTGGGGCTGTTAAGGGCCTAGGAACTTGTTGATAGTAATTGATAGCACATATTTATACATAATGGTATTAGTGTTGTGTGACACAATTAATTGCTTATGTGCTTTTACGATATGTAAAGTGGTATTACTGATCATTGTGGTTGCAGGAATCGTGTAGAATACAATGGATGGCATTAATGGTAATGTCAGGCACTCCATGTATTATGTGCTAAGGGATCTGATTTTGTAGGAAAATCAGGAAATGGGAAATGTGATATGCTGTCTAAGGACAGAGATGGTTGACAACATACTGTGGGATATTGTGGTATGATTTCAATTGTTATTGAATATACAATGTGTTACTTTTAACATCCTACTACGGGTATATCATCAGCGATGGATCATAATATTTGCCGATGTCATGTCAAAGCGATGTACATGCCGCTGTCATTATCGAAGCGAGGGATATTATTGAGCCGCCGATATGACGTAGTAGGATTTGTGAACTGTTGTATTAACCTGGATCCAGGTATATAGAGCTAGTGGAAGGTTCCGGTGGTTGTTATATTCGAGCGAGGGAGGTACTTGCCACTGTCATATGAAGCTATGGTAATATGATATTTGCCGCTGTCATGTCGAAGCGATGTACATGCCGCTGTCATTGTCGAAGCGAGGGATATCATATGATGCCGCTATATGTCGAAGCGAGGGGTCCTAAAATTCCGCTGTTATAACAAGACCGGAACATCCACATTATCGATATTTGAGCGACGCAATCAGGAACAAAGTGCTGCGTGTAATGGGAGCCACCTCTTGGGTCCGAAAGGAACAAAGTGCTACATGCATGTGAGTACCTCTTGAGTCCTTGATCTGTTCCGCTGATTCAGTTGGCGATGGTTCATGCCACCAGGTATATTGATAGCGATGTCTCTTTCCGCTATGTCATTGGCGATGGTTCATGCCGCCGGGTATTCTATTGGCGATGGTTCATGCCGCCGGGTATTCTATTGGCGATGGTTCATGCCGCCGGGTATGCTATTGGCGATGGTTCATGCCGCCGGGTATTCTATTGGCGATGGTTCATACCGCCGGGTATTACATAGCGACGGGTCATTCCGCTACATCTATGGCGATGGTTCATGCCGCCAGGTATCATATATCGATGGTACATTCCGCTACATCTATGGTGATGGTTCATACCGCCGGATATCTATAACGATGTTTTATGCCGCTGACTCTATGGCGAGGGATCATGCCGCTGATTCTATAGCGATGGGTTATACCGCTATATGCGTAGCACTGGATTATGCCTCCTACGAGCGACGAGCGCTGCTGGTGTACCGCTGGTGGACGAGGGATACATGTATACCGCTATCTTGATAGCGATGAGGTATGTTATATTACTGCTTTGTTAGCATTATTGTGAATACCATATGTGGTTATATATTGTCATATGTTTGATGATGAGCATATGGATGCCGTGTATCGACATGTATCGTCACGAGTTGATGATGGGATTTTGAATGCCATGTGTCGGCATTACCGTCATGAGATGACGGCATAGTGGATGTTTTATGTAGACGTGTACCGCCGTTGCATTAAATAATACAAGTGTGTGGACATTTTTAGTGGTATATTTTGAGGTGCCGATGTTGGGCACAAGGTGGTGCCTACGTCAGCGGTTGACGTGACCCTTATGCCGAGTAAGTTTGCTCGATCAAGGGCTGGATGTGCTATACATGTGTGTATACCACAGCGTCTGTTGAAGTATTTATGTTACGAGTAGTGGTACCTTTAGGTGTACTCGTCGGGATGGTCTTTGTCCAAGTGATTGGCGATAGGAGTAGGCGTTGAGGAAACTACTCGCTTTTGTCGATGTGACGTGTGGTGGACATGGTCACGCCCACCCTTAAGGGTGTGGGATAGGTCCTAATGGATTAGGATGGCTTCGTGGTTGAGCAAGGACACCGGGATGTCCTTTGTGCATTGGTATTAGAGAAATATTGGGTGATGACCCACTACTCTAATGGATGTGACGGTATGGTATACCGGGATGGAACGTGTGATGCGTTGGTAGATTTGGTTAAAACCTAAGGAGGCAGCAATTTTGCTTACCACGTGTTGCGCAGTGCCATGATGGACTTGTTGTAGCCGTTATGTTGCTCGTTGGAGTCGAGTTTGATAAATCGTACGGTGATACGATGATGTTTTTGGTGGACTCTAGCAGTCACCACTATACATGAGGTTGAGGTTGGGAATACCTCACGGAATGGTTGTGCGCTTTTATTGTGGGACTTGTCTGAGGACAACTCAATTTTGTTGGGGTGCCAACAAGAGTGTCAACAAGTCATTGTTAATTTGATCTGGGAATAAGTAGTTTGGCACTACTTCGTTACTCGTATCTCTCGGCGAGATGTGGTGTTTACTGTCATGGAGACAATTGATTTTGTTTGGAGGTTGATTGTGAATCAATCATGGTGAGCATTTCTAGTGTTGGGATGGGGTAGTCGCTTTACTTTTCGGTGAGACGCATGTGGAGACGTCTCTCGGGAGATGCTCGAGGATGGGGAGTACTATAGTATTAGTACAGAGCATCCTTAGAATGAGTATACGTGGAGTATACGGATTCTGTTTTTGAGTGTTAGTGGCAATGGCACCCAATTCTGAACCATTGTGTGTTTACTGGTTCCGGGATGCATGTCGATGTAGGTATATCCATGTTTTCCGAACGGCGGTTCGAGGTTGGTGGGTCATGGGAACATTACACTTTCCTTGCGAGGAAAGAGGTATTGGTATACCTATTGAGAATCTTTGAGAGATTCGATGGGTTGGTGGTGTAGTGTTGATTTTGGGATCACACTGGGTGTGGTTGGTTCGTCGATCATCGTTCTCCTTTGAGTGAGAATAACTGGGGATTGACAATTGTATGTGGGGCTCATGGGTGTATTTGAGGATACTCTAGCCGGGTATATTGAGTATGCGTGTGGCGTTGATGCTTGGACATGAATACCGGTGCTTATTCAGAGGCCAGCTTATTGGTACTTGTCGAGCGTCGGGTTAATATACTATGCTCGGACGAATGAATCTCTGATGAGAGATTTGGGACGCCTTGAGATTGGAAATCTCAATAGCACTATGTATTCTGAGGGATAATCGTGAGGTCCGGTTGACTTCCCCTGAGGAGGGATTGTCGTGTTTTGGGACCATGGTTAGGGTAAGCGAGGGATGGCCAGGATTCGGATTTGTTTAGTGTCGTGGTTGACACATGTGGCGGGAATGCAATGGATTGTCTTGCATGACCTCTGTGGAACTTGAGACCTTGTGGAGTCTCGATAGTGTGTTTGGACCAAGATGTGATTTCTTGGAACACACCGGGTAAACATCTTCTGAGATGTATTTTGTGTGGATCGGTGACCGTGGGTTACCCGATCCGTGTTACAAGTGGTGCAACTACTCCTTTGAAGGAGATATGGGTGGAAAGCGGAACCGGGTTTACTGTGAGTATACTGTTGTATGCTAGTAGTCCCCATCATAACGATGAGTGTTAAGCATCGTGGACAAGTGATGGAGATATCACGGGGAGATATCTATGTCAGAACCAAGGAAGATTTGGTTGATTTGCAGTCGTAGTAGACTGACTTCTGGGATGATTCGCATCGAGGTATGTTATTATCATTTGGATTTTGTATTGGTTTTGGCGTTTGCTTTATTTTAGAGCTTGGTGCGAGGTTGGTGTCCTCGTGGTTGATAATTCGATTCTGATGTGGTCCAGAATCGGGGTTGTGGTTTTGTTTGTGTAGCCTTGGTGTTACGTGGAGTACACCAGTGCAAATTTCGAGGACAAAATTTTTATTAGTGGGTGATAATTGTGATGCCCGGGGATTAATGGTGTTAATCCCGGTGTGGTAATAATCCCTTATGAATTTTTTAATTGTGGCAATTAGGAATTAATTGCGGTTTTGGGTCTCCCGAGGTTGTTAAATCGGGCATTTGGGATCATTGGATCCAAAGGTTGAGATTGTATTCTCATTTTGGTGGAAAACCTATGAGTTGGGTTTTTGGTGGGACTTGGAGTCCGGGGTGCTTTATGTTGGGGCTGATATGTGGATTTGATGTTGGAGAGAGAGTTTTTGAAAACAGATGATTTTTAATGAATCATGATGTATTTGTGGAGGTATTAGTATGTTGGGGCGTTTTTGCTATATATACCAGTTGGACTCGAGATTTCCGTCATTTTGCACGAAATCACTTCTCTCTCTCTCTCTCTCCTCTCCCCCTCCTATCGTGCCATCCCCTTTTCCCTAACCCTCATCCTTTCTCTTTGGAGAAAATGACCGGAGGCTCGGTTTAGGAGTCGGATTCTTCGAAGATAAGTTGGTAATCTCCTCCCCCTCGCTTTTATCTTCGTTTTGATTGTGTTTTGGTTGATTTTGGTTAAGTTTTGGGTTTGGGTTGGTTTGGGTGATTTTGGTGGAAATCACAAAAATCTTTTGGGTTTGTTTTATTTTGAGTTTAACACCCTTGTTAAAGGTTCTTGTGTGGATTTGCTGTGATTTTGAGTTGGGAGAAGTTGGGGTGTGATTGGTGAAGGTTTTAAGCTTTTAAAAATGGAGGATTTCGAGTTACAGGGCATGGCGATCGATCGTCCGAAGCAGGCGATCGATCGCATGCGAGCAGTAGGCTTTTCAGCAGGGTGGCGATCGATCTCTACTTTGAGCGATCGATCGCCTCGCTCCAGTAAGGTCTGGCGATCGATCGCTATATCGAGCGATCGATCGCCAAGGGGCTAGCGATCGATCGCCAGCAGGTGAACTTTGGTTTTCTTGGCTTTTTCGTGGGATTTTTGATTTGCGACTTAAATGGTCGGCTTCCGGGGCAATGTTCACATTCCAATGGGAATGCTAGACTTTTAAAATGGTTTGGTTGGAGCCAAGTTAAATTAAACGGAACTCTCGGTTGAGTTTTTGGCTATCTTTTAAACGTTTTAAATGGAATATTTTTGGGTATTATGCATGCCTAGCCGGGGGCTTTTATTTTGGTAATCGTCATGGATTGACGATGGGTTTTGAGGTTACGAACGTGTGTGGGCACGTGGTTGCATACTTATGCTTGATTGTGAGTTGTTTAGTGTTTTAGCACATATTTCTCGAGGCATGGAACTCAAGCAAGGTTTGGCTTGGACTACGGAAACTTAAGGTACGTGTAACGTCCGAGCATGACCTTAATTATATTATTGCAATTGTTGTGCATAAGATAGATGATTGGTAAGGATTAGTAGTCGATACATATATATGGTGTTTTGCAATAATTGGTTAATGGAAACGGGACTGGGTGTGTGATGTTGGTCGGTCTTATGTATTGTTTTGGTGCCGCTGTGGAGCGAGCAATTTTCGGGATGTGGTCGCTATGGAGCGAACATCGGTAAGTGATGCCGCTACTTTTGAGTGGGCGAGGAAATGTGACCTCTGGCTAGATATCTAGGATATCTGTATTATATTCCTCTATCGATATTGAATTGGATTAGAGATATAGTTAATCAGTGTAATGATTAACTGGATATTTGGAATTTGATGATTTTGGTTGTTTTGAGAACAGGGACAATACAGTGGGATCCCAGATAAGGATGATGCCATCCGGGAGTATCATTTAAATTCTTAGCAATTACATTGTTGTAATTTACGAATTATATAATTGTAATTATTGGTTTGGTGGTATTGGTATGCTTACCCCGTGTGGGGGCTGTCTCTGTTGGGGCAGGTGAAACAGGTGTTATGGTAGCTCTGGAGCTGTGATCGAGCTATGAATTGGAGGTGATTCCAGGATCGAGACACCGGAGCTCATTGATCGTTTTTCTTTTAAACAATTAATTCCAATGTAGCGATTTTATACCGCAAGTGCACGGTTGTCAAGTTTTAGTATAGTAAATGAAGAACAGGTTGTCGAACCCACAGAGACTAGTAGTAATTACCACGTTCGATTAGAATTTCTATATTTAACCTACGATTATGGAATGATTATCAAACTAAATAGACTTAAGCACAAAAATTAACCTAAACAGCAGTGATGGATGATTGAAGAGAATTTATAAACTAATTATCAAGACGTCGGTTCACCCATGTAATCCCCCAAAAGTTGTCTATTAATTAAGATTCAAAGTTCTATGTTCTAGGGTGACGAGTTTTCCTATTTCATTCGATATACCTTGGTCCGGTTATAACAAGTCTAGCATTAATCTACAATAAACCACTCCCGTGTCTTTATTGAATGATTAATACCGAAAAACGCTTCGTGAAAACTCCTAGCCTTCGATTTTGGTAAATCTATTGCTATCACATGTGTGCTAGATTTTACTTGGTCCGTCTCAACCTAAAACCCACGGCCTAATTTACTACGCCGTATCGTAATCTCCTATGGTCAATTGAATTACGATTACCAATATCATGCAAAAGGTAACTAATCTTTTACAAGAATTAACAACATAAATTATGCGCAAAGATCATAGAATTCAAATCAAAACTGTTAATTAACTCAAGGGTTCAAATATGGGATCCCCTATGTTTTGACAAATATTATAGCCAACAACCATAATCAAATTATAATGTAAAAACATGTCTTTAAACAAATTTAACATCACAATATGATATAAAAATAATCAAGTTCAGAAATACTAAGATAACGAGGATGTCGCTCCGTGCGTCGCTCCGTTCTTCCTTTCCTTGCGTTGCTCTTGCTCTTCAATGATTTGTGGTCTTTCTTTTGATGGAGTAGTAGCTGGTAGGTTTCAGAAAATGTGTGCAAAAGCCCTTCAAAAATCGTCCCTAGGTCTGATATATAGGGCCATAATAATTGGGAAGGAGTCCCCTTTTGAACCAAACATGGAAAGTCTTTATTTTTCCAAAAACTCTTCGCGGCGATCGATCTTTGTAATTCCGCGATCGATCTTCAATCTCTACTGGACGTGATAGCCAAAATAAACAAATCCGCAATCGATCTTCGTTCCCTCGCAATCGATCGCGAGTCTTCACTGTATATTGGCAATCGATCGCGAGTTCTTGCCGATCGATCGCCAATGTCTTCTGTTCAGCATCACTTTTTAAAGCTCGGCGATCGATCGCGATGTCATTGACGATCGATCGCGAGCTGTATAAAAATTCATACTTCGAGATTTCAGTCCATTTTCTCACGTCTTCGCTCGGTTTGGTCCTTTTTCAACATTATTAGCTTATTTCCTCCACTTTTATCCCCGTGGACCTAGATTCCTGAAATACACAAAAATATACCAAAAAGCGTAAAATCATCCAGGAATCAATACGAAAATCAATACAAAAACATTGCAAAATAAGTGTAAAATTCACACTTATCAACTCCCCCAAACTTAGACTTGATCGTCCTCGAGCAAGCAATGAAATCAAACTGTAGAGTTTATCATCAATACTTTAACAGAATTAACTTAACAACTCAAATGTAACAGCTCAGAAATCTCACTAACACATCAACAAGAGTCAATCCAAAAATCAACAAGAAGTGTTTTCTCCTATGCCAAGCAATACCTCGCAAAATTGGAACGTGTGTGTGCTATTGTCAATCTTGAGTTTCATATATATTTTTAAGATCAAATTCTGCTAGTAAACTCAAAGGCAAGATTACTATCAAGCACTCCATAAGTCTACTTTTCAAGCACTTCTCCACTAATGTAATTATTCCCTAGACTTGGATCATAAGGTCTTTTGAAGCTTATAATGACAGGCCTTTGGTGTTTGGCTTCAAAGAAAAGATAGGATAGTGCAAAGAAGAGAGTATAAGCATTTACAGTTCACATTTGTAGCACAACATTGAGCTTCTCTTCTTTTTTTTTTCTTCTTCTTTTTTGTTTTATAGCCTTGGCCACTTTGGGTCTTATTTATTCACTTTTTCTCAAGGCTTTTTATCTATCGTTTTCTTTTCTCATTCATCATTTTTTCAATAATAAGCTCATCCAAATGTAGCGATTAAAGTGCATCTAATGAGAATCATTATACTCCCTTTAGGTAAAGATAATTTTTTTTTTCATTTAGGCTCATAAAGGTGGGTATAATGAGTTTGCCAAAAAAAATGTGAATGGGGGCTAATTTCCATTCTTATTCATTTAAGCTCAAAGAGGGACACTAGTGGTATATATAGACAAGGTATGCTCGAAAGGCTCAAACGTTCCAATAATCGCCTAAATCATATCCAAGTCAAGTTCATAATTATAAAATTTCGCCTCCAAGTGCCTTCAAATAGATTCTAGAGTGCTGTAAGATGTTCAAGACAAAGCATAGTTAACAGAATTTTTCACTTTCCTATATAAATTCCACTCAATCACGACTCAGACGTGCATCAAAATGTTCCTCAATTTTTTGACATATTAACTCAACCCAAGATATTCACCAACAAGTCAAAAATTTTCAAAACTTTAATTGAGATGGAGATTATTTTCATCATGTATTACAGTTGCAAGTTTCATTCATGTATTTCTTAATGCATAACTCAATTTTCACCAACAAATAACTTTAATATGCTCAAGAACGACTTCGTACCACTCGCTAAAATATCATGCCATAAAAGTAGTAGCAAGAGAACAACAGTACTCAGTAAAACCCCCCAAACTTAGTATGTGCATTGTCCTCAATGTACAAAAACAATAAGTGCAGTAGCATAACACATACCTCGATGACGATCGTCAGTGATCGTCGTCCTCATCGTCCCGCTCCGGTGGTGGGTCTGTGTGATGACCTGAGATTAGGGATGTTAATCCGGGAGTGTTAAATAACCCGTAAAGTTGTCTTACGTGGCAATTGAAGTTTAATCGAGGTGTTGGGCCTTCTGGGCTCGTCTATTTGAGTAGTTGGGATCTTTGGATCCCGAGGTTGAGATCGTATTCTCATTTTGGTGAAAACCGGTGAGTTGGGTTTTTAGTGTGACTCGGAATCTCGGGTGCTGTGTGTGGGCACCGGTAGGGGATTTTTGAGTTAGAGAGAGAGTTTTTGAAAACAGATGATTTTTAATGAATCATGATGTATTTGTGGGGCTAATAGTTTTTCGGGGTATTTTGCTATAAATACCAATTGAACCCGAGATTTTAAACAAAATTTCATTTCAGCCCCAACTTTCTCCTCTCTCCCGCGCGCGCCCCTTTTCCCGTCAGCCCCTGCCCCCCGCCGCTTCAGGCGCTCCGCCCGCCACCGTCCGGCCGCCGTTCGGCGCGTCCGACCTACCCACGGCTTCGTCTCGTCCAGGCGCTCCTTTCCCCTCCATCAATTCGAAGTTTCGTCGCGTGTGGAAGTCGAATTTTGCGGAAGTGCGCCGATCCCCAATTTCTAGGGTTCTTCGATTTTCGTCCGATTTCTTCCGATTTTCGTTTGGGTAACCTTCCTAACCCCTTTTCCATGCTTGTGATGTGATTCCCTGCCTAATTGTGATTTATTGGCTCGAATTTATTTCGCATTTCGTTGGCTTTGGTTCGAATTTTTGGATGTATGGGTGAAGTGGGTTCGAAAATTGTGATCTTTGGCAGGGGTGTGGTGATTCTTGTTAGTGATTGATTATTACATGTTTTAGATGTATTAGTGTTGCTTTATGGTTCGAATTTCTTCATTTGCTTGCGTGAGGTTAGGGCTCGATTTTAGGGGCTTATGTTCGAAAATTGGGGGTTTTTGGTGAGGGATGATGATTCTTGTTGTTGATCGATTGATTCATGTTTAGATGAATTATGGTGATTATTTGAGTTCGAATTGTTATGATGGGGTTCGAATTATTGAAGGTGTTCTTGAGCAACTTTTGATAAAGGTTGATTGTCGTGTGTTGACAATATTTTTGAGGGTTATGGGTGTGCTTGAGCATGGGTTGCATGATCGTAATTAATTGTGAATTAATTTATCGTGTTAGCACATCGTTCCTCGGAGCATGGAACTCGAGCGAGGTTTGGCTCGGACTTTGGAGATTAAGGTACGTGCGACGTACGAGCATTACTATATGTGATAGCAATTGTGAAATGCATAATGTGTTGTATTGCATTAGATGGTTGTGGGTATGGCTATATGCATATATGTGTTGATATATGGGGTACTGGGCCTATATGACTATTGTACGGCATTTGAGATGCCTGAGAATGATCGTGGGATCATGTACTCATTATAAGACATGTGAGATGTCTAGGTATAATGGAAAATTGGTAAAATAAATGCTAGGCATTTGAGCTATCTATGATTGATAGCGAAATTGAGAAATCAGTACTAGATATTGAGATATCTATATTTGTATGTATAATGAACTTGGAATCATTGATTATTGATACTTGAGAATCAGGCATGCTATGAGTTAAATCAATGTGTTGATTTACTGATTTATGAGATTTGATGAGTTTGATGATTGTGAGAACAGGGACAGTACACGGAATCCCGGATGAGGATGTTGCCATCCAGGGAGTATCATTTAAAATTCATTAATATTTACTTGTGTTGTAAATTATGAATTTCATTATTGTGATTATGAGATTTCGTGTATTGGTATGCTCACCCCGTTGGGGGCTGTCTCTGTTGGGGCAGGTGAACAGGTGCATCGATGGCTATGGAGCTGGGCTCGAGCTGTTGATTGGATGTACTCACAGGATCATGGTACCAGGGCTTGATGGAGCACGGTATCGTATAGAGTACTCATATGCACCCGAGGTTTATATACACATTTATGATGCTCGCATGTGAGCACGGTTATGCTTGTATATGTGTTGTATATAAAGGCATGAGCCTTTCTCTCTTTCATTCTATGTTTCATGCAATTGTGGTAGAATTGCTAATGATATGAGAGTCGTTAGTGTATTGTGTGGGCGTTGAGACCCATTTATGTCGTCATATGTGTGGTGTCTTCCCTGGCTGGGAATTTACTTTGTGTACTATATTCTGTTGAGTATTGTGTATTCCCTGGCCGGGAATTATATTATGTGATGTGCTTGTGTTTTGGGATAGCTCTATTTATGGGGAGACTCTGCCCAAATTTTTTATAAAAGTCTATCATGTGAAAATTGGTGTAATGGGGATGGTAAAGTATCATCTGAGCTTCCCGATTGAGTCTTTATTGAAAGCATGTGCCACACATAGTGGTTAATACACTAATTAAGGGTTAAGGGCTTGGGGTCCTTACAGTCTGGGTAATATGGTTCATGTGGCTGGTGTGGCTGGACTGTAGGCTGGGTGGGAATGGAATGTTCGGGAATCCCTGTGCCAAAGCGGAGTTTCATGCCACCTGATACTGCACGAACTCCATGTTTTGTTGATATAATTGTTGGTGGCCCCATCGGAGTTCATGTCGTATCTCCTGCAACTCATGATGGAGGGATTCCATCGTAATGGAAGTAGGCACTGTAGCAGCAGATGATGATGGTCCAGGAAGGTGGCTGCTGCTAGGTCGTGATTGTGCCATCCGTCTGACTGTGGCTGGTGCAGGATGATCGACCACGAGTGATGCCTTCGGTGGAATGGCCTCTTCTGCGGAGTCCCAGACAACTTCCGCATGCTGGCATAAAGTGGTGATCGTGGAGGGGCATGGCATACCAGAAGTGGGAGGGCCTCGAATGTAGTTCCGGATAGCGGCCTCGACAAGACGTCCGAGATCGATCGTAAGTCCTGTAACTATGGCGTATACCAGTATAGCTCGGTCCTTTGTGACTTCCGATGTGTGGGTCGATGGCATGACCCGAGCTACTATAAATGAAAACCAAGCCTTGGGCTCCTCCTTCAGATCTGATATCAGTACAAGCTGTGGCTTTCCGTCGGCGTTCAGTCGCCACTGTGTTCCCTCTATACATATGGTTGCCAAAATCGCATCCAAGTCAAAGTGATTCCTGCAATAAATGGTATAGTCATCCTCCGGGATGTTGGGCATGTTATATAGTGCATTGATAGCTTGTGAATCAAAGAGAACTGGTTGTTGCCGTACTGAGGCAACGTTGGCTTCAATTTGGTGCTGTGCCCGGAGGTTGGAGTAGAACTCCCGGACTAAAGAAACCACCGCATCTTGTGGTTGGCGAACAAAAGAGTACCAATCTCGCCGGAGTGCCTCTTGGATCACAGCACAACCGAGCTTGCTCGTGTCCATTCCCCGTTCCCGTATCAACTTTTTCTTCCGGTATACCGCATAAAACTTTGCAGCTTCATTACTTATGAACTTGGAGGAGTCAAACTCCTCAGGAGAGGGAACTGCCTGCTTTTGCTTGCGCTTTGGTGCCATCCCTAGAATCAAAGATACCAACACCACTACCAACAATACAATAAATAAAGCAAGCACAAATCCTCCAACCACCAATCCAAGTTAGGTTCTAACCCAACCACACAATAATCCACAAGGAGCTCTTCAATTCTCCCCCAAACTTAACAATATCATACAATTCCAACTTCACCAACTTACAATTCAAAAATATTAAGAACTTGACACCCCAACACTTAATTATCAATCAATTCATGGACCATGTATAACAAAACCAAAATACCTCAACAAATTTCGAAAATTTGTTAGTGATAGTCCTTAGCCTTCCATAGCTTCAAATTGGAGTGGAGGGTGCTCCAAAACTCCTTTTCTCTTGCTAATTCCTGTGAAAGATGGAGGCTTAATGTTAGAATTGAAGATATGTTTCGAAAATCTTGAAGAAAATTGAAGGATTGAAGATGGATTGGAAAAATTTGAGGAAAATTGGGGAATTTGGGGGAGGGTTTCGAGTTTGAGTGTGTGTAATGTGTGAAAAATGTTGATTCTGATATTAAAAAAACGAAATTTGGGACCTCGCGATCGATCGCGAATATTTGCCGATCGATCGCGAGAGTATTCTGGAATGGGGCGATCGATCGCGAGTTATGGCGATCGATCGCCAATTTTAAAATTATTATTATTTTTTTCTGGACTTGGCGATCGATCGCGATGGTATGGCGATCGATCGCCAAAACACACTGCCCGAATTTTTTTTTTTTAATCAACATTCTTGCTCTCGGGATTCGCTCTTCTCCACCCACTCTGCAAAATTGACACACGGAGTCAATCCTTGAAACAAAATTTCAAACCAAACAAATTCTAACTAAAAAAATAAAAACAAGGAAAAGGGAGAAAAATGGTGTTCTTAATTTATAGTCCCAAGCTGGACTTATTACCAACATCAATTTAGGAGTCAAAATGGACAACAGTAGGCGGACTGAAATCATGTCCATGATAGTGCTTCAGCCGCTGTCCATTGACTATGAATGTGCCTTTTGTTGGATCGTTGATCTCGATCGCTCCGGATGGAAATACCCTTTGATAGTGAATGGTCCTTGCCATCGAGACTTCAACTTACCTGGAAAGAGTCTCAATCTGGAGTTAAAAAGCAGGACCAAATCCTCTTCCCTGAAATCACGCCGGCTAAGCTTAGCATCATGCCATTTTTTGTTTTATCTTTATAGATCTTGGCATTCTCATAAGCTTGGTTTCTAAACTCATCCATTTCATTTAAGTGTAGGAGTCGTTTTTCACCTGCAACAGTTAAATCAAAATTCAGATTTTTTATTGCCCAAAATGCCTTGTGTTCTAGCTCGACAGGAAGATGACATGCTTTTCCAAAAACTAACCTATATGGTGATGTACCAATAGGTGTTTTAAATGCCGTCCTATATGCCCATAAAGCATCATCTAACCTCAATGACCAATCTTTTCTAGACGTATTGACCGATTTTTCCAAAATCTTTTTCACTTCTCTATTAGAAACCTCTAATTGTCCACATGTTTGTGGGTGGTAAGGTTTGCAACCTTGTGGGTGACACCATATTTGCTCAAAAGTTTTTCAAAGAGTTTATTGCAAAAGTGTGACCCATCGTCACTAATGATTGCTCGAGGAGTGCCAAATCGAGTAAAAATGTTCTTTTTCAAAATTTTACCACCACTCTAGCATCATTAGTGCGTGAAGCTTCAGCCTCAACCCATTTTGAAACGTAGTCCACAGCGACAAGTATGTAATAATTAGAACATGAAACTGGAAATGGTCCCATAAAATCTATGCCCCAAACATCAAATAAATCGCATTCAAGCATATTGTTTAAAGGCATTTCATGTCTCCTAGAAATGTTGCCCGTTCTTTGGCATTTATCACAAGTGGATACATAACTGTATGCATCTTTAAACAAGGTAGGCCAGTAAAAACCCGATTCAAGTACCTTGGCAGCAGTTTTTGTTGGACCCATGTGGCCTCCTACCTCTCGGTCATGACAGTGGCTCATAATAGATGCCATCTCCTCCTCCGGTACACATCTCCTGATCATGTTGTCTTCACAAACTTTAAACAACAATGGATCTTCCCATATGTAGTGTTTAACATCAGATAAGAATTTCTTCTTCTGATAGAAGGTCATTTGTGGGAGGATACCACTAACCAGATAATTTGCAAAATCGGCATACCATGGTAGTGCAAGAACTTGGAAAAGCTGTTCATCAGGAAATTTTTCATTGATTTCTTCCAGTTCATTATCATGTTTTTCCACCATATTATCAATCCTAGATAAATGATCCGCTACTACATTCTCAACACCCCTCTTATCTTTAATTTCTAAATCAAATTCTTGCAATAAGGGAATCCATCGGATTAAACGTGGTTTAGCATCTTTTTTAGCAAGAAGATATTTAAGTGCCGAGTGATCAGTGTACACAATTACTTTGGATAGACAGAGATAAGAGTGAAATTTATCAAATGCAAATACTACTGCTAGCAGTTCTTTCTCAGTGGTGGCATAGTTTTGTTGTGCCTCATTTAAAGTTCTACTAGCATAGTAAATAGTATGAAATACCTTATTCCGTCTTTGTCCCAATACTGCTCCGACAGCTGTGTCACTAGCATCACACATCAACTCAAATGGCGTATCCCAATCCGGTGCTACCAACACAGGTGCTGTTATTAACTTCTCCTTTAATGTCTCGAATGCCTGCATACAATCAGGATTAAAATCAAAAGGTGCATCTTTAGTCAGTAAATGAGATAGTGGTTTCGAAATTTTTGAAAAATCTTTAATAAATCTCCTATAAAAGCCTGCATGGCCTAGGAAGCTTCGGACCCCCTTCACTGATACTGGTGGAGGTAGTTCCTGTATCACCTGGATCTTTGCTCGGTCCACCTCCATACCCTTGTGGGATATTTTGTGTCCCAAGACTATTCCCTCTTTTACCATGAAGTGGCATTTCTCCTAATTTAGTATCAAATTCGTCACTTCACACCTTGTCAGTACTAAGTCAAGATTATTTAAGCATGCATCGAAAGAATCCCGAAAGATAGAAAAGTCATCCATAAAGACCTCTAAGAATTTTTCAACCATATCATGAAAAATAGACATCATACATCTTTGAAACGTTGCAGGCGCATTACACAATCCAAATGGCATTCTCCTAAAAGCAAATGTACCATAAGGACAAGTGAAGGTAGTCTTCTCTTGGTCCTCAGGTGCAATAGCTATTTGATTATACCCAGAATAGCCATCTAGAAAACAATAGAAATCATACCCTGCTAGACGCTCTATCATTTGGTCAATGAATGGAAGGGGAAAATGGTCTTTACGGGTGGCGTCATTTAACTTTCTATAATCAATGCAGACGCGCCAACCTGTGACTATTCTAGTAGGGATCAATTCATTGTTCTCATTTTTAACGACAGTCATACCTCCTTTCTTGGGTAACATTGCACAGGACTAACCCATGCACTATCAGAAATGGGATAGATAATACCTGCATCCAGCAGTTTGATGACCTCAGCCTTCACCACTTCTTGCATCTTTGGGTTTAACCTGCGTTGTGGTTGAACCACGGGTTTGTAAGCATCCTCCATCAAGATCTTATGCATACATGTTGATGGGTTTATCCCTCTTATGTTCGCTACTTTCCACCCGAATGCTTTCTTATGCTCCCTCAAAATCCTAAGTAGTTTGTCTTCATTTATACCTGTCAAAGATGAAGAGACAATTACAGGCAATGACTCACGACAATCTAAATAAACATACTTGAGATGAGGAGGGAGGGTTTTGAGTTCAAGAGTTGGTGGTTCTTCAATGGAGGGCTTTTGTGGCTTCATGTCCCTTTCACCCAACTCGTCTAGGTTGTTCCGCACACGCCTATTATGGGGAATATTGGCGTTCAAATAACCGACAGTCTCATTCAACTCGATGGTCTCGCCCAGCTTTTCAATGTCCTCTACCAAGCATGCTTCCAATTCATCCTTGCGTGTTCCCTTAAACACATTAGCAGATAACACATCAATAATATCAACACTAAAACACGTATGCTCATCATGTGGGTATTTTAAAGCTTTAAAAACGTTGAAAGTGACTTGATCCTCCCCTACACGGAGGATCAACTTCCCTTGTTGGACATCTATAAGTGCCTTTCCAGTAGCAAGGAATGGTCTTCCCAAGATCAGTGGCGTGTCAGCATCTTCTTCCATATCCAACACAAGGAAGTCTGCTGGGAAGATGAATTTATCGACCTTCACTAGGACATCCTCTATGATTCCTCGTGGGTATGTTACATACCTATCTGCCAATTGCAAAGAAACCGTGGTCGGTTTTGGTTCACCAAGTCCCAACTTCCTGAAAATTGACAAAGGCATAAGATTAATACTTGCACCTAAATCACATAAAGATTTTGTAAATGAAATAGACCCAATTGTGCAAGGTATAGAAAAACTCCCTGGATCTTTCAACTTAGGAGGCAGTTTGTTTTGGACAACTGCAGAACACTCATCAGTTAATTTAATCGTCTCATGCTCACCCAATTTCCTCTTATTCGACAGAATATCTTTCAAAAACTTAGCGTAGCTAGGCATTTGAAGTAAAGCATCAGCAAATGGAATATTTATTTGTAATTTCTTAAAAATTTCTAAGAATTTAGCAAAACTAGCATCTACCTTTGCCCTTTTCAATGCAGCAGGAAATGGGGGAGGGATTTGTACCTTCTTGGGTGGTGCGATAGGTGTAGTGGTAGTAGTAGACTTACCCTTTTCACGTGTCTGAATGTCACTCTCACCTTCCAACTCAACTACGTGTTCATTGTCCCGATCTTCATTTTGTGATCCAATTTCTTTTCCACTCCTTAATGAGATCGCCTTGGCCTGCTCTCGGGGGTTCTTTTCCGTATCACTTGGTAAGCTTCCTGGTGCTCTTCCCGCTAACATATTTGCCATTTGCCCCATTTGAGTTTCCAAGTTCTTAATTGATGCATCTTGATTTTGTATCCTATTCTCCGTCATCGTCATGAACTTAGTTAGCAACTCTTCCATACTTGGCTTTGGTGGATAAGCTTAAGCTTGATCGTCTCGAGCAAGAAATAAAATCAAACAGTAGAGTTCAATATTAAAGATTCAAGTAAACCACTTCGCAGTCAATCATGTAACTCAGACATCTCACTTACAGACAACAAGAATCAATCAGAAAGTTTAACAAGTTGTTTTTATCTTAGATCAAGCAACACATCGCCAACTCAGAACGTGCGTGTGTGCTATTGTCACTTTGAAGTTTCATGCAATTTCATAGATCAAATCATGCTAGTCAATGAAAAGTAAGATTATCGTTGAGCACCCCTTAGTCCTATTTTCAAACAGCTTCTCCACTAATGTAGTCACTCCCTAGACTTGGATCAATAGGTCTTTTTAAGATTGTAGTGTTAGGCCTAGGTGTTGGCTTCAAAGAAAAGATAGGGTAGCACAAAGAAGAGAGTATAAGCATGTAATATTTATAGTTGTAGCACAAAAATGACCTTCTCTTCTTTTTCTTTTAGCCTTGGCCACTTTGGGTCTTATTTAATCACTTTTTCTCAAGGCTTTATCTATCTTTTTCTTTTCTCATTCATCATTTTTTTTTCAATAATAAGCTCATCCAAATGTAGCAATTCATGTGCATCCAATGAGAATCATTATACTCCCTTTGGGTAAGGATAATTCTTTTCAATTTAAGCTCAAAAAAGTGGGTATAATAAGTTGCCAAAAAAAATATATTGTTGAATGGGGGCTAATAGTATGTTAAACATACTCCATTCTTTTGCAATTAGGCTCAAATTGGGACACTATAGATTGATAAATGCACGGCAAGCTTGAAAGGCTCAAACGGTCCAAAGATTGCCTAGATCATTTCCTAATCAAGTTCATGACTATAAAATTTCACCTTGAAGTGTCGTCATCAAATAGTTTCTAAGGTACTCTAAGATGCTCAAAAACAATTCATTAAGTTCACAAAAATTTCACTAGTACCAGTGCAATTCACAAGATTATGACTCAAATGTGCTCAAAATATTCATCATCTTTGACATGCTACTCAAAACAAGATATTCACAAACAAGTCTTACAATCATCAAAACTCAAGTTGACATGCATAGTGAGATTAATATCATCATGGAATAGAGACCACTACTATGATTCATTCTTATCTTACTAATTGAACTCATTTTCATTTAAAAATTTTGTTGGTGCTCAATAAACGATCAATTTCCAAATAAGAAGCATGACACTGGTGCTCAATAAACGATCAAGTTCCAAATAAGAAGCCTGACACAGTAATGCACTCCCCCAAACTTAATTCATGCATTGTCCTCAATCTACTAGGTTGTCCAATTCCTCATCAGCTCATTGCGCATCGTGTTGGAACACGTCACAGCACGCATGGAGTCTCGCCAAAATAAAAAACAAAAACAAAACAAACCAAACCAAAATAAACAAAAACAAAGCAAAGGGTTAAGAAAGAGTTCTTGATTTATAGTCCCAAGCTGGACTTATCACCACATTTTCTCAAAGGTTGGGATGGTGTGTGGAGCATGAATCTCCGTAATCAACTGGGTAATGCCTCAACCTCTCATCATTAACGACATAAGTGCCTAGAATAGGATCACTTACCTTAATGGCTCCATGCGGGTATATCTTGGTAACAGTGAATGGTCCAACCCATGAAGCCTTTCGCTTGCTTTGGAGAATGCGAGGTGGTGGCGCTTTATGCAATTGCACTGTCTCTCCCTTCATGAATGTCTTTTTCTCCTTGAGCTTCTTAGCCTTTTTTGACTTGACCATTTCATGGCTCTTGCCTTCCTTAGGCTCTAGCTCGGACTCCACTTCAACCTCATTAGTACCTTGCATCACATCAACAAGAAAAGTGTCAATCATGTTAACTTTCAGATAATCATGCTCGTTGTGTGCGTGATAGGCTTAGATTTTAAGTGTTTTTAGCTGTAATTTCTTCCCATTTTTCGTACTTTTTCCTGGATGATATTATGCTTTTTGGTGTTTATTTGTTTGTTTCAGGAAAATAGGTCGGAAGTGGAAGAAATGAGCTAAAATGAAGAAAACGGGCGAAATCGAGGCGAAAAAGAGATCAAATGAAGAAGTTGGATTTTTTCGAAGTCTCGATCGATCGAGATTAATTCTCGATCGATCGAACCAGGCAGTGTGTTGAGCATCAAATTATTCAAAGCACCGATCGATCAAGATTTTGTCTCGATCGATCGATCAATCGAGGCAGAGACTTTAGAGCCAAAGTAATAGAAGGATCGATCGATCGGAAGGAAAATCTCGATCGATCGAGCGAGGCAGTGAGTTTCAAAGAATGATGTGAACAGTGCACCGATCGATCGGACAAAAATCTCGATCGATCGAGACGCAAAATCTGGAAAATCTTATCTTCCAAATTTGAATTGATTCTCGGGGGCTTTATTTAGGGATCATTTCCATATGATAAAAAGGAGGAGATCTGGGAGAGAAAAGGACCGATTTTTACAACCCAAAAACCCTAGTAGTCGCCGAAGGAGATCCCGGAGCAAGCCAACTCCCTCCGTTCTTCGTCTGAGCTTGAGCCAACCGATTCCGGAGTGCAAGGAGGAGCAAGAGAAGAAATCACGGTGCAACGCACGGATTCATTCCAGCCGTTTATCGTATTTCTAAACTTTGATTTATTTCATTTTAATTTTCATTTGATGTTTTTGAGGTCGAGAGACGATTAAACTTCTTATGTATTTGATTTGAATTAAATCTAGTTTATTTTATTGAGATTTAGTATCATTGTGTTTGATTTATTGATTCAATTGTGTTTGAGTGTATTGATTCCTATTGTTCATGAATTAATTGCTTGTTACGATCAAAGCCTAGCTAACTTTGATTGGCTCTGAGAGTTATAACCGAGATCGAGAGATAACGTTATAGCACGCTTTATTAATTCATGAAGTATGTTTAAGATTGAGATCGAGAGATGAAATCACATACGTGAGGACTTTGAATCGAGAGATTTAGAGTAACGAGGTTTTGACGATTTATGCAATATTGAATTAGTAAATAGGTGCACGAGAGTGACTTGTTCTAGTTTGATATTAGTTTCTTTACAGCTAGAGAGAGTGTATTGAATAACAGCGAAAACCTCTCACCTTTAGAATTAATTGATTGATAATTTGCTTATTCAGATGAATCATTAAAGATAACATAGTTGAATGAAAAGCTTGATAAATTTCTCGAGCGAATTACCTTTGCATATCCGGAACCATTCATTTTATTGTTTCTTGTTTAATTTTTGTTCCTTAGTTTAAGTTTGCATTAGTTAATCACCTTCTTTAATCGTAGGCTAAATATAATTTTGCTAGTCTTATTTGGTACTTATACATTAGTCCATGTGGATTCGACAACCCTTACTTAAATTTCACTATACTAAAACTTGACAACCGTGCACTTGCGGTAGAATCGCTTCACACTACACTTTGAAATATTTTCTGTTTAAAAATAAAGCGGTCAGTGCGTGTGTTGAAGATTTGAACATATTGAATGTAACTCGATCCTCTCCTACACGGAGGATCAACTTCCCTTCTTCAGCATCAATGATGGCTCTTCCAGTAGCCAAGAATGGGCGTCCCATGATCAATGGCATTCTCACATCCTCCTCCATATCCAGCACTAGGAAATCCACCGGGAAGGTGAATTGATCTATCTTTACTGGTACATCTTCAATGATTCCTAGTGGGTAGGTGATAGACTTGTCTGCCATTTGCAACACTACCCTTGTGGGCTTCGGCTCTCCTAATCCAAGTCTCTGAAAAACAGACAATGGCATCAAATTCACACTAACACCCAAATGACATAATGATTTAATAGAAGAAATATGCCCAATAGTGCAAGGAATAGAAAAACTCCCTGGATCTTTTAACTTCGTGGCCGATTTCTTTTGCACCATAGCACTACATTCCTCAGTCAAAAAGACAGTATCGTGCTCTCCCAATTTCTGCTTCTTAGACAACATTTTCTTTAAGAATTTGGCATAATTAGGCATTTCTCGTAAAGCATCAATAAAAGGTATATCGATATGCAAATTCTTAAGCATGTCTAAAAATTTGGCAAAGTTTGAATCAACCTTCGCACTATTAATCGCTGCAGGGAATGGGAGAGGAATGTGTACCTTTTCTTGTGGTGAGATCGATATAGTGGCTCCAATGGACTTACCCTTATTGCACGGTTGCTCCTTCTCCTCTTGCTTCATTGAAATATTTTCCGTTTCCTTCTCGGCACCAAGTTCCTTTCCACTCCTCAAGGTCACGGCATTGGCTTGCTCCCTTGGATTCTTCTCGGTGTCACTCGGTAGAGTTCCTTCTGCTCTTCCAGCCAAGATGGTTGCCAATTGTCCGACTTGAGTTTCCAAATTCTTGATAGATGCATCTTGGTTACTCACCTTGTCTCAGTAGATGATATAAACTTGACAAGTAATTCCTCCATGCTCGGCTTTGGTTGGTAAACCGGTTGTGGTTGAGGGTTCAAAACATTCTTTTGGTCGGACCAAGAGAAGTTTGGATGATTCCTCCATGGTTGGTTATAGTTGTTGGAGTAAGAATTACCCTGTTGTGGCCTGTTTCCTACAAAGTTAGCATTTTCAGTATTTTGCACAAAAGGATTACCATTCCGTGCTCTGATGGTTGCCTCCACACAAGTCACATATGACCACTTGAGCTTGCATCGCTGTCATGCTCAAGCCATCCATTTTCTTATTCAACGCCTTCAATTGTGCTTTTATTGCTGTTACCTCATCAACTTGGTGCACCCCAATTGGTTTTTTGGGCACATTCCTTTCGGACTGCCACTGGTAACTGTTGGATGCCATCTCTTCCAAGAGTGTATAAGCTTCCTCAGGTGACTTTCTCATAATGGTACCTCCTGCTGCTGCATCAGCGGAAAATAGACCATTGTAAAATGTTTGTACCTGAAGCCATATCGGAAGGCCATGATGTGGGCATCTTCGAAGTAGATCCTTGAAGCGCTCCCAAGCTTCATACAGTGTCTCCGGATCATGTTGCATGAATGTTGTGATATCGTTGTGCATCTTAGCTGTCTTGGAAGGGGGAAAGTATTTTGATAGGAAGGCTTGAGCCATCCCCTCCCAAGTAGTGATCGACCCTGCAGGCAATGAATTCAACCAGCTCTTAGCTTTATCGTTTAAAGAAAAGGGAAAGAGTCGTAACCTGATGGCATCGTCAGTGACGCCATTGTGCTTGAACGTGTCGCATATCTCCAAAAAGTTGAATATATGAGCATTAGGATCATCAGTATGCGATCCTCCGAATTGCACATAATGTTGAATCATCTGAATTATGGCAGGATTGATCTCGAAGTTATTAGCCTGAATCCTTGGTCTAGTGATGCTAGACGTGGTGCCTTGAAAAGATGGTTGTGCATAGTCCATCATGGATCTTGTAATTGGCACTTCTTCGTTGTTTCCAGTACCATTCCCTCGATTATTCTCGGTCATCTCCCTAGTTTCCGAAGTCTTCTACAAGTTCGCTCAATCTCTAAGTCAAGTGGCTCTACTATAGGTCTGTCATTTCGTAGCATGCACTACACAGACAACTCCCTGCAAAAATTCAACACAACGAAGGAACAACAGTGGTGAAATGGTATAAACCGTAATAAAAGTAAAAATAAAAAAAATTATGGCTAAATTATAGTCAACTAATCTCCTATGATATTACTTAAACTAGTCCCAGGCAACGGCGCCAAAAACTTGATCGCTTTTATTTTAAACAATTAATTCCAATGTAGCGATTTTATACCGCAAGTGCACGGTTGTCAAGTTTTAGTATAGTAAATGAAGAACAGGTTGTCGAACCCACAGGGACTAGTAGTAATTACCACGTTCGATTAGAATTTCTATATTTAACCTACGATTATGGAATGAGTATCAAACTAAATAGACTTAAGCACAAAAATTAACCTAAACAGCAGTGATGGATGATTGAAGAGAATTTATAAACGAATTATCAAGACGTCGGTTCACCCATGTAATCCCCCAAAAGTTGTCTATTAATTAAGATTCAAAGTTCTATGTTCTAGGGTGACGAGTTTTCCTATTTCATTCGCTATACCTTGGTCCGGTTATAACAAGTCTAGCATTAATCTACAATAAACCACTCCCGTGTCTTTATTGAATGATTAATACCGAAAAACGCTTCGTTAAAACTACTAGCCATCGATTTTGGTAAATCTATTGCTATCACACGTGTGCTAGATTTTACTTGGTCCGTCTCAACCTAAAACCCACGGCCTAATTTACTACGTCGTATCGTAATCTCCTATGGTCAATTCAATTACGATTACCAATATCATGCAAAAGGTAGCTAATCTTTTACAAGCATTAACAACATAAATTATGCGCAAAGATCATAGAATTCAAATCAAAACTGTTAATTAACTCAAGGGTTCAAATATGGGTTCCCCTAACCATAATCAAATTATATTGTAAATACATGTCTTTAAACAAATTTAACATCACAATATGATATAAAAATAATCAAGTTCAGAAATACTAAGATAACGAGGATGTCGCTCCGTGCGTCACTCCGTTCTTCCGTTCCTTGCGTTGCTCTTGCTCTTCAATGATTTGTGGTCTTTCTTTTGATGGAGTAGTGGCTGCTAGGTTTCAGAAAATGTGTGCAAAAGCCCTTCAAAAATCGTCCCTAGGTCTGATATATAGGGCCATAATAATTGGGAAGGAGTCCCCTTTTGAACCAAACATGGAAAGTCTTTATTTTTCCAAAAACTCTTCGCGGTGATCGATCTTTGTTATTCGTCGATCGATCTTCAATCTCTACTGGACGTGATAGCCAAAATAAACAAATCCGCGATTGATCTTCGTTCCCTCGCGATCGATCGCGAGTCTTCACTGTATATTGGCGATCGATCGCGAGTTCTTGCCGATCGATCGCCAATGTCTTCTGTTCAGCATCACTTTTTAAAGCTCGGCGATCGATCACGATGTCATTGCCGATCGATCACGAGCTGTATAAAAATTCATACTTCGAGATTTCAGTCCATTTTCTCACGTCTTCGCTCGGTTTGGTCCTTTTTCAACATTATTAGCTTATTTCCTCCACTTTTATCCCCTTGGACCTAGATTCCTGAAATACACAAAAATATACCAAAAAGCGTAAAATCATCCAGGAATCAATACGAAAATCAATACAAAAACATAGCAAAATAAGTGTAAAATTCACACTTATCACTCATGTGGAGCTGGATATTGTGTATGCCCATTTTTATACATTACGTACACATAGGTTTATTCGATGCTCTTGTGTGAGCAATAATTATGTGTATATGTGTTGTATAAAGAGGCATAGGCCTTTCTCTTTTCATTATATGTGTGAGCAATCAACTAGGGAATTGCTAGATGAATTAAGATTGTGATTAGTGTATTACATAGGCGCATGATGTGTTGAATGGTCTTAATTTGGAAATCGCATATTGCATGGAATGGAATAGATGAAGCAATAAAATTTTATAGGTGGTATTGTGTGCCACGTTTACATGTAGTTTCCCTTTTTCACGTGATTGAATGCACCAAATGTATGGCTTAATGCACTAATTGTGGGTTAAGGGCACGGGGGTCCTTACAACAATGATCCATGAAACGAGGGCTAAGCATAGCCCATGAGTGATCGTATGATAGGTGCGTCCTCGTTCCTTTGTTCATCTTCTCCGTCTCTCCTTTTGTTGTTATCCGCCATTGCTCGAGCTTCTCGTAGTCTCCTAAGAGAAGTTCTTTCAATTTTTGGATCTATAGGCTCAAGAATAGGCTTGCTACTCCTTAGCATGCACCAAGAAACAACAACTCGTACAAATCAATCAAACAAACGGCAGTAGTGAAATAGTAAAAATAAATAATAAAACAAAAGTGGCTAAATACAGTAAATCAGTCTCGTATGATAGTACTTAAACTAGTCCCCGACAACGACGCCAAACTTGATCGCGTTTTATTTAAACAGTAAAATTCCAGTGTAGCACGATTATACCGCAAGTGCAACGGTTGTCACGTTTTAATATAGTTTATAAAAGTAGGGATGTCGTCCCCATTGTGACTAGAAGTAAATCCAAAATTCAAATAGTTTAGCTATATTTAACTGATGATTTATGAGTGATTATTATACAAAATTGACTAAGAACAAAATATCCAACCCCAAGCAAGCAATATAGAATGAAAAAATTCAATAGAAACAATTATCAAGACTTTGGTTTACCCATGTAATACCCGATAATTCTCCTATTAGTTAAGATTAAAAATCCTAAGATGACGAGTTTTCCTATGCATTCGTTATACTATGGTCAAGCTATAACAAGTCTAATATTAACGTTGCAATAAGCCACTGTATTCTTATTAAATAATCAATACCGCATGGCGATTTGTGAAAACTACTAGCCTTCGATTTGGTAATCTATTGCTATCAAACATATGCTAGATTTTACTTGGTCAGTTTCAATCCCACGGCCTAAATTACTATGTCGTATTGCAATATCATATGGTCAACATCAATCACAATAACCAAAATCATTCAAAAGATAGCTACTCCTTTGAAAGCATTAAAAACAACAAATTATGCACAAAGATTATAAGAATTCAATCAAAAACTATTATTTAAATCATGGGTTCAAACATGGGTCCTCATAGTCTTGATAAGCAAACCTAGCCAACAATAATCATCAAATAACAAAGTTTAATTATGTTTTGCAACAACATAAACATCAAAATCTGAAAATAAATGATAAACAAGTCTAAAAATACGAATAAACGAGGTATTGACTCCCTGCATTGCTTCGTCGTTCCGTCTCTTGCGTTGTTCTTGCTCTTCAATGGTTTGTAGATGTATGGAGAATGGGTGGAGGAAGCTCTCTAGGTTAGAATATGGGCCAAAAGTCCATCTAGGTCGTCCATAAGGTTCCTTTCATAGTGGATGAAGAATCACTATTCTTTTTCGACACAAACTCTTCAAAACGGAATAACATATCGATTTTTCCTCGACTGACGACCGTTCGCTATCCTCCCGCGATCGATCGCGAGATTAACATTTTATTTTTCAAGTTATGGCCTTCGGCAATTGATCACAGATAGAGTCCCGATCGATCGTGAGAACTGAATTTTTACTGCCCAAGTATCGACATGCGACGATCGATCGCGGCTCAGGTGGAGATTGATCGAATCTTAACATTTCTTCAAGCTCGAGATTTCTTCCTTCTTTCAACATGTTCGTTTGGTTTGGCCTTTTTCATCGTCAATTAGCTCAAATTCTTTACTTTTATGTACTTCGACCTAGATTCATGAAATCAACAAATATATATACCAAAAGCGTAAAATCGTCAAGGAATCAATATGAAAATTACTAGAAAATCATAGCAAAATAAGTATAAAAACGACACTTATCATGTAAGTCTTCTACATCCCCCCTTCTTCCACAGATGGGAGAATTCACTATAAGAGTTTTATTTTATACAACTCTATTTGTACAAAGCCACTCCAGTTAACATTCCGCATCGAACTAGAACTCTTAGCATCTATACTCAACTAAGCTATGGGCCCAACATGTCTTACAGTTATGGAATTTACTCTTCTATTTAGCTCACAAATATAATGAATAGAGTGAAAAGACTTGGCACAAATAATAGATCTAATACATTAGAGGATTTGAGATTTCTCTTCTTGTGATCTTAGATCTTAAAGTATGTATATGTAGCCTTCAACTTGATTTACCCGCTACATACAAAAATATGTCCGTTGAAAAGGTATTATACTTTCTATGACATCCTCGTACTATGTCTGTATTTTCGAAGTTCCTATTTCAGTTGTTGGCTTTCTGCAAGTAAGTTATTGACGACTCTGCTGGTTTGTTCTATTCAATTGAGTTGAACACACAACTGGTTTGATATGTTCAACAAGATTGACTTAACTGGTCTTCGTCTGTATCGGTTGAGTTGAATAATCAACTGATTTCTTCCATTCATCGTGATGGTTACATCAGCTTCGCTGAATCCTTAACTGTACTGGTTATATTAGTTTGGTAGGATCGGTTCAGTTCTGCTTGTTAGTTGGTTGGATTGGTCTTGTAAAGCTATGCTGGTCACACAACTGACCAAGTCAGCTGTGTCGGTTGCCCAACTAGTCTGTTCTACAGGTTCTGTTGATTGCTCTGTTTATTTGGTTGTTCACCCACCTAGTCTGTTCCATCGGTTCTCTTGAATGCTTTGTTCAGCTGGTTGTTCAGCAACTATTCTGTTGGTTATATTCTATTGATAACTCAGTTGATCTGTTCTGTTGGGCCTAGAACCGATAGCTCGAATGCATTTCTTCGATTGACGAGACCAAATTATCAGAGCCGGTCTGACTTCATTGGACTGAATCCTTCTTACCTTTGTTGGAAGCAAATCAACCTTATTACACACTTGATAAATATAATAGCAACACAACAACAAGTTTTGTTAACATAAACTTTAAGATTAATCAGGTTGTCAAAGTCCAACAATGTGATGACCAGGGATTATAGGTGTTAATCCCGGAGTGTTAATAACCCCTAAAATTGTTTTACGTAGCGATTTGGAGTTTAATCGTGATGTTGGGCCTTCTGGGCTCGTTTATTTGGGTAGTTGGGATCGTTGGATCCCGAGGTTGAGATTGTATTCACATTACGGTGTAAAACCTAAGAGTTGGGTTTTTGATGTGTCTCGGAATCTCGGGTGCTTGTGTGAGCACCGGTAGGGGGTTTTGGAGTTAGAGAGAGTTTTTGAAAACAGATGATTTTTAATGAATCATGATGTATTTGTGGGGCTATTAGTATTTCGGGGTATTTTGCTATAAATACCAATTGAACCCGAGATTTTAATTAAAAAGTCATTTTCAGCCCCACCTTTCCTTCTTCTCTCTCCCCGCCGAATCCCGTCTGCTACAGCTCCCCCGCGCACAAAAACGCTTCGCCCGCCGCCGTTCGGCGCGTGCGACCCGCCGCCGGCTTCGTCTCGTCGAGGCTCAGCTATCCCCTCCGGCAATTCGAAGTTTGGTCGCGTTTCTCGTTCGGATTTTGGCAGACTTGCGTCGATCCCCAAAAGCTAGGGTTCTTCGATTTTCGTCCAATTTCTTTCCGATCTTCGTATGGGTAACCTTCCTTACCCCTTTTTCGTCCCTCTCATGTTATTCCCTACTGATTTGGTGGTATTGTGTTCGAATTTAAGGATTTTGGTTCGAATTTCATGTTGTTTGAGGGGATGAGTTCGAAATTTGGGGGTTTTGGCTTGGGGATGATGATTCTTGTTGTTAATCGTTTATTACATGTTTTAGATGATTTATGATGCTTGGTTGGGTTCGAATCGTGATGCTAGGGTTCGAATTATTGAAGGTGTTCTTGGGCAATTTTTCGATATGTCGCATTCGTTTTCCCTCCCTGCATGTACCCTGCCCCGGGTCTTTTAAATGATTTATTGTCGTGTGTTGACAATATTTTGAGGGTTATGGATGTGCTTGAGCATGGGTTACATGTTCGTAAATAATTTTGAATTATTTATCGTGTTAGCACATCGTTCCTCGGGGCATGGAACTCGAGCAAGGTTTGGCTCGGACTTCGAGGATTTAAGGTACGTTTAGCGTACGAGCATAGCTTAAATGATGTTTTATAAGTACGATGCATGATTTAAAATACATGAAATGTTTTACTATGATGGCACCGGGACTTGGTTACGTTATTTTGATTCGCATGGTGAAATGCTTGGTGCCGCTATGAAGCGAGCAAATGATGGGTGTGGTTGCTACGGAGCGAACACCGGTAGTATGACGCTACTTTGAAGTAAGAAATGAAAATGTGGTATTCGATTAGATATCTAGGATATCTGTATTTTATTCCCTATTGGTAATGAATAGGAACAGAGACGTAGTTAATCAGAGAAGTGCTTAACTAGTATCGGAAGTTAAGGAAATCTCAATATGATATCTAGAATTATGATAATTGCTAGATAAAGAAAGATGTTATGAAATGTTGTTAATTTGAAACTGGTTAGGGTTAACCAATATGATGATTAACTGCATATTCAGGATTTGATGATTTATCTGTTTTGAGAACAGGGTTATTACAGGGGTACGCTAGGATGAGGATGATACCATCCAGGAAGTGTCACATATGTTCCACAATATTTACATTTTCGTAAATTATGTATTATGTCATTATGATTATGAAATTGTGGAATTGGTATGCTCACCCCGTTGGGGGCTGTCTCTGTTGGGGCAGGTGAACAGGTACATCGATGGCTTTGGAGATGAGCTCGAGCTGTTGATTGGATGTACTCCCAGGATCGTGGTACCAGGGCTTGATGGAGCACGGTATCGTATAGAGTACTTATATGCCCATGAGGGTTATATACATATTCATGATGCTCGCATGTGAGCAAGATTATACTTGTATATGGGTTGTATATAAAGGCATGAGCCTTTCTCTCTTTCATTCTATGTTGCATGCAATTAGAGGTAGAATTGCTAAATGATAAGAGAGTCATTGGTGTATTGTGGGTGTTGAAACCCACTTTTGTTGTCATATGTGTGGTGTCTTCCCTGGCTGGGAATTTACTTGATATTGCTGTATTCTGATGAGTATTATGTTTTCCCTGGCCGGGAATTATGTTATGTGTTGTGCTTTTATTTCGGGGTAGCTCTATTTATGGGGAGACTCTGCCCAAAATTTTATAAAAGTCCACAATGTAAAAAGTGGTGTAATGGGGATGGTAATGGGCGAACTCTATGAGTCTATTGTTGTTAGGATGATGAACTTATAACATTGCATGTTAAAGAAAATTTTGTAATTGCCATTCAATGGTAAAGTATCATCTGAGTTTCCCGAATGATTTTACTGAAAGCATGTGCCACACATAATGATTAATACGCTAATCAAGGGTTAAGTATACGGGGTCCTTACATTAGTGGTATCAGAGCAGTGGTTGCTCATTGGGACTGTTGAGGGCCTAGGAAGTTATTGATAGCACATATTTATGCATGATGGCATTAATGTTATACGACATGACTAATTGTTTATGTGCTTTTATGATATGAAAAGTGGTATTGCTAACCATTGTGGTTGCAGGAATCGTGTGGAACACGATAGGATGGCATTAATAGTGATGTCTAACACTCTATATGCTACGTGCCAAGGAATCTGATTTGGTAAGAAAATCAGGGAAAAGAAAGATATGATGTATTGTCTGAGGACAGACTGGGTAGACAACCGACAGTGGAATACTTCGGTATGGTCTCAATTATTATTGAATATACTAATGCGTTTGTTCATGTAATGTTCAAGCAATGAAGGTACGTAAGACGCGTACGGGCATCGGACGGTAACATATTCTTACACTATGACTATGCTATAATTACAGAAGTATTTACGATGTTTATGATGACGATTAGGATAAGTAAGTTTATGATGATGATGTCTATGATAAATAAAGACGACAAGATGTTTACGACGATATTATGATAAATGAAGATAATTTCTATGATGAATAAAGATGACAAGATGTTTACGATGATGTTATTATAAATAAGTTTATGATGATGATGTTATGATAAATGAAGATGATATGACGTTTACGATGACGACTATGATAAGTAATGATGATGTTAATATGATGTTTATAGACTGATACGATGTTATAAGGTGGTAAGATGCCACAGGGTAAGATGCCCATATGCATGAATATGAACCAGGGAAAAAGAAAAGAAGTTAATGAATAACCAGCAAGCTTACTCAACTATGATTTCGTACATTTACTGTTATATCTATAAGATGATGATGTTATAAGATGATGATGCTATAAGATGATGATGTTTATATGATGATGATGCTACAAGATGATAATGTATGTTTAACTATGTTACTTAGAATGGTTGAATGTCCGGTGACTATTATGGGCAAGCGAGAAAGGTCTTGCCGCTCACATAACTGAGCGATGGGGTACATCCGCTATCAAGGTGTAGCGATGGGTATCATCCGCTGAATAAGAGATACATCCGCTATCAAGGCGTAGCGATGGGTATCATACGATGAGTTATGTCGAGCGAGGGGGCCAATTGTGCCGCTGTCATAATAGAACCAGGATAGTCCCATTTCTAATTAACATGGATTGTTGTGAACATATATGCGAACTATGATGTTAATCAATTACGTTAAGATCTAATGATTATGATGATTAGCGATGGTTCATTCCGCTGTGTCGATGATGATGATTCACCTCTTTGTGATTATTGGCGATGGTTTATGCCGCCAGATATGTTGACAGCGATGCCTCATTCCGCTATTATGTGGATTTACGATGACTCATTCTTTTATGATGATTGGCGATGGTTTATGCCGCCAGATATGTTGATAGCGATGCCTCATTCCGCTATTATGTTGATTTACGATGACTCATTCTTTTATGAGGATTGGCGATGATTCGTGCCGCCGGATATGTTGATAGCGATGCCTCATTCCGCTATAATGATTGGCGATGGTTCTTTCCGCCAGATGTATTGATAGCGATGGTTCATTCCGCTATATTGATTGGCGATGGTTCTTTCCGCCAGGTGTATTGATTGGCGATGGTTCATTCCGCCAGGTGTATTGATAGCGACGGTTCATTCCGCTATATTAGTTGGCGATGGTTTATACCGCCGGGTATTGATAGCGATGCCTCTTTCCGCTATTATGTGGACGATGATTCATGCTCAGATGTATAGCGAGGTTTCATGCCACTTATTATATGACGAGGTATCATGCCGGCGATTCTATAGCGATGGATTGTGCCGCTATGTACTCAGCACAGGATTATGCCGCCTTCGAGCGTTGAGTACTGATTTCGCACTATTATCGAGCGACGGAGACAGGTATGCCGCTATCTTGTTAGCGATGAGGTATGGGATATTGCTATTCTATTAGCATTATTATTGCTGGTATGCGTTGATATGCATGTTTTATTATGACTATTTTACTAGCATGATGATGGATGACATACGTGGATGTACATGGACCGTCACGAGTTGACTGGGTTGTTTAGATGTCATTGTTGACATGTATCGTCACTAGTTGACGATACCTTAGATGCCATGAGTGGGCATGTGTCGTCACGGGATGGCGATGACGATGGTGTAGGAGATGTCTTATTAGGCATGCATCATCGTTACGATGAACAATGCGTTGAGTATACGTATTCAGTTGTATGCCTTGGGTGCCAGTGTCGAACACCAGGTGGTGTCTACGTCACCGGTCGACGTGACCCTTTTTCCGAGCGGGTTACTCGAGAAATGGATGAACGCGCTGTACATGTGATTGTACCGTAGCAATTGTTTGAGGTGATCATATTTCGAGTGATGATACCCTTGAGATATGCTCGTTGGAATGGCTTTTTGGCCATGTTTTGACGACATGAGTAATCGTAGAGGAATTACTCGCTTTCCATTGATATGACATGTGGTAGACATGATCACACCACCCATGAGGGTGTAGAATGGGTCCTAAGGGAGTAGGATCAGGTTATGTTAAGTACATAGGGACATTGGAGTGTCCAGGGTGTATCGGCATTACAGGAAGGTTGGATAAAGACCCACTACTCTATTGATTTTTTTCTTTCCATGGTATGGTATGCCTTACGGAAACGTCCATCTGATTGGTAGGTTTGAGGTGAACCTAGTGAGGCAGCGACTAGTTTGTCTGCCGCGTGTGTGCAGCACCATGATGGGCTTGCTAGAGCCGTTATACTGCTCGTTGGAACCAAGTTTGGCAAATCGTAAGGTGATGCGATGTGGATTGTGGTGGACTCTAGTAGTCACCACGTCATTTGAAGTTGAGGTTGTGTATGCCTCACTGAAACGTATATACGTTTATGTTTAAATCTTGGTGAGACTTGTCTGGGACAGCTCATGATGTTGAAGTACCAACAAGAGAGTCATCAAGTCGTCGTTGATTCGATCTGGGGATCCATGTATTTGGGATGCAATGGGTTTATTGCATGACCTTTCAAATTTGAAACTCTGTGGAGTCTCGATTGTTTAATTATGACCAGGATGTGGTTCTTGGGATATCCGGAGGTGGACATCTTATGAGATGTCTTTTGTGTGAATCTGTGGCCGTGAGTTGCCCAATTTGAGTTGCAATGATGCGACTGCTCCTTCGATAGAGGAAGTTTGAAAGTGGAAACCAGGTTTGGTATGTGTACACCGTGGAATACTAGTGTTTCCCTCGTAACGATGTATGTTAGACATCGTGAGTCATGATAGGATGTCATTGAATGATATCTACGATGGAATCGGGAGCGATTCGAATCCTTGCAGTTTCAGTCGACTAACTGCTTTTGGATTGTTAGCGTTGAGTTGCGCTGACGCTCTTTGACGTTATGATGGATTTGGAAGTCTATTCCACTCCAGAGTTTGACACGAGGTCAACGTTCTCACGGTTGAGGTGTCATTTATGATGTGTTCTTACTGGTTGTATTAGAACGAAGGATGACTGTCCGATCTACAGTCGTAAGTATCGGTTGTTTTGCAGTCATGAGGGACTGACTTTTGGGATGACCTGCATCGAGGTACGTCTGCCTCTTGGGTAATATGTTGGTTTTGGTAAAGTCGCTCTGTTTCAGAGTTTGATGTGAGATAAGTATCCTCGCGTTTATTAATACGATTCTGTTATGGTCAAGAATCGAGGTTATGGCTTCATGTTGTTGTGTACCCTGGGTGTTATGTGATACACCGGTGCTAATTTCGAGGACGAAATTCTTTTAGTGGGGGATATTGTGATGACCAGGGATTATAGGTGTTAATCCCGGAGTGTTAATAACCCCTAAAGTTGTTTTACGTAGCGATTTGGAGTTTAATCGCGATGTTGGGCCTTCTGGGCTCGTTTATTTGGGTAGTTGGGATCGTTGGATCACGAGGTTGAGATTGTATTCACATTACGGTGTAAAACCTAAGAGTTGGGTTTTTGATGTGTCTCGGAATCTCGGGTGCTTGTGTGAGCACCGGTAGGGGGTTTTGGAGTTAGAGAGAGTTTTTGAAAACAGATGATTTTTAATGAATCATGATGTATTTGTGGGGCTATTAGTATTTCGGGGTATTTTGCTATAAATACCAATTGAACCCGAGATTTTAATTAAAAGTCATTTTCAGCCCCACCTTTCCTTCTTCTCTCTCCCCGCCGAATCCCGTTTGCTACAGCTCCCCCGCGCACAAAAACGCTTCGCCCGCCGCCGTCCCGCAGCCGTTCGGCGCGTGCGACCCGCCGCCGGCTTCGTCTCGTCGAGGCGCAGCTATCCCCTCCGGCAATTCGAAGTTTGGTCGCGTTTCTCGTTCGGATTTTGGAAGAATGCGTCGATCCCCAAAAGCTAGGGTTCTTCGATTTTCGTCCGATTTCTTTCCCATCTTCGTATGGGTAACCTTCCTTACCCCTTTTTCGTCCCTCTCATGTTATTCCCTGCTGATTTGGTGGTATTGTGTTCGAATTTAAGGATTTTGGTTCGAATTTCATGTTGTTTGAGGGGATGAGTTCGAAATTTGGGGGTTTTGGCTTGGGGATGATGATTCTTGTTGTTAATCGTTTATTACATGTTTTAGATGATTTATGATGCTTGGTTGGGTTCGAATCGTGATGCTAGGGTTCGAATTATTGAAGGTGTTCTTGGGCAATTTTTCGATATGTCGCATTCGTTTTCCCTCCCTGCATGTACCCTGCCCCGGGTCTTTTAAATGATTTATTGTCGTGTGTTGACAATATTTTGAGGGTTATGGATGTGCTTGAGCATGGGTTACATGTTCGTAAATAATTGTGAATTATTTATCGTGTTAGCACATCGTTCCTCGGGGCATGGAACTCGAGCAAGGTTTGGCTCGGACTTCGAGGATTTAAGGTACGTTTAGCGTACGAGCATAGCTTAAATGATGTTTTATAAGTACGATGCATGATTTAAAATACATGAAATGTTTTACTATGATGGCACCGGGACTTGGTTACGTTATTTTGATTCGCATGGTGAAATGCTTGGTGCCGCTATGAATCGAGCAAATGATGGGTGTGGTTGCTACGGAGCGAACACCGGTAGTATGACGCTACTTTGAAGTAAGAAATGAAAATGTGGTATTCGATTAGATATCTAGGATATCTGTATTTTATTCCCTATTGGTAATGAATAGGAACAGAGACGTAGTTAATCAGAGAAGTGCTTAACTAGTATCGGAAGTTAAGGAAATCTCAATATGATATCTAGAATTATGATAATTGCTAGATAAAGAAAGATGTTATGAAATGTTGTTAATTTGAAACTGGTTAGGGTTAACCAATATGATGATTAACTGCATATTCAGGATTTGATGATTTATCTGTTTTGAGAACAGGGTTATTACAGGGGTACGCTAGGATGAGGATGATACCATCCAGGAAGTGTCACATATGTTCCACAATATTTACATTTTCGTAAATTATGTATTATGTCATTATGATTATGAAATTGTGGAATTGGTATGCTCACCCCGTTGGGGCAGGTGAACAGGTACATCGATGGTTTTGGAGATGAGCTCGAGCTGTTGATTGGATGTACTCCCAGGATCGTGGTACCAGGGCTTGATGGAGCACGGTATCGTATAGAGTACTTATATGCCCATGAGGGTTATATACATATTCATGATGCTCGCATGTGAGCAAGATTATACTTGTATATGGGTTGTATATAAAGGCATGAGCCTTTCTCTCTTTCATTCTATGTTGCATGCAATTAGAGGTAGAATTGCTAAATGATAAGAGAGTCATTGGTGTATTGTGGGTGTTGAAACCCACTTTTGTTGTCATATGTGTGGTGTCTTCCCTGGCTGGGAATTTACTTGATATTGCTGTATTCTGATGAGTATTATGTTTTCCCTGGCCGGGAATTATGTTATGTGTTGTGCTTTTATTTCGGGATAGCTCTATTTATGGGGAGACTCTGCCCAAATTTTTATAAAAGTCCACAATGTAAAAAGTGGTGTAATGGGGATGGTAATGAGCGAACTCTATGAGTCTATTGTTGTTAGGATGATGAACTTATAACATTGCATGTTAAAAAAAATTTTGTAATTGTCATTCAATGGTAAAGTATCATCTGAGTTTCCCGAATGATTTTACTGAAAGCATGTGCCACACATAATGATTAATACGCTAATCAAGGGTTAAGTATACGGGGTCCTTACAAACAATGCCTATTTTGAAACAAAATAATGCAATCTACTCTTGAAAATAATTAGGAGCCATTAAGAATATACATTAGGTAACATATGTTTGTTTATTATTATTTTTCATCAGCTTTGTATTAAATTAATATGTGAATCATCTGAAATCACAAAAAACTCATGTTAAATAATGTAAAACAAATCTTTTAATGAATAAGGAGAAACCTATGATGCACGGACACTGACACGGTGACGCTGATATGATACAACACGGACACGTCGACATGGAGTTTCAAAAAATTTCAGGATACGACACGGCTGTGACACGCCTATATATATATTTGTAATATAATACCATATTACAAATATTAAAATTCAACATTTTTTAAATTCTAAAATCATGTAAAATCAACAATAATATTCTTACCAAATTCAAGGAGTATATAAATAAATAAATACATGTCAATGAAATTATCATAGTATCACTCATACTAACAATAAATCTATATTATTTCAATTAATATAAAGTTTAACTAACACGTCTAAATTTTATTTTACCCAAAAACTTTTTAAATATGTATATTTAACACCCAAAAGTGTCCTTTCTGTGTCGGACAAGCCGATGGATCATGTCCGACACGGGTGTCCAATTTTAAGGGGAGTATCCGACATGGGTGTTCGATTTATTTTTATAATAAAATAAAGGGCACGCCACATGGCGTGTTCAATGAGTGTCCGAGAAGTGTCGGTGTTTAAGAAGTGTCCGACATTATATCGAATAATTTTTAGGAGTGTTAGTACATCATTGGGCGAAACAAACCTGAATTGCTATGTGGTTCAACACGATTTTCTAGAGAGTCTTTTAAATTTCTCTACGTTCTCTAACAGATAATGCATGTCAGTATATAATAATTTTTGCTATGACCCATATACATAGATTGCACTTATTTTAGTACATGATAGTTTTCTGAATCTATACTTGTCAAAAACTAACTCACTGATACGCAGGGGCGGATCTACAGTGTGGGCCGGGGTGGGCTTAAGCCCATCCAGCCCTGCCCAGAATTATTATATATATATATATTTTGTCTAAAATTAACGTGTGAAGGGGTGTGGTGTAAGTAGACATATGTTGATATGTTAAGTGTTGGGTCGCGGGTTTGAAACCTAGGAAGCTCATTTTATAAAACTTTTGGATTTTCATTACATAATATTTTTTGATTTATTTAAACAAAATTTAATTTTAAATTATTTTTAGAAATAATTTAATACTTATTGGTCCCATTTTAAGCTTATTTTTTAAAAATATATAGATATACATCAATTTTTTTTGTAAACTCTAGTTATTTTAAAAAAAATTCTAGTATATTTTTTTTTTCTATCAAATATTAAAACCCATTGTATATGTTAATTTGAAATTTGGATTAAATGGATTATGAAATATTTATACAGAAGATTGAGAATTAAATGATGAGTAAAATTTATATATGTAGAGAAAGATATTATAAAATAATAACTAACGAGTATATGAACAAAATGTTTATACAAAAAAAAATTTCAGGGCTCCGCCCCGAACCTCCACAATGGGGTTGTCGCCTCCTTCATCCCCGCAATGCCTTTGCCTCCAGCCCCCCAATATAAAATTCCTGGCTACGCCCCTGCTGATACGTGAAAGTCCAAACCAAAATCTTAATAGATCAATTTTAATTGGGTTTAGATTTATTTGAAAGTACACAAATATATAATATTCGTGTTTAATCAGAATGTTGGGAAGATTGTTGTTATATTTGTGGAGTGGTGTGTGGTGTTTGATTCTTGTGTTTGGTTGTGATATTCATGGATGAGATTGTGAGTGTTTGGTTCAGTTGAGCTGGTTAATATCAGACTGTGGTCGTGTTGATGGCTATTATTGATTGTTTCGGAGCTCTCTCGGTTTGGTTGATGATTATCTAGTGTGTTTCCTTCGTTATTTCAATTCTTACACTTTTGTAATTTCAAATAATTTTTTGTGCTTTATTTAATAATATTTCGGCTTATCAAAAAAAATTTATTGGATTTAGATTTATTTGAAAGTACACAAATATATAATATTTGTGTTTAATCACAACGTTGGATAATAATTAAATCAATCTAAATTACACGTGGCTTAAAATTTTTTAGAAATATGTGAACTTTTTGGTACCGTTTGAAGTTATGGATATGATAAGTAATGTAATGATTAAAAAGTTATGAAATGATTGTAAAAATAGTATGTGATAAATTATATGCTGTTTGATTGGAGGATAAGATTGTTGATAATGATTATTATTTGATACAATGACGAAAATACCCTTATTATTATTATAATAATAAAATATAACATTAATTATAATATATATTATATACTATGTATGTATATATATAATAATAGTATATATAATATGTAATAATAATATTATTATTACATATAATATAATAATACCAACTATATTATAATACTTACTTAAAATAAATAAATAATAATAATAACCATAATAATACCAAACTATCTAAATTAACTATCTCATATCTACTCAATCAAAAATATCTATATACTCTACTATTCCTATACTCTCTCTTCCTCTCCTCTCGTGATCCTCCTCTCGAATCCTAATCCTCCTCCTCTCCCTCTCTCTCTCTCTCTCCTCCCATTCCTTCTCCTATATCTCTCTCTTCGGCTGTCTGTCTCTCTATCCTCCTCCTCTCTATCCTCTCTCCTCTTCTCTCTTCTTCTTCCCTTCTCCTCTCCTCCTCCTCTCCTCCTCCCTCTCTTCTCCTCTTCCTCCTCCTCCTCGTCTCTCTCTCCTCTCCTCTCCTCTTCCTCTCCTCCCCTCCTCCTCCTCTCGCCTCCTCCTCCTCCTCCTCTCTCTCTCTAATAACCTCCTTCTCCTCTCTCTCTTCTTCTCTGCCTCTCTCCTAATCCTAGTCCTCTCTATCCTTTCTCTCCCTTATTCTCCTCTCTATCTTCTCTCTCTCTTCGGGTGTCTGTCTCTCTCTCCTCCTCCTCTCTCTCCTCTCTCCTCTTCCCTCTTCTTCTTCCTTATAATCTAATCCTAAGAAATCTCTTCTCCTCTTCCTCCTCATCCTCTATCTCTCTCTCCTGCCCTCCTTCTCCTCTCTATCTTCTTCTCTGCCTATCTAATAATAATCGTAATCTCTCTCCTTTCTATCCCTTCTTCTCCTCTCTCTCTCTATATCTCTCCTCCCCTCTCTATCTCTATTCGGGTGTCTGTCTCTCTCTCCTCCTCCTCCCTCCTCTCCCTCTCTCCTCTATCTCCTCTTCTTCCCTTCTCCTCTCCTCTCCTCCCTCTCTTCTCTCTTCCTATCCTCCTCCTCTCTCTCTCTCTCTCCTCCTCCTCGTCTCTCTCTCCCCTAATCTCATCTTAATATAATATAATAATCATAATATAGAATATCCTAATCCTAATTATCTCTATCTATATAATAACATAATTATAATATATATATTATTATATGCATCTATAATAATAATAGTAATATATATATAATTTATATACATTATTATATATATATATATATATATATATATATATATATAAATATACGTGCGTGCGTGTGTATATATACATAATAATAATATATATAATATATATAAATTATTATATTAATAACAGATTATAATAATAATTATTATTATTACATAATAATATATATCTTTATGCATATATAATACTAATAATAATAGTAATATATATAATTTATATACATTATTATTATTATATATATATATACACACATGTGTGTGCATGTGTATATATATATATAATAGTAATAATAATAATAATATATAATTATTTTTTGGCGGGAATTTCAAATTTTGAGATAGTGAAAAAGGTGGAAAGGGGTATTTATGTCATTTTGTTATAAAGTGGGATTAGAGTGTGATAAATATGGTGGGATAATTTGTGTTAAACATCGAAAAAAAAACATGGGATATGACAAGTAATACAAAGATTACTAATGTTATCAACCACTCCAAACGGAGCCTTAAAAGTTAAATATTTGGTGGGCGGGTGAGTTGGGAAGGGAGGCAAAAAATACAAAAATAAAAAAATTACGGGTAAAAAAAAAATTGAAGGAGTCGAAATATCGTCAAAGGGTGCGTCCGCGCTGTATATTTGGCTTTTTGTCTGGGGTTATATAATATGTTGTTTTTTTTCTTCCATTTGATTTTTCAGTTTTAGGAATCCAATTACCAATTAATTTAAAGAAGTGTAAAGTTAAATAGGGAAAGGTATTGAAAATTTGTGAGGCTAGGAGAGACTCAAGGAGATCTCATTGTTTCTTATTTCCAATAGAATTCCATTCGCAGACTACTCACTCTGCAAGGATCACCATTGTACTTCTTCCCCCCACATTCAATAAAAAGAAAACCATCGTTTTCAATAATCTTCCATGTTCAAGAATGCCAAGCAAGCTTAAAAAAGCAATTGGTGCGGTAAAAGATCAAACCAGCATTGGTATTGCTAAGGTTGTCTCAAGCAACACTTGTACGAATCTCGAAGTTTCGGTCCTCAAGGCCACGACACATGACGATGTCCCCATCGATGATAAATACGTTTTCGAAGTCCTACAGATCGTCTCCTCCAACAAAGTCCATGCCGCTGCCTGTGCTCGAGCCATTGGGAAACGAATAGGTCGAACCCGTAATTGGGTCGTGGCTTTAAAATCTTTGATGCTCGTTCTTCGGATATTTCAAGATGGTGATCCATATTTCCCTAGAGAAGTCCTTCATGCAATGAAGAGAGGAGCCAAGATTCTCAATCTTTCGGGCTTTCGGGATGATTCAAATTCGAGCCCATGGGATTTCACCGCATTTGTGCGCACGTTTGCTCTTTACCTCGACGAGCGTTTGGAGTGCTTTCTCACGGGGAAGCTGCAGCGAAGATATACGAACAAGGAGCTGGAGAGTTGGAACTACCATAGGAGACAGAGTCGGAAAGCTAATGAACCAGTGCATGACATGAAGCCTGCGATGTTACTCGATAAAATCTCATATTGGCAACGGTTGCTTGATCGTGCTATCGGAACTAGGCCGACCAGTGCTGCGAAAACGAATCGTTTGGTGCATATTGCTCTATATGCTGTGGTGAAAGAAAGTTTTGAGCTGTACAAAGACATTTCTGATGGGTTGTCCCTTCTTTTGGATAGTTTCTTTCATTTGCAATATCAGAATTGTGTGGCTGCCTTTCAGGCATGTATCAAGGCCTCGAAACAATACCAAGAACTAAGTTCTTTCTATTCTTTATGTAAAAGCATAGGCGTCGGAAGGACATCGGAATTTCCGAGTGTGCAGACGATATCCGAGGAGCTTATCGAGACATTGCAGGAGTTCTTGAAAGATCAGTCTTCTTTTTCATGCACAGCGAAATCCACAAACAAGCTTTTGCTTCTCCCGGCTCCTTTAACTCCTAGTTTCGCATCGAGATCAGCACGACACGACAGCCACGGAGGAAAATCTGAGTTTTCTGTGGCAACAAGTGGATTCTCTGAGAGAACATCTGAATTTGGTTCACAATGTGCCTCACTAGAAGACCTTATAAGCGCCACCGAAAATGGGATAAGCCCGGCTATTTCCATTGATCTGGAGGCTTACTCAGATCAATTCGACAAACCTTCACATAGGGACGACGCATTTAGGATAAGTGACAAGGGTTCGACACGATCATTGCCCGTGTCAAATTCGATGGCTGATCTTGTGTCGTTGAGCGACTGGTCCGAGCATGATGAAAAGGAACAAGATCCGAATCAACAAGAGCAGAATCAACCGAAATCTTTGGATTCATCAGTTTGCAAGAATTGGGAGCTTGTGCTTTCTGAAACTATATCATCAACATTAGCAAATTCATCAAAAACCTCAAATGATGACAAATTCAATGCCCTTTTAGTACAAGAAACAGAAGCAGATGCTTCAAAAAGCGGTATAGAGCCCGTATTGTTCGACACGACCCCATCCAACAACAATCACTACAATCCATTTCTACTGGATATTGAACCACCAGGTATGCAGCAATCTACAGTATTAGTGCCTACATTTCAAGAACGTCCAACGTTTTCTGCGCAGAATCTGAACCAAGAATCTTCTGTTTTCCACAACCAGAACGATCCGTTCAATGCATTTTCCGGTGAACAGACATTCAATACTTCTACGAATCAGCATGATTTACAGCAAGAACAGCAGTTGTGGTTGCAAAACCAGAACAAGATAATAGCTAAACATATGGTTTAGATTATGAAATTTGTAATATTTACTCTTTATTTTCTTTCTTCTTCTCCTTGTATTCTTGATATCAACCAGTTCATGTACAAAAATACTTTTATTCTGTAAAATTTGGAATACATATTCCAACATTTGGATCCAATTTATTTAGTGCTAAAACATATCCCATTTCAGATTAATTTTCAAAATTTTAGTACTTATGCTTTGAAAACATACAAACATGTTTGTCTACACTTTTATACGTAAAATACAGAATTTTAGCGATTGAAGGAAATCAAAAACCACTTACAGATGCAATTCATGGATCTATAAGACAATTTAATGCAATTGCTTTGGATAAAGCAAGAAACTATTTTTAATTTTTTGCCAAAAATGCTTTAGCCGGAAAATGATTATTAAATAAAAATGAAAAATAGTAATTTTCGTCCTATAAATTGGTTTAATTTTGCTTGTGGTCTCTAATTGGTAAAATTAAGTCTTAAGGTACCGTTTGAAGTGATGGATATGATAAGTAATGTAAGGATTAAAAAGTTGTGGAATGATTGTAAAAATAGTATGTGATAAGTTATATGCTGTTTGATTGGAGAATAAGATGGTTGATAAGGATTATTATATGGTGTAATGTCTAAAATGCCCTTATCATTATAATAATAAAATATAATAAAAATAATAATTTATATCTAATAATCATAATATAATATATAATAATAATAATTGTGTGTATGTATATATAATAATAATAGTATATATAATAATAATAATTATTATTATATTATAATATAATAATTATTATTATTAATAAAAAATAATAATATTAATATAAATAATAATAATTGTGTGTATGTATATATAAATAATAGTATCTTATAATCTTAATAAAATAAATAAATAATAATAATCCTAATATATCCTCCTAAAAATCTCTCTCTTTGCCTCTCTCTCTCTCTCTGCCTCTCTCCTCCTAATCGTCCTCTCTCTCCTTATCTCTCCTTCTCCTCTCTCTCTCTCTCTCTCTCTCTCTCTCTCTCTCTCTCTCTCTCTCTCTCTATATTCTGCGTGCGTGCGTGTGTATCTAAACATATATATAATAGTAATATAATAATAATAAATACATAATAATAGTATATATATAATATAATATATAAATTATTATATTAATAGCATATTATAATTATTATTATTATTATTACGTAATAATATATATATATGCATATCTAATAATAATAATATAAATATAATTTATATATATTATTATAATATATATAATCATAATATATAATAATAAACATAATATATATATATATAATTTATATACATTATTATAATATATATATATATAATCATAATATATAATAATAAACATAATATATATATATATATGCGTGCGTGTGTATATATATATAATAATAATAATATATATAATATATAAAATTATTATATTAATAACATATTATAATAATTATATAATAATAATATATTATTACATAATCATATATATAATAATCATAATATCTATGTGCATATATATATATATATGAATAATATTAAATTATTATCTTTTAATAATAATAATAATAATATAATATATTATAATAATCATTATATAATAATAATAAAATAATAATAAGAATGAAATAAATAAAATAATACAATATAAAAATAAAGTTGTATGAAATAAGTTTTAATTTTTGGCGGAAATTTCAAATTTTGAGATAGTAAAAAAAGGTGGTAAGGATATTTATGTCTTTTTGTTGTAACTTGGGATTATAATGAGATAAATATAGTAGGATACTTTTTGAAAAACAAATGAAACAAACATGGGATAGGATTAATAATCCGAAGATTACTAATCCTATCCCGCACCCTTCTTTTGCAATTTTTATTTTTTTAACTTAGTGATGCTAATCATTGCAATATCTGGCGCAGAATGCATGCATTGTCCAAATTGTGAACGTTTAAAATTTTAAACCTTGACTTTGAATTTAGGGAACAATACATGCGTAACTACATCGCTTACATGTACTTTCTGTTCAAAATACTAACATGGTACAATAACTAATGTTTGAAATGTTAAGAATTCTAAGTTATAGTTTGTCAGACATCGTGATTAGATTTTTAAGTATATACATGTGTGTATTGTATTTGATTACAATTATAAAAGTCATTTCTCCCTCAATCCTTACTTTTCTAACATGGTATGACAGCCATATTCGAAAAAAAAAACTAATATTCGGTAATCTGTACAAGAGCCGAAACCACCACGTGAACAGATCCGCGACGCTACAACCAGCAGCCGCGAGCCACGAGTGTGAAAGAATCCACGAGCAGCAGTAAACGTGACCTCAAACCAACCCTAGGGAAGCAGCCGCGAGCAAGTTGCCACAATGACCAGCTGTCGTGAAGAATTCCGGCACTGGAAAAGAAAGAAGCTTCCGAGGAGTAGCTACAAGAACAAAAAGAAATGATGCTTGCTAAAAATGATACGTCTTCTTTCCGGTGGACGAAGGGTGTTGGGAGCAACTCCAATAATGTCTCCGAGTGCTGGTGATGCCTGAAATCACGAACAAGTGTGAGAAGGGTGCCGGGAGGATGTCCCGGCGGGTCCCCTCCGACGCTCAAGTCAGAAATCGGAAAGAAAGGAGGAGCAACAAAATGAACTTTAGGTTATGAGTAGAGTGAATACCTTATGCCCGTCAACAACCTCGTATTTATAGGGGACGGAGATGAGACAACATTTAACCATCTGTCAGGGGCCTAGGGGACATCTTCTAAAGCTAAGGGTGGGGACAAGGGTCCTAGAGCTGTGGTCCAGTAGGTGTCACTCTCTCCGTACGATAGGCTCACAGCCTTTAGGATCTGATTTATGTCGGGGACCAGAGGATGTCACTTTCCCCGTACGATATCCTTGCAGCTTTTTGTGACCCGATTTGTACTTGGAGATATCAGTTGTACATTGGATCTGATTTGTGAGGTCGTGCTATGAAGTTTAGCTAATCCATGCCAACTAGGATCTTAGCTCGCCACCATGCCCACCGGGAAATTAAGTTTCTCACCATGAGTGATACTACCCGAGGGGAACACCGGAGAACACACTAGATGCCATAGGGAACCATCATATGAAAATAGGTGATGGACCATTATGCGTCGTGATTTCATATCACTACTGAGGTCACTCAAGATCTTTATCGGGCCTTTAAGGCTTATTTCCCTAGAGGAGACGTATTAACACTTGGTAGCTTTGCATGCTTGATTATTGGGGTTGCCTGGGAAGGCTAATATGGACCAGAAAGGCTGTCGGACGAGCTCTGAGCCCGTCTGGTAGGTGGCACGGGCGAGCTCTGAGCTCGCCCACTAGTTTGCCTAAACCAAGTTGTTGGCTTGCTAGGAGCTAGGCATGCTTGGAGCTTGGCATGCTCAGAGGTAGAAGCTAGGCATGCTCAAAGCTAGACATGTTGGGAGCCAGGTAAGCTATGCATGTTGGGAGCTAGGCATGCTTGGAGTTTGGCTTCTCGGAGCTAGGAGCTAGGCATCCTCAAAGCTAGGCATGTTGGGAGTTATGCATGATGGGAGCTAGGCAAGTTGTGCATGTTGGGAGCTATGCATGCTGGGAGCTAGGCAAGCTGTGCATGTTGGGAGCTAGGCATGCTGTGAGCTTGGCATGTTGGGAGCTACGCATGTTAGGAGCTTGACATGCTCGGAGCTAGGTGTGCTCGGAGCTACACATGTTGGGAGTTAGGCATGCTGGGAGCTATGCATGTTGGGAGCTAGGCATGCTCGGAGCTACACATGTTGGGAGTTAGGCATGCTGGGAGCTACGCATGTTGGGAGCTAGGCATGCTGGGAGCTACGCATGTTGGGAGCTAGGCATGCTCGGAGCTACACATGTTGGGAGTTAGGCATGCTGGGAGCTACGCATGTTGGGAGCTAGGCATGCTCGGAGCTACACATGTTGGGAGTTAGGTATGCTGGGAGCTACGCATGTTAGGAGCTAGGCATGCTCAGAGCTTGACATGTTGGGAGCTACGCATGTTGGGAGCTTGGCATGCTCGGAGCTAGGTATGCTCGGAGCTACACATGTTGGGAGCTACGCACGCTGGGAGCTACGCATGTTGGGAGCTAGGCATGCTCGGAGCTACACATGTTGGGAGTTAGGCATGCTGGGAGCTACGCATGTTGGGAGCTAGGCATGCTCAGAGCTTGACATGTTGGGAGCTAGGCATGTTGGACTAGTGAGGTTACTTGGGAGTTTTGGTGACTTAGCTCGGAAGGACCAACAAGACCGAACAATCGAGATGAGCTGGCGAGCTCACCGGCAAGAACGCAGCTCGCCCTCCTTGGACGAGCTTGGAGCTCGCCCTCCCGGCTTGGGCGAGCTTGGAGCTCGCCCAAAGAGCCCTTGGGCGAGCTCCCAGCTCGCCCAAGGCCACGTAGGCGAGCTCATGAAACTTACCCAATGTGTTGATTTGGCCACTTTTCAGGTATGTCCGGATGAACTAGGGTCGATCTATGAGCTGTTTTTACGGGTTTGACCTGTGCGGGTATCACTACTCCCCCCATTGAGTCCGAGTTGAATCAAATGTGAAAAATCGGATACGGGCGATGTCTCCCACTTGTCGATAGACTACAATGACTTGTGATGCATGTAATCAACATCCAAATTTAAACTCTTACTATGTCAAGGCATCTAATGAAAGCATGGATTTGGACTTGGCTTGACAAGCTAGTGATGCAAGGATTTGATCTTGACTAGGCTAGTTGGTAATGCAAGGACTTGACCTTGACTAGACAAGCCATCAATGCAAAGGCTTGTGTGCTCGCGGACAACAATCGTCAGGGCAAGTACTAGGCGGGCTATGAGCTCGCCCCTGATCCGGAAGAAGCTTGTGCAAGCTCATTAGCTTACCCTAGCACGACCAAATGTTGTGCGAGTGCTGAAAAAAAAAATATCATAAAATATCTCGAACGCTGGGCTATAGCTTGGAAGCTGGGCTAAAGCTCGGATGGATTGTCCTTCTCTACAGGACGGCCACTCGGCGTCTTCTAAAAAAGTTTAAAAATATCCAATGTAAATTGAGAAAACACCATCGAAAGGCACTTAGCGTAATCAAAGAAAATTTGGTAAACACCCCGGAATATACTTGGCGTAACCAAGACAGACCAGGTAAACACCCCTGAAGGTACTTGGTGTAACCAAGGTTGGGTACACACCCCTGAAGACACTTGGCGTAACCAAGGTGAGTTGGGTAAACACCCCTGATGGCACTTGGCGTAACCAAGGCAAATGAGCTCGGCGTAACTGCATCTTAGCTGATCCTCTGTCGGGGGTAACCGCAACAGCTTGGGTAAACACCCATGAATGGCACTTGGCATAACCAAGGCAAATGAGCTCGGTGTAACCGCAACTCGACTGATCCTTTATCAGGCTCATAACCATGACATGTTGGGTAAACACCCGTGAAAGGCACTTGGCGTAACCAAGCCAAATGAGCTCGGCGTAACCGCAGCTCGACTGGTCCTCAGTTGGGAGTAATCGCGACAGGTTGGGTAAACACCCCTGAAAGGCACTTGGCGTAACCAAGGCAAATGAGCTCGGCGTAACCGCGACTCGACTGATCCTCTGTCGGGCGTAACCGCGACAGGTTGGGTAAATACCCCTGAAAGACACTTGGCGTAACCAAGGCAAATGAGTTCGGCGTAACCGCAGGTCGACTGATCCTCCATCGGGCGTAACCACGATAGGTTGGGTAAATAATCCTGAAAGGCACTTGGCTTAACCCATCCAAATGAGCTCGGCGTAACCGCAGCTTGACTGATCCTCTGTCGGGCGTAACCGCGACAGGTTGGGTAAAGACCCCTGAAAGGTACTTGGCGTAACCAAGGCAAATGAGCTCGACGTAACCGCGACTCGACTGAACCTCTGTCAGGCGTAACTGTGACAGGTTGGGTAAATACCCCTGAAAGACACTTGGCGTAACCAAGGCAAATGAGCTCGGTGTAACCGCAGCTCGACTGATCCTCTGTTGGGCATAACCGCAACAGGTTGGGTAAACACCCCTGAAAGGCTCTTGGCGTAACCAAGTCAAATGAGCTCGGCGTAACCGCAGCTCGACTGATCCTCTGTCGGTCGTAACCGTGACAGGTTGGGTAAATACTCCTGAAAGACACTTGGCGTAACCAAGGCAAATGAACTCGGCGTAACCGCAGCTCGACTGATCCTCCATCGGGCCTAACCACGATAGGTTGGGTAAACACCCCTGAAAGGTACTTGGCGTAACCAAGGCAAATGAACTCGGGGTAACCGCAGCTCGACTGATCCTACATCCGGCGTAACCACGATCGGTTGGGTAAACAATCCTGAAAGGCACTTGGCTTAACCCATCCAAATGAGCTCGGCGTAACCGCAGCTTGACTGATCCTCTGTTGGGCGTAACCGCGACAGGTTGGGTAAATACCCATGAAAGACACTTGGCGTAACCAAGGCAAATGAACTCGGCGTAACCGCAGCTCGACTGAACCTCTGTCGGGCGTAACCGTGACAGGTTGGGTAAATACCCCTGAAAGACACTTGGCGTAACCTAGGCAAATGAGCTCGGCGTAACCGCAGCTCGACTGATCCTCTGTTGGGCGTAACCGCAACAGGTTGGGTAAATACCCCTGAAAGACACTTGGCGTAACCAAGGCAAATGAACTCGGCGTAACCGCAGCTCGACTGATCCTCCATCGGGCCTAACCACGATAGGTTGGGTAAATACCCCTGAAAGGTACTTGGCGTAACCAAGGCAAATGAACTCGGCGTAACCGCAGCTCGACTGATTCTCCATCGGGCGTAACCACGATAGGTTGGGTAAACAATCCTGAAAGGCACTTGGCTTAACCCATCCAAATGAGCTCGGCGTAACCGCAGCTTGTCTGATCCTCTGTCGGGCGTAACCGCGACAGGTTGGGTAAATACCCCTGAAAGACACTTGGCGTAACCAAGACAAATGAACTCGGCGTAACCGCATCTCGACTGAACCTCTGTCGGGCGTAACCGTGACAGGTTGGGTAAATACCCCTGAAAGACACTTGGCGTAACCAAGGCAAATGAGCTCGGCGTAACCGCAGCTCGACTGATCCTCTGTTGGGCGTAACCGCAACAGGTTGGGTAAACACCCCTGAAAGGCTCTTGGCGTAACCAAGTCAAATGAGCTCGGCGTAACCGTAGCTCGACTGATCCTCTGTCGGGCGTAACCGCGACAGGTTGGGTAAATACCCCTGAAAGGTACTTGGCGTAACCAAGCCAAATGAGCTCGGCGTAACCGCAACTCGACTGTGGTGCTAAGGATGTGCTTGGATGCGTGCTCAGCTGTGGAGCCAAGAATGTGCTCGACCCTCGCCTGTAGTGATAAGGATGTGCTCAACTGCATACTTTGTTGCAGAGTTAAGGATGTGCTCGGTTGCGTGTCTTTCTGCAGAGCTAATGATGTACTCTCCCTCGAATCTGAAGATGTGCTCCAATCGTAGGCTGGGCAGAGCTAAGGATGTGCGCACCTACGTGCTCGGTTGCGGAGCAAAGGTTGAGTTTGGCCCTGAGGCAGGAGTTACTGGGACTTCCTATATAGGGATGGAGTGCTAGGAGTTCGGCCTAAAGTAGCGAAGTTTTCGGAGCTCGCCAACGAGGGTGGTCTGGCTGGATCTCGGCCAGATGGATGGCATGCTAGGAGCTCATCCGGATGAGCGACATGCCGGAACTCTCCCGGATGAGCGACATGCCGGAACTCTCCCGGATGAGCGAGACATACTGGATCTCATCTTTGAAATGGATGACATGCTTGAACTCGGTAGGATGTGTGACATGCTGGGACTTATCCATGAGGGATGAGTGTTGAGAGTTTGCCCAAGGGGAGTTGCTGGACCTCGTCCAATAAGGATAACTGCTGAGAGTCATCCATGAGGATCAGTCAAGCTGCGGTTACGCCGAGCTCATTTGGATGGGTTAAGCCAAGTGCCTTTCAGGATTGTTTACCCAACCTATCGTGGTTACGCCGGATGGAGGATCAGTCGAGCTGCGGTTACGCCGAGTTCATTTGCCTTGGTTACGCCAAGTACCTTTCAGGGGTGTTTACCCAACCTATCGTGGTTAGGCCTGATGGAGGATCAGTCGAGCTGCGGTTACGCCGAGTTCATTTGCCTTGGTTACGCCAAGTGTCTTTCAGGAGTATTTACCCAACCTGTCGCGGTTACGTCCGACAGAGGATCAGTCGAGCTGCGGTTACGCCGGGGTGTTTACCCAACCTGTTGCTGTTACGCCCAACAGAGGATCAATCGAGCTGCGGTTACACCGAGCTCATTTGCCTTGGTTACGCCAAGTGTCTTTCAGGGGTATTTACCCAACCTGTCACAGTTATGCCTGACAGAGGTTCAGTCGAGTCGCGGTTACGTCGAGCTCATTTGCCTTGGTTACGCCAAGTGCCTTTCAGGGGTCTTTACCCAACCTGTCGCGGTTACGCCCGACAGAGGATCAGTCAAGCTGCGGTTACGGCGAGCTCATTTGGATGGGTTAAGCCAAGTGCCTTTCAGGATTATTTACCCAACCTATCGTGGTTACGCCCGATGGAGGATCAGTCGAGCTGCGGTTACGCCGAACTCATTTGCCTTGGTTACGCCAAGTGTCTTTCAGGGTTATTTACCCAACCTGTCGCGGTTACGCCCGACAGAGGATTAGTCGAGTCGCGGTTACGCCGAGCTCATTTGCCTTGGTTACGCCAAGTGCCTTTCAGGGGTGTTTACCCAACCTGTCGCGGTTACTCCCAAATGAGGACCAGTCGAGCTGCGGTTACGCCGAGCTCATTTGGCTTGGTTACGCCAAGTGCCTTTCACGGGTGTTTTCCCAACATGTCATGGTTATGCCTGATAAAGGATCAGTCGAGTTGCGGTTACACCGAGCACATTTGCCTTGGTTATGCCAAGTGCCATTCATGGGTGTTTACCCAAGCTGTTGCGGTTACCCCCGACAGAGGATCAGCCGAGATGCAGTTACGCCGAGCTCATTTGCCTTGGTTACGCCAAGTGCCTTCAGGGGTGTTTACCCAACTCACCTTGGTTACGCCAAGTGTCTTCAGGGGTGTGTACCCAACTCGTCTTGGTTACACCAAGTACCTTCAGGGGTGTTTACCTGGTCTGTCTTGGTTACGCCAAGTATATTCCGGGGTGTTTACCAAATTTTCTTTGATTACGCTAAGTGCCTTTCGATGGTGTTTTCTCAATTTACATTGGATATTTTTAAACTTTTTTAGAAGACGCCGAGTGGCCGTCCTGTAGAGAAGGACAATTCATCCGAGCTTTAGCCCAGCTTCCAAGCTATAGCCCAGCGTCCGAGCTCTAGCCCAGCGTTCGAGATATTTTATGATATTTTTTGTTTTCAGCACTCGCACAACATTTGGTCGCGCTAGGGTAAGCTAATGAGCTTGCACAAGCTTCTTCCGGATCAGGGGCGAGCTCATAGCCCGCCTAGTACTTGCCCCGACGATTGTTGTCCGCGAGCATACAAGCCTTTGCATTGATTGCTTGTCTAGTCAAGGTCAAGTCCTTGCATTACCAACTAGCCTAGTCAAGATCAAATCCTTGCATCACTAGCTTGTCAAGCCAAGTCCAAATCCATGCTTTCATTAGATGCCTTGACATAGTAAGAGTTTAAATTTGGATGTTGATTACATGCATCACAAGTCATTGTCGTCTATCGACAAGTGGGAGACATTGCCCGTATCCGAGTTTTCACATTTGATTCAACTCGGACTCAATGGGGGGAGTAGTGCTACCCGCACAGGTCAAACCCGTAAAAACAGCTCATAGATCGACCCTAGTTCATCCGGACATACCTGAAAAGTGGCCAAATCAACACATTGGGTAAGTTTCATGAGCTCGCCTACGTGGCCTTGGGCGAGCTGGGAGCTCGCCCAAGGGCTCTTTGGGCGAGCTCCAAGCTCGCCCAAGCCGGGAGGGCGAGCTCCAAGCTCGTCCAAGGAGGGCGAGCTGCGGTCTTGCCGGTGAGCTCGCCAGCTCGTCTCGATTGTTCGGTCTTGTTGGTCCTTCCGAGCTAAGTCACCAAAACTCCCAAGTAACCTCACTAGTCCAACATGCCTAGCTCCCAACATGTCAAGCTCTGAGCATGCCTAGCTCCCAACATGCATAGCTCCCAGCATGCCTAACTCCCAACATGTGTAGCTCCGAGCATGCCTAGCTCCCAACATGCGTAGCTCCCAGCGTGCGTAGCTCCCAACATGTGTAGCTCCGAGCATACCTAGCTCCGAGCATGCCAAGCTCCCAACATGCGTAGCTCCCAACATGTCAAGCTCTGAGCATGCCTAGCTCCCAACATGCGTAGCTCCCAGCATACCTAACTCCCAACATGTGTAGCTCCGAGCATGCCTAACTCCCAACATGCGTAGCTCCCAGCATGCCTAACTCCCAACATGTGTAGCTCCGAGCATGCCTAGCTCCGAACATGCGTAGCTCCCAGCATGCCTAGCTCCCAACATGCGTAGCTCCCAGCATGCCTAACTCCCAACATGTGTAGCTCCGAGCATGCCTAGCTCCCAACATGCATAGCTCCCAGCATGCCTAACTCCCAACATGTGTAGCTCCGAGCACACCTAGCTCCGAGCATGTCAAGCTCCTAACATGCGTAGCTCCCAACATGCCAAGCTCACAGCATGCCTAGCTCCCAGCATGCATAGCTCCCAACATGCACAACTTTCCTAGCTCCCAGCATGCATAACTCCCAACATGCCTAGCTTTGAGGATGCCTAGCTCCTAGCTCCGAGAAGCCAAACTCCAAGCATGCCTAGCTCCCAACATGCATAGCTTACCTGGCTCCCAACATGTCTAGCTTTGAGCATTCCTAGCTTCTACCTCTGAGCATGCCAAGCTCCAAGCATGCCTAGCTCCTAGCAAGCCAACAACTTGGTTTAGGCAAACTAGTGGGCAAGCTCAGAGCTCGCCCGTGCCACATACCAGACGGGCTCAGAGCTCGTCCGACAGCCTTTCTGGTCCATATTAGCCTTCCCAGGCAACCCCAATAATCAAGCATGCAAAGCTACCAAGTGTTAATACGTCTCCTCTAGGGAAATAAGCCTTAAAGGCCCGATTAAGATCTTGAGTGACCTCAGTAGTGATATGAAATCACAACGCATAATGGTCCATCACCTATTTTCATATGATGGTTCCCTATGGCATCTAGTGTGTTCTCCGGTGTTCCCCTCGGGTAGTATCACTCATGGTGAGAAACTTAATTTCCCGGTGGGCATGGTGGCGAGCTAAGATCCTAGTTGGCATGGATTAGCTAAACTTCATAGCACGGCCTCACAAATCAGATCCAATGTACAACTGATATCTCCAAGTACAAATCGGATCACAAAAAGCTGCAAGCATATCGTACGGGGAAAGTGACATCCTCTGGTCCCCGACATAAATCAGATCCTAAAGGCTGTGAGCCTATCGTACGGAGAGAGTGACACCTACTGGTCCACAGCTCTAGGACCCTTGTCCCCACCCTTAGCTTTAGAAGATGTCCCCTAGGCCCCTGACAGACGGTTAAATGTTGTCTCATCTCCGTCCCCTATAAATACGAGGTTGTTGACGGGCATAAGGTATTCACTCTACTCATAACCTAAAGTTCATTTCGTTGCTCCTCCTTTCTTTCCGATTTCTGACTTGAGCGTCGGAGGGGACCCGCCGGGACATCCTCCCGGCACCCTTCTCACACTTGTTCGTGATTTCAGGCATCACCAGCGCTCGGAGACATTAATGAAGTTGCTCCCAACACCCTTCGTCCACCGGAAAGAAGACGTATCATTTTTATCAAGCATCAAGAAAGATGAGATGATAAGAAAGAAAGAATTAGAGAGAAGGCAAGAAGATTAAAAAATGGCAGGCAAAGTAAAATTTATATCTATATACATATAAAAGTGTGAATTATGTGAGGAATTTTCAAATAATATATGAATTATGGTGAAAATTTTAAAAAGGATGGATAAATGATAATGATAATTGCTTATATTATTATTATTATTATTATTATTAGTTATTTTCCAATATCTATATCTATATATATATTATATATTATATTTATATTATATTATATATTATATTTATATACATATAAAAGTGTGGATCATAGGAGGAGTTTTTCAATTGTGAAAAGACATAATGACCCCATCCATATAAATCAATTAATTATGCAATTATCATTATCATTTATATATCCTTTTAAATTTTTCACCCTAATTCATATATTATTATTATTATTATTAGTTATTTTCCAATTGTGAAATGGCAAAATGACCTCCCAATTCATATAAATCAATTAATTGTGCAATTATCATTATATTTATCATTATCATCATTTATACATCATTTTTTAAATTTTTCACCCTAATAATAATAAAGTGAATTAAATAATAATATATACCATCTAAATAATTAGAAGATATTCATAGGCTAACTTATTTAATATGAAAATTAATATATATATATATATATATATATAAATATATATATATAAATACTCCTATAAAAGTGCGTAATAAAGAGCAAATTTCAACTTTGTCCTTTTATTCTATAGTTTTTTATATAAATAAAAATAGTTAGGGATATAAATGTAAAAATATAATATCAACCAATGACATAAAATGAAAAAAATAAACTTGGTCTAATAATTGAGTATTAATTAAGTAAATTCACTCTTATAACTCTAAATTTGCTATCTCCTACAATTGATTGTATAATATTGTTATACATATAGGAGGAGTTTTTCAATTGTGAAAAGACATAATGACCCCCCATCCATATAAATCAATTAATTGTGCAATTATCATTATCATTTATACATCCTTTTAAATTTTTCACCCTAATTCATATATAATTATTATTATTATTGTTATTTTCCAATTGTGAAATGACAAAATGACCTCCCAATTCATATAAATCAATTAATTGTGCAATTATCATTATATTTATCATTATCATCATTTATACATCCTTTTTTAAATTTTTCACCCTAATAATAATAAAGTGAATTAAATAATAATATATACCATCTAAATAATTAGAAGATATTCATAGGCTAACTTATTTAATATGAAAATTAATATATATATATATATATATATATATATACCTATAAAAGTGCGTAAGAAAGAGCAAATTCCAACTTTGCCCTTTTATTCTATAGTTTTCGATATAAATAAAAATAGTTAGGGATATAAATGTAAAAATATAATATCAACCAATGACATAAAATGAAAAAAATAAACTTGGTCTAATAATTGAGTATTAATTAAGTCAATTCCCTCTTATAACTCTAAATTTGCTATCTCCTACAATTGATTGTATAATATTGTTATACATATAGGAGGAGTTTTTCAATTGTGAAAAGACATAATGACCCCCCATCCATATAAATCAATTAATTGTGCAATTATCATTATCATATATACATCCTTTTAAATTTTTCACCCTAATTCATATATAATTATTATTATTATTAGTTATTTTCCAATTGTGAAGTGACAAAATGACCTCCCAATTCATATAAATCAATTAATTGTGCAATTATCATTATATTTATCATTATCATCATTTATACATCTTTTTTAAATTTTTCACCCTAATAATAATAAAGTGAATTAAATAATAATATATACCATCTAAATAATTAGAAGATATTCATAGGCTAACTTATTTAATATGAAATTATATATATATATATATATATATATATATATATATATATATATATATATATATATATATATACCTATAAAAGTGCGGAATAAAGAGCAAATTCCAACTTTGCCCTTTTATTCTATAGTTTTCGATATAAATAAAAATAGTTATGGATATAAATGTAAAAATATAATATCAACCAATGACATAAAATGAAAAAAATAAACTTGGTCTAATAATTGAGTATTAATTAAGTCAATTCCCTCTTATAACTCTAAATTTGCTATCTCCTACAATTGATTGTATAATATTGTTATACATATAGGAGGAGTTTTTCAATTGTGAAAAGACATAATGACCCCATCCATATAAATCAATTAATTGTGCAATTATCATTATCATTTATACATCCTTTTATATTTTTCACTCTAATTCATATATATTATTAGTTATTTTTCAATTGTGAAATGACAAAATGACCTCCCAATTCATATAAATCAATTAATTGTGCAATTATCATTATATCTATCATTATCATCATTTATACACATTTTTTAAATTTTTCACCCTAATAATAATAAAGTGAATTAAATAATAATATATACCATCTAAATAATTAGAAGATATTCATAGGCTAACTTATTTAATATGAAAATTAATATATATATATATATATATATATATATATATATATATATATATACTCCTATAAAAGTGCGGAATAAAGAGCAAATTTCAACTTTGCCCTTTTATTCTATAGTTTTCTATATAAATAAAAATAGTTAGGGATATAAATGTAAAAATATAATATCAACCAATGACATAAAATGAAAAAATAAACTTGGTCTAATAATTGAGTATTAATTAAGTCAATTCACTCTTATAACTCTAAATTTGCTATCTCCTACAATTGATTGTATACTATTGTTATACATATAGGAGGAGTTTTTCAAATGTGAAAAGACATAATGACCCCCCATCCATATAAATCAATGAATTGTGCAATTATCATTATCATTTATACATCCTTTTAAATTTTTCACCCTAATTCATATATTATTATTATTATTATTAGTTATTTTCCAATTGTGAAATGCCAAAATGACCTCCCAATTCATATAAATCAATTAATTGTGCAATTATCATTATATTTATCATTATCATCATTTATACATCCTTTTTTAAATTTTTCACCCTAATAATAATAAAGTGAATTAAATAATAATATATACCATCTAAATAATTAGAAGATATTCATAGGCTAACTTATTTAATATAAAATTAATATATATATATATATATATATATATATATATATATATATATATATATATATACTCCTATAAAAGTGCGGAATAAAGAGCAAATTTCAACTTTGCCATTTTATTCTATAGTTTTCTATATAAATAAAAATAGTTAAGGATATAAATGTAAAAATATAATATCAACCAATGACATAAAATGAAAAAAATAAACTTGGTCTAATAATTGAGTATTAATTAAGTCAATTCACTCTTATAACTCTAAATTTGCTATCTCCTACAATTGATTGTATAATATTGTTATACATATAGGAGGAGTTTTTCAATTGTGAAAAGACATAATGACCCCCCATCCATATAAATCAGTTAATTGTGCAATTATCATTATCATTTATACATCCTTTTAAATTTTTCACCCTAATTCATATATTATTATTATTATTATTATTATTCGTTATTTTCCAATTGTGAAATGACAAAATGACCTCCCAATTCATATAAATCAATTAATTGTGCAATTATCATTATATTTATCATTATCATCATTTATACATCCTTTTTAAAAATTTTCACCATAATTGTGAAATGACATGTAGTTTGTTGTCATTTCAAACCCTCCAAAATGCAAAAGAAATGCATTAAAAAAATAAGGGGGAATTTGAAATACCTAGATCAATTTTTTACCCAAACATAAAAGAATATTTGAGTGACGAATTTGAAATTCACTCATTTCAAATCCTTCAATCCAAACAACCTAAAAAAATTAGAAATCATTTGGTCAGACGAATATAAATTTAATCCCCAGAAATTGAAGACAAGATAGACCACTGCATTTGTCTTCATTTTCCTTTTGGTATTCGAGGATTTTTTTAAAACTTTTTGCGTATATGTTTTGTTAACTGAATCGAACTGAAATTGTTATTCAGAATGATCAAGAATTGGTTGCTATGCAACTGCTTAACAAACTTGACACCATTGTCTATATGTCGAAAATCCTTAATTTATTCAGACTATGCTAGTCTGAAATATTTATTTTCATGATTAGTTCAATAATGAGGTAAAGCAAATGGGTGGATCTGTTGTTAGATTTTGATTATGAGATTTTGTATCACCCTGACCAGGTGAATATTACTGTGAATGCTTCAATAAAAATATTTTAGATTATATTATTTCCGTTTTTGGAATCACCAAGATACACATACATGTTGGACCTCTGGTTAGACTATTTTAATTATCTACATGTTGTTACTATATGAAGTGAATAAAGGTAAAAGGCAGTCGGCGGACTATATAAGGTCAAGAAAACTGTTGAGTGTATTTTCTCAATTATGCCTTATTAAGATCTTAATTTATTTGGAATTCTGAGATTCTTTCCCAAATATGGTGAATATATGTTTGAGTGTAAGTACTGTATATGATTCACAAGTTGTTGAATAAACCGGATATTTGATCAGAATCTTTGAAGACGGTGCAAAATAGATTTGTTCAGGTCATAAATGAGTGAACAAGATTGATCGAATCTGAAATGGTAAGAGAAGTGAATAAGAAGATTCAGTTGATGCCACAATGCATGAAAGTTGCTTAGAATCGTTAAGCCATTTATAAGAACGAGCGTGGACGACACTTGAAATTTTGAAAGCGTGATTTTGTATTTCTGAAAATTTTCCCTTTTTGGAAATATCGTATGATTTGATATGTAAGGTATTCATATTTCATGCTGATTTTTGTAAGATTTTCAAGTAAATTGAGAATTTTGAATAGTGGTTAACATTATCATTTACTCTATCTATAGCTTATGATATGTTTCGTACCTCGATATTGAGGAAATACGGAAAAGATTTGGCATGTATTTATCAATCAGATGAGGTTGAATTTGATTGTTCAAGGTTAAACGTAAAAACACATATTAAAGATATCAGAAATGAGGAAGGAAGGACAAGTAAGGTAGACCACACTTTTAATATTTTGTCATCAAATTTAGTTTCTAAATTTCATTAAATTACACGTCTTACATTTCTAGCTTCAATTTGCAACATAAGGTTAAATTTCTTCATAGTATTCCACTCACAGTTGGAATAATCAATGATTATGAATTTTTTTTAAAAAAATTTATAAATAGTTTTATGTGATTTTCTTTTTACTCAGGAGTCAAGCCTATACATGAGAAATAAAATTTGAATCTCATGTGCTACTAAAACTCGAACTGAGATTGTTATTATTAAAGTTTAGTTGATTTACTCTTCTGTAACCGTAAAAAGAGGTTAGTGGGATTTTGTGAACATTTCAATTGTTTAATTAAGAATTGATAAATTATTGAAAAGAAATAAGAAAATGGAAACCAAACCTTCCTTAGACAAATTTCAATTTGAATAATTGGTTAAGCCAACTTTCATGTGGTAAGTGTGAGGCTAAACTATTGTCTAACGATGAATTAACTCCTGCACAATAGATATATCGGGATTATCATTATAGTAGATGCCGAAATATATGCACTATACTTGCTGTGTACCTGCCTTGACTCAAGTTCAAAATAAATATACCAATTAATAAATTCAGATAATAACTGAAGGTAATAAATTCATAGTTTTAAATGAATATTTTGATTGTTTACGTTGACGTCCCCATCTACGGATCGAGCGACATCAACTTCAAGTGAAAAGCATAAGGTGTGTTGTGATCTGTATTATTTGATATGATTTGATGTATTACGTGAGGTTGCGTGTCTACATGATTTTATTTAAATTATGTGGCATTTCAGAGCATTCATAATTGGTATATCGTTATATAAAAATAATATTTTTAACATAAATCATTTTATATATACATCGATGCATGACATGCACGTTAAACTACGATCCTTTGATACCCTGCTATTTTGGATTCTTTGAATCTTAAAGGTTGTATACGATACTATGACTGACATTAAGTTGCCTGAAAAACATAGGGAATTTGTGGCCCTTCTGATTACTTTGATATGGGGATTGATGGTGTTTTACCGACGTTATACTCTAGATTATCCCTTATTCGTTGAGATTGGGATTGGTGCGCCTTGTTAACATCATCCTCTGGATACCCCTATATGATATGGTGTCAATATCTGGATGTTGTGAGCCTTGATGATACTCTGTATTGATATCCCTTTGCTTGACGGACTCGAGCTATTGATGTTGGAGTAATAAAAATTGTATTATTAGGTTAATAATTAAGAGCCCAATAATTATGTTTTATTTTGTTAATGAGAACAAAATTATGGTAAGTTAATTATGAATAGTCAATTAGGCTAAAGAAATCCCACATTGAGTAATTGAGACACTCATGGTTTGTTTATAATGAGATACAAATCAATAGAGTGTAGTTAAGTAGAAAAGATGGGTGCCCCTCGCGCGCCGTCCATCAGTCCGCTCCGCTCGTCTCGTAGCGTCGCGTCGCGCGTGTCGCTGCCGCGAAGACAGTCCTATCTTTTTACTACACGGATTTCTGAAATGACTTTTCGTCTACCTGACTTTTCATATTCTGCTGAGTATTAAGTTTGAGACTTTTCACCCACCTGCAGAATTGATGTCAGATTTAAGTGTGAGACTTAAATCCATATTAATCTGATGTTAAGTGTTGAGACTTTTCATCTACCACATTAAACTTTATACTTAATTTCTGAGACCTTTGGAGTGGTCTGCTGCTCAGCTATATAAGCTGCTTCAGCCATATGTTTTCATAATTCTGAAATCATTCTTCACTCATACATTGCATATTGTTTGAGAGTACTACACACTACTAGTGTTCGAATCAAGGAGGCCAGAAGCTAAGGCGCAAATTTGAGTTTACAGGCACACGGCTTGCTGTGGCCTCGTCCAGAATTGTTCCACATTTCGAATAGTATTTATATACTACTGCTGTAAGTTTACAGTATATTTTATTTTTCAATTATAATTGTAATCTGATTATAATTCAGTTATCATATAACTTCTGGGAATAACAATCGTAAACTCAAATTTTTTTTTCGTTTGTTCCTGTTTTCGAACATAATCGGATTTCGAAAAATAAAATTGTTGAATTTTCAAACAATCACTGTTTGTTCATTATAAAAGGTTTTTAAAAACCAGTTTGTATTCTGTATTTTAGCTTATTTCTGACCAGATTCCAAACCGAGTTGCTGAGAATACTGAGATTCCAGTGGTGAAAGCTAGCGGCGCTGAGGTCGTTATGCCAGTTCTGAGAAACCCAATGCCGTTCTCTCAATTTGAGAAACCAGAAAAGTTCAAGGGTTCCGACTTTAAACGTTGGCAACAGAAGATGATGTTCTTCTTGACCACTTTGAACTTGACCAGGTTTCTCAAAGAGGAGAAACCAGTGGAGGACAAAGAGGATCCTCAATCTGCTGTGATTGTTGAGTCATGGATGAGTGCCGACTACCTTTGTCGTAACTACATACTGAATTCTCTTGACGATGCACTTTTTAATGTGTATTCCCCCAAGGATACTGCTAAGAATCTTTAGGAATCGTTAGAGACAAAGTATAAAGTTGACGACGCAAGCGCAAAGAAATTTGTAGCCGGGCGATTCCATGACTATCGAATGGTAGATGGCAAGAGCGTTGTTGAGCAATGCAAAGAGCTGCAGCTGATATATCATGAACTTGCTGCCGAAGCTATGGGGCTAAATGGTGCTCTCCAAGTGGCGATGATGATTGAAAAATTCCGCCATCTTGGAAGGACTTCAAAAGCTACCTAAAGCACAAGCGAAAGATGATGAGTCTCGAGGATCTTATCAGGAGGCTGCGCATCGAGAAAGACAACCGAAAAGTTGACAAGAAATCATTTGGAATGATTTCCAAGGCCAACGTGGTTGAAGTTCGAGACAACTCCCATGGGAATAAGCGCAAGCGTACTTTTGAACCCAATGGAGATACTCAGACAAGGAGGTTCACCGGTGACTGTTATGTGTGTGGTAAGCCTAACCATAAAGCGAAGGACTGCACTCAACGTCAAAACAATGATGGTAAGAAGAAGATAGTCCCTTACAAAGGCAAAGGCAAGAGGCCTGCACATGCCCACATTGCTGAGGACAACCTGAGCTCCGACATGTATGACATGCATCTGAGTGCTGTGGTATCGGAGGTGAATCTTGTTGGAGGGAACTCCAAGGAATGGTGGGTGGACACTGGGGCTACTCGCCATGTATGCGCCAACAAATGGATGTTTAAGACCTATCAACTAGTCAATGATGAGCACTGCTACATGGGAAATTCAACAGTCTCAAAAGTTGAAGGCAAAGGGACGGTTGTGCTAAAGATGACTTCCGGCAAAGAGTTGACTCTTACCGAGGTGCTCCACGTGCCAGAGATCCGAAAGAATCTCATCTCCGGAGCAGTGCTGAACAAGAAAGGCTTTCGGCTTGTGTTTGAGTCCGACAAAGTCATTCTGTCCAAGGGTGGTATGTTCGTGGGCAAAGGCTACTTGACGAATAACCTCTTCGAGAAGAGTGTAATGACTTTAGCTCCTAAGGCTAAGTCTAATGTAGAGTTTGTTGTTGATGTTAATGCAGCATATGAGGCTAGCACAAGTAAAAATAATGTAATGACTGTTGCCAATGTGGCTAATAAAACTTTAAAGTTTGATTATTCTTGCGAGTCTTTACATTTATGGCATGGTAGATTAGGACATGTGAATTATAAGTCCTTACAAAGGCTAATGTCTCTTAATCTATTGCCTAAATTTAGCATCAATCATAAACACAAGTGTGAGACTTGTGTAGATGCCAAATTAACCAAGTCTTCATTCCACTCAATTGAGCGAAGCACCGAACCGTTAAACTTGATTCATACGGATGTATGCGATCTAAAGTATGTACAATCTAGAGGCGGTAAAAATTATTTCATAACATTTATCGATGATTGTACAAGATATTGTTATGTCTACTTAATGAGAAATAAAGACGACGCAACTGATATGTTCATTCACTATAAGAATGAAGTTGAGAATCAACTTGGTAAAAAGATTAAAATTCTTCGAAGTGATCGAGGCGGTGAATATGAGTCACCATTTGCACAAATACGTGCTGAGAGTGGCATTATTCATCAAACCACTGCGCCTTATTCTCCCGAGCAAAATGGTATTACTGAAAGAAAGAATAGAACGATTAAGGAAATGATGAATGCAATGCTTATAAGTTCCGACTTACCTAGAAATTTGTGGGGAGAAGCTCTGCTTTCTGCCAACTATGTGCTAAACAGAGTACCACATAAAAAGTTGGATAAAACGCCTTATGAATTGTGGAAAGGTCGTGCACCTAGCTACAAGTTTTAAGGGTTTGGGGTTGTCTAGCAAATGTACCAATTCCTCCTCCAAAACGGACTAGGATAAGACCTAAGAAAGTAGATTGTGTATTTATCGGATATGCGCACGATAGTAGTGCCTATCGTTTTCTGGTGCACAAATCAAATAATGCAGAAATGCATGTAAATACTATCATTGAGGCTAGGGATGCTTCGTTCTTTGAGGAAATCTTTCCCCACAAAACTCCGACAATGCCTGAAACCAATGTTTAGAGAAATGTGGGGGATAGAGAATCTCAAGAGAATGTAGAATCGCCTAGATGAAGCAAAAGAGTGAGAAAAGAAAAGTCTTTTGGCTCAGATTTTCTAACATATATGTTGGAAAATGATCCGGCTACTTTCAAGGAAGCAATGTCTTCACAAGACTCTGATCTTTGGAAAGAAGCGGTGAACAGTGAGATAGAATCTATCTTACATAATCATACTTTGGAACTAGTGGATCTTCCTGCAGGTTGTAAACCACTAGGCCACAAGTGGATCTTCAAGAGGAAGATGAAAGCTGATGATACTGTAGATAAGTACAAGGCTAGACTTGTAGTCAAAGGCTACAAACAAACTGGAGGTGTTGATTATTTCGACACATACGCTCCTGTATCCAGGAAAATGTCTATAAGGTTAATAATTGCATTTGTTGTGTTATATAACCTAGAGAACCATCAAATGGATGTAAAAACAGTCTTTTCTAAATGGAGAGTTAGAAGAGGAGGTTTACATGGACCAACCTGAAGGGTTTGTAGTTCCAAGGAAAGAAACAAAGGTGTGTAGACTTGTGAAATCCTTGTATGGATTAAAACAAGCACCTAAACAATGGCACGAAAAATTTGACAGTGTCATGCTTTCAAATGAGCTTAAAACAAACCAATGTGATAAATGTGTCTACGTGAAAGGAGACAATACAAACTATGTGATAGTATGTCTCTACGTAGATGACATGATAATTGTTGGTAATATCAATAACATCAATATTACCAAGAAAATGTTGTCACGAAATTTTGAGATGAAAGACCTAGGTCTTGCAGATGTAATTCTTGGGATGAAGCTCACAAAACATGCAGATGGATATTCTCTCTCCCAGAGTCATTATGTCAAGAAGATACTTGACAAGTTTGACAAGGGAAATAATACCATCGCGAGAACACCTATGGAGGTGATGTCAAATCTTTGCAAGAATCGCGGAGAAGGTGTGCAACAACTTGAGTACTCTAGTGTCATAGGTAGTCTCATGTATCTCATGGACTGCACTAGACCTGATATAGCTAACTCAGTCATCAGATTGAGCAGATATACGAGTAATCCCAGTTATGAGCACTGGAAGGCAGTAGCTCGAGTTCTTAGATATCTAAGATAAACTACTAACGACGGACTACATTATACGAGATATCCAGCAGTAATTGATGGGTACTCAGATGCGAATTGGATATCGGACTCCAAGAATATAAAGTCCACGAGTGGATATATCTTTATTTTGGAGGTGCAATTGTTTCATGGAAATCATGTAAACAGACGTGCATTGCTAGATCAACTACGGAATCTGAGTTCATAGCTTTAGATCTTGTAGCAGAAGAAGCTGATTGGCTTCGGAGTTTCTTGGAGGATATTCCAATGTGGTCAAAATCTGTGCCACCCATTAGCGTGCACTGTGATAGTCAGTCAGCTATGGGAAGAGCACAAAATAATGTGTATGATGGGAAATCTAGACACATACGTCGGAGACATAAATCCGTGAGAAATCTACTAAAAACTGGTGTTATTTCACTAGATTATGTGAAGTCTAAAGAAAACATTGCGGACCCATTTACGAAAGGTCTAACGAGAGACCGAGTAGAGATTTCATCGAGGGGAATGGGGTTGGAGCCCATGAATTTGATTTCCAACCATGATGGCAACCCAACCTGAATTGTAAAGTCCAATTTGCAGGTTCAATGGGAAAAAGGAATTGTGGAGGGGATCGAACAAAGCACTCGGGAAATTGAGTTCCTTACCTATTCCTATGATGAAAGAGTGATAAACATGTATTTGGGAAGGCTGAGCTCATGCTCTTAATGATTATTCTATCTCGAGATATTAAAGGGGGGTATGACAGGATACTCTTTAGGAGAAATCGCTTATATCGAATGTGAAGGGGCCGCTTCTATGAGATGACCTGAGGGCTAAATGTCTAGAGCATTCGATGAAACATCCAAGGCAGTCCAGGGCCAAAATGGACAACAACGAAAGAACCAATAATAGTGTGGAGATGAAGCTGTGTGAGTATTGTTGTCTAGTTATAGATAAAACGTCGAACAGTTCAAGGCATCATGTCCACTGGTTGACAAGTATATCCGATGATACTTTACTAAGGAAGGTTCAAGGTTAATCACCACCTATCCTGATGCAGTGGATTCTCAAAGTACTCTCAAATCTTCATCTAGGTCCATTGTGTAATTTTTTCGCTATATTGCATTCATGTGGGGGATTGTTGGATTAATAAAAATTGTATTATTGGGTTAATAATTAAGAGCCCAATAATTATGTTTTATTTTGTTAATGAGAACAAAATTATGGTAAGTTAATTATGAATAGTCAATTAGGCTAAAGAAATCCCACATTGAGTAATTGAGACACTTATGGTTTGTTTATAATGAGATACAAATCAATATAGTGTAATTAAGTAGAAAAGATGGGTGTCCCTCGCGTGCCGTCCGTCCGTCCTCTCCGCTCGGCTCGTCTCGTCTCGACTCGACTCGCCTCGCCCTCCACGCCGCGTCGCGCGTGTCACTGTCGCGAAGGCAGTCCTATCTTTTTACTACACGGATTTCTGAAATGACTTTTCGTCTACCTGACTTTTCATATTCTGCTGAGTATTAAGTTTGAGACTTTTCACCTACCTGCAGAATTGATGTCAGATTTAAGTCTGAGACTTAAATCCATATAATCTGATGTTAAGTGTTGAGACTTTTCATCTACCGCATTAAACTTTACACTTAATTTCTGAGGCGTTTGTAGTGGTCTGCTGCTCAGCTATATAAGCTGCTTCAGTCATATGTTTTCATAATTCCGAAATCATTCTTCACTCATACATTGCATACTGTTTGAGAGTACTGCACACTACTAGTGTTCGAATCCAGGAGGCCAGAAGCTAAGGCGGACAAATTTGAGTTTTCGGGCATACGGCTTGCTGTGGCCTCGTCCAGAATTGTTCCACATTTCAAATAGTATTTATATACTATTGCTGTAAGTTTACAGTATATTTTATTTTTCGATTATAATTGTAATCTGGTTATAATTCAGTTATCATATAACTTCTGGGAATAACAATTGATATATTTGGACTTTTGTTTATTAGCTCTGAGATACGCAGAGGATGTGTGTACGATACCGATACAACATGTATTACATTGCAGCATTTCATTTCATATGTCATTTTATAGATACATGTTGTATTTATCATTAACTGCTCCATACTAGGTGTTTGCTTACCTCCATTAGGGCTGTTGTTGTCTTTTTGTACGAACAATGACAGGTAATACAGGTGGTCAGGACCCCAGAGAGGGCACGTTCGGTGGGAGCCGTACTTGAGAGACCACCCTATCATTATTAGATGTATATGTATACCAAGGGTGACCCTGAAATATAAGAGGTGTATATGTATATCTAGTTTGTTAGACATGCTTTGCTGGGAGTTTTTTTATTTTGATTGTATGTGATAGATTATAAAGATGTATGTGAACTAGTATTATATATTTTCAGTATGCGTTTTTTATATATGTAAAACATGTTGTATGTGTCACGCCCCGACCCAGGCCCGCGCAAGCGCGACTGCACAATGGACTCCTATAGCAACTATTTCGTATCCGTTCTCGCTTTACGAAAATGGTTAACCCAAGTTGCTATAATATTTCATTGTAAACCTTTATAAACCACTTTACATTTTCATCCACAACAAATGTGGGACACGGGTATTATAATCACCCCTCCTTTTTAGAATGCGACGTCCACGTCGTGACCTAACTCATTGATCTACCGGCACCGGGAATCTAGAGGTGGCTCCTACAGGTTCAAGAGGTGGCTCCCGTCATGTAGCACTTTGGCCCGTATGTTCAAGAGATGTCTCCCACGCACCTCTTATTAGTGATGTCAAAAATGAAGGAAATAAATCAATCACTAGTTTCTTGCCGTAGACTTGGGCCAAAATTTTCTTTTTTTTTTCTTCCTCTTATTTCTTGGTGTATCTTTGTTCTTGTTGACCTGTTGCTGACTGTCTCTTAAAAATTCATTTTCATGTTTGGATTTTTTGTGTGGTTACTTTTCACCAGATTTCCTTTTTCTTAGTTTTTCTGGAATCATTTTCTCTTGTTTAGTATTGTGCTGTTGGTGTGGCAACTAGTGATTGATTTATTTCCTTATTTTTGTTCAGGTGGCTCATACGGAGCTAAAATTGATTTAAAGAAAAGAAACACAATTAGTTTACGATCGACACATCGCACACAGTGTTTCGTTAATGTTACCCTGGTAAAAGTATGGACTGTGCAAGACCTGACTTGGGCGAGACCTCTACCATCCACCCCCAGGTCGGCCTCAGGAAGATCTCCAGCCTGGCCACCCCAGGTCGGCCACGAGGATGACCTCCAGCTCGGCCTTGGGAAGATCTCCACCCTGGCCACCCCAGGTCGGCCACGAGGATGACCTTCAGCTCGGCATCGGGATGATCTCCACCTTGGACACCCCAGGTCGGCCTCGAGGATGACCTCCACCTCGGCCACCCCCAGGTCGGCCTCCAGGAAGATCTACACCTGAGGAGTGATCTCATAAATCAGAGGCACAGAACAAATCTCCGTACACGAATAATATCTTAAAAGCTGCAGAAATCGTACAAAGAGTGCAATAGTTGTCTGTGGTCCCAGCACTAGGACTCTGACCCCTACCTTCAGCATCAGACAATGTCCCCTAGACCTTGGGTAGGTAGTTACAGGTTGTCTCCTCCATTCTCATATAAATACCAGATAACTCTCACCAAGCAGAGGAGGGATTTTCCATGAGAGAGTAGGCAAGAGGGTTGGGAGGGCATGGGGAAGGCCAACACCTCTTTCTTGGGGGGAAAAGAGAGCATGTCTCCTTCCTCCTCAAGAACAAGCAGCAGCCGAGGTCTTCCCCTTCACCATTTTCATTTCTTAGCTCATTTCTTGTAAAGAACACTGTAAATCACACACTTGTTTATAGTGAAATTTATACCGGATTAGGTCCCGTGGTTTTTCCCCATCTTTTGGGGTTTTCCACGTAAAAAATCTGGTCTCATTTACTTTTTGTATATTGTTTGGTGCTCGGATGAAATACACGTCTACCATACCAAAATCCGAGGCAACAGTTAATAAACAAAAAAAAAATGAAATAAAAATTTCATTTATCATGCTTTAACGGATGTCATGCTGCCGGAATGATCGTTAAGGAAAAATTTTAAATTTTTCCTTAGATTTTCAATTTTTTCACTAATAATTTACCTAAATTATTTAATTATTGTTTTTTATTTAAAAAAATATGTGACATTCGTTCCAACAAAATTTCAATATAATTGAATTAACAGAATCATAACGCATCCAGCGACCATGTGTACGAACTATCATCCTTATCACTTCAACCACACCGTTCCCAAGGCAATTCAACATTACAAATCAAAAGTATGAACACAAGGATGAAATCAAAGCGTTAAAAACCCTATCATTAACATAACTCAGCCAGCATACATCACTTCTCAGTCATCTGTCATCACCGTGTTACGATAATATTTTATGCAACATATATAAGTAAGGCAAATCAATCTTGCGAATGAGACAAGAACCTTTACATGTGATACCATATTAAGAAGCTTTAAGATATTAAATTCAATTCCTTGGATTGAAATTAATCGGCTTTGACGTGTTGTCTACAAATAAGACAATGATACCACACCTTGACTCAAGGGCAACTACAACATGAGCGCTATCTTGCCACTTTACTCCAAAATAGTGCAATAAGACCTCCAATCCAGCGTTAAACTTCAAACTAAAATGAAGCTATTGTACAGTGTTGCACCATAATGGTGCAACACTATAGCTCTGAGCTAAAAGACTCTTTTTTTTTTCAATTTCCTTTAAAATGTATGTTTATAATTTTTCTAAAAAAAATAAGATTTGTATGATAAACGTAATTTATAATTAATTTATTATTTATCAATTTTACATTAATTTTTTATATATTTACACAATATTTAGTAAATTAAAATAATTAATAATAATAATAATAAAATAATATTTTAATTTAGTATTTATTGATGGATTGCAGATGAGTTTTGTGTTTGATGTATAAATTACACTATTTTGATGTAAAATATACGCTAAAATGAAAGTATGGGTTGTAGATGACACCATTACCTATAACGAAGCAAGAACCAAATCTATCCTTAATCTCAATGCCGTAACTCATGTTTTTAGTTCTTGGATATGAATTAATATTTTATTAAATGATAATATATATATATATATATATATATTATTTATTTATTTTCTAGCTTACCTTGATTTGATGGGCTCAAAACAAGTTCAAAACTCCTATTTTCTTGCCTCGTCTTGCATTAATACAAAAATAATTAAAAAAATATGGGGAAATTGCAAATAGGTGCTGTTTACAGAAACTTATTACAAATAAATCTACAAAAAAAAACTTCTTACCAAAAAATACAATTAGGAGAAAATTATATTCACATAAGTCCAATTTTTTAACTATTGGTTTGAAAAGGTATTTTTTAGTTACCAAAATACCCTTCAGTTGAAAACATCCTAAACCTAATTTCAGATCTTAATTTTCTTCCTCATCCCGTCGCCCCACACCTTAAATTTTCTGCTGAAATTTTCCGGCGATTCTCAGATCATTATTTTCTTCATCATCTCGTCACCTCATCTAGTCGCTTCATCCCTAAAAAGTATTTGCTAAAATGTTCTGTACATGAAATATGTTTGAATCGAATCATCTAAATTTTCGTAGCATTTGGAATCTTTTTGAATCGAAGAAGATCTCGGACTAGTCTGCAATATAATTTTCGGATTTGTTATGCGCATTTCATCGTGTGTGTGTGTATACTGTGTGTGTATGTGAATTATAAAGTTGAACACCGATGCTAAATTATAGATATCGAAAGTCTGTTGGTATGTTTTTTTTTTTTGACTGATGCATATGGATGAAGAAGTAAGGTATGCATTGGTGTCCGTGCTTGTTTGCTCATTTTCAAAATGTACAGTTTGACAGCAAGATGTTGCAACGAAGAAGATGACCCAGAGAAAACATAACTGGTGCACGAAAATTATAAAAAGTAACTGGTGCACGAAAATATAACCTTGGTGCACGAAAATCATAAAAATTAATTGGTGCACGAAAATCATAAAATGTAACTGGTGCACGAAAATATAACCTTGTTGCACGAAAATCATAAAAAATAACTGGTGCACGAAAATGATAAAAAAGTAACTGGTGCACGAAAATTATAAAACAATAACTGGTGCACGAAAATGATAAAAAGTAACTGGTGCATGAAAATATAACCTTGGTGCACGAAAATACAACACTGGTGTACGAAAAATAACCTTGGTGCACTAAAATATAACACTGATGCACGAAAATACAACACTGGTGCACTAACTTTGTGTAAATTTTCGTGCATCAGTAGCTGTTTTAATTTTCGTGCATCAGTTACTGATTTTTCGTGCATCAGTTACTGATTTTCAATCTTTTCGTGCACCAGTTACTTTTTAAAAAATTTCGTGCACCAGTTATTTTTTATAATTTTTGTGCACCAATTAATTTTTCGCTGGGTCATCTTCTTCGTTGCAAGTTTCAGACTCTAAATTCTGAAAATTAGCAAAGAAGCATAGACATCAATGCATAATAACTAAAAACCCTCAAAAGGCAACAAACAGTATATATATACACATATACACACACAAACACACATACACACACATACCAGAATTGAAAAAAAAATCTTGAAAAAAGTGATGGAACGGAAAATCGAAGAGATGAAGAGAAAAATCAAATGTAAGAAATCGTAACTGGCAAGAGAGATTTACGAAGCGATTTGAATCGCAGTGGTGAAGGGAAGAGCTGGAACGTAGTGCTGAAAGGAAGAGATTGAAATTTTCTGAAATTGCCGTCTTTCCGTATTAAGGACACTTTTGTCATTTTAACCTAAGGTGTACTTAAATGATTGCAGGTTTTTTTCCTGGACTAGGATAAATAAAGATTCAGTAAAAAGTACAGGCCTGAACTTTCCCCTTAAAATATATATACAAAGTACAAAGCCCACTCGTTATAACAAGATTACAACTAGCCCAGAACAATAAAAGAAAATCTAGATAGTCGAATTACAATTGAAAGATCTAAAATGACTCAATCTGTTTGATTTCATTAAGGTTTTTTTTTAAAAAAAAAAAATATTTTAGTGTTCTTGTTTTGGGTATCTCTAGTTGTTTACTAGGCTTATTTATAAGTTGAATGGTTAGTCTTGTTTGTGATCCAAATTAAATTGAATTTATTTACCTTTGATTACTAATGGGCTAAAATGAAAAGTCGAGGATTACCGTTAAATTGTTTTTTTATGAAATGTGAGGCATATGTTTAAAATATTGCGTTATTATTTATATTAGAATGCTATTGTATGATAAATTTCAAAAATGTCCAATTGAATAGGGGTATTTGCAATACTAGTTTCAACTTTAGACTAATCAAATATAGTCACATGAAAATTATTTTTAATCAATACTAGTCTCAAACTTTTGTTTTTAATCAAAAATAATCTATGTGCAATTATGAGAACACTTTTATTAAATAAACATTACGGGGACTAAATATGTAAGAAATACTTATGTGTCAAGATACAAGTAATCAAGAAACCACCATCACCAACTAGCCGTTAGATTAGTTACTAGTTTGTTACAAATTAGTTATTGTTAATATCAGTTACCACAAATAACTAATATAAGGTTAAGAAGTAAAGAAAATGAGATGATTGAAATTCATTCTGCTCTCTGAAAATATTTTTCATATACGATTCTTCTCAATTGATTCTAAAATTGAGAATTGTTGTTTTTTTCATCTTCTGTATTTGAATTCAAAGTAATTGAATTCTTCATTCTAATATGGTATCAATCGCCTAGGACGATTGATTTTATCTCTTCCGCGCACAATTTCAGTTCTTGATTTCAATTTTACTTTGAAATCCGATTTTCATGGCGGTACCAACTCAGGTATCTTCTTCTGATGAAGCCACTGCCTCGGCTGCACGTCTGCTCAATCCGGCAGAAGACTCTTCTACGCCATATTTTCTCCATCTGAGTGACAACCCAGGTGCTACAGATGTCAAACGGGCCGTGCCGGGCACAAATCCGTGCCGCCCGGCACTGTTTCGCGCCGGGCCAGCACTGCCCGCTACAGAGACAGGCCGTGCCAGGCACGGCCCATCTCTGATTTTGCCTGGCCTGGCACGGCCCAAATCATATATATATATATATATATATATATATATATATATTTGTTTTTTAATTTTTTTGTTTAATTTTAATTATATAAATATAAATATAGATTGACACAATATACTTGTAAAATAAAAATTTATTGACTACGAATTGAAAAACTACAAATTGCATTTAACAAAACAAAATAATAAATTACAAGAGAGTTTAAAAAAACATGCTAGTTTTCTTCATTTTCATCTGAAGAAACATCATGTCCTCCCAAACCTTGTAAGCGGCTATCAGCATCCAACTAATCCTTTAAATGAATACACATCTCCACAGTGTTTGGTTTCATTCTACTTCTTTTTTCATCAATGACCCTTCCACCTGCACTAAAACAAGACTCCGATGGAACTGTGGATACCGGAGAAGTTAGTAGATCACGTGCCATTATGGAAAGTACTGGCCAAAATCTAGCATTGTCTTTCCACCATGCCAAAACATCAAAAGTTTCTAATTCTTGTTCACTAAAATTTATGACTTGGTTTAGATATAACTGAAGCTCAGTAAATGAAGAAGTATTAGAACTAGAACTAGAAGAAGCAGAGGTAGTGTCTTGTCTTCTTCTTAATATTGTCCACACAGAACCCTTACTACTACTAGCACCACTACTACCACTTTCTCTTACTGGAATTGATCTAGAATTATGTAACGAATCATATAAAGAAAACAAAGCAAACAAACATTTTATTAATGCACTCTTTCTCTTGATTGATATTAACATTTTCATAAGCCATGTTGGTGTAATAAGATTCTATTATAATTTCTACACTATATAATTTTAATCTAGGATCCAGAATTGATGCCAAGCAATTCAACATATGAATAGTTTTCCAGTATTTTTAAATTTATACTTCATTGGTTCAACAATACCTGTAAAAAACGGATTTGATCTATGTAATGCAAAACATTCACTAATTTCATAAATTTTATTCAAAATATTGAAGAAGTTGGATAATAACAGCCTGAAAATAAATTAGTAGCATCATAAAAAGGTTCTAAAAAATTACAAATATTTGAAGCAATTTCCAAATCAGTTTCTTCAATATGAAAATGTTCGGTCATCCTTTCATTAAAAAATAAAGTGATCACATTTCTATAAGGTAAACATGCTTGCAATATTAAATATGTGGAATTCCACCTATTAAGAACATCATAAGGAAAATCTTTATAATTCATACCATGAGAAATACATAAACTTTTGAAGTCTTGTTTTTTAGCAACTGAACCATTAAGAAATTTAAGGGTAGTCTTTATTTTTTCTAAATGAAGCTCAAGTGGTTTCAATCCATCTTGCACACACAAATTTAAAATATGACATGCACAACGAATATGAAAAAGATCACCATTTAAAATTGGTTTCAAATAAGTTTTTAATATGGTAATTGCAGTAGTATTATTAGTTGCATTATCAAATGAAATAGAGAAGATTTTATCACTAATATTATATTCATTAGTAACTTGCATAATGGCATTAGAAATAACTCCACCCATGTGAGGCCAATCAATATTTGTGAAACCTAAATTTTTTTTATGTAAACCCAGTTATCGTCAATCCAATGCCCTGTAACACATAGATATGATGTATTGCCAAGATAAGTTGTCCAAATATCACTTGTTAGTCCTACTTTCGATGAAAGATTACCTAAATACGTCATTAAATTTGCTTTATACTCATTAAAAATTGTGAATGCATCCGATTTAATAGTATTCCTTGAAAATCTTTTATGTTGAGGTTGCAAACCTAAATGAATATAATTAGTGAATTTCGCTTCCGCCCCCCATTGAAAAAGGTTTCTCCGCCCATACGATGTATTTAGCTAATTCTCTCATATCTCTTTCAACATTATAAGTGAAAATACCTAAACTTGAACTACTACTACCAGTACTGAATTGTGAAAGAGTAGTTTGGTTACCATCAGTTGGTTCTCTTTCATGTTTAGCCATGTGTCTTAGTAAATGACATGTACCACCAGAAGAAGCATATGCATAATCTTTTTTACATTTTTTACAAACTGCCCTTGATCCCTATCCCTCAACATTTTTTACATCGAATAGTTGCCATACATTACTAGTTCTTTTTTTTTGAAGTTCTTCTATTTGATGATTGAATATTTGGCGTGCTTTCTTCACAATTCACATTATAAGATGAATCGGTCATTATGTATATAGACTACAATTATCTAATGCAACAAATATAAAAGTTACCAAATATTTTCTAGGAGGAGTATTGGCTTTGTTGCTTGTGCTTGTATTGGCGAAAGTAAGACGAACTTCTTTCTTCTTGTGAACAAATTGAGAGTATAGCGTTTCAAGCATATAGAGCTTAGAGATTGAGAGGATAAAATGTTTCCTCAACATACACATAAATATAACAACCAAAATATTTTTTTTTTATTTAAAAAAACCGTTCAACGACACTTTTTTTTTACCGTTGGCCATTGGCGATCGATCGCCATTTTTGGTGATCGATCGCCAAGCCCGTGTACAACCTACTACCTCTAGGCGATCGACCGTCATTTATGTGGCGATCGATCGTCAATCCCATGTATAGCCTACTGCCTCTAGGTGATAGATCGCCACATAATTGGTGATCGATCGCTGATTAAAAAAAAAAGAGAAAACAGTGTCATGCCGTGCCGTGCCAGCCCACGGGCTGGCATCCCTTGGCCCGATACAACCCATGTTCCGGGTCGTGCTTGGTACGGCATGGCACTATTGTAAAACGGGCCGTGTCGTGCCGCTCCGCGTCGTGTCGTGCCCGTGCCGTGCCTCATGCCGTCCGCTCCGTTTGACATCTCTACCAGGTGCATTGACCGTTGGAGAAATTTTTAATGGTGACAATTATGTTTCTTGGTCCAAATCTGTCAAAATGGCTTTTAGTGTCAAGAATAAATCTTCTTTTCTTGATGGTTCTTTACCATGTCCGCCTGTTTCTTCTCCACTCTTTCATTCTGCTTGGATTTGTGCTAATAGCCTAGTTTTGTCTTGGCTTCTTAATTCCATTTCAAAAAAAAAATTAGGCAGTTTATTATATCTTTCTTCTGCTCAAGAAGTTTGGTTTGAATTACAAACTCGTTTTTTCTAGGAGTGATGATGGTCCTAGAGTGTTTCACCTTGAGAAGGCATTAAGCACTATCAATCAAAGTTGTCAATCACTTACCCAATATTATAATTCTTTCAAATCTTTGTGGGAAGAATATGTTACTTGTCAACCTCTGTTTCATTGTAATTGTGGTGCCATGTCTTCTTGCACTTGTCAAATTTTGGAAGCATTATCTGCGGCGCATCAATCAGATAGTGTCTTTTTATTTTTAGTTGGGCTACATGACTCGTATTCTGTAATACGTAGTCAAATTCTTCTCGTGTCACCTCTTCCTGCTTTACCCAAGGTCTACTCATTGTTATTACAAGAAGAGAGTCAAAGAGCTCTTCAAACTCAACCGCTTCATTCCCTAGATTATTTAGCCATGATGGCCAATCAAATGACCAAACCTAATCTTCACTCTAATCCTCCTACTGATTCTTTTGCTGCTTTTGCAAAGAATAACTATAACAAAGACAAGAAACGATTAAAATGTACACATTGTGGATACAATGATCACTCTGTTAACAAGTGTTATCAGATCATCGGTTATCCTCCCGACTAGAAGGGTCCTAAAGGGCCAAGGACATTACATGATCCCGTGGTTGCTAATGTTACTTCTGTGAACTCATCTTCCAATGCTCCATTGGAATTTTCTCAAGAGTTATATAATCAGTTTATAGCCTTCACTAAGTCTCAATTTCAACAAAATCAAAGCCATCCTTTAACTGAATATCCATCTCATGTGGCTGCAGTTGCTGTATCAGGTAGTATACCTATGTACTTCTCAAGTTATTTGTTGCAATATCTTCAAAATCATAAAAAACATGGATTCTTGACACAGGTGCAATGTAAGCAACGTCCCAACACGTCAATAATGCAATTATGACGTCATTTGTGTATGTAAAAAAATTCTATTCTTTTAAAGAATCATTACATGCTTCACATAATCCCCATGACTTTTATAAAAATTTGGGCAGAGTATCTCCATAATTTGGGCTATCCGAAAATATAACACATCACTAAAAATAACTCCCAGCCAGGGAAAAACACAATACGAAACGAAATCATCACCATAAATAAGTTCCCAGCCAGGGAAAACACAATAACAAGAAGATATAAAAAGTGGACTCCCAACACCATTATTACAGTCCATATACGCGACTCCAAGTGCTCACATGCGAGCGACAAATAATGAATACCCATCTAGTGGCATAAATAATGTATACCATTTACCCAATCTCATTCTACGCTTCAGGAAGCAATATTATCCAACCAAGCTCGAGCTTGCTACGCCAAAATAACCTTGTAACTGTAGTACCTGTTTCAACAGAAACAGCCCCCACACAAGGTGAGCATACCAACAACACACTACTCATATCATAACAATGCATAAAGATAATGATCACGATTTAAGAGTATCAAAAATCTATAAAATGTACTCCCTGTGAAGTTCTGGATCTGTATAGCTTCCATACAATGTTCATGTTTCAAGCTTACACGCTTTCATAACATCAAGTTTAGTATCGTCGCTGAAAATATGATACTCAACCACACAATGAATTCAATACAACAAGAACCTATTATTTATGCTCAATCATAAATAATTCCATGTCAATGCAGTTTTGTCTATCAATCTATCTCACTCAACACTTTCTCATACTGGTCATGCCAAAGGCATCCATACCCAACTCCATATCTGGACCACGTACATTTATGTGTCCACCATACCACATATATCAAGCTCAATTCACATAATATCCAACTCCCAATCCGGACAACGTACATTTACGTGTCCCATACCACATATATCAAACTCATTTCACATATTCGTTCCCTTATATTCAGTCATCACAATTATTCACATATATGAATACTGTAATATGAAATAATTCATATTATACCTGCTCGTACGTCACCACGTACCTTATAATCTGTTTTTACCGTCAAGTCACCCTCCTTGTTGTCCGAGAGCTCAAGAAGGCTCTACATGAACTTAAAGGTATAAGGGTTATCTCATAGCCAACATTTGATGCACAAAATCTCATATTAATTCATTCATAAAGTTATGCCCATAATATCACATAATCCAACCACCCAAAAACAAAACTAAATTTAGCCAATTAACATGTTTCAAACATCCAAACAAACACCGAAGTGATTCAAACCAAGACATGAAAGAAAGGATCCATGTAGATAAGAGATTCTACCATTTAAATCCAATTCCCTTAATCCCAACATAAAGTCAATAATACATGCTATACATTCAAGCATAAACATCACCATAAACTCTATTCCATGTTATAACACATATTAGGAAACATGCATAAATGTGTATATCACACTTATGCACTCACTAGTGCACCATTTATCACACAAACAACACCCACCCACCCTCTCCGAGGTGTACACACGCACACGCAGCAACATTCAGCTGCTAAGTTCCTCCATGCCAAGGTTAAATCCAAATCTAGAATTCTACAAAGTTTAAAATCACACATGGGCATATTTTGCTATACAATTAGCAAGTTTCTTGACCAAGTCTTTAACATCATTGAAGCACTCATTAACATGTATCAATTTACTCTAATCACAAGATAATACTTATTTTAAGATATAAACATCTTCAACCATAGCCCAATGCCCACCAAACACAATGCTACAAGTCATACAAGTAGTTTTCACCACACAACTAGCAAGACTTTTGACTAACAATTGAACTACATTTAAGCATATTATCAAACACCTTAAAAGCATGATTTTAAGCTCAAAACCATCCTCAATTTTCGGCCATTAAACCCCCCACGAGTCAGCCAATTTTCAGCAAGATATTGGGTCATTTTTAACATAGAAATCATGTCATAGACACACCACAAACTCAAATACACAGCAGTAGTTTATGATTCTAAATCAATCTAAAATCCAACAAAAAAATATCAAGAATTTTGAACTCAACCCTAGCAGATTTTTCAAGCCATTAACATCCAAAACCAAGCCCCCAAAACAGTAAGAAAATCGACCCAAAACAAGCAAGAGTTTGGCGAAGATAGCATCTCCATTTTCGAAATCTTTCTTGCCAAGAACATCAACCAAACTCAATATTAAGCTAGATAAATGGTTTAGGGAGTTAAGAAACTTCATACCCAACAATTTATGGCAAGAAAAATCGATCTCCAACAGGCAAACATCGAACCCTAGCTGAAGGGTGAAGGGGCGACGGGTTTGGGGTTTGGGGTTTGGGGAAGGAGAGAAGAACCGATTATTTAGTGTGTGTAGAGGGTGTAGTGTGTGTAGGATTTAGTCTTTCCTTTTTAAAAATTAAACCCAACACCCAACACTCTAACTTTTATTCATCCTCTTTCTTCCTTTCTTTATTAAAATAAAAGATAAATTATTCCTCAAATTAAATCATGCAATTTTTTTTCTTGCATCACAAAATTACCCCGGAATTATTTATTCCAACTACGGACCAAATACGATTTCCAAGAATTTAATTCCGTAAATTATTTCATAATTTACCACACTAGTCAATTGCATGCTTACCATTAAAAGCCAACAGTAAAATTTACGTACCGTTATACAGCTCAAATCTGTAGGACAACATTTTTTGAATCATCATGGCTCGTAAACATGGCGTACCACACCAACGATCTTAAGACTGCAAGTCACATCACTTTACCATATCCCAACATTATCATCTAATGAGCTAACATATATTAGTACAATGTCATGCAAATCATTACTAGATTAACATCATCATATAATCGCTAAATCATGCAATCCATGCATATCACGTGTATATCAGAATGTATGACGAAACATTCGTATAATTAACCTCATACCTGTGTGGTTGCAAATTTATGCAATATATACCAACCTCGTCATATCGTACATCACCCTTGTCTGCATGAAATAATGGTACTCTTGAGCCCTTAAACATCAACTTCTCATTTATCATCTTCTGGTTATTATCTGGAGCAATGCAATTACTAGAAAGCCCATTAGTAATTCTCACACGTATATCAACATTATACGCACAACAACCACATATCATCAATATCAAATCATACTGAATGGTCTAACACGAATATTCTTACATCACGATTATACGCACATAGCATCAAAATATCGTCCATCCCTCAAATTTATCTCATAGCCCATCATTTATTCTTATCTACTTGGATATGTTATCTTGTACTGTCCATTGCTCCTTACTAATAACTTGAATATAAGCCATTTAAAACAAGGCATCAACATCAATATCGAATAATTAGTCTCATACCTTTGTAGGCGAAGTCATCTACAATATACAGTAGCATCATAATACATCATCATAGTACTCACATGCTCTTAAGCATCAAACTTTCCGCATTTCATCACCCAACTATCATCTCGTCATTTACGCATTATTGATATACTTAATGTTTCCGTCATCATACATTAATATCCCCGCGTCAAAAGTTTCACATCATCCTGTATACATCATGCTACAACAAACCATCACATATCAGTGTGATTGAAATTCAACATAAGAATCAATTACATGCCTCAATGACATAATTAATTTCGATCCTCAATTCAACAAGGTACTATTTCGTGAATGAATAACATATCATAGTGTAGTATGTATTCATGATTCTCATACATCAGTCTCATCGCATATATCATCATTTATATGCTTCCCAGTTTTCTAACACAATATCATAATGATAAATCATCTAAAGTGAATACTCATATATCCCATGTATTCTCATTATGACATCATTATATTGTCTATCACACCATGTCTAACTCATCATTAATCCCTCAATGATTATTTATCAGTGTTGTCATTATATACCAGAGAATACATCATAATTTAGTACTTACTACGTCGACCCGCAACGTTCACAATGATCGCACGTCCACACAAGACATTCGTAGTGATCTCACATCATCCCGTGACGTTCCATGTCATCTCATGACCTGTTCATTAATCTAATTCCAACATGGTTAAATTTTACTCAACATAACATGATTACCAGATCGTTAATCTCACAGTATACAAAATAATCATGTTTTCATAAACCAATATCCTTTCAATCTGATCATCATTACCCCACTGTTATCTCGTCTCTGCACAATTAATCAATGAACATATCAATACTACATGTAATTTCAATTTCAATCTCAATTCTTCCTCATATATAAATTGATTCTCATAAACCATATAAAGCAATCGAAATAAATCACAATCCACATGTATCAAACAGGTTAAACCAAACGAAATGGCTTACCTCGATTCCTCGTTCCCCTGGAACATTTCAATATCGTCTTGGCCTACATCTCATGTGTGATACCCGAGAATTATTAGTGTTAATACCGGTGTGGTAATAATGCTTAATGGATTTTATTTATGGCAATTATGAATTAATTGCGGTTTCTAGACTCTCGGGGATTTTAAATCCGATATTTGGAGTCGTTGGATCCGAGGGATGAGATTGTATTCTCATCGTGGTGATAACCTTGGAATTTGGACCTTGGTGGGAGTTGGGGTCCGGAGTACTTTGTACTGGGGTTGTTAATGGAAATAGAGTTGGAGAGATGGTTTTTGAAAACATATGATTTTTAATGAATCATGATGTAATTGTGGAGGTATCGGTATTTTGGAGTTTTGGTACTATATATATACCAAGTGGACTCGGTGTTTCGTCATTACACGAAATGTCCTCTCTCCATCTTCTCTCCCCTCTCTCCTCACCTCCCACCCTTTTTCCCCCAAACCCCCCTCTCTTCTCTTGAAGAAATGGCTAGAAGCGTAGCTCGGGGGCCGGATTTCTCGAAGATAATAAGGTATTGATCTTCCCCTCGTTCTTATATTCGATTTGATAGTAGTATGGTGGGATTTGGTTGAGTATTTTGTTGGGTTTGGAAATTGGGAGTTTTTGATAAAAATCCAAAGTTATGTTTTTGGTGTTTTTATTGGCTTTAATGGAGTATTGGTGGTGATATAAGTGTATGGGGTGTTGGTTTTGAGTTTGGGTGTGAAAAACCCCATTAAAGCTCGAGTTTTCGAAAAATTGCAGGTCCCGATCGATCTCGGATTGGCTCCGATCGATCGCGGCATCAATCTGGAAAATGGGTGACGATGAACAGTACCCGCGATCGATCGCGAGATATCACCGGTCGATCGCGAGGAACCAGAAACTTTTGGCGATCGATCGGCATATGCGGCGATCAATCGCGGATGTTTTATTTTTGGGCAGTGGGTTATGGCGATCGATCGCGCCTGATGGGCGATCGATCGCGCCAGAAGATATCCGCGATCGATCGGCAACTTATGAAGATCAATCACCAGATTTCCGCGATCGATCGGCAAATGATGAAGAACGATCGCGGATATGAAAATTTTGGTTATTTTTTCCAGATGTTTCCGGGATCGATCGGCAAATGACGAAGATCGATCGCCAAACCCAAAAATTTTGAGATTTTGTTTCCTTCTTGGTTAATTTGTGTCCAAACTTTACCAAACTCCTTCACCACTATATATATTAGGTCTTGGACAAAAATAGAGACTTTTATCAGATTTTACACCCTAGGAATAGCCTCCATCCATCCTCTCATCCTCCATATCACCATCATTCACCTCCATCCATCAATCATCCTAGGATTTTGGAACACCTTCAACAAGGCGATTGGAGAACACGATCGAGAAAGAAGCAAGAGAAGGAAGCAAGGATCTACGAACGAAGTCGACATCGGGAGTTTATTCTTGTCTTTTAATATTAGTTTTGATTTGTTTTGATTTACTATGTTGAACTAATTTATTTATCGAGGCTAGGCGAATCCTTTGTCATGAACCTATGATTTGATGATTTAGTTGATTGATTTCCTTTACTTCTTTGCGTATATTATTGATCTTCATGCTTTTGAGGGATTGATCACCCTTGAATGATTACTTTATTGTGATTGACTTGACCATATGATATTGCAATACGATATAGCAAATTATACCGTGGGTTTAGGTTGAGAGGGACCAAGTAAAATCTAGCACACATGTGATAGCAATAGATTTACCAAAATCGAAGGCTAGTAGTTTTCATAGATCTTTTTTCGATATTAAATGTTCAATAATGACACGGGAGTGTTTTACTGAAACACTAATATTAGACTTGTTATAACTGAACCAAAGTCTAACGAATGCATTAGGAAAACTCGTCACCTTAGAAATATTTGATATTCAATCGAGAATTGTAGGGGATTGCATTGGTGAGCCAAAGTCTCGATAATCTTCTCTAGTGGATTTTTCTCGTTTACTTTTATTGACTTGGTTGGATTAGTAGTTAATTTAATTAATTAGTAGTTTAATTATTAATTCAATTTCGTAGGTTAAATATAGTTAAAAACATCTTATTTGGTACTTGCTTGTTAGTCCATGTGGGTTCGACAATCCGAATTCTTCCTATATATACTAAAACTTGACACCGTGCACTTGCGGTAGAGAATCGCTACACTGAAAAATACTGTTTAAAACAATAGCGTGATAACTCCCTGAAATTTTCAGCCACGCGTCACGCCGAAGTGCCAGTCACGCGTGGGCAAGGCGGCACGTGTGTTGCACGGGCCTCCGTGATTTTCACTTTTCCGGTTGCCGAACATTGTTGCACTTATTTTAGGCATTTCGGGAAAGTTTCATGATTTTTCAACTTATGATTGAATTATTATGAATTTTAAAGTCTTATTCAAAATTACCCGGACAAAGTTGTTAAAAAATAATTCTTTGAAAGATTCATATATGGGTTGCTAATCACTATAAATTACTTATATTATGTTTATAGGAAGTTCATTGGCAACTGGGTTCAAAATCGAGTCAATACAGCAAAATACCGCAAGCTAGTGAGGTGAGGTGTACTACCGAATTTTTTCAATACAACCTTTCGGCATTTGGCCTAGAACTTACAGTTGTTTATTCATTACCGTAACTTCCATAAATGTTACCATATTGTGCATCATTATCGTTTCATTGATCATATGACTGCATGCATTGATACATCGATTATCGCTAAACTATTCTTTTCAATGATCGAATGAATGACCAGAGCCTTGGATATAAAGTCCAATGGACAACGCGGCTTCGGACCGAAAAGTGAGTCCAGTGAACAATGGATGACAGTTCGGGTATATGGTCCATCTAAGCAACGCACACCATTTTACGGTCCGGATAATGGTTCCCCTGGCTCATAAATGAATGATTGTTCATTCATATGAATATGTAGGGAAAAGTTTTACACCTAACTGTCGGGTGGGAGCCACCTCTTTAGCCCACGATATTCACCCTAATGTCCTAAATCGTCATTGTTCATTCATAATTTCCTTAAATGCAGTGATATCTCTTTGTTACACTACATGGCATATTGATACATTGCATCGGTTGTTAAGTGCAAAATTGTAAGCCATTGGTATTCCCTCACTAAGTTCTTAAAGACTTAACCTCTATTTTCCTTGTTATTTATTGTGAGTTCCAGATACAGGAGAACCAGAGCCAGAACCGGATGAAAATTAGGAAAAATGAAAATGTTGGATTATCAGTACTGATAGTATTTCATCTTTTGCTTGAGTATCGAACCATATTAAGGAGTTGTTTTGAGTTGTATTAGTTTAACTAGTTTAAATAAACACTTTTGCTACTGTTATATAATTAATTATTACGTATAGTGTATACAGAAGTAAAATCCTATAAAAATTTGTTTACATGTATTTACATATATATTTGAATTGAATGTGGTACCAGATAAGGGATAAAGTAATATGTCCCGAGTCGGGTCCCACAAATAGGATAAGAGCACGAGTAACGAACAATATACTCTCCAGACGATGGAGAATCCAAGGGAGACCATGATTGTAGTCGTCTCAAGGAGTGATGAAGAGGTAGAAACCCCGGAGAAGGTGGTACTGATACCACCTAGGTTAGGAGAAGAGACATTTGTATCACTGGAAGAAAAGGAGCTTGTACATCCTGCAACTCCAACAGGTATGTCTCCAACTGAGGGTTTTGTTAAATATTTAAAAGAATCATGTGCTGTGAAAGAAGGGTCGGAGAAAGAATACTGTGATTTATTAGACCTATGGAATGGCTCTTCCGACGATTATGAGAAGGAACCCCCTACAAAATGAAAGGATCGAGGTATGGTCACTGTCCCATGCATAATTGGAATAATAGAATTGATAAGGCCATGCTAGACATAGGAGCACCAATCAATGTTATGCCTTATTCAATCTATACCCTGTTAGAACTAGGACCTCTGGAAAAAGCTGAAATTGCTATGAAACTAGCAAATAGGTCTACTGTGAACCCTACGGGAATACTTGAGGATATTTTAGTGAAAGTTGATAAATTGGTATTTCCTGCTGACTTCTACGTACTTGACATGAAAAAAGATAATAAGAGCAGCCCTATTCTGTTAGGGATACCATTTTTTAAAACTTCCAGTTGCATAATAGATGTAGTAGTGGTGCTTTTACTATGGAGTTTGATGGTGAGGTAGCTAAGTTAATATTCATGATCCCATGTATTCTCCTACTATTGATTATACTTCACTCATCACATTAACACTCACATTCTATCGCTGAGCATGAATTAGGGATAACTGTTAATCAACTTGTTGACAAAGGAGGTATGAGAGAAATTCTGACTGACACTCAATGAATTACTACAACTTTGCAAACCTCTGATACTAAACTTTCAAATTCTGATTTGCAGGCACCTGAAATTGAGCTAAACTTTCCTCCTGAACAATCTCAGGATACATCAATAGAAAACAAGGGAATGAGAAAAGGGTTGAGGACCTCAAAGAGGTACAAGACGAATAGACATCGCCTTTGAGTTGTTAAGAAGATACAAAGGTGGAAGAAGTTAGATATGGAGGCCATATATAAACCACCATGAGCACGAGAACCGGTGTCGGGCCACCGACATAAACAGAGGCGCCACTTGGAAGCAACCCAAGGGGAGTTAGTTTTCCTTTTCCTTTTTATTTTTTATTGCTTTCTTAGTTTAATTTTTCTCTTTCCTTACAATTTTGACTTACATTGTGGATACTGTAAGATTTAAGTATGAGAGAGGGACTGATAGTGTGTTTATTGCTTTCTTATTATAAAAATATAAAAAAAATTGAAAAAATTGAAAAATTTAGAGCTCATAGTGAATGAAACTTAGGCTTTTGAATCCTAGCTCATGATGAAACCTAATTGAGTACATCCATGCTTTTGAACATAGGTGAATTGCTAACCTTGGAACACTTTGAACTCTAATATAAATTATGCTTTGACATAGTACTTGTGAAGTGTACATAGCATAGTGAAGATTGTGTGAATTTTGTGATAGTCTTAAGAAGTCTCTAATACATGTTAGAACTTAACTACATGTTCTTTGAGGCGTTTGCCTAAACTACTTGCGAACATGAAAATGATATAGACGATCTTTTATACGTTTGAGTCTTTCAAGCCTACCATCTAAACAAAATCATCACTAATACCACTTTTTGAGCTTTAATGTAAAAGAATGATTATATTATAAGCATAGACATAGCCCACATTCAACATTCTTTGACTATCTTATCATCCCTAATGAGCCTAAATATGAATTAATTTCATACTTTGAAGGGAGTATGATGTGTTTCATTCACATGAACTTGTTATCAATGATTCATATATTTTTGCGAGCTTTATTGTCAAAAGAATGAGATGCATGAAAGAAAATGGAATGCCTTGAGAAAATGCTAAAAATATGACTCCAATGAAAGCCAAGGCACAAAAGAGAAAAAATTGAAATAAATTGTTGGGTGTCGTCATTCTTAATCCTCAATTATACATTCAATTAAGTAAATCACATATCTTTACTTATCAGGATTAAGATACTATTACTACTGATCAAGATTTTTCACTATGTCTTTCGTTTACATAGTTCATATACATCACAAATTGTATATCATTTACACATCACAATTCATTCCATCTCGATCAGTTTAACACCTATCAGCAGAAGTAGACTCACAATCCCGGCTTTCCCCCAGCTATGAGTCCCTACAGAACAACCACAAAACATGAGTATTATAGTGATGTTCACAATCTAACATCAATATAATGCATCAATACGATATAAACAACTTCCTGTAATTCATGCATTTACAATATTCCTCTCTGGTTGTTCCTGTACATACCCCCTATACATACCTCAGAACACAATATACAACATAATGCAATTGGCCAAATATGTCATCACATATTTCATTCAACATCCTGTTATAACGGGACAAATATGATATGCCTCTCAGCTTAATATGTCAGTGGCGCAGCCTTCACGCCCTTATTAGCAGCACATATCATATTTCCGTCATCGCATATTATAACTCTAAGGAATCCGACAAGCATACAACGCAGCGGAATAAAAAAAATCGGATTCCCACCGAGGAACTATACGAAGTTATCATATCGGGTTTCGAGAGTTATACTTTTGTAGTGTGTTTGATGCAGAAAACACGAAGCAAGACGTCCATGAGTTCCATTAGTACAACTTTGCCTCTATGGTTTCCACACGATCAAATCGATGAATGGATGTTGAATTTATCAAGTTGCTAGACTTGATAAATCAACTGGGACAAAAGCACGAGACATCGAAGCGAGGTGACGGATGTGTCTCTTTCGAATGGTCTGCTAGGTTTAGCTTTAAGTTAATTCTGAATTAACGTCTGCCCCAAAACCTTAATATGCATATGTATATTTATAGACATAAATTGAGGCGGCTAATAGGTCTTTCAAAAACCCTTGGGCCCGTGTCAATATATATTTTTCCGTCTATGTATATATATATAATTGGTCCATTAATTTATGCTTAGGACTCTTCCTAAACAACTTTAATTCATCTAATTAATTTAACTTCCTTTATTGATTTAATATTTTGTGCGACCCGTTAGGATCTTGCAACATTGGCAGTGACATAAAAATCTAATTTTATGTCAGAAGCAATGAGCGGTATCTAGCAACACATCAAGGCTACTCAAGTTACAAGAATGACATTGACTCAAAATAACCTATGGCGTGTGATAATATTCACCATGTAACTTAATCCATTTGTCCTAGGTGTTTAGATTATACACGATTCATGGAATAAGTTATACTCATATAGTTCAATCTTATATTTCTTGATCTCCAAGTAGACTAGAATAAAAGAATAAGCTCGATATCACATATCGACTCATTCGAGCATGGCTATGCATTCTAGTCTCACTTGATCAAGGGCCCAAACACTACTCTGGTTATATAGGAGGAACAAATCCTATATTGATCACTCAACATCCCTCTACATAATTCGTAGTGTATCCAATGATTGTCTTTATAATTTACCCTGTTACAGGTAACATTTGACAATATCAAGATACACAACTCCTTATGTTGGGATCTCTGTTGATCTCAAGTCGTAAGGATTACATTCACTATTATCACTATGAGAATTGCTTATGACATTTATATAACTATCCATGTAGCATTCTCATGGATGGTCTGTCCAGTAGATAGTTCTCTAACATGTACCCACGTAAGGCCCCGATGCTAATTAACCCAGATTAACGATGATTAAGCGAACCCGGATAATTAAAAGTATAGACTTTGAATTAAGGTGTTCCGGACCACGATGGATCAACCAACTAGTGGAACATGTTTTAGTGCATGAGCATGTGCATGATCACATGGCACTTAGAGAACACATGCCACTAATTAATTTAACTCATGTTAAATACATGATTTTGGACAAATAATTTTGCAAGATAATGATGTATTGCCACATGGATTCCACAATACATCAAATAAAATAAAAATCACATTTTTTGGCATAGGAAGCCACGCATAAACCCATGCAAAAATCAGATTTTGGTTTTCATTTCACCATCATCTTCTCTCTCTTCATTCCCAACACTCCACCTTCTCCTCCTTTTCTCCTCCTTCTCTCCACATCCAGAATTTCGAAATTCCAGCCACATTTAGCCCCAATTTTGAATGCATGTAACATGCAAAGATGGATTTGAATGCTACTAAGCTTGAGGAACAAGATGCACAAAGAAAATTCAAGTTTGGAGCAACATTGAGGCAATAAATTTGAGTAGCAGCAGATTGGGGAAGGATGTTCTAACTTGGTTCGGTTTTGGTGGTTGATAAAGCTTCAAATCTTGAAGATAATTGAAGGTATATCATCATCCTTGAGTTTTATCAACTTGCATGTAGGATTGAGGGTCGAACCATGGTGGTTATTCATGAAAAGTTGCTGTCAAAACGGTTCAGCTAGTAGGCAGTGCAGTTATAGTCTGGTATTTCGAGTTTTATGCATCGTTAAACTTAGAATTTGAAGATAACTCCTATGATAACAGTTGTAGTATTTTGTGTTAGCTTTAATTGGCCATCAAACGCAGCTAATTTGGAGTTAATATGAAAAGGTTATGGTCGTTTTACCAACATGTCTCAAATCTGGAAATTAACTGCATGCGAGTTTCATGCATCGTGTTATTTGTGTTTCTGGGAATAAATGGCTATGAATTTGAAGTTTTAGGCGCTAATAAGAGTTGTATTATTCGAAGTTAGCTTGCATTATGAATTGGCCTCACTCAATTTGGAGTTCATATGCAAAAGCTAAGCTAATTTTACTAGCAACTATGCAATCTGGAAGCAGGGGATATACAAGTTGTTTAGGCTGTACGTTTTTTACATTATGTACCTCAAGATGAACTATTTTGCTTGACGCTCATAAGTGATGTATTGTACAATTGTGAGTTATCTTGCATTATAAACTAGCCGCACATGATTTGGAGTTCATATGAGTGAGTTATGACATATTCCCTATCACTGCTCAATCTGCACTAACAGAGCATATTAGAATTCGATGAATTATGCTATGAATCGACCTCTAGACCTATGAATTAGCTAAAATTCATAAAATATGAAATGAACCTTGTTGTTGTCGAATGTTTCCCACTGGGTTGAAGTCATTTGGAGGTCTTATGAATTTATAGTGATTTGTCTTCGAAAATGAGTCAAGCTGAAAATTAAGAAAATCATTAAGGGTCATATTTTTAAGTTGCATTTGATTCAATGCACTATTTGAACACTTAGTGTCATTTTGGAATTTACATGACCAGATTAATAGATTCCGGTGTTGATTCGAGAAGTCTCGGTAGATTAGCTGGGTCGAGGTACGTTGAAATGAGTTTTGTCATGACGTTTGGCAAAGACGTGTAATGATGATAATGTATGGCCTTATTTCATTATTTGATTTATATGACTTATGTGTCACTAAATGATTCTTGTGTGACTATATGATAAATGGAGATGCATAGAATTTCATGATATGTGAATTATATGATATGTATACATTTTTCACATGAGATTTTATGACATGTTGAATTGCATATGTCATATGATGCATAGATGAATACATGGGCATATCATATTGATCTATCCAATCCTTTGATATCCTTGTTGATGATTGAGTTGATTTACTCTGAGTGTCGAGTGTAAGTAATCCCATGAGCATACAACGCAGCGGAATAAAAAATTAGGATTACAAACCAGCAGATCTATACATAGGTTATCATATCGGATTAAGGTATACGAAGGTCTCACCCTTGTAGCGTGTTTGAAGCAGATTACACGGAGCAGCACGTCCAACGAACTCTGAGTCACAAACGAAAGTTGTCACCTTCGTCTCTACGGTATCCACACGATCAAATCGGGTGAAGGGATATTCAAGAATAAGTTGCTAGACTTATTCTCGAATCAAAATCGAACAACGACGACCAAGCAAAACCTCAAAACCACCACACGATCGGCGGCGGCGGTGAAGCTCGTGAGTCTCGCGGCCGAGAGGCTTATAGAGTTAGGTTTTTGTGTTATGAAGTGTTAATTCTAATTAAACCCCTTGCAATCATATTTTATATGATTAATTAAAGGCTTTCATAAAGCCTCATGGGCTTAAGCCCATGATTTAATTAATCATTATGATTATTAATTAAGACTCCTCTTAATTATTTAATTCATCCCATGAATTTAATTTCCCTTCTCGATTTAATCTTTTGTGCGACTCGATAGGATCTTGTAATGTTGGCAGTGACATAAAATCTCATTTTATGTCTCAAGCATTGAGCGGTATCTAGCAACACATCAATGCTACCCAAATTACAAGAATGTCAATGACTCGACATAACCTTTAGAACTTGTGATAATATTAACCATGTAACTTAATCCCTTTGTCCTTTGTGTTTAGATTGAACACGAGTCATGGAATAGTCATACTCGTATATCCAATCTTTATTTCTTGATCCCCAAGTAGAAGTAGAATAAACGAATAAGCTCGATATCTCATATCGACTCATTCGAGCATGGCCATGCATTTTAGTTCTCACTTGATCAAGGGCCAAACACATCTCCTGTTATATAGGAGGGACAAATCCTATCTCGATCAGTCAACATCCCTCTACATAATTCGTAGTGTATCCAATAGTCGCCTTTATAGTATACCCTGTTACGGGTAACGTTTGACGATATCAAGATACATAACTCCTTATGTTGGGATCTTTGATGATCACAAGTCGTAAGGATTGCATACATTATTATCACTATGAGAATTGCATATGACGATCATATAACTATCCATGTTGCATTCTCATGGTGGGTCTGTCCAGTACATCGTTCTCTAACATGTACCCATATGTTGATTTGATATCTCATATCAATGAACAATTCATCGATCAACATATACTAGTCTCTACGTATTATCATTATCCCTATTCATGATAATATTTGACTAGGGACATCTTTAAGAAATACAATATTATTCTAAGGACATTAACATATATATTAATTCACAATGCACAGTTAAAAGAATAATATATAATAATGAATTGCCATTCATAAAACCATAAACATTGTATGTCTTAAACAATCATCTAATGACTTGTCTTAGGGCATATCCCAACATCGAGGATGACGCATCACGGCGATGACAGGCAGTATAGGTAGCAACTGTAGTCACGCGCGTGTCACCAGACCTAGACACGAGGGATGGACGAGCACATCACATAGGATGAGTCTCCTAGCGCAATGTGCGTGTGCTGTCACCCTCTGCTCGAGCTGATATTATTTGATGATACCTTCCTTTGGACTCCGATTTTGGTATCTTGATATTCGATTCCTTGTACCCATTCATACATCGCATTCATACATGGTATGCATTGCATGATACTTTGTCATTTGACATGATTTATTTATTTTTCGTACTGGGGTACTGACCCCCTTTGTGGGGACTGTCATGTCTTTTGTTGTTCGGACATGACAGGCTTTACAGGAGAACATGGTGACGATGCTTACAGTGACGCATCGAGAGATAACCGGGCTCCATGATGAGCGAGCTCAGGTTATGTATGGTTTCTTATTCCCAGTAATAGTATATGACTTTTAAACAAAATAAATTTACCGGGGTATGCCCCGTGTATGTTGTACTTGGGATATGACATTTTCAAGACTATGTGATAATGCTGGTTAATGTTTGCTTTATTATTTGCAAATGAAAGGCATAACTGGAATTATATAGATTTTTTGATATCAATATAATGTATCACTTAAAAGCGAAATTTTTTAGGGCCATTTAACAAGACATTTGAAATTAATCTTCCGATGTTTACAAGAATTAATCATTGTGTGACAATTAAACACCACATTAGGATCGGGCCCTCACATTATGGTATCAGAGCATATATCTGGGATATGCTCGAACTAGAGTTAGGACACTGAATATAGACACAAATGAACTGTTTGTGCATGTGTCTGACTATGTGATTTTATATGCTCTTGCCTGCTTTGATTACATGTTAGATATTGAGATGTTAGACATGTAATAGATTACTAAGCAGGGATAACTAGATGTCATGTCTCTGAGTATTTTAATATGCTGAGTTGCATATAATCTAGAGAAATTGAATGCTGAGTTGCCTATATTCTAGAGAATTTGAAAATTTTATTTGTTAGCACTGATAGTTGCTGACCGGATGATGATGTAGAATAAGTGATGAGAACATCTCTGACTTGAGATTGTATATGAGGTTTTGATTTTATGATGAACAGTTAGTGTTTGGACAGGTAGCAGCGATACAGACTTTAAGAGCCAACTATTGTACTTGTAGGCACTGTAAACTGTGAATTGAATTAACTTAGTGTTATTGAAAATTTTTATCACTTTGGGACTTATCCTTGTGATTAGTGGATGACACTAGAACTATTTAAAACGCATTTTGTCGAGACATCGGGATTTTGAGTCTGAAAGACCATGCTTATACGTATGAGTTTACGTCAAAACCTGTGTAAGCCAAGATGATAATTTAGAACTTGAGGATATTGGAACTATCAATATTTCAATTGAAGAATAGAATGCAGTTGTTGTGAGAAACAACGAGAATTGGTTTGAATGAGGACATGGATATGGGGACTGTCGTAATTCAGTTCCAATTTATATGTCCAAATTATGAATAAAAATTGCAATAGGAACTCTTCTAGATGATAGTATCTAGAGTAATGGTAGTGACGGATGACGAATTTTCCTCTTTCTGATACGAGAAAATATGTTTACTAGAATGCCATATTGATTACATGGAAAATGATAATTGATTATCGTGGACTTGAGAATTGGAAATATCTGCTTACTCTAAATAACTATTCACTAGTGAAGAGATTAGATATCGACTGAAGAATAAGACACCGATGTGGTGCGAAGTAGTTAAAACTGGATTAAAGATTAATGAAGTGACTATCATTGGGATAATCCAAGTAGTCCTAGAAAAGTTTCAGAAGTATCACTCCAATTTATCCAGCTCTAGTAGTTCTGGAGGTACTATGAGATTGTAGAATACCAAATCTTTTCGAGGTCACTGTGGATGTAAATATCTACTGATCCACTTGAAAGAATAATAAGAACTGATATTGATTGTGGCCGGTCAGAGCATATATGTTACGTGCTCAGAAATAGATGCAGCCATAACAACAAATACCCTGAGCTAGGGTAGATATCAGAGTGGTTATTCTCCTTTACCACTCAGTCCAGCAGCAGTTAGTTACCTGTAGTCCAGATAGTATACCTTGATAGAGGATACGGTTAGAAACGCTTCAGTACTGGTGATCGCAGAAACATGTCATGTATTTGATCACACTGCACGAGTTTGATTTGAGATAAAAGTATTGTTTTCATACAATGCATAAATGTGCATTGATAATAATGATTTGGAAAATACATCAGCGATATTAATTATACTATCCACACTTGTAATAGTGAACTGTAGCTTACAGTTTTATGATAGTGATGTGGATTTGAATTCAATGGTGTTGCCCATATATGGTTTTGATTTTGTCAAGGGTATGGATACTCTGATAAATTTTGAGATATAGGAAGTTGATTTCAGGGTATAATGAATTTTCGACTGTTTTGTGGCCGCAAAATGAAATATTTATAGCCACGAATAGCGAGCTAAGATACTGATAGTATCAGCTATGAAAATATTGCTGTTGCGATATTTGGAAAATGAAGGATATTTGATCATAAGTAGTTAATGCTGATCAGGAAGAATCGATGTTGACTGATATCTTAGTGGTAAGAAAACTTACCAAGATTTTCCTGAAGAAATAAAATAATTTCCACTAGAGAAGGAAATCGATTTTAACTTCGTTGATGCCAAATAATAGATTTGATATCGAAAGTACTGTACGGAATGTCATCAGCAAAGTTGACAGATACAGAAGAATAGTTGTAGAATCTCCTTGATACGAGTACATACGTCTGAGTATGTCACTTTGGGGAAACATCAGTGATGTTTGTGAATAAGAAAAATGATATTATGAAGATGTGTATCGACTCAAGGTAGTTGAATCGGGCTATTGTCAAGAAGAAATATCCACTGCCTAAGATCGAGAAGTAAATGATCAATTGTAATGAACTTGAAGTATGAAAAGAACGATTTTCAATCTGGTTGTCATCAGTTTGAGTCAGAAGGAAAAATATTCTCTAGGCAATTGATCAAGCCAGATAAGGCATTTTGAATTTTTGGTAATGCCGTATAGTTTGACAACTATACCAGTAGAGTTATGAATTTTATGAATAAAGTATTCCGTAACTTTTGGGCGGAATTGTAATCATATTCATCAGTGGTATACTATTGTATACGAGATCCGGGAGGAACCACACAGCACATCTGTGATTGATTATTCAGACGCTTCGTGAAGCTCAAATTGTATACCAAGTTATCGAAGTGTAAATCTTGGTTGAAATAAATGTTATTTTGGGATAGATGATACAGCTCACAGGATACCTGTTGATCCCAGTAAAGTAGAAGTAATACTAAATTGGGCTCAGAACTAGTGTACTCAAGATACGAAGTTTTACGAGTTTGGCCAGATATTACAGGCTTTATGGAAGGATGAACCAATTGACCAAGAAGAAATTTGAATTTCGTTTGGTCAGATGAATGTGAAAGCGGTTGTCATAACTAAAATGAAGTGAATTACATCCCCAATGTTGATTTTGTTGAACTGGTCAGGGGAATATGTAGTTTGTGCAAATTGGTCAAAGATATGAGATATGTTCTGATGCATCATGAGGAGATGAGGCATATACCTTAAGATATTTGAAGTTTAAAGAATCATGATATCATGTTCATGAACTCGAGCTTGTAGCCATTATTTTTGCCTTGAAGATTTGGCAACGTATCTGTGTGGCGAACAATTCATAATATACTCTGATTTTTGGAGTTTAAAATAACTATTATTCAATCAGAGTTGAACATGAGATAGAAGCGATGACTAGATTTGTTAAAGAATTTGACTCTGATAGTCAATATCAATCAAGGAAAATGAAAACTAGTAGCAGATGCACTGAACCAAAAAATGCAAGGTGCAATGATAGCATCAATATATGCTTTGCAATTTGGTCACCTCAGATTTCAAAGATCGGAAAGACTCGAAAAATAGACCATACAGATATTGAGTGAAGAAATTGGTTCTGTCTCATCAACCAACTAGATTTTAGTATGCAATTTAGTGGCGGGTTGCGATTGAACAATCAATAATTAGCATCAAATCCTACTGATTCGAAAGAAGTATTACTGCAGAAAGCACACTATAGATGACACCGTGTTACTCTGGGAATGATGAGACGTATCATTCTTGAGATCCTATTTCTGACGGGATGGTATAAAGAAAGAAATTTTGGAATTTCGTGGTAAATTGTTTGACATACCAGCAGGTCAAAATAAAAATACGATACCTAATGGGATACTACAGATTTTGTAAGTACCACAATGAATTTGGGAAATTTCTAGCTTTGAGTTTTATAGCTCAAATTGTTTAGATCAAACAGAGATTGTGAAACAAGTTGAGTCGGAATTGATTGACTATTCAATACAAGATATTGATTTCATATAATAGTCTATATGTCAATGAGAAAATGACATGTTTGAGATGTGGATAATGTGGTTTAGTTACAGTGAGTATTCTGTAACAACTGTATATGATTGAGATCCGAGGATAATATCATAATTCGAAAACTATTTTCAGAATGTCATAGTAATAAGTTAGCAATGATTATTGCTTAGCATACCCATACTGACGAATAAACTGAGATAATATCCAGACTTTGGAATCTATGCCCCGATTAATAGTGGTGAATTTAGTGAGAATTGACAAAAATCACTATTCACTCATATAATTTAAGTTTCAGACAACTTTTGGAATGGCATCGGTTCAGGTTTTGTAGAGCCAGAATTGTCGCTGATATGATGATAGAAAACTGATAAGGAATTTTTGGCATAACTTGAAATTGTGAGGGCCTGGTCCTAATCAGAGGTTTAATTAACACACGATTGTTATATTAACGTAAACAGCGGAAGATTTAGTTAAAAACTTTCAAAAAGTGACCCTCAAATTTTTCACAGTTTGTTTCTAAAACATTTCCGAATAGTGAAAATATGTATTTCCAGTTTTACATCTAACATGATATTCATCGCATAAGCATTCCATATAATTTCTCAGTAAAGTAATACCTAAAAATACAGATACTCAGGCATACCCCGGTAATTTAAAACATAAGTAAAAATACTAAACAACTACTGGGACTCAAAACATGAACCATATACCTGAGCTCGCTCTCAAGGAGCTCTAGTATTTATCGATGCTTCGTCTCGAGCATCCACAGTACGTCCACCTGTACCACCTGTCATGCCCATACAACAAAGACACGACAGCCCCCCGTGAAGGGGGTCAGCACCTAGTACGAGAAACAGATAATATCACAACAAATAACATGTGATGCTTGCCGTGCATGAATGCAAATGCATATGAAGGGTATCAAATCCCTAATGTCCATATCTCCGGAGTCCAAAGGAAGATCATCAATCAAATCATCATCATGCTCGAGCAGGATGTCGACACGCTCGTCGCTCCGATTTATCTCTCAGTCGAGCCATCGGCGGTCCATCATCCTCGTGTATGGGCGACGTCGGCACGCTCGTCGCTACGACATCACTCAGCTCACTCTCTCCGCCGAGCCATCGGCGTGCCCATCATCCCCAGACACGCATCACAGATACCAAAGAAAAGATATAGGTACCAAGAAACGAATCGATAGGATGAACATGACATGCTCAATGTCCATGCGTGTCAATGTATCATGCAATATCATAATCTCATGTAATGCATCTCAAATCTCATGTCATCATATATCATGCAGTCAATGTACCATGTAATTCACATACTGCAGATCAACTTATCACATAGTCACATAAGGAGCAAGTAATGACAAGTAAATCATACACGGGAACATCACATGTCTTTGCCAGACATTGTGATAAAACCCGTTTTCTACGTACCTCAGACCAATGCTATATCTACCGAGTACTCCTCGAATAAAATCTCGAGATCTGTTAACCTGATCATAATAGTTCCAAATACAACATAATGTCACATACTAGCCTTAAACTTCTCAAAATAAAACTCAAACTTAGACCCAAAACCAATTCTCTAAATTTCAGCCTGCGCAACCGTAGAGATCGGCTCATAACTTGTCCGATGCTTAATAAAATGACATGGGTCCAATTTATTTTTAAAGATAACTCAAAAATGAACATTTCATCAGTTCAACTCATCTTCAAATTCGTTCATTTAGCCTAGGTAAAATGGCCAAGAACAATCTGCTGGAAAAACAGGACAATTCACCAAATTCCATCCCGACCCATTTTCATATAAAATCGTAATATATTCATATAACGTCCAAATGACTTGAGGCTAGTGGGAAAATCACGAAAACTCAATGTACTACAGTTCATATTTGAAGTCCAGAAGCTAGTTCGCTCATCTAGAGGTACATGCAAAACAAAGTATGACAGTTTTAAAAATACCCATACACTCTGTTTTGACAGAGTAAGCAGTTCTAGGAAAAAGTGCATATCTTGCACAAATAAACTCCAAATCATGTGAGGACATTTTCTAATGCAAGATAACTCAAAGTTTTAAAACTTTTATTCAGACACCAAGGTCAAAATCGTAGCACATGTTGCCCAGATTTACCAAGAACACACTGCATGTGCAACCCGCCTACATGCATGTTCCAGATTGTGCACCTTGAGGTAAAAACATCATAAATGAACTCGCATGCACTAAATTTCCAGATTTTACACATATTTGTAAGATTACCATAACTTTTTCATCGGAACTCCAAATTAGTCGAATTTACTGTCAAATCGAAGGTATTCCAACAAGCTACAACTTGTATTTGAACCTCAACCTCAAATTCGAAACTTAACTAGACCCAAAATTCGAAATGACAGATACATGCATGCTGAAATCTGTTGCACACTTTTTGACAGCAAGTTATCTCTACATTTCTCATGCCAAGACTCGTAAAATTCGATCCTTAAACAACACCAAGGTATATAAAACTAAAGAAAAGTGTTATACCTTCACTCCTCTTGAAGATTTGATGCACAATCCATCAACCTAGCTCAAACCAAGCTTTGACCTCTCCAATTTGCTCCAAATTAGAAAATTCTTGATGGGTTCCTCTTCCTAGCCTTGTAGCTTCTAAATCCTTAATTTCATGTAACATGCACTAAAGATTTCACAAGAATTTGGTAGGAAAAAGAGGCTGGAATTTCGAAAATAAGAGAGAAGGAGGAGAGAAGGTGGAGTGGTTTTTTGGTTGAGGAAAGAAGAGAGAGAAATTCCTAGCTACATTTAAAAACCAAAATATGAAATTTGGATGCATATAGGCGTGGCTTCCTATGCCAATAATGTATGATTTTTAATTTATTTGATGTATTGTGGAATCCATGTGTCAATACATCACTATCTTGCAAGATTAAAGGTCCAAAATCATGTATTAAACATGAGTTAAATTAATTAGTGGCATGTGTTCTCCAAGTACCATGTGATCATGCACATGCTCATGCACTAAAAAATATGTTCCACTAGTTGGTTGACTCATCGTAGTCGGGACACTTTAATTCAAAGTTTATACTTTTAATTATCCGGGTTTGCTTAATGATCGTTAATCCGGGTTAATTAACATCGGGACCTTACATAAATTGTTGAGAAAATGTCAGGAACATTAAAATTTCTGTGGAAACGATTAAAATTTGGCTTAAGGTGAGCAGATTTGCTACGCCAAAGAGAAATATATCGTTAGACTATCGAGTTGAGAATCGATGATCAATATGATTCGTTAAGTGAGGTATGATGTTACCTCAATATTTTGAAACTTTGTGGAATCATAGAGAAGTTGATTCAGTGGTATATCGTAGACACTACCACATCAGTTGTTATATACATGATGATTCTTATGTATCTATGAATGAGATTGAGAAACCTCATATGATTTATGGTAGCGTTTATCCCGTACGCCCAAATTAACCCTCTCAAGTTAATAACAGTAAATATGTAGTAGCGTGAGTAGGGCTCGATCCCACAGGGAAGTGAATACTTTTATGCTAACAAGTGTCAAACGAGGGGGTTCTCACTTTTCTTTAACTATGACTAAATTAAACGAAAGCAAACAATTAACTAGTTTATCAAGATTAAAAAGTGATTCTTGGGTTTTGGTCAACTTTACCTTTGGAAATCATTCACTTGATCATCAAATTACTAAACATAAGAATTCATTCAATTATTCATCAATTGAAAATTTAATTCCTTACTTACCTAAATCGTGGTAAAAAAGAAAACAACATTCAATTCGACTCTTATCAAATCTTTAATCAAAACTACAGCCGTTAAGATTTAATCAATGATCGTTCCAAAACTAGTAAGTTTGATGAATCTAATCAATAAAAACTACAGCCGTTAGAATTAATCATCCAATCGTTCTTCCTAAGAATTTAATAACACCAACAGCAGGTACTTATCAATCTTAGTTGCTTCTCAATTAGCATTAGAAAGTGTAAGTGATTATTAGGTGATCAATCTATCAATCAAATACAACAATCATAAGAATCATAATCTGAAAAACAAATTGAAATTGAATCAAAAATTCAACAATCAAACCAAAATTTTCACAAGTTTTCCTATTCCAAAGGCAAGTATCCCTCAACCAAGAATCAAGGTGTTTAGCCTTGCATAATTAAATCTAAAACTAACAAAAATCGTATTAAAAACATCAAACAATCAATAGAAAAGAGAGTTACTAAAGCGAAGCACGATTCCGGCTTGTTGATTCCGTCTTCGTTCTTCGAGCGTCTTTACAAAAATCGGAATAAAAATTATTCTAAAAATTGAAAAATCTGTTCTAAGCTCTCAAAAATCTCCTCAAGAGGTTAATTTTTGAGTATCAAGAGGTATGGTGGCTGATGGGTTAGGTTAGAGTCTATGTAGGAAGGAAAGAAATCAAGTTGCCAATCTTTCCAAAACACCGCTGGCGATCGATCGCCATAAGGTGGCGATGGATCGCTAGCTCTTTTTTTTTTCGGCAAAATTACTTAGGCGATCGATCGCCACTTTTCTCGCGATCGATCGCTTGGCTCCAGTGGACTTTGGCGATCGATCGCCTAAACCTCGCGATCGATCGCTGCTTCGTGAATTTTGTTGCTCAACTTTATGTCCATAGGCGATCGATTGCCTCCTCCATGCGGTCGATCGCCTTCACTAAAATTACATTTTTAGCCTTTTTCTTGATCTACATTGAGTCCTTATTGGCTCCAATGCTTTTCTTGACCTTTATTCGCCTTATTTAGCTCGATTTCTTCGATTCCACCTACAATTACACAAATATACGATTATGTAGCATATGTATCAAATTATCCATCAAAACATACCAAATAGTAACCAATTAAACGCAATAGATGTGTCTATTTCTAGTCAAATCAAACTCCCCCATACTTATACTTTACTCGACCTCGAGTAAATCAGATAAAACTACAATATTTTTGCTTAGCTCATAGCATCATAACAAACTAACTTATTCTCACTTTAATGCCTCAACAATTTTAAACATGCATAGTAATGAAAGGCGGTGAAAAGTTAATGATGGAACAAGTTCAATCCCTAAACATTTCGTACCCAACAAAGTAGTGAACGTGTGTGTGTGATCATAAACAAGTGTTGTGTACAAATTATAGATCCAAAAGATGCAAATCCACAATAGTTCAAGTCATACACTAACACAAGTATAAGCTTACTGGCACACTCTTCTCCGCTATCTTAGCCACTTTGCAAACATAAATCAAGTAGGTCTTTATTAGCTTGTAGTGTGGCCTAGGTATTGGCTTATGAAAGAAAGGTAAGGATATATCAAGTAATAGAGTATGATGATATGCACACTAAAAGCTTCTCTTCTTGCTTGAATTTTTCAACTTTTATCTCAACATTTTTTTTTCTTCTTTTGTGCCTTGGCTCCCCTTGGAGTCATATTTTTATCTATTTTTCTCAAGGCATTCTTTTCTTTCATGCATTCCATTCTTTTGACAATAAAGCTCACAAAACATTTGAATCATTGATAACATAAGTGCATGTGAATGAAACGCATCATACTCTCTTCAAAGGTGTGGATAGAATTCATATTTAGGCTCATTAGGGAATGATGATAAGCTAGTCCAAAAATGTCGAATGGGAGTCGTTTGTGTGATGACCAGGGATTATAGGTGTTAATCCCGGAGTTTTAAAAACCATAAAGTTGTTTTACGTGGCGATTTGGAGTTTAATCGCGGTGTCGGGCCTTCCGGGCTCGTTTATTTGGGTAGTTGGGATCGTTGGATCCAAATGTTGAGATTGTATTCTCATTCCGGTGAAAAACCTATGAGTTGGGTTTTTGTTGTGACTCGGGATCTCGGGTGCTTGTGTGGGCACCGGTAGGGGGTTTTGGAGTTAGAGAGAGAATTTTTGAAAACAGATGATTTTTAATGAATCATGATGTATTTGTGGGGCTATTAGTATTTCGGGGTATTTTTGCTATAAATACCAGTTGAACCCGAGATTTAATTAAAAATTTCATTTCAGCCCTCCAGCCCGTCACTCTCTCTCTCCCCGCGCCATTTCCCGTCTGCACCAGCCCCCGCCGCTTCAAGCGCTTCGCCCGCCGCCGTCCGACCGCCGTTCGGCGCGTCCGACCCACCGGTGACTTCGTCTCGTCCAGGCGCTCCTTTCTACACCGGCAATTCGAAGTTTAGTCGCGATTTGAGTTCGGATTTTTGCAGAATGCGTCGATCCCCAAATTCCAGGGTTCTTCGATTTCGATCGATTTTCCTTCCGATTTTCGATTGGGTAACCTTCCTTACCCCTTTTCCATGCTTGTCATGTATTCCCTGCTAAATTTGGTGGTATTGGTTCGAATTTATTTCGAATTTCGTAGGGTTTGGTTCGAAAATTTGGGGGTTTTTGGCAAGGGGTGTTGATTCTTGCTTTGATAGTTTAATTCACATTTTAGATGAATTATGGTGTTTAATTGGGTTCGATTTGTGAGATAAGGGTTCGAAAATTTGTAGGGTGTTCTTGAACAATTTTCGATATTGTCTCATTTGTTTCCCTCCCTGCATGTACCCTGCCCCGGGTCTTTTAAATGTTTAATTGTCGCGTGTTGACAATATTTTGAGGGTTATGGATGTGCTCGAGCATGGGTTACATGTTCGTAAATAATTGTGAATTATTTATTGTGTTAGCACATCGTTCCTCGGGGCATGGAACTCGAGCAAGGTCTGGCTCGGACTTCGAGGATTTAAGGTACGTTTAGCGTACGAGCATAGCTTAAATGATGTTTTACAAGTATGATGCATGATTTAATATATATGAAATGTTTTACTATGATGGCACCGGGACTTGGTCACGTTATTTTGATTCACATGGTGAAATGCTTGGTGCCGCTATGAAGCGACCAAATGATGGGGTGTGGTTGCTACGGAGCGAACACCAATAGTATGACGCTACTATGAAGTAAGAAATGAAAATGTGGCATTTGAGTAGATATCTAGGATATCTGTATTTTATTCCCTATTGGTAATGAATAGGAACAGAGACGTAGTTAATCAGAGAAGTGATTAACTAGTATCGGAAGTTAAGGAAATCTCAATATGATCTCTGGAATTATGATAATTGCTAGATAAAGAAAGATGTTATGAAATGTTGTTAATTTGAAATTGGCAATGGTTAATCAATGTAATGATTAACTGGATATTTGAGATTTGATGAATTTGTCTGTTTTGAGAACATGGATATTACAGGGTAAGCCCGGATGAGGATGATGCCATCCAGGAAGTATCACATATGTTCCACAATATTTACATTTTTGTAAATTATGTATTTTGTCATTATGATTATGAAATTGTGGAATTGGTATGCTCACCCCTTGTGGGGGCTGTCTCTGTTGGGACAGGTGAACAGGTACATCGATGGCCTTGGAGTTGAGCTCGAGCTGTTGATAGGACGTACTCCCAGGATCGTGGTACTAGGGCTTGATGGAGCACGGTATCGTATAGAGTACATATATACACCCGAGGATTTTATATACACATTTATGATGCTCGCATGTGAGCACGATTATACTTGGATATGGGTTGTATATAAAGGCATGAGCCCTTCTCTCTTTCATTCTATGTTGCATGCAATTAAGGGTAGAATTGCAGCTGATATGAGAGTCATTAGTGTATATTGTGGGTGTTGAAACCCACTTTTGTTGTCATATGTGTGGGGTCTTCCCTGGCTGGGAATTTACTTGGTATTGCTGTATTATGATGAGTATTACGTTTTCCCTGGCCGGGAATTATGCTATGTGGTGTGCTTTTATTTCGGGATAGCTCTATTTATGGGGACGTTCTGCCCAAATTTTTATAAAAGTCCACAATGTAAAAAGTGGCACAAAGGGGATGGTAATGGGCGAACTTTATGAGTCTATTTGTTGTTAAGCTGATGATCTTATAACATTGAGTATTAAAGAAAAATTTTATAGTTGCCATTCAATGGTAAAGTATCAACTGAGCTTCCCGATTGACTTTTTATTGAAAGCATGTGCCACACATAATGATTAATACACTAATCAAGGGTTAAGTATATGGGGTCCTTACATTAGTGGTATCAGAGCAGTGGTTAGCTCTTTGGGGCTGTTGAGGGCGTAGGAAGTTATTGATAGCACATATTTATGCATGATGGCATTAATGTTATACGACATAACGAATTGTTTATGTGCTTTTATAATATGAAAAGTGGTATTGCTAACCATTGTGGTTGCAGGAATCGTATGGAACACGATAGGATGGCATTAATAGTGATGTCTAGCACTCTATATGTTACGTGCCAAGGAATCTGATTTTGGTAAGAAAATCAGGGAAAAGAAAGATATGATGTATTGTCTGAGGACAGACTGCGTAGACAACCGACAGTGGAATACTTTGGTATGGTCTCAATTATTATTGAATATACTAATGCGTTTGTTCATGTAATGTTCAACCAAGGAAGGTACGTAAGAAACGTACGGGCATCAGACGGTAAACCATACTTCTATACTATGATGATGTTTATGATGAGTAAAGATGATATGATGTTTATGATGATGATTATGATAAGTAAGTTTATGATGATGATGTTTATGATGAGTAAAGATGATATGATGTTTATGATGATGATTATGATAAGTAAGTTTATGATGATGATGTTTATGATGAGTAAAGATGATATGATGTTTATGATGATGATTATGATGAATAAGTTTATAATGATGATGTTTATATGATGTTTATATAATGATGCGATATTATTATGTGGTAAGATGCCACGGGGTAAGATGCCCCACATGGTAAGAGGCCATGCGATGTTAATTGTGGTAAGATGCCACGGGGTAAGATGCCCCACATGGTAAGAGGCCATGCGATGTTAATTGTGGTAAGATGCCACGGGGTAAGATGCCCCACATGGTAAGAGACCATGCGATATTATTATGTGGTAAGATGCCACGGGGTAAGATGCCCCACATGGTAAGAGGCCATGCGATGTTATTTGTGGTAAGATGCCACGGGGTAAGATGCCCATATGGTAAGAGGCCATACGATATTATTATGTGGATTTACGATGACTCATTCTTTTATGAGGATTGGCGATGATTTATGCCGCCGGATATGTTGATAGCGATGCCCCATTCCGCTATTATGTGGATTTACGATGACTCATTCTTTTATGAGGATTGGCGATGATTTATGCCGCCGGATATGTTGATAGCGATGCCCCATTCCGCTATTATGTGGATTTACGATGACTCATTCTTTTATGAGGATTGGCGAGGATTTATGCCGCCGGATATGTTGATAGCGATGCCCCATTCCGCTATTATGTGGATTTACGATGACTCATTCTTTTATGAGGATTGGCGATGATTAGTGCCGCCAGATATGTTGATAGCGATGCCTCTTTCCGCTATTATGTGGACAATGATTCATGATCAGGTGTATAGCGAGGTTTCATGCCACTTATTATATGACGAGGTATCATGCCGTCGATTCTATAGCGATGGATTGTGCCGCTATGTACTCAGCACAGGATTATGCCGCCTTCGAGCGATGAGTGCTGATTTCGCACTATTATCGAGCGACGGAGACAGGTATGCCGCTATATTGCTAGCGATGAGGTATGAGACATTGCTATTCTATTAGCATTATTGTAGCTGGCATGCGTTGATATACATGTTTTATTATGCCTATTTTACTAGCATGATGGTGGATGACATACGCTGATGTATATGGACCGTCATGAGTTGACTGGGTTGTTTAGATGTCATTGTTGACATGTATCGTCACTAGTTGATGATGCCTTAGATGCCATGAGTGGGCATGTATCGTCATGGGATGACGATGACGGTGGTCTAGGAGATGTCTTATTAGACATGCATCATCGTCACGATGATCAATGCGTTGAGTATACGTATTCAGTTGTATGCTTTGGGTGTCAGTGCCGAGCACAAGGTGGTGTCTACGTCACCGGTTGATGTGACCCTTATAGCGAGCGGGCTGCTCGAGAAATGGATGGACGCGCTGTACATGTGATTGTACCGTAGCATATGATTGAGGTGATCATATTACGAGTGGTGGTACCCTTGGGGTATACTCGTTGGAATGGTTTTTGGCCATGTAATTTGACGACTGGAGTAATCGTGGAGGAAATTACTCGCTTTCTATTGATATGACATGTGGTAGACATGGTCACACCACCCATGAGGGTGTAGGATGGGTCCTAAGGGAGTGGGATCAGGTTATGTTAAGTACATAGGGACACTGGAGCGTCCAGGGTGTATCGGCATTAGAGGAACGTTGGGTACGGACCCACTACTCTATTGATTTTTCTTCCCACGGTATGGTGTGCCGTACGGAAACGTCCGTCTTGTTGGTGGGTTTGAGGTAAACCTAAAGAGGCAGAGACTAGGTTGTCTGCCGCGTGTGTGTAGCACCATGATGGGCTTACTAGAGCCGTCATACTGCTCGTTGGAACCAAGTTTGGCAAATCGTAAGGTGATACGATGTGGATTGTGGTGGACTCTAGTAGTCACCATGTCATTTGAGGTTGAGGTTGTGCATGCCTCACTGAAACGTGTATACGTTTATGTTTAATCTTGGTGAGACTTGTCTGGGACAGCTCATGATGTTGGAGTACCAACAAGAGAGTCATCAAGTCGTTGACTCGATCTGGGGAATCCGTGTATTTGGGATACAATGGGTGTTATTGTAACCAGTTTTTCCGAATGGTGGTTCGAGACTAGTGGATCTCGAGTTCGATGGCATTTCCCTTGTGAGGAAGGAGGTAGTATTATACCTATTTGGGAATCTTTGAAAGATTCGGTAAGTTGGTGCATGTGGTGTTGATGTTGGGAATCACGCCGTGTTGTTGATCGTCGATTATCTTTCTCCACTGGATGGGAATGACTCAGGATTGACAGTTGTGTTTGGGGCTTAGGGGTATGTTGTAGATACCCGAGCCAAGTGCATTGAGTATGCATGTGATGTCAGTGCTTAGGCAGGTATACCGGAGAGTATACGGATGCCGGTTATTGATTTCCTTTTTGTCAAGCATAACGTTATACTATGTTTGGATGGTTAAATCTCTGATGAGAGATATGGAACACCTTGAGATTGGGAATCTCCATGGCACGATGATTATGAGGGATAATCGTGAAGTTAGTTGACTCCCTTTGAGGAGGGATTATCTTGTGTGGGTTAAGGAATTTCCTTATTGGTGTTTTCCTCCGAGTTATGCGATAGCCTTCCCAAGTTTGGATTGTTAAATCCTAGGATTATCAAGGGATGGCAGGAATTCGGATTGGTTGGGTGTCGCTGTCGACACAAGCGTTGAGGATGCAATGGGTTTATTGCATGTCCTTTCAAATTAGAAGCTCTGTGGAGTCTCGATTGTTTATTTATGACCAGGATGTGGTTCTTGGGATATCCGGAGGTGGACATCTTGTGAGATGTCTTTTGTGTGAATCTGTGGCCGTGAGTTGCCCAAATTGAGTTGCAATGATGCGACTGCTCCTTCGATGGAGGAGGTTTGAAGTGGAAACCAGGTTTGGTATGTGTACACCGTGGTATACTGATGTTTCCCTTGTAACGATGTATGTTAGACATCGTGAGTCATGATAAGAGATGTCATTGATTGATATCTACGATGGAATCGGGAGCGATTCGAATCCTCGCAGTTTCAGTTGACTAACTGCTTTTGGATGATTAGCGTTGGGTTGTGCTGACGCTCTTTGACGTTATGATGGATTTGGAAGTCTATTCCACTCCAGAGTTTGACACGAGGTCAACGTTCTCACGGTTGAGGTGTCATTCAGGATGCGTTCTTACTAGTTGTATTAGAACTAAGGATGACTGTCTGATCTACGGTCGTAAGTATTGGTTGTTTTGCAGTCATGAGGGACTGACTTTTGGGATGAACCGCATCGAGGTACGTTTTGCCTCTTGGGTGATATGTTGGTTTTGGTATGTCGCTCTGTTTCAGAGTTTGATGTGAGATAAGTATCCTCGCGTTTATTAATACGATTCTGATATGGTCAAGAATCGAGGTTATGGCTTCATGTTGTTGTGTAGCCTGGGTGTTACGTTTTACACCGGTGCAAATTTCGAGGACGAAATTCTTTTAGTGGGGGATATTGTGATGACCAGGGATTATAGGTGTTAATCCCGGAGTGTTAATAACCCTAAAGTTGTTTTACGTGGCGATTTGGAGTTTAATCGCGGTGTCGGGCCTTCCGGGCTCGTTTATTTGGGTAGTTGGGATCATTGGATCCAGAGGTTGAGATTGTATTCTCATTCCGGTGAAAAACCTATGAGTTGGGTTTTTGTTGTGACTCGGGATCTCGGGTGCTTGTGTGGGCACCGGTAGGGGGTTTTGGAGTTAGAGAGAGAATTTTTGAAAACAGATGATTTTTAATGAATCATGATGTAGTTGTGGGGCTATTAGTATTTCGGGGTATTTTTGCTATAAATACCAGTTGAACCCGAGATTTAATTAAAAATTTCATTTCAGCCCTCCAGCCCGTCACTCTCTCTCTCCCCGCGCCCATTTCCCGTCTGCACCAGCCCCCGCCGCTTCAAGCGCTTCGCCCGCCGCCGTCCGGCCGCCGTTCGGCGCGTCCGACCCACCGGTGGCTTCGTCTCGTCCAGGCGCTCCTTTCTACACCGGCAATTCAAAGTTTAGTCGCGATTTGAGTTCGGATTTTTGCAGAATGCGTCGATCCCCAAATTCTAGGGTTCTTCGATTTCGGTCGATTTTCCTTCCGATTTTCGATTGGGTAACCTTCCTTACCCCTTTTCCATGCTTGTCATGTATTCCCTGCTAAATTTGGTGGTATTGGTTCAAATTTATTTCGAATTTCGTAGGGTTTGGTTCGAAAATTTGGGGGTTTTTGGCAAGGGGTGTTGATTCTTGTTTTGATAGTTTAATTCACATTTTAGATGAATTATGGTGTTTAATTGGGTTTGATTTGTGAGATAAGGGTTCGAAAATTTGTAGGGTGTTCTTGAACAATTTTCGATATTGTCTCATTTGTTTCCCTCCCTGCATGTACCCTGCCCCGGGTCTTTTAAATGTTTAATTCTCGTGTGTTGACAATATTTTGAGGGTTATGGATGTGCTCGAGCATGGGTTACATGTTCGTAAATAATTGTGAATTATTTATTGTGTTAGCACATCGTTCCTCGGGGCATGGAACTCGAGCAAGGTCTGGCTCAGACTTCGAGGATTTAAGGTACGTTTAGCGTACGAGCATAGCTTAAATGATGTTTTACAAGTATGATGCATGATTTAATATATATGAAATGTTTTACTATGATGGCACCGGGACTTGGTCACGTTATTTTGATTCACATGGTGAAATGCTTGGTGCCGCTATGAAGCGACCAAATGATGGGGTGTGGTTGCTACGGAGCGAACACCAATAGTATGACGCTACTATGAAGTAAGAAATGAAAATGTGGCATTTGACTAGATATCTAGGATATCTGTATTTTATTCCCTATTGGTAATGAATAGGAACAGAGACGTAGTTAATCAGAGAAGTGATTAACTAGTATCGGAAGTTAAGGAAATCTCAATATGATATCTGGAATTATGATAATTGCTAGATAAAGAAAGATGTTATGAAATGTTGTTAATTTGAAATTGGCAATGGTTAATCAATGTAATGATTAACTGGATATTTGAGATTTGATGAATTTGTCTGTTTTGAGAACATGGATATTACAGGGTAAGCCCGGATGAGGATGATGCCATCCAGGAAGTATCACATATGTTCCACAATATTTACATTTTTGTAAATTATGTATTTTGTCATTATGATTATGAAATTGTGGAATTGGTATGCTCACCCCGTGTGGGGGCTGTCTCTGTTGGGACAGGTGAACAGGTACATCGATGGCCTTGGAGTTGAGCTCGAGCTGTTGATAGGACGTACTCCCAGGATCGTGGTACTAGGGCTTGATGGAGCACGGTATCGTATAGAGTACATATATACACCCGAGGATTTTATATACACATTTATGATGCTCGCATGTGAGCACGGTTATACTTGTATATGGGTTGTATATAAAGGCATGAGCCCTTCTCTCTTTCATTCTATGTTGCATGCAATTAAGGGTAGAATTGCAGCTGATATGAGAGTCATTAGTGTATATTGTGGGTGTTGAAACCCACTTTTGTTGTCATATGTGTGGGGTCTTCCCTGGCTGGGAATTTACTTGGTATTGTTGTATTATGATGAGTATTACGTTTTCCCTGGCCGGGAATTATGCTATGTGGTGTGCTTTTATTTCGGGATAGCTCTATTTATGGGGAGGTTCTGCCCAAATTTTTATAAAAGTCCACAATGTAAAAAGTGGCACAAAGGGGATGGTAATGGGCGAACTTTATGAGTCTATTTGTTGTTAGGCTGATGATCTTATAACATAGAGTATTAAAGAAAAAATTTGTAGTTGCCATTCAATGGTAAAGTATCAACTGAGCTTCTCGATTGACTTTTTATTGAAAGCATGTGCCACACATAATGATTAATACACTAATCAAGGGTTAAGTATATGGGGTCCTTACAGTTTGTATGCTTAACATACAACCATTCTTTTGCATTAAGGCTCAAAAATGGTACTAGTGATTGATTTTCTTTACATGGTAGGCTTGAAAGGCTCAAACGCATCAAAGATTTCCTATATCACTTTCATGTTTGCAAGTAGTCTAGACATACGCCTCAAAGAGCATGTAGTTAAGTTCTAGCATGTATTAGAGACTTCTTAAGACTATGACAAAGTTCACACAATCTTCACTAAGCTATGCACACTTCACAAGTCATGACAATAATGTGCTCAAAATATTCAATTACTAAGTTAAAGTAAACTTTGCGGCTTCATAGTAGTGCACACCACGTGGAATTCCATCAAGTGTTTATGTGGGTTCTCACCTGCAAGACCATGACAAGATGGCAATAAGTGAATTAGTCCAGATTTAAGTTCGAAACTTACGTTATTCGCAAGAGCAGGGAAAGTGATGCAGAGAGGTTGTTGATCCAAGTTAGGATTCGCCAACTGCCTCAAACTTTGATTCACAGCCATCATGTTCCTCTCTTCTTCTTCTTCTTCAAGTAACCTTGCTTCTCTTCTTCTCCGATGTATGTCCTCTCGATCTCAGGATCGTAGTAAAAATTCTCTTCGTGGTCAGAATGTTCACCTGATTCATAAACAAACCACAATAGTATAAAACGAAATAAATAAAATAAAGTGATGTTAACACAAAAGTAATTGCCCTCCCCGGCAACGGAGCCAAAATTTGGTACCGTTTATCGCGTATGCCCAAAATAACCCTCTCAAGTTAATAACAGTAAATATGTAGAAGCGTGAGTAGGGATCGATCCCACAGGGAAGTGAATACTTTTATGCTAACAAGTGTCAAACGAGGGGGTTGTCACTTTTCTTTAACTATGACTAAATTAAACGAAAGCAAACAATTAACTAGTTTATCAAGATTAAAAAGCGATTCTTGGTTTTTGGTCAACTTTACCTTTGGAAATCATTCACTTGATCATCAAATTACTAAACATAAGAATTCATTCAATTATTCATCAATTGAAAATTTAATTCCTTACTTACATAAATCGTGGTAAAAAAGAAAACAGCATTCAATTCGACTCTTATCAAATCTTTAATCAAAACTACAGCCGTTAAGATTTAATCAATGATCGTTTCAAAACTAGTAAGTTTGATGAATCTAATCAATAAAAACTACAGCCGTTAGAATTAATCATCCAATCGTTCTTCCTAAGAATTTAATAACACCAACAGTAGGTACTTATCAATCTTAGTTGCTTCTCAATTAGCATTAGAAAGTGTAAGTGATTATTAGGTGATCAATCTATCAATCAAATACAACAATCATAAGAATCATAATCTGAAAAACAAATTGAAATTGAATCAAAAAACATCAAACCAAAATTTTCACAAGTTTTTCTATTCCAAAGGCAAGTATCCCTCAACCAAGAATCAAGGTGTTTAGCCTTACATAATTAAATCTAAAACTAACAAAAATCGTATTAACAACATCAAACAATCAATATAAAAGAGAGTTACTAAAGCGAAGCACGATTCCGGCTTGTTGATTCCGTCTTCGTTCTTCGAGCGTCTTTACAAAAATCGGAATAAAAGTTATTCTAAAAATTGAAAAATCTGTTCTAAGCTCTCAAAAATCTCCTCAAGAGGTTAATTTTTGAGTATCAAGAGGTATGGTGGTTGATGGGTTAGGTTAGAGTCTATGTAGGAAGGAAAGAAATCAAGTTGCCAATCTTTCCAAAACAGCGCTGGCGATCGATCGCCATAAGGTGGCGATGAATCGCTAGCTCTTTTTTTTCGGCGAAATTACTTAGGCGATCGATCGCTTGGCTCCAGTGGACTTTGGCTATCGATCGCCTAAACCTCGCGATCGATCGCTGCTTCGTGAATTTTGTTGCTCAACTTTCTGTCCATAGGCGATCGATTGCCTCCTCCATGCGGTCGATCGCCTTCACTAAAATTACATTTTTAGCCTTTTTCTTGATCTACATTGAGTCCTTATTGGCTCCAATGCTTTTCTTGACCTTTATTCGCCTTAGTTAGCTTGATTTCTTCGATTCCACCTACAATTACACAAATATACGATTATGTAGCATATGTATCAAATTATCCATCAAAACATACCAAATAGTAACCAATCAAAGGCAGTAGATGTGTCTATTTCTAGTCACATCAAACTCCCCCATACTTACTCTTTACTCGACCTCGAGTAAATCAGATAAAACTACAATATTTTTGCTTAGCTCATAGCATCATAACAAACTAACTTATTCTCACTTTAATGCCTCAACAATTTTAAACATGCATAGTAAAGAAAGGCGGTGAAAAGTTATCATGACGTCTGGCAAAGACGTGTAATGATGCTAATGTATGGCCTTATATGTCATTATTTGATTTATATGACTTATTTGTCACTAAATGATTCTTGTGTGACTATATGATAAATGGAGATGCATAGAATTTCATGATATGTGAATTACATGATATGTATACATTTTTCACATGAGATTTTATGACATGTTGAATTGCATATGTCATATGATGCATAGATGAATACATGGGCATATCATATTGATCTATCCAATCCTTTGATATCCTTGTTGATGATTGAGTTGATTTACTCTGAGTGTCGGGGAGGACGAGCACGGCGATGACAGGCAGTATAGGTAGCAATTGTAGTCACGCGCGTGTCACCGGACCTAGACACGAGGGATGGACGAGCACATCACATAGGATGAGTCTCCTAGCGCAATGTGCGTGTGCTGTCACCCTCTGCTCGAGCTGATATTATTTGATGATATCTTCCTTTGGACTCCGATTTGGTATCTTGATATTCGATTCCTTGTACCCATTCATACATCGCATTCATACATGGTATGCATTGCATGATACTTTGTCATTTGACATGATTTATTTATTTTTCGTACTGGGGTACTGACCCCCTTTGTGGGGACTGTCATGTCTTTTGTTGTTCGGACATGACAGGCTTTACAGGAGGACATGGTGACGATGCTTACAGCGACGCATCGAGAGATAACTGGGCTCCATGATGAGCGAGCTCAGGTTATGTATGGTTTCTTATTCCCAGTAATAGTATATGACTTTTAAACAAAATAAATTTACCGGGGTATGCCCCGTGTATGTTGTACTTGGGATATGATATTTTCGAGACTATGTGATAATGCTGGTTGATGTTTGCTTTATTATTTGCAAATGAAAGGCCTAACTGGAATTATATATATATTTTGATATCAATATATATGTATCATTTAAAAACGAAAATTTTTTAGGGCCATTTAACAAGACATTTGAAATTAATCTTCCACTGTTTACATAAATTAATCATTGTGTGACAATTAAACATCACATTAGGATCGGGCCCTCACAACCCATGTGTGGATTCGATATCTCATATCCATGAACAAATTCATCAATTAATACATACTAGTCTCAACGCATTATCATTATCCTAATTCATGATAATACTTGACTAGGGACAATCTTTAAGAATAATAAAATTTTATTCTAAGGACGTTAATATATATATATATATATTCATAGTACACAGATACTAGAATAATATATAATAATGAATTGCCATTAATAAAATCGTATTACCTTGTATACCAAAATCAATCATCTAATGAGTTGTCTTAGGGAATATCCCAACAAATCTCCCACTTGCACTAAGACCAATCAGACATGTACTTAATGCCTAAAGATCTAGAATGACAATCTTGCTTCTGCTGTGACAGAGGTTTCATCAGCGGGTCAGATACATTATCATCAGTTGGTACTTTGCATACTTTTACATCTCATCTTTCAACGGTTTCTTGAATGAAATGAAAACGCCATCGCTGTTGAGATTTGGGTTCCTTAGCCAATGTGATGGCTCCATTGTTGTCACAATAGAGTTCAATCGGATCTAGAATGTTAGGCATAACAACAAGCTCAGAAATGAACTTCTTGATCCGAACGGCTTCCTTTGATGCATCTGAAGCAGCAATATACTCAGCTTCAGTTGTAAAGTCGGCTACTGTCTCTTGCTTTGAACTCTTCCAGCTCATAGCACCGCCATTTAGGCAGACACATATCCTGATTGCGATCAGAAATCATCCTTGTCGGTTTGGAAGCTTGCATCATTGTAACCTATTACATTGAGTTCTTCCTCACCTCCATAAATCAAGAATGTATCATTAGTTCTTCTTAAGTACGTCAGGATATTCTTGACAGCGATCCAGTGACATTCATCTATATCAACTTGATATATGCTCGTCATACTTAAAGCATATAAAACATCGGGACGAGTACATATCATGACATACATGATAGATCCAATAGCTGACGCATATGGAATCTTACTCATGCGTTGTCTCTCATCTTGTGTTGAAGGACATTGATTGTTAGGATCGGGGTAGTGTTTAGAAGGGGGGGTTGAATAAACACTAGATTCAATTTGGATTTTGTTCGCGTTTGCGGCAGACTGTTAAGTACTGCAGTAGCTTCTCAATATATAGCAAGTCAGCAGACACTGATTATAGTGCGGAAGACGTCTGCTGGACTTGTGAGGGATAAAAACTGAATGGTAAACAAGCAGAAAGTAAATGACACAAGTATGTTTCTGGAAGTTTGAAGCACAACGCTTCTACGTCTCCCCTTCTTCCTTTGCAGGAAGGTTACACTAGAATACTTGGTTTACACTTTACAGTATACAACCTTCTTAGGCACTCACACAGCTTGGCCTAAGCTCCTAGCAATCACAACTTCCTAATTTGATTACAATGGTTTCTATGACACTCACACAAATACAGACTATTTGACTTAGAGTGTTCTTCGAGCAAGAGACTCTGTTCAAGTTAATCTGTTAAGATTACTGTAGTAGCGCTTGTCTGCTCTTGCTGATCCTTCAGAGAATGTCACTAAGAAGAATTGCTTTTTACGTTGAGGTGTTTCTTTCTGTTTGATCAGTAGTTCAGCTCACCTCTTCATTCTTCACTTGGGCGTATTTATAGACTCCTTGATCTTTAATGGCAACTTGTCTATATTTGGAAGAGATCCACTTTCTGTTACCATTCCATATTCTGATTGTCTTCTTTCCTATTTTGTTAAGCAACGGCTCTTTTATTCTGACGCTAATGGTGGCGGAGATATAGCAGGGTGAGCCGCTCTGTTGTACCTTTGTCAGAATAGGTTGTACTTGTTTTGTCTTGTTGCTTTGTGCTCTTGCTGGATGGTTAGACTTCTGCTGGCTTTCTTCGTTCAACTGGTCGTTCCTTCTTCTGTAACCAGTAGATGACTTTGTTCAATACATGACTATCCAGTAGATGCTTATCCAGTTCGTGTCCATCCAGTAGGTGTCCATCAGGTAGGTGTTTGTCCGGTAGGTGTCCATCCGGTTGGTGTCCATCGGGTTGGTGTCCATCTGGTTGCTGTCCATCCAGTAGGTGTTTGTCCAGTTGATGTCCATCCAGTTGATGTCTATCCGGTAGGTGTTTGTTCAGTTGGTGTCCACCACCCGGTAGGTGTCTGTCACCCGGTAAGTGTTTGTCACCCGGAAAGTGTTTGTCACCCGGTAAGTGTCTGTTACCCGGTTGATGTCCATCCAGTTGATGTTTTTTTACCACCAAAACTTAGAAATGTTTTCCTAACAATTTCCCCCATTTTTGTGATGACAAAACTTGGTACTGGAGACTCTTGCTTGATCATAATGAATGGCAACCCCTGTTAAGATTTAGAGTCAAACAAAGACTTTTGCAATTTGTTAGAATAAATAAGCAGATTACGAGTAGTAATCAAACTGAGCCACTGAAAGAATATCATTTTTATATAAAATGAATTCTGATTACATGGTACATTTTACAAATTACAGCAAACATCTTACAAGTCATACAACAGTCCTAACAAACAACTTACAAGTCATACAACAGACCTATTTCTACATTCTATCCAAATAGAGAAACATAGTCAGTATGGAATGACCCGAGCCAGCTAGTTTCAGGGTTATTGACAAAGGGAGGGGGAGAGAAAGTGCATACAGAAAAGCTTAGAACAGAGAGGGGCCTAGAAAGAGTCCATTATCTTCAAAGTAGTCCTCTGTTCATTTGGCAAGATCTCTGTCTTCAATGAAAATTCTCTGTCTTCCCCCTTTTTGTCATCAGCACCCAAGCATCTGTTGTTCCAAATTCCAGGCTGGTGAAGAACACTAGGGCTGGTCCAGAAGGCTTAAACTAGCAGACATGGGTTAGATAAGTAATCAACCCATGTAGGGTTGATTTAGATAAGTAATAAACCCATGAATATGTGTGTGCAGAAACAGTTGCAAGACAAGTAATAATTTTAGTTAAGAGTTGCATGATTGATGATTTGAGGTTGAGAATTAGCATGCTATTTATAGCGAAAGACTAGCAAGTTGTAGTGTGAAGTGTCATATCATGCTTAAAAAAAATGCAGATAAAGATAAAGACAAATTGACAACACTGAATATTTATGAAAAACAGATAATGCTAAATACAAAAGACAATAAAGGTTACTGTTTGCCCCCAAGCCAATGCGAGGAGTAGTCATGGGTGGAGGGTGGAGTGTCAGCCTGAGTTTGTCGGGAGCTGTGGGACCTTTGCTGAGAGGGAGGCCTTGACCGACTGGATGCTCTAGCTGCAGTAGATGAGCGATGAGCTGAAGGTTGGTCTTGTTGGGTCAGAGAAGCATGTCTGCTGGACTCGGGCAATCTTCTAACAGTTTGAGGAGCAGCTGGCAGGATGTTGCTCAAGTTTTGAATTTGTGAAGCAAATGCCACCTGCATAGTTGCTAACTGATCCGATAGGGCTTTCTTGGCGTCTTCTGTGATACCCGGGAATTATTAGTGTTAATCCCGATGTCGTAATAATACTTAATGGATTTTAATTGTGGCAATTGTGTATTAATTGCGGTTTTGGGACTCCCGGGGATTTTAAATCTTATTTTTGGAGTCGTTGGATCCAAGGGATGAGATTGCATTCTCATCGTGGTGTAACCTTGGAATTTGGTCTTTGGTGGGATTTGGGGTCCGGAGTACTCTGTACCGGGGCTGGTAATGGGAATTGAGGTTGGAGAGATGATTTTTGAAAACAGATGATATTTAATGAATCATGATGTATTTGTGGAAGGATTGGTATTTTTGAGTTTTGGTACTATATATACCAAGTGGACTCGGTATTCCGTCATTTGGCACGGAACCCTTCCCTCTCTTCTCTCTCTCTACACCTAACCCTACTCCCCCCATTTCCCCTCTTCTCCCTTGATGGGAAAAATCGATGGTAGCTTGGCTCGGAAGCCGGTTTTCTCGAAGATAATCAGGTATTAGTCTCCCCTCGTCATTGTCTTCGATTTGGTAGTAGTATTGTTGTTTATGGTTGAGTATTAATGTTAGATTTGGGTTTGTGTATTTTGGGTAAAAATCTTAAAGTTTGTTGTTGGAGTTTTTATTGATTTTTAAGGGTGTATTTGAGGTGTTGAAGGTGTATGGGGTGTTGGTTTTGAGTTTGGATGTGAAAAACACCATGGAAGCTCGAATTTTTCGGAAAATCACAGGTGGCGATCGATCACCGAGGTGGGGCGATCGATCGCCGAGGTGGGGCGATCGATCGCGACGAGCAGCTCGATTTTTGGTGATGATGAACAGTGCGGGTGATCGATCGCAAGCGAGTTGGCGATCGATCGCGAGGATTGGCAATCGATCGCGAATGAGCACTGGTTTGGCCACTGGATGGAGGCGATCGATCGCCGCTTGCAGATTTTTATTTTTTTTGAAAATTTTGGAAAACGTTGGGATTTTGGAATCGAGGTTTAAGTGGCCTATTTCCGGGGCAATGTCTACATTCCAATGGGAATGCTATACCTTTAAAATAGATTGGTTGGAGCCAAAGTTTAATAAAACGAAATTCTCGGTTGGGTTTTTGGCTATCTTTTAAACTTATAAATGCTTAGCCGGGGGGCTTTTATTTTGGTAATCGTCACGGTTGGACGATAGGTTTGAAAGTTGTGAACGTGCTTGGACACGTGATTGCATGCCTATGTTTAATTGAGAGTTATTTGCATGTTAGCACTTAATTCATCGGGTCGTGGGACTCAGGCGAGGTCGGACTCGAACTACGGGATTATAAGCATAACCTGTTACAATATTGCAACTGTGAAATGCATGATGTATGGTATTTGTAATAAATGAGCATTGAAATGCATGGTATGTGGTATTTATAATAAACGGGTATTGAAATGCATGGTTTACGACAATCGTGATAAATGGGAATACATGGGAAATCATGTGGTGCCGCTTTTGAGCGAGCGATGAGTGGGATGTTGTCGCCGTTGAGCGACCATCGGTTATAACGCCGCTATTGTTGAGCATGCGTGGGATTAATATGCCGCTATTGTAGAGCGACCTATGATATAGAACTATGAAATCATTGGCTAGATACATGTGATATCTATGGTACCCTATTTGATGATTTAATCCTATTTGATTATGGAACTGGTGTAACAGGAATGGTTTTAGTTGATCAATGAAATGATCAACTGGCTTTTGAGAATTTAATGGTTTGTTATTTTGAGAACAGGGACAATAAAGGGGATCCCGGATGAGGATGATACCATCCAGGGAGTATCATTTAAATTCATGGCATTTACATTCTGTAAATTATGAACTGCAATATTATGATTATTGGATTTGTGGTATTGGTATGCTCACCCCGTGTGGGGGCTGTCTCTGTTGGGGCAGGTGATACAGGTGTAGCAGCAACTTTGGAGTTGAGCTCGGACTGTTGATTGGAGGTACTTCCAGGATCGAGGTACCAGAGCTGGTTGAATAAGTACACAGATCCAGAGTTGAGATCGAGTTGTGCTTGGGAGGTGCTTCCAGGATTGAAGTACCAGTAATGGTATCTGGTAGGGTATTTTATACATTAGATACACGCTTATTCATTGGGTGCTCTCATGTGAGTACGTGTTACGTGTATATGGAATGTATAAATGGACATGGTCTTCTCTCTTCATTTATTGCTTGCATGCAATTAAATACGGAAATGCTAAATGAACTGAGAGCATGTTAGTGTATTATTAGGGTGCATACTATGAAAGTGGCTTTAGTTGGGGAAGTTGAATATTATGAGGTTCTAATACAAGAAATTTTATAGATGGTAAATGATGTTATTCTTGTATATGATTTCCTTCCCATGATAATATGATTGTATGCACTTAATGGCATGGATTAATACACTAATAACAGGTTAAGGGCACGGGGGTCCTTACATCTTCTATCTTATCTTCAAGGGCCAGTGAGGTGGCAGTATGAAGTGATTCATTATGTTGAGTGATCTGAAGACGAGCCTGCCCTATACGAGAGAGTGAGTCCGCAAAGGCATCCACAACAAACGTCTGAAGCATGGTTACAGTAGTCGTTAGACTAGTGATGTCCCGATAGACGTGCTGGAATTGAGAGTCAGTGTGCTGCTGGTGACTCCCAAGAATAAGAGTCGCAGTGCGCTCTTCCTGTTTGAGCTTGGTGACGTCACTGGATAATGCAGAGATGGCGTTGGACAGATGCACCAGTTGATCAGCAATGTTAGGTGGCCCGTCCAGAGGAAGATGCGTTGAAAAGTCAAAGAAATCTTCAGGAGGATCTTGGGCCAGAGATTGATCCAGATCATCTGTTTGAGTCTCTGCATTAGTAGTGAGAACTCGGGAGGACCCTCAATAGCATTAGTGGTCAGTAAAGCAGTGGCTTCAACAATTTGTGCAGCAGGTGCGTCGGCAGCAATGACAGCCATGCTAGTAGCAGCTTGTTCCAGCGCAGCTGCAGACGACTAGGTGTGATCAGCAGAGTGTGAGGAGGACTCGCTATTATTACCAGAAGAGATGGTAACTTTATGAACCACAGTCTGAATCACTGTGTCAACATTCATGATCAGCAACCATCAGTTGGAGCGGTTGATCAGTTGCTGGTCATGGAACGGAGAAGATAACAGGGTCAGCGGTAGAGGTGATCGCCATGTCAATATGAACTATCTCCAGAGTAGGTGGGGCAGTCTCCAAGTCAGTTGGAGCAGTTTCCAAAACAGTTGAAGCAGTTGCCAAGTCAGTTGGAGCAGGACTGGTATTTCTTGAAACTGCAGAGCAGGAATGGAGACCAGTTGATATTCGGAGATCATGAAGAGCATGCTCAGCCATATCCAGCTTTGGTCCTAAAGCATTCAGAACTGCTCGATCATGATTCGCTGTTCCAGAATCAATCTTGAATTGTTGAAGGCGGGAATGAACAAGATCTTGAAGTTCTCCCACATAATTCATCACGCGGAAGAGATCTGTAAGCTTTAAACTCTTTTCAGTGTCCTGAACCTGAATATAATCCAAGATGAGGTTTTCATCTTCCCGGGCTTGATAAAAAATCGGAGTGAAGTCATCGAAACGAATGTTGAGGCGCGCCTTCACCCACCGATCAAAAATTTCAAGCTGCAGATCCAGCTTGGCTTCTACTTCATCCATTACCATTTGTATCTCAAAGGCTACAGGGGTGGTCACCGGTGCCATAAGTCATTTTCCCTTTCCAGTGGTGGTGTCCTTGGGATGACAGTAAGGACAGTTGGACTTTTGTTGCATGAAGCTGATTGAGCCAGGTGCTTGTTGAGTGCTCATCAGTTTAGAGGATTGTTCAGGTGGAGGCACTGGTGCAGCATTTATCATGGCCAATGAAGCAGCTGATGTAGTTGGTTCCTCTGGTGGATTTTCAGGAATTGGCTCTCTTATAGGGATGACTGCTGCTGGGATTGCAGAGGAGATGGTATCAGAGGCAGCAGTGACAGTCTTTCTGAGAGCATGAGGAGCCCCTTTTCTGGTCCTGGGCTTCTTAGGAGGAGGAGAAGACTCAACGGATTCAGATGTTGTCTGTTCAGAATCGCTTACAACTTGAGTTGTTCGTCGCTTTGTCAGACCAACCTATCAACCACTCTGTTGCCTGTGAATCTGGAGATATTTGGCAGTGATAAGTCTGCCTGGATGAAGATTGAAGGAGGCCCCTGCCTGAATGTTCTTGCTATCAAAAATACTGCTGAGAGGTAGGGCAAAACAAGATTGTCCCTTTCCTGAAGTGATAAGTCCGGTGAGGACCTGAAACAGAACAACTTACCAGTTGACTTCTAGTCCTTTGAAGATGGCGCCCATGACGTCAAACTTCTCAGGGGTGATGATATCAAAAGATCCAGCTTTGCACAGTAGCCCCTTGGAAATAACATCAACCAGTTGACGGAAATGGCTCTTCATTAAAACCTTCTTGAATGGAGGATGTCGGAGACGATCGTTAAAGTCGGAGAATATGATCTGCATCTCTTCCCTGACATCCACTAGAATGGTGGAGAAATCTGTAAGTCCAGTGGATGGAAGACAAATGTGAGTGGTGAATTCCTGTTGAGTGATGGTGACAAGTTTTCCAGAGATGGAGGCCACTACAGAATCATCTATAACTTTAGCAGTGGTGAAGAATTTGTGTAGAGCGTCCTTGTAGAATGTTGGAGCCTGGCTAAGGATCACTAGAAGTCCCGATGTATCCAACTTGTGAAATACTTCCTTTGTATCTGCATCAGTGGTTGTGTAGATGGAATGAAAATCCACATGTACAGCATTTGTGATGAAACTGGGCTGTGTATTCTTCGACATTTTGGTGAAGATGCAGAAAAGAAACAAGAATTCTATAGAGTAAGATTTCTGGGAAGGAAGTTAGCGCAGTAATTTTTTGGAAAGATAAGAGTAAGAAACAAAAGTAATGGCGGTTAAAGGAAAGAGTAAATGTAACATCGTACTGTACATGAGCGGACACATGGGTACGTGGCGATCATCTAACGATTGAAAAAATTTAAAGAATAAATAAAAGGACAGGATTTGGGCGGGAGTGAAATAATTTATTTTCATGTAAAAGTTAATTTGAATTCCGACGTTCCAAGAGGTTGATAGTTACAGAAGGTTATTTTTGTCAAAGCGTATTTGGTAAGGTCTGCTGGTATGTAGGGTCCGACTGGTAAGGTAACATCTACTGGTATGTAGAGTCCTACTGGTACGGAAGCACCTACTGCAGCAGGCTGTTGTTTTACCAGGTGAGCTTAAATAACGAAGATAAAATTTTAACAGAAATTCCCCCTAAATTCATGCGATTTCTATTGAGTAATTCCCCCTGAATTCATTAATCTTAAATAATAACAATCATGGATTGATTTCAATTAAACCAAGAATATTTCGAAAGTAGAAAAACTTAGCGTCTGGTAGAGGTTTTGTGAAGGTGTCAGCTGCTTGTTGTTCGGTAGATATGTATTCTAGCCGAATTTCATTCTTCATAACATGATCCCTGATGAAATGATGACGGATGTCAATATGTTTGGTGCGCGTATGAAGAACTGGGTTGTATGTAATGGCTATGGCAGACGTATTATCACAAAATATGGGTGTCTCAGTGGATTCAATGCCATATTCTCTCAGTTGTTGTTGAATCCAGAGCAGTTGAGCACAGCAGCTTCAAGCAGCAAGGTATTCTGCCTCTGCAGTGGGCGTTGCTATGGATGTCTGCTTCTTGCAACCCCATGAGATTAATCGATCACCAAGAAATTGACAATATCCACTGGTGCTTTTTCTGTCAATTTTGCATCCAGCATAGTCAGCATCTGAATATCCAATAAGGTTAAAAATTGAATCTATTGGGTACCATAGACCGACATTCTCAGTCCCTTCAGATATTTGAGGATCCTTTTGACAACTGTGAAGTGTGACTGCTTGGGATTTGCTTGAAACCGAGCGCACATACTGCAAACATGATGTCTGGTCGACTGGCCGTCAAATAAAGTAATGATCTGATAATACCTCGATACATTGTTACTTCGACTGGTATTCCTGAATTATCCAAGTCTAGTTTTGCAAATGAGCTCATTGGAGTGGCGGCTGCTGAACTTGTACTCATCACATACTTCTTCAGCAGTTCATTAGTATATTTAGACTGAGTTATCAGAATTCCTTCACTGGATTGCTTGACATGCAATCCTAAGAAAAATGATAATTCTCCCATCATGCTCATCTCAAATTGATCCTGCATAATTTTAGAAAATCTTTCGCAAAGCTTTGAGTTAGTACTGCCGAAAATAATATCATCAACATAAATTTGAAAAAGCAGAGTATTGTCACCCTTTGTGAATTTTAAAAGGGTCTTGTCCACCGTGCCAATGGTAAAGTTATGCTCAGTCAAATATTCTGACAGCGTTTTGTACCATGCACGAGGAGCTTGCTTTAAACCATACAAGGCTTTGTTGAGACGAAAAACATAAGAAGGCTGCTGATGGCTTTCAAATCCAGGAGGTTGTTCAACGTAAACTTCTTCCTGGAGGTTGCCGTTAAGAAACGCACTCTTAACATCCATCTGATAGACTTTAAAGTCTTTAAAAGCAGCAAATGCAAGATATGTACGAATGGCTTCTAATCGAGCTACAGGGGCAAATGTTTCATCAAAATCAATGCCTTATTCATGTCTGTAGCCCTGTGCGACTAATCTTGCTTTATTTCTGATGACTATACCATTTTCATCTAATTTATTTCTAAATACCCATTATGTACCTATTATAGTGTGATGCTGTGGTCGTGGTACTAAATACCAAACTTTGTTTCGCTCAAACTGATTTAGTTCTTCCTGCATTGCTTCTACCCAGCTTGGGTCTAACATATCATCATTTGAATGCAGCATGAAGAAATTCATTAATCATTTGTCCCCTGGTTCGTAGAGGAGCTACAGGGTTACCTATGACCTGCTCGGGAGGATGATCCTTCATCCACTGGAGCGGAGTTCCAAGAGGGTTGAGCTCTTCATTTGACTGAATATGAGTTGGTAGCTCAGAAGATCTGATTGACGCATCTTTTCCGTTAGTTCCTTCTACTGCAGCAGGTGTATGCACAACAGTGTCATTGTCAGCTGGATGCAGTGCTTGTTGACCAGCAGACTCCTCTGCTTGAGCTTCAGGAACTTCTGGTTCTAAAGAGCAGTCAGTCATGCTTCTGTAATTTATCTCATCATCAACATTTTCATCAATATAAGTGCTTTCAAGTCAATTGCTCAAGTTGTTGATTTGCAGATTAGATAATGTACAGTCAGTAGGTTCATCAAATTTTACATGCACAGATTCTTCTACAGTGAGTGTTCTATTGTTAAATACTCTGAAGGCTTTACTAACTGTAGAATATCCAAGAAATATTACAGCATCAGATTTGGCATCAAAAGCGGTGAGATGAGTCTTTCCATTGTTGTGAATAAAACATTTGCAACCAAACACATGGAAATAAGATATTTTTGGCTTACTGCCATTCCAGATATCATAAGGGGTTTTATTTGCTCGCTTATTAATCATTGATCTGTTCTGTGTATAACATGCTGTGTTGACAGCTTCTGCCCAAAATCTCTGCGATATATCTGATTCTGCAAGCATAGTCCGCGCAGCTTCTTTCAAAGTGCGGTTTGTACGCCCAGCAACTCCGTTTTGTTGAGGGGTTCTTGCAGCAGAGTATTCGTGCTTAATACCAAGGTCATCTAGATATGATTCGAGTGACTGATTTGTAAACTCGGTACCTTTATCACTACGAATTCTATCTATCCCACACGATTTCTCATTTTGGAGTCTTTTCAGTAGTTTGATCAGCTTTGGAGTAGCCTGATCTTTGCCACTTAGAAACAGGACCCACGTAAAACGAGTGTAATCGTCTATGAACACTAGGGTATACTTCATTCCCCTAGACTTGTTACTGGTATAGGACCAAATAGATCCATATGCAGCAACTCTAGGCACCGAGAAGAAGATTTACTCCCTGTGTTCTTAAAGGAGGATCTGATTTGCTTACCAAGCTGGCATGCTGCACAGATCTTGTTTTTGAGAAGTCAATTTGAGGCAGTCCAATGACTAGATCAAGTTTACGCAGACTGGCAATAGTTTTAAAGTTTAAGTGACTCAATCGTTTGTGCCAAAGCTAATTTTTGGAAGTATTCAAGGCAGCAAAGCAAGTAGAAGAGGTTGGCTGATTAAGATTCTAATCAATTTTATAAGTGTTATCATGCCTTCTTCCTACAAGTAATACATTGCCATCAGTAGATTTGATTGTGCATGAGTGCTGGTTGAATTCTACAGAGTGACCATTGTCACAGAGTTGACTGATGCTAATCAAGTTATAACATAAATTTTCAACCAACAAAATATCTTTAATAATAATGTTACCGTAGATAATCTTACCCTTACCCACGATTCTACCTTTCGCGTTGTCTCCAAAAGTTATTCTCGGTCAGGTGGTGTCCACCAATTCAGACAATAAGCACGCATTTCCTATCATATGTCTAGAACATCCGATGTCCAGAAACCACTCTGAGCTCCAAACTTGATGAATTCTAGCTTTCTGGAATTTAAGCGATAATATGATTGGTACCCAATCCTACTTGGGTCCAGACAGGATTAGTCCTTTCGGGACCCACACTTGTATAACCCTGAATTGTTTGGGTCTGTGTGTGTCCTGAAACGTGTGTGCATTATATGATAATGGTGTTCTTGGGTGATATGTGCGATACTGAGTGTATGTGTGTTGTTTGAGTTTCTGGTTTTTGTTTGGAAGCATATATCTCTTTTGAACAAGCATACAATTATAATACCAGTTGGGTTTTACCTCTCGAGTGGCCTGACCAGTGGGTTTATGTTTATTTCTAAACTTTTGCCCAGGTCTGGCTTTCTCTTTTGGCTCAACATAACCGATACCTTTGTGTGATGCCCGTTCCTTGATGAGTATTTGCTTAACAGATTCCTTAACCAACTCACTCGGTTCATATACTGTGCTTGATTTCACAAAATTCATTGTTTGAATCTTGTTCCTTTCTAGACACAATTGAGTTTTGATGCCAGATGAGTTACTATCATTGTTAGAGTAGCCTATGCAAGTAAGATCACCAGCAAGCCTTATTGACTCAAGCATCTCATCTTTTCTGGCAGTAGATGCGTTCCATGTGCGAACCAGCTTACTGAGTTTCTGGTGTGCACATGTTGCTTCATCCCTTTCTTTCTTGAGCCGACTTACTTTTTCCCTTAAGCTTTTCAACTCATTTGATTGTTCACAATCAAACTTGTTGTTTTGCTGTTCTGTTGGGACAGTTGTTCGGACTTGTAATTTTCAAAGGATTCATACATCTGATACTCATTAATCATGTCCTGCAATGCATTAGTGAGTTCATTATGTGTAAACTCAGAGAGATTTGAATCAGTGACCTCAGAGTCATCGTTGGCCATTAAGCAATGAACTTCTTCCTCTTCACTCTCACTGGATGAGCTGGAAGACTTTTCTGATTCTGACTCTGAGTCAGCCCATTTGCTCTTGTTCTCTTCAGCCACCAGTACTTTCTGTTCTCTGTCCCTTCTGGATGATCTTCTATTCTCCTTTGATTTTATTTTGTCCTTGGATCCTCTCTTTTGATTATCTTTCTTTGCTTGGGACAGTCAGCGATAAAGTGTCCTGACTTAAGACAGTTGAAGCAAACATGATCATCCTCATCTGATCTATTTTTGAAGTTCTGCTTCCTTGGATACTATTGATAGACCTTTTGACTCTTCTTCATAAACTTTCCAATTTTTTTGACAAACAACACCATTGCATCGTTGCATATTTTTTGAGGAGTCATCTCTGTTGTGATAGGCAGAGCTTCAGATGCAGTAAGAGCTTTGGTTGGTTGACTGGTGCTGGGTTCATCTTCAATCCGACTCCCTAGTTCAAACTCATATGCTTTTAAGTCAGCAAATAAGTCATGTAGATCTATCTTGTTTAGATCTTTGGATTCTCTCATAACAATCGTTTTTATATCCCATTCTCTTGGGAGACCTCTCATGACCTTTAGAGTGATTTTCCTGTTGGAGAGATCTTTGTCAAGGCTATTGAGTTCATTTATGATTCCAGTTACTCTCTCATCATATTCGCTGAGAGTTTCTCCGGACATCATTTTGATGTTTTCAAATTTCTGTAAGGCAACAGTGAGCTTGTTTTCCTTGGTTTGATCATTTCCTTCGCATAGCTGAGCAATCTTTTCCCAAATGTCCTTTGCAGTGGGACAAATTTTGATCTTGTTGAACATATTTTTGTCCGGAGTTTTGAATAGTATGTCTTTCGGCACATTGTCCAGATTTGCCTTTTTCTTTTCTTCATTTGTCCAGAAGGATCTGTCCTTCTCGACCATCTGAGGTTCACCACCAGTAATTGCAGCTGCTGTATTGACTTTCAAGATCTTCATTGGTCCATCAGTGATGACGAACCACATGTCATCGTCTTGGGCACTTAGATGTTCTTGCATACGAATCCTCCAGTCATCGTATTCATCCTTTTTGAACATGGGAATTTTGCTGAATGAGGCCATCAGTTTTTGGTAATTTCTCAAGATTGAGAAGACCTAAGCTCTGAACCACTTGTTAGGATCGGGGTAGTGTTTAGAGGGGGGGGGGGGGGTTGATTAAAAACTAGATTCAATTTCAATTTTGTTCGTGTTTGCTGCAGACTGTTAAGTACTGCAGTAGCTTCTCAATATATAGCAAGTCAGCAGACACTGATTATAGTGCGGAAGACGTCTGCTGGACTTGTGAGGGATAAAAACTGAATGGTAAATAAGCAGAAAGTAAATGACACAAGTATGTTTCTGGAAGTTCGAAGCACAACGCTTCTACGTCTCCCCTTCTTCCTTTGCGGGAAGGTTACACTAGAAGACTTGGTTTACACTTTACAGTATACAACCTTCTTAGGCACTCACACAGCTTGGCCTAAACTCCTAGCAATCACAACTTCCTAATTTGATTACAATGGTTTCTATGACATTCACACAAATACAGAATATTTGACTTAGAGTGTTCTTCGAGCAGCAGACTCTGTTGAAGTTAATCTGTTAAGATTACTGTAGTAGCGCTTGTCTACTCTTGCTGATCCTTCAGAGAATGTCACTAAGAAGAATTGCTTTTTACGTTGAGGTGTTTTTTTTCTATTTGATCAGATGGTTCAGCTCACCTCTTCATTCTTCACTTGGGCGTATTTATAGACTCCTTGATCTTTAATGGCAACTTGTCTATATTTGGAAGAGATCCACTTTCTGTTACCATTCCATATTCTGATTGTCTTCTTTCCTATTTTGTTTAGCAACGGCTCTTTTATTCTGATGCTAATGGTGGCGGAGATATAGCAGGGTGCGTCTCTGTTGTACCTTTGTCAGAATAGGTTGTACTTGTTTTGTCTTGTTGCTTTGTGCTCTTGCTGGATGGTTAGACTCCTGCTGGCTTTCTTCGTTCTACTGGTCGTTCATTCTTCTGTAACCAGTAGATGACTTTGTTCAATATATGACTATCCAGTAGATGCTTATCCAGTTGGTGTCCATCCAGTAGGTGTCCATCAGGTAGGTGTTGTCCGGTAGGTGTCCATCCGGTTGGTGTCCATCCAGTAGGTGTTTGTCCAGTTGATGTCCATCAAGTTGATGTCTGTCCGGTAGGTGTTTGTCCAGTTGTTGTCCATCACCCGGTAGGTGTCTGTCACCCGGTAAGTGTTTGTCACCCGGTTGATGTCCATCTAGTTGATGTTTGTCACCACCAAACTTAGAAATGTTTTCCTAACATTGATCCTTCGAGAGATGTATCCCATGTGTCATAGGCACGAATCCTTTCTTTGATTCTTGCATGCTAAACCATTTTAGCACTTTATCTATGTATGTATGTTGACTTAGGCCAAGTAATTTTCTTGATCTATCTCTATAGATCTTGATACCTAACACATAGGTGGCTTCACCCAAGTCTTTCATAGAAAAGTAATTCCCTAGCAAAATCTTTACAGATTGCAAGGCAGTGATATCATTCCCAATGAGAAGTATGTCATCTACATACAACACTAGGAAGATAATTATGCTCCCACTGACCTTCTTATAGACACAAGGTTCATCTAAGTTCTTGATGAAACCAACTTTGATTGCATCATCAAAACAAAGATTCCAACTCCGGGAAGCTTGCTTCAATCCATAAATGGTTCGTTGTATCTTTCATATCTTTCCAGCATCCTTTGGATCGACAAAACCCTCGGGTTATATCATGTACACATCCTCAAGTAAGTTTCCATTAAGGAAAGCAGTTTTGACATCCATCTGCCAGATTTCATAATCATAAAATGCAGCTATTGCAAGTAAGATCCTAATGGATTTCACCATGGCAATCAGCGAAAAAGTTTCATCATAGTCAATATCATGAATTTGTTTGAAACCTTTAGCAACCAATCGTCCTTTAAAAGTTTGTACATTACCATCCATGTCAGTCTTCTTCTTGAAAATCCACTTGTACCCTATGGGTCTTACCCCTTCAGGTGGGTCGATCAAACTCCATACTTGGTTTACGTACATGGATTCCATCCTAGATTTCATGGCCTCTAGCCATTTCTCATAATCAGGGCCCATTATAGCTTCTTGATAGGATGAAGGTTCATCCTCATCAATGAGTAGTAAGTCACATTGTTGAGTCATAAGAAATCCATATTTCTGTGGCTCCCGGTGTACTCTTACAGGCCTACGATGGGCTTGTGTCTCTTGAGCAGGCATTTCGTCCACAAACAACTTTTGGTGACTGCTCTGTTTCTATCTCAATATCATGTTCAATGTTTTGTTGTAGTTGTACTTCACTAAGTTATATTTGTCTCCCACTGGTTCTTCTAGAAATAAATTCTCTTTCAAGAAAGACACCTGTCCGAGCAACAACCACTTGTTCTCGGTAGGATAGTAGAAATAATATCATTTTGTTTCCTTAGGATACCCCACAAATAAATACTTATCAGATTTGGGTCCAAGTTTATTGGAGGGTGACGTCTCACGTAAGCCTCACAACCCCAAATCTTCATAAAAACATACTAGGATGTTTTCTAGTCCATTTCTCATATGGTGTCTTTTCAACTGATTTAGATGGAACACGGTTCAGTATAAATATTGATGTTTCTAAAGCATGTCCCCAAAAGGAAATCGGAAGATCTGCATGACTCATCATAGATCGAACCATGTCCAACAAAGTTCGATTCCTCCTTTCATATACACCATTACATTGTGGAGTATACAGAGTTGTGAGTTGTGGGACTATATCATGCTCCTTTAGATAGTCATGAAACTCTTGGCTTAAGCATTCACCTCATCGATCTTATCGGAGGATTTTGATACTTTTGCCAAGCTGGTTTTGTACTTCATTCTTGAAATCCTTGAACTTTTCGAAGGTTTCATATTTATGTTTCATTAGGTACACATACTCATATCTACTGAAGTCATCAGTAAATGTAACGAAGTATTGAAAACTACCTCTAGCTTGAGTGCTTATTGGGCCACATACATCACTATGTATGAAACTCAATAAATCATTTGCCCTTTCAACATGTCCCTTAAAAGGGGCTTCAGTCATCTTGCCCAGTCATCTTGTTAACAAGATTCACATGTTTCATATGATTCAAAATCAAATGAATCTAAAACTCCATCCTTATGAAGTTTTGAAATGTGATTCTCGTTTATATGCCCAAGCGACAATGCTAGAGATAAGTTGGATTAGAATCATTAGTCTTAATCCTCTTAGTATTTGTGTTATAGATAAGCATATCAAGATTTAGAACATAGAGACCATTAATCAATTGTGCATTAGCATAAAGCATCTCATTCAAATAAATGGAGCAACATTTGTCATTTATAATAAATGAAAAACTCATCTCGTCTAAACAAGAAATTGAAATGACGTTTCTAGTAATCGATGACACAGAATAACAGTTTTGTAAATCTAAAATTAAACCAGAAGGCAAAGTTAATGAATAATCTCCTATAGCTAATGCAGCAACTCTTGCTCCATTTCCCACTCTTAGGTCAACTTCGGCTTTCGCCAACATTCTACTCCTTTTGAGTTCCTGCACATTAACACAAATATGAGAACCACATCCAGTATCTAATACACATGATGAAGAAGTAGATAGATTGACTTCTATAACAAAATTACCTGAAGTAGAGAACTTTCCTTCGTCTTCTTAAGATCTTACAGGTATAATCTGCAGTTTCTCTTCCAATGTCCGGTCTCACCGCAATGGAAGCAATTTCCTTCCTTAGCCACTCCTCCCTTTGGCTTAAGTGCAGTAGCATGAGGCTTAGATTTGACAGAGACTTTCTTGTCTTTTCTAAAGCCCTTTGCTTTAGTCTTTCCCTTGCCCTTATTCACAATAAGAACATTTGTGGTCTTAGACGTCTTTGTGTTTGCCTCGTAAGTTCTCAACATACCAAGACACTGTGGTAGAGTCTTCTCAATTTCAATCATATTGTAATTCAGAACAAATTGACTATAGCTATCAGGCAACGATTGCAAGATCACGTCAGTGGCCAACTCTTGGTCCAACGAAAAACCCAGTTTCTCAAGATTCTCTATGTATCCAATCATTTTGAGTACATGAGTTCCAACAAGGCTTCCTTCTACCATTCTGCATTGAAATAACACTTTAGAGACGTCATACCTCTCTTGTCTAGCTTGGTGTTGGTAAAGTTGCTTCAGATGTTCAATCATATTGAACGCATCCATTTCCTCATATTGCTTTTGAAGCTCAGGGTTCATGGTTGCAAGCACTAAGCAGCCAACATCAAGAACGTCATTTTGATGCTTCTTGTAAGCATCACTATCAGCCCTTACGGCCGTAGCGGGAGGTTCCTCAGCAGGTAAGGGTTCCTCAAGGACATATTGATTTTTCTCTTGTTTGAGGACAATCCTCAGATTCCTATTCCAGCCTAGGAATTTGTCCCATTCAATTTGTCCTTCTCAAGGACCGATTACAAAGATAGTGTACTAGTAACGTTGTTTGATGCCATGGATATCTACAATATAAATATGCAAAATAAGCTTTATGATTTTAATCATTTAATAAGGTCTTATATTAAATGAATCTCCCACTATTTAGTTAAAATCATCAACCCTCAAAACTATTAGTGGGCCAAGATCCATATTTAACCTAATCTTGATTAGCTTTGGCTAATCATCCAAGACTCGTTTATTTAGGTAGACAACACTTTTACATCACATGTAACTCTTGGGTGGTTGGGCGAACAACATTTTGTTCTAATTCATCTAATGAATTATTACCCAACCCCATGCCTCTAGCTTCTCAATCCTATTGAGATAACGCTAGTTAAGTCGACCCAATTTAAAGTCACACGGATATCACTTTCATCCTATCGCGCCTTACTAAGATTGTCACGGTACTTTGCTTTGGCAAACCTACACATGTTCAATCGAAGTCTTGACGAGTACTTTTAAATGGAAGGCATCTAACTTGACTTAATATTATCAGAGGGATTTACAGATCTCACGATTTTATTAATATTGAAAAAGAAAATATGTCATGTACATATAAATATATATATATATATATTATATCATCCATCAATATTAAATATCAAATGATAAACATGCATCACATACATCAACATAAAATAAATGTGACATGGTTATAGCCCGAACTACCGATTTTCTCAAGCCAATGAGAAAATCTAAATGGTCAACCTAAGGGTAATTTCTCCAAGCACATCTTCGGTCTATTTGTGAATGGTCTCCTCATCTCGACACCATGGTCCAACTTCATTGACCTCCATCAACAAAAGCTAAAACTGTACTATATAACAATTACATGATATAGAGAATAACTCGAGTTACATTCGAGGGGATCATAGGGGAAGGAATACATTCAGAAAAATAGAGAAGGCACAACACGCAGGCCGTATTTAAAATTACAACCATTCACAAAATTACAATCTAATTGATCATAGGGCTATAACCATGCACCATGCTCAAACAACACATAAAACATGCTAGCATATAACAATTAATGAATTAAATTCTAAACACTTTAAAATTTAATTCTAGGTTCATAAACTATAAAAAAATTGGAAAAATACTGCACACTCGGGTCGGACGCCGCCCAGCCATGGGCGGTCGCCCGCCCATGCGTGGGCGCGGTCTCCCTCCCTTTGTAAGCGGTCGCCCGCCCATGCGCGGGCGCAGTTGCATGCGTTGCGATTTCCGTCCACCCGACTTTCAAGCTACGGTCGCCTGTCTTGCTTGCTACGTTCGCCCGACTATCGAGCTACGTTCGCCCGCCTTGCTAGGGCCAGTCGCGCGGACACATATGTCTCTTATACATAAACACACGTTAATATATCATATATATTTTACGATGGTTTCCACAGAGATAGCTCATATGTTGATTTTAACATATCATATATGTTCTCATTTGTGGGGACCTCGTTACTTAATCCATTATGTATCAGTTCATTATACATATGTGAGTACGAATTAAGTAAAACATACACTGATTTAAGAGTTTAATTATGTAGGTTGTTACAAGTTGACAAAAACCATGTCATTACTACTCATCATATATATATATAAATCACAACAACCTAAACCAAAACTCCTAAGCAGTGGTTCAACTCGCATAGACTCACAATCCCGTCCTCCCACGTCTATGAGTTCCTACAGAAACAATCACACAACATGAGTATAGATACAAAACAATCCCAGTGCAATATCAATATAAAACGTAAATGATAAAGCACTATAAACATCAAATGTGATTGTCCTGTATCATGCATCGTCAAATGCAATTATGTCATGACATGTCTCATCTCATATCCTGTTATAACCAGACCAATATGATATGCCTATCTCAGCTCAATATGTCAGTGGAACATCCTCACATCTTCATAATAGCAGCCCATATCATAGTACCGTCCTTACATGTTATAACAGCCAGTGCATATACCCAACCGGCGTATATCTCTCATGCCAAAGCATACGTAGCATACCTATCGTGGCAACAATTCCAGCCAAAGCATATGCCCAACACTAGCATATCTATCGTGGCACCGATCTCAGCCAAAGCATATACTACATATCTATCGTGGCATCCATCTCAACAATATAAAACTCATGAATGCACATGCATATGATGTCAACAATCATATGATACCATGCTCACATCATCATCACAACAATATCATATACTTGTACGCCAAAACGTACCTGTTCTGCGACACAAACGATATAAATTAGGCGTCACTGTCTAACCGCCTCATTGTCCCGTCCCCTGTGATGATGCTACAACACAATATATCATATTATCATAGGCATAAAAATCAAATTATACAAAAATATAACATTTTTCAAATCTGGACCCTGGCGATCGATCTCATGTTTTGAGGCGATCGATCGCCTAAAGCTTTGGTCCTAAGCGATCGATCTCTTAATTTCACGCGATCGGTCGCCTACCCTTTGGAAAACATTCTGCCTCGAGGCGATCGATTGCCTACTTGAAGCGATCGATCGCTCAAGCACCGCCAATCTCATGTTTAGCGACAGGCGATCGATTGCCTCAAACGTCGCGATCGATCGCCTCCTCTGTTTCCTGAAAAACCATGGCGATTTCTACTTCTTTTCTTGGTTCTCCTTCTACAACTCAATTCTAACCATAAAACTATGGGGTCCTCGTTACTTAATCCATTATGTATCATCTTAACATACATATGTGAGTCTGAATTAAGTACTAACATGCACTGATTAAGAGTATTACTAGTTAAGTTGTTACAGCTGTACCAAATCCTGAGTACAAAAACCAACTAACTTTGTTTTCTACATATACATTACATGTAAAATTAACAACCTAAGCCAGTACAACTCCTATGCAGTGGTTCACCTCGCAGCGGAATAAGACTCACGATTCCCACGTCTATGCAATCCTACAGAAACATTCACAAAATGTTAGTATAGATAAACAACTATCTCGGTGCAATATCAAAACACAATATCAGTAACAATGATAAAGCACAATATATAATCTAATGTGAATGTTCTGTCTCGTGCATCCACAAATGCACCATGTCATGACATGTCTCAACACATACCCTATTATCACGAGACTAAAATGATATGCCTATTCAGCTCAATATGTCAGTGGAACCACCTCACATCTTCATATTAGCAGCACATATCATAGTACCGTCCTCAAATGATAATAGCCATAGCATATATCCAAAAACCGGCATATATCGCTATATAGCATAACCGAGCATATACCCAAACCATGCGTATATCTCTCTGTCACATAACCGAGTATATATCCAAACCAGGCATATATCTCTATGTCACATAGCCGAGCATATATCCAAACCAGGCATATATCTCAAATACATAACCGAACATATACCCAAACCAGGCGTATATCTCACATACATATGATATCCATGAATGTACAGGCATATGATACTACCAATCATATGATAACAACATAACACAATTCATATGATATCAATCTCATAACATCATCACACAATATCTATACTCCGTACGTCAACACGTACCTGTACTGCGACACAAACGAGATAAATTAGGCGTCACTGGCTAAGTGCCTCGTTGTCCTGTCCCCTGAGATGATGCTACAACAATGCCAACAATATATCATGTTATCATAGGCATTAAAATCAAATTCTACAAAAAAAAATAATATGTTTCAACATTCTGCCCTCACCGATCGATCGCCCCAAATTCTCGATCGATCGCCGAACTGTTCACTCTTCACCGATCGATCGAACAAAATCACCGATCGATCGCCTCATGCTCAAACCGCCTTAAAATTGTACTGTTCGCGGCGATCGATCGAGACCACATGCCGATCGATCGGCACGATCAGAAAAAAGTGAGAAAATGGCGATTTTGAGCTTATCTTCATGGTTCTTCTCCTACAACTCGAAATTCAACATTAAAACATGTTTCAAGCACTCTCTAGGAACATCTTAACATGATTCCAACTTCATAGATTCCAATTCAAAGCATAGAAACATGATATGATTCTTCACTTGAATACTTGAATTTTCATTTCACATATATAACACCAATGACATATTTCAATGTAAAGCTAAGAATTCCTTACCAAGATGGTACACTTTCACTTCACACACCTTCCTAACTCAAGTCACAAGTCAATCCCAAGCTTAAACCACAAGAAAGTTGAAAGAGATGGAGAGGAGCTTGGTAGAGATTTGTAGGTGTAAATTGGTGTATTATGTGATTCCACTCCCTTAATCCAATTGATATAGATCCTTAGTTCCTTAATTCACTTGCTATCATGCCATTTAGGGATAATTACATGTTAAGTAACATGTACATGTAAATACAATCCAAATTCAAATTCACATGCTAATGTAACCTTAATGAAAGGCAAAGGCATATGACATTCATATCAAATGCATACTATAATTCATATCATTTCTTTGCACTACATTTTGTACATCATGTTTCATTCCTTGCCATATATCATTATATACATGTATTTCTTCATTATTGGTTCCACCTGAACCCCCATTAACATACCACTATTTGATATAATTACACCATAATCATATCATACGTATATACAACAAATCGAGGCATGACAATTCTCCCCCACTCATTGAATTTCGTCCTCGAAATTGCATATACAGACAGAATACATGCATATGAGATATACAACTCAACAATCCTACGATATGAAAATAGGAAACATGATCATGTATGCAACAGTACCATAAAACTGTAAAATCATACCAGAAAACAAATCCGGATACCGTTGCATCATATGCTGCTCCGTCTCCCACGTTGCCTCTTCGACACCCCTTCTGTCCCACTGTACTTTAACCATAGGAATCAGTTTATTACGCAACCTGCGTTCAGCTCGATCCAAGATCATAACCGGTCGTTCCTCATACGACACATCTGTATCCAACTGTACATCAGGTAACTGTAATACATGACTCGGATCTGGTTCATACTTTCTCAACAATGACACATGAAAAACATCATGAATACTACTCAAGGCCGGTGGTAGTGCTAAGCGATATGCCAACGTACCAATACGTTGCAACACCTCATATGGACCAACGTACCGTGGAGACAATTTCCACGCTTACCAAATCGTACTACACCTTTAAAAGGTGAGATTTTCAAGAACACACGGTCACCAACTTGAAATTCAAGTGGTCTACGTCGCTTATTGGTATACGCAGCCTGTCTATCTTGAGCAGCTTTAAGTTTCAATCTAATTACCTTCACTTTCTCTTCCATCTCATGAATCATATCCGGTCCATGTAAGGAAGACTGATCCACATCATCCCAATACAATGGCGATCTACATCGTCACCCATATAGAGACTCAAATGGTGCCATCTGTATACTAGACTGATAACTGTTGTTATATGAAAATTCCACTAATGGCAACGACTCTTGCCAAGAAGTATCAAACTCTAATACACAGGCACGCAACATATCCTCAAGCGTCTGTATCGTACGCTCTGTTTGTCCATCTGTCTGAGGATGATATGCTGTACTCAACCACACTTCAGTTCCCAACGCTGTCTGTAACCCTTCCCAGAAATGAGAAGTAAATCTCGGATCCCTATCCGATACAATGGAAACTGAATACCATGTAGTCTCACTACATGTTGAATGTATACCTGTGCCATTCTTAGATATGTAAACGTCATACAATATGGCACAAAATGAGATACTTTGGTGAGTCGATCAACGATCACCCAAATAGCATCGCAACCAGAAGACATCCGTGGCAAATGAGTCACAAAATCCATCGTGATATGTTCCCATTTCCACTGAGGAATTTCCAAACTATGTAATTCACCTCCTGGTCTCTGTCTTTCCGCTTTCACTTGTTGACAGATCAAACATCGTTTCACAAAGCTCAACACATCCTGTTTCATACGTTTCCACCAAAATTGTGTACGTAAATCATGATACATTTTCTTCCCTCCAGGATGTATACTGTATCTACTACAATGAGCACGTTGTAGTAGTTCTTGGCGTAGTCCAAATGAAGCAGGTACTACCCAACTGTGTCTGTACTTCAAAGTTCCATCACTTGTAAGTACAAATTGAGATGTTTGTCCTTGACTTATCCTTTCCTTCCACTGTTGTACTTCATCATCAGTCAGTTGTGTCGTTCTGATTTTCTCAAACATATCAGGTTCAACCAACAATGTTGATACCCTTATTGGCTCTAGTTCCACATCAAAATCATAACCCAAAGTACAACAAGAAGTCATCAATGCGGATAAATGAATCACCTCATCAGCCGTGTGATGTACCTTTCGACTCAAGGCATCTGCTGTAAGATTAGCTTTTCCTGGATGATATTCAATCTCACAATCATAATCTTTCAACAGATCCATCCATCTCCTTTGTCTCATATTTAACTCCGCTTGAGTGAATAGAAATTTTAAACTCTTATGATCTGTGTATATGGTAAACGACGTACCATATAAATAATGTCGCCATATCTTCAATGCAAAGACAATGGCAGCCAATTCCAGATCATGTACTGGATATCGCATTTCATGTGGCTTCAACTGTCGTGATGCATAAGCCACTACATGTTTGTCCTGCATCAATACACAACCCAAACCAAATAAAGATGCATCAGTATATACTTCAAACATGTCATGCTCAGATGGAATGATCAAGACTGGAGCTGTAGTCAATCGATGTTTTAATTCCTGGAAACTACGGTCACAAGCCTCTGACCATTGAAATGATACTCCCTTCTGTGTCAAATGTGTTAATGGTTTGGCAATCGCTGAAAATCCTTCAACGAACCGTCTATAATATCCAGCCAAACCTAAGAAACTACGAATCTCTGGCACAGAAGTAGGTGTTGACCAATTCAACACTGCTTCCACTTTCTTTGGATCAACTGATATACCTTCTTCTGAAATAACATGTCCCAAAAAGCCGACACTAGTCAACCAAAACTCACACTTACTGAGTTTGGCATACAACTGATGTGTCCTCAACAATTGCAATACCATATGCAAATGTTGAACATGTTCTGCATCACTCCGTGAATAGATCAGTATATCATCGATAAAGACAATGACAAATCGATCAAGGTATTCCTGAAAAACCCGATCATTAAACTCATAAAGACAACAGGAGCATTTGTTACTCCAAATGGCATTACCAGAAACTCATAATGTCCATAACGAGTTCTGAATGCTGTCTTCTGTACATCTCCTTCTCTCACACGTATTTGATGATATCCGGACCTCAAATCAATCTTCGAATAAATCCTTGATCCCTGCAACTGATCAAACAAATCATCAATACGCGGAAGAGGATATTTATTCTTTATGGTTACCTTGTTCAACTGTCTATAATCAATACACAATCTCATTGTCCCATCCTTCTTCTTCACAAATAAAACCGGAGCACCCCAAGGCGATACACTAGGACGTATGTACCCCTTGTCCAATAAATCTTGCAATTGAGTTTTCAACTCTTTCAATTCAGTTGGTGCCATCCGATAAGGAGCCCGTGAAATTGCAGAAGTACCAGGTATCAAATCAATACCAAATTCCACTTCTCGACTCGGTGGGAATCCAGGTATCTCATCTGGAAACACATCCGCATATTCTGCAACCACTGGTATCTCCTCCACTTTCCTTTCTAGTTTCTGTTCCGGGATATCAAGGGCATAAATCAAATAACCCGCATGTCCACGCTCTAACAAACGCGACATTTGGATTGCTGATATCAAAGGAATCCTTGCCCTCGATCCCTGGCCATAGAATAACCATTGATTGCCAGTATCAGACTGAAATCTCACTATCTTCTGACTACAATCCACAACAGATTGATATTTACTCAACACATCAATTCCAAGGATGCAATCAAAATCTGACATGTCTAACACAATCAAATCAGCTTGAAAGCCATAGTCAGACTCAAACTGAATAGCACAATCAGACACACTCTGACAAGTCATCACAGTAGTTCCCATGGGTGTCGAAACATAAAGAGGCATCAACAGTGGAGACGAGCATATATGATACCGATCAATAAAAGCTTGTGCAATAAAAGAATGTGATGCACCAGTATCAATCAACAGTAAAGCAGGATAAGTAAACAAAGTACACTTACCCGCTATCACATCATCAGGAGCTGCCTCTGCTTCCTCCCTGTTCAGTGCATACACCTGAGCCTGAGGTGTTCCTGTCCTCTGTCCTCCACCAGACTGTGGTACACCCTGTGGTCTCTGTTGTACTGTAGTCTCTGAAATGGGTCCTCTCCTCTGTTGTCCACCCACTTGAGTACAATCACGGATCACATGTCCGGGTCTCCCACAACGGAAACAAACTACTGGATTCAATTGAGGACAATCTCATTTCAAATGTGGTCCACCACATTTAAAGCATTGCACACTACTGCCACTACTACTACCTTGGAACTGTCCCTTAGATTTGCGATCACCCCCTTTTTGTGATCCAAAACGTTTCCCACTAAACCTAGATGAAGATGCACCACCTCGTGATGATTTAAAATGTTCTCCTCTAGGTCTCATACTGTCAGATGTAGGTGGTTGGGCTTGTCCAACATCCTTGTATACCCCTACAGCAATCTCAGCCATCTCGGCTCTAGTCAACGCTTCTTCATAAGATGTAGGGTTATTGGACATTACCCTATCAAATAATTCAGGCCTCAATCCTTTCACAAACTGTCTAATCTTTGCCTTTGTGTTAACAGCGATATGTGGCACATACCGGAGCAAAGAAGAATAATGCACAGCATAGTCAGATACTGTCATTGCTCCCTGTCTCAAATTTGTAAATTCATCCTCTTTCCTCTGCCTTGCAGCAACAGAGAAATAATGCTCCAGGAACTTCGTTCTAAACACATCCCAGTTTACTGTATGTCCTTGAGCCCTCAACTCAAGTACTGTGGACTTCCACCACATCATAGCTTTCTTGGCTAACTGGAATTCAGCTAAACATAACCAAGCAGTCTTGGCACACGGTGCTGACACAAAGATCTGTTCCACACGTTCCAGCCACTCCTCTGCCAGTTCTCCTGATTCTGTCCCCTCAAACCTGGGTGGCTGATAACTCAGAAACTGCGTCAAAGTCAATTCTCCAGGCAACAGTACCTGTTCCACTGGCCCTTGCTCAATCGGTGGTGGTGGCACAGGCACCATTCGCACACTAGCATTGCCACTCATGGCATCCCCAACATCCTCATGTGGTACTCTGTCTGTCATAACTGTATAACAAGGGTTAACAATAACATTCACAAGTATATAACATGTTAGAATAACATCATATTCCAAAACTAACATGCTATTACCATTCTCAAAGTGTTTAGGTAACTCCCTAAAACACTTCCTCTACCCATGTTCACCCCGTTCTCGAACCACTTCTCTGATACCACTAATGTGGGGTCCTCGTTACTTAATCCATTATGTATCATCTTAACATACATATGTGAGTCTGAATTAAGTACTAACATGCACTGATTAAGAGTATTACTAGTTAAGTTGTTACAGCTGTACCAAATCCTGAGTACAAAAACCAACTAACTTTGTTTTCTACATATACATTACATGTAAAATTAACAACCTAAGCCAGTACAACTCCTATGCAGTGGTTCACCTCGCAGCGGAATAAGACTCACGATTCCCACGTCTATGCAATCCTACAGAAACATTCATAAAACGTGAGTATAGATAAACAACTATCTCGGTGCAATATCAAAACACAATATCAGTAACAATGATAAAGCACAATATATCATCTAATGTGAATGTTCTGTCTCGTGCATCCACAAATGCACCATGTCATGATATGTCTCAACACATACCCTATTAGACTAAAATGATATGCCTATTCAGCTCAATATGTCAGTGGAACCACCTCACATCTTCATATTAGCAGCACATATCATAGTACCGTCCTCAAATGATAATAACCATAGCATATATCCAAAAACCGGCATATATCGCTATATAGCATAACCGAGCATATACCCAAACCAGGCGTATATCTCTCTGTCACATAACCGAGTATATATCCAAACCAGGCATATATCTCTATGTCACATAGCCGAGCATATATCCAAACCAGGCATATATCTCAAATACATAACCGAACATATACCCAAACCAGGCGTATATCTCACATACATATGATATCCATGAATGTACAGGCATATGATACTACCAATCATATGATAACAACATAACACAATTCATATGATATCAATCTCATAACATCATCACACAATATCTATACTCCGTACGTCAACACGTACCTTTACTGCGACACAAACGAGATAAATTAGGCGTCACTGGCTAAGTGCCTCGTTGTCCTGTCCCCTGAGATGATGCTACAACAATGCCAACAATATATCATGTTATCATAGGCATTAAAATCAAATTCTACAAAAAAAATAATATGTTTCAACATTCTGCCCTCACCGATCGATCGCCCCAAATTCTCGATCGATCGCCGAACTGTTCACTCTTCACCGATCGATCGAACAAAATCACCGATCGATCGCCTCATGCTCAAACCGCCTTAAAATTGTACTGTTCGCGGCGATCGATCGAGACCACATGCCGATCGATCGGCACGATCAGAAAAAGTGAGAAAATGGCGATTTTGAGCTTATCTTCATGGTTCTTCTCCTACAACTCGAAATTCAACATTAAAACATGTTTCAAGCACTCTCTAGGAACATCTTAACATGATTCCAACTTCATAGATTCCAATTCAAAGCATAGAAACATGATATGATTCTTCACTTGAATACTTGAATTTTCATTTCACATATATAACACCAATGACATATTTCAATGTAAAGCTAAGAATTCCTTACCAAGATGGTACACTTTCACTTCACACACCTTCCTAACTCAAGTCACAAGTCAATCCCAAGCTTAAACCACAAGAAAGTTGAAAGAGATGGAGAGGAGCTTGGTAGAGATTTGTAGGTGTAAATTGGTGTATTATGTGATTCCACTCCCTTAATCCAATTGATATAGATCCTTAGTTCCTTAATTCACTTGCTATCATGCCATTTAGGGATAATTACATGTTAAGTAACATGTACATGTAAATACAATCCAAATTCAAATTCACATGCTAATGTAACCTTAATGAAAGGCAAAGGCATATGACATTCATATCAAATGCATACTATAATTCATATCATTTCTTTGCACTACATTTTGTACATCATGTTTCATTCCTTGCCATATATCATTATATACATGTATTTCTTCATTATTGGTTCCACCTGAACCCCCATTAACATACCACTATTTGATATAATTACACCATAATCATATCATACGTATATACAACAAATCGAGGCATGACAAAAACTTTGTTCATTACAATTCCAAACATCATAGAAACATCTTTCCAGCATAGTTCCAATCATTCATTTACATAATATCAAATTTCAATTCAAGTCATAGAATAATACTACCCATGCTTCAAGTTTCCATCAACTAAGCAAATATACATCATCTATACTATGAAATTCTTACCAAGAAGATATGAATTCACTTCTCTCAACTTTCTAGCTTGATTACCAAGTGAAATCCAAGCCAAAAGATGCAAACCTAAGGAAGAAGCTAGAGAGGAGCTTGGTAGAGATTTGTACGTGTTGATGGTGTATTATGTTTTCAAATCTGATTTGTGTAAGATATAATTAACCTTCAAATTCAACTCAAATTCACACTACATGCAAACTCCACTCAATGGCACATTCTAATGCCTCTCATATGCATGCTAAATGCACACAAAGGTTATATCCCACTATACATGTCATACTCAACATGAATTCTCTTGTTCTATATATATATCAACCATATACACCATTTCAATCCAATTGTTACATATAGGAAGGTGTTTGTCATCTCATAATTTCACATGAATTGAAATCCTTATTATCTCTCCTCGAGATCACAACATACCGTAATTATTTCATAATTACGCCTTAACCATATCGCCTCATATCAAGGCATGACATTATTAATCGTTACAATTTCGAAGTAGCATGATAGCAATAACTCAAAGCATGATAAAACAGTTTATCACATAACCCCTGATATGAGCTTCATACACGGCTCTGATACCACTGTAAGGAATCCGACAAGCATACGACGGAGCGGAATAAAAAAAATTGGATTCCCACCGAGGAACTATACGAAGTTATATCGGTGTCGAGAGTTATACCTTTGTAGCGTGTTGGATGTAGAAAACTCGAAGCAAGACGTCCACGAGTTCCACGAGTCTTCTAGCAAAACTTTACAGCTTTGCCTCTACAGTATCCACATGATCAAATCGATGAAGGGATGTTAAATTTATCAAGTTGCTAGACTTGATAAATCAACTGGGACGAAAGTACGAGACGTCGAAGCGAGGTGACGGCTGTGTCTCTTTCGAATGGTCTGCTAGGTTTAGCTTTAAGTTAATTCTTGAATTAACGTCTGCCCCAAAACCTTAATATGCATATGTATATTTATAGACATAAATTGAGGCGGCTAATAGGTCTTCCAAAATCCCTTGGGCCCGTGTCAATATATATTTTTCTGTCTATCTATATTGCATATTAATATATATATATATATATATATATATATATATATATATATATAATTGGTTCATTAATTTATGTTTAGGACTCTTCCTAAACAACTTTAATACATCTAATGAATTTAACTCCTTTTATCGATTTAATCTTTTGTGAGACGCGTTAGGATCTTGCAACGTTGGACGTGACATAAAATCTAATTTTATGTCACAAGCAATGAGCGGTATCTAGCAACACATTAAGGCTACCCAAGTTACAAGAATGTCATTGACTCGACATAACCTATGGCATGTGATAATATTCACCATGCAACTTAATCATTTTGTCCTAGGCGTTTGTATTAAACACGAGTCATGGAATAAGTCATACTCGTATAGTTCAATCTTATATTTCTTGATCCCCAAGTAGACTAGAATAAAAGAATAAGCTCGATATCACATATCGACTCATTCGAGCATGGCCATGCATTTTAGTCTCATCTGATCAAGGGCCCAAACACTTCTCCGGTTATATAGGAGGGACAAATCCTATCTTGATCACTCAACATCCCTCTACATAATTCGTAGTGTATCTCAAGTCGTAAGGATTACATACACTATTATCACTATGAGAATTGCTTATGACATTTATATAACTATCCATGTAGCATTCTCATGTTGGGTCTGTCCAGTACATAGTTCTCTAACATGTACCCATGTTTGATTCAATATCTCATATCCATGAACAAATTCATCAATCAATACATACTAGTCTCAATGCATTATCATTATCCCAATTCATGATAATAATTGACTAGGGACAATTTTTAAGAATAATACAATTTTATTCTAAGGACATTAATAGATATATATTTATATTACATTGAATTGCCCATTAATAAAATCATATTACATTGTATGCCAAAATCAATCATCTAATGAGTTGTCTTAGAGCATATCCCAACAATAACAGCCAAAACATATGCCCAACAAGAGCATACCTCTCATGACATCAACTCGATACCTCAATCATATCAAGATAACAGCCAAAGCATATGCCCAACAAGAGTATACTAAGCATGGCATCAACTCGATACCTCAACCATATCAATATAACAGCCAAAACATATGCCCAACAAGAGCATACCTCTCATGGCATCAACTCGTTACCTCAACATATAGAATAAAACCAATCACATATCTCAACAGTATCGTGCCTCTCGGTACCAATCACATCTGATATTCACAATAATCTCATATATCCAAAAACAATATTTCATCATCCATCTCATATCTTATATATGTGCGATACAACATATATAAGTGTAGGCGTCAGTGATTAACAGCCTCTCTATCATGTCCCCTTTGATGGTGCTACATGAATACCAACAATGTACAATGTTATAACAGGCTTCACCAGCACATTCAAACAAAATATAATATTTTTCAACATTTTAACCTACGCGATCGATCACCACTTTTACGCGATCGGTCGCCAAAGCTTTCTGGCCATCAGTGATCGATCTCTATGTTTCATGCGATCAATCTCCTTCTAGCAATTGATCCGTCACATTCATGCGATCGATCGCCCATGTATTAAACCGCCCTATTTTTGCATCAGCATCGATGATTGATCTCCCCCTGACTAGCAATCAATCGCGATGCTCTGAATTTTCAGAACATGGCGATTTTGATCTTATCGTTGTGGTTCTCCACCTACACCTCAATTCAAACCATCAAAACTTGATCACAAGATTACCTAGCATCATATAAACATCTTTCCAGCATATTACAACTCATTTCTTTGCATGTATCCAGTATCAATTCATACAAAGCATAAACATGCTTCACCATGTTCACAACCACATACTACACATGCATATAATTGAACAATTTACCAACTAGCTTTGTTTTCACTTCTCTCTCAAGTGATAGTTTGATTTACAAGTCTAAGTCAAGTAAGTTCCCCAAGCACAAGTGAGAGTTGAAAGAGGAGCTTGTGTAGAGAAATTTAGGTGAGCAAATTGTAACTATATGATTTCAAATCTAAAATCACCTCTTATATTGCATTCTTTGTGTTAAATCAAACTCATGGGAAATTCACATCTAATGCAAATTCAACTTCATGTACCCTTGTTTTGTTTGTCCAACTATGTATGATGCCTACTCTTTCATATACTACCATGAACATGATATCTCTTGCTATACTTCAAGCCAAGAAATAAGTTCATTGCCATTGTTTTTCATTCTATGTTCTCCACTCTACATATATCATTACTTTCCTTACTCGATTCAACTCAAACTCGAGTCCACGTCAGACCTTAATTATCACATAATTACGCCATAATAATATAAAACAGATATGATTCATATCTAGGCATTATATAAACCTTACAAAATGAACAATGCCTTATATTCAATGTTTCATGAGATCGATCATCTTCTAGCGATCGATCGATCACATTTATACGATCGATCGTCCATGTATTAAACCGCCTTATTTTTGCCTCAGCATCGACGATAGATCGCCCCCTGACTAGCGAACGATCGCGATGCTCTGAAATTTTCAGAACATGGCGATTTTGATCTTATCGTCGTGGTTCTCAACCTACACCTCAATTCAAACCATCAAAACGTGATCACAAGATTACCTAGCATCATATAAACATCTTTCCAGCATATTACAACTCATTTCTTTGCATGATATCCAGTATCAATTCATACAAAGCATAAACATGCTTCACCATGTTCACAACCTCATACTACATATGCATATAATTGAACCGTAGTGTATTAAACCGCCTTATTTTTGCCTCAGCATCGGCGATAGATCGCCCCCTGACTAGCGAACGATCGCGATGCTCTGAAATTTTCAGAACATGGCGATTTTGATCTTATCGTCGTGGTTCTCAACCTACACCTCAATTCAAACCATCAAAACGTGATCACAAGATTACCTAGCATCATATAAACATCTTTCCAGCATATTACAACTCATTTCTTTGCATGATATCCAGTATCAATTCATACAAAGCATAAACATGCTTCACCATGTTCACAACCTCATACTATATATGCATATAATTGAACAACAAGTGTATATACCACTACATGCTTACCAACTAGCTTTGTTTTCACTTCTCCCTCAAGTGATAGTTTGATTTACAAGTCTAAGTCAAGTAAGTTCCCCAAGCACAAGTGAGAGTTAAAAGAGGAGCTTGTGTAGAGAAATTTAGGTGAGCAAGGTGTAACTATGTGATTTCAAATCTGAAATCACCTCTTATATTGCATTCTTTGTGTTAAACCACACTCATGTGAAATTCACATCTAATGCAAATTCAACTTTATGTACCCTTGTTTTTTATCCAACTATGTATGACGCCTACTCTTTCATATACTACCATGAACATGATATCTCTTGCTGTACTTCAAGCCAAGAAATAAGTCCATTGCCATTGTTTTTCATTCTATGTTCTCCACTCTACGTATATCATTACTTTCTGTACTCGGCTCAACTCGAACTGGAGTCCACGTCAGACCGTAATTATCACATAATTATGCCATAATCATATAAAGCAGGTATGATTCATATCGAGGCATTACAATTCTCCCCTACTAATTGAATTTTGTCCTCGAAATTTTACATATGCAATCCTACAATCCTACTGAAATAAGGCAATAAACAAAATCATATATGAAACATTGCAGTAAATACTTACCAACAGTATCACAAAGATGTAAACTCATACCATAAATAACTTAGGATACTGATGCATCATATGCTGCTCCATCTCTCACGTTTCCTCCTCGGAATTGAATCATGTAGGCAACACAATCGCAACAATACCCACATACACCTGATTTATGCATATATGCAATTCGAAACATCAACTTACCAGCCTTACAATTAAAATATCAAAATAAATATACCAGAAACAAGCTCGGGATATTGGCGCATCATGTACTTACTCTGTCATGCACATCAGTATTTCAACATTGTCCTTACCAGATTAACTTGATCTCATAAGGACTACTATACTTGGTAACTGACAATCTGCACCCGTCAAGATCCAAACTGATCATATCATACACATATACTACATCTATATCCTTGTATATTATAAGTCATACGTCTGTCACAAAACTACAGGACACATACAAATCATTGAAAGTGGCAAATCCAACAGTAGGTCAGTGTATTAAAACATAGTACTACAACCGATGGTCCACATATCTGTAAGTTTTCTCATACGAGTTTCATACATGTTCTTCTTTAACCAAGGTGAATAATCTACAAACTGGACCAGACCCTTTCACAAAACAATGTGTCATACTTCATGGACACAGCAAGGAATAGACATGAGATTGCCACTGTGTTGATATATAGAAACTCCCAGTTCTCATACAATCCTACTCACAATAGTCCAAGACAAGAATGAGTGAGATCCGTGACCATACACCACTACCGCACAACGTGACCATTCATTGCATTTGGCAACATGCCACGCAGATCATTTCAGCCATACACGGTATCGCGCCCCACCAATATCGTATATGAAGAGATTCGCCTGAACCACTTGATCTTATCAAAGCCAAGTAATTCATCACATTCAAACTACCATCTCATCAAATCAGATGGAAATAGAACTATAACTGCTATAACATCGCACCACTTTGCGCTGTACAATGTAATCACACAATGTATCAAATGAAACATTTCCATTTCTCGCAGTAGGTCAAACCTGTACACAGGCCTACAGCTCCAACTCCATAACAACAAATGGCATCATCAAGAGAGAAAGTACATCGGTTGCTCACTAAATCGAGCCACCCTCAACAATCAGACAACACAAAGACATTTCTACTCAAATGTCCTCGCTAGTGTAGTCCAAGACATTCCAATACTTTACCATCACACTATCAACACGTTGCACCAAACATGTATTTGTCATTATAAGCCATGCACGATCCTCTGTTGCCTACTCACCACATCTATCACCATCAATTATCAAATGACATCGAGTTCTGGTCATTTCTCACAAACCCCTATGATTCGTCTAGTCAAATACAATGAGTATTCTTACATAACATTTTTTCCATACCATTTGCATGGTTAGATATCACATTTACCAGGAAAGTCCTTCTATCCTTAAACAAAAGGAACCAATTGGATAATGACATTCCTTTGCATCAACTACTCCCTCGGAACTACCATTCTCGAGTATATCACAAGCTCTTTCAAGAGGTCCATCACTCGCTATACACTGCTCAGTGTTCAACAAAAATATACCAATTATCAGTGGAAAACAACACGCATTGGTCATATTGTTATTACAAGCATATGCAATCCAACTTCAACATGGATTTCTCCAACAAATCCCACACGTCTCAGACAAATGATAACTCAATCAATTCTTCTACAGAAGAACATCAATATCACAAGAACTCAACAATGATGTTAATGTTGTCAACCAGCTATGTCATGATATCTTGCCATACTAGGAAACATCACCTGTTGGGTTTTGGAAAACGGAATAATCTTAGTTTTGATGTTAACAAAACTTGTTATTGTGTTGCTAACATATTTCATCAAGTGTGCAGTTCATAGATGATATTTTACAGCTTGATGATCTGCTAAGAAATGGCCTTGAGTTTGGTTGCTGAAATGAGAATTCAGCATCCAGTAGACCCCGAGCGATGTTGACTATATTGATCATATCTCATAGCTCGGATATCGAAACGACCTGATTCCAAAGGGGTTGGATAGCCAACTCAATTATCTACAAGTAGTATTTCAGGCCAGCAGACTAGATGCAAAGGTTTACATGACAAAAACATGTATGCAAGAGCTTGCTCGTATAAAGCTGAAACAGCAGCGGACAGATTGTAGCAGCTGTGGTATATCGGCCATAACTCTCAGCTCGCTTATCGAAATGAGATGATTCAGTATGGGTTAGAAATCTAAGACAAAGATATACAAGTCATCTTTGTAAGTAAAAGGCTGAACCAGACGTTAAGATGGCCAAAAAGCTTCTGCAAGTCACAATATGTGCTGCTGCATCCAGCAAACATACAGCAGGACCATCGCCTTGTATTTCGAGTATAACTCTCTCATACAAACTCGAAATCGAGCGACTCTTGATTCCGTGGAAAGCTAAGAGAAAGGGCTACAACTTTCATGAAGATCACTTTGCCCAGAAATCAACGAATCAAGAGATATAACCAAGAAAACAGAACAGCAGATGTTGGGCAGCAGGGTACCAGCAGACCTTGGCCAGCTGATGTTGTACCAGCAGACCTTGGCCAGCTGATGCGGTACCAGCTGGTACCAGCTGATGCGGTACCAGCTGGTACCAGCAGACCTCAGACCAACTGGTACCAACAGACCTTGGCCAGCTGATGCGGTACCAGCAGACCTCAGACCAACTGGTACCAGCAGACCTCAGACCAGCTGATGCGGTACCAGCAGACCTCAGACCAACTGGTACCAGCAGACCTCAGACCAGCTGATGTTGTACCAGCAGACCTTGGCCAGCTGATGCTGTACCAGCAGACCTCAGACCAACTGGTACCAGCAGACCTCATGCCAGCAGATGCTGAACCAGCTGACCAGACCAGTTGACCAGACCAGCAGACTTCCAAAAATAGCCCAGAAGCAGAATATGACCGTTGCAATGTTTGAAAGCTTACCAAAACTGTCCCAACGGTTATATTCTTGTATCTAACGTATATATCATTACTTGGGGCTATATATACATGATTTGGAAGCTCAATAACAACTGATTGAAGATCAATCCAAGTCTTCCAAAGCAAACCCACTTGGGATTCAATTGAGGAACTTAAAAGACAAAAGATGCTAAATGAAGATCACTCCTCAAACCTTTGGCACCTCTTACCTTGCTGTATCAGATCTAGTTAGAGATCATTTGTGCCTTTGTATTCACTCTATTCATTGTATATGAGAGCTTAATAGAAGAGTGAATACCATTGTAACGGTTGATGATTTATCACAACCGATGAGAGGTTTTTGTATGTGAGACATTAAAGAACATACATAGTTGAGTTGCTAGGAGTTCTAGTTGGATGGGGAATTCTCAACTGGATTGGGTTTGTACAACGGGATTGTATAAATCAAAGTCTTCTAGTGGAATCCTTCCATGATGTGGAAGAAGGGGAGACGTAGAAGGATTACACCACCTTCGAACTTCCATAGACAAATGCTTGTTTATTTACTTTAATTGCATATCTTTAAAATTGCCTTTCAAATGTTTAATCGGTTATAGAGCGGGTTATGTCGAGTGTCTTCTGCTCGGTTTTGTAACCGAACTCGATATAATCTCTCGGTGCAATTATTTCAAGAACACGAGCTATTGAAGCTCAAGTTGGTTGATCTCGGGTGTGGAATGGCAACCCACCCCCGGAATCGATCCTGGCAAGTGGTATCAGAGTCAGGTTGTTCTTGGAAAGCATTTTAACCGATTTTTGTAGCGGATTTCTTTTAAAATCACTTTCAAAATTTTCTCATGAGCATAAATTATTTTCATAGCATATTTTTTTCAAAATTTGGTGTATGAAACTTTTTAGCATAAAAATCAATTTCATTGCATTCATTTTGCACGAAAATAATTTTAAAATCTATTTTAAAGGTTTAATTTTCGTTCAATCTGTTCCTAACTCGTTTTTTAGTTTAAAATTTTTATTTTGAGATTTTCTCTAACTATTTTCGAAGCATTTTAGTTTTTCTGGCAGCTTGCAGCGACTTTGGGAAAATTGGCATAACTTCTTGCTCGGATGTCCAAATGACAAACCGTTTTTTGCGTTGTAAACTAGACTCATAGAGGATCATAACGGTATAGGTCTTACAGCCTAATTCTTCACGAGGAGATACATTTTATTCTGTAAAGTTGGACTAAGTGTGCTGCCACCGCAGAAAGATGAAATGGACACTGTTGAGTTTTGTCAAGAAATTCAAATTTGTTGCCAAGTATGCTTCATCCATCATCAAAAGAGGTTATTTTTGTTCAAAAATTTATTTGCATTGCTTTTTTTTAAATTTGTTTTAGCCTACTCCATTTGCCCCTCACTTGCTCTAAATTTTCAAACGTTTTAAAATTAAGGGGGAGAGTTTAATCTCAATCCTTGAGAGGGAGTAAATTTTATTTGTCTTCCTTTTTGATTCACACAAAAAGGGGGAGAAATATGTTGTTTAAAAAAATATATATATGATTTTTCTTGTTATGCAACATTGTGCTTTAATGTTCATATTTTTATTCAAGTTTTGTGATCATCAAAAATGGGGAGATTGTTGGGTTTTGGAAAACCGAATAATCTTAGTTTTGATGTTAACAAAACTTGTTATTGTGTTGCTAACATATTTCATCAAGTGTGCAGTTCATAGATGATATTTTACAGCTTGATGATCTGCTAAGAAATGGCCTTGAGTTTGGTTGCTGAAATGAGAATTCAGCATCCAGTAAACCCCGAGCGATGTTGACTATATTGATCATATCTCATAGCTCGGATATCGAAACGACCTGATTCCAAAGGGGTTGGATAGCCAACTCAATTATCTACAAGTCGTATTTCAAACCAGCAGACTAGATGCAAAGGTTTACATGACGAAAACATGTATGCAAGAGCTTGCTCGTATAAAGCTGAAACAGCAGCGGACAGATTGTAGCATCTGTGGTATATCGGCCATAACTCTCAGCTCGCTTATCGAAACGAGATGATTTAGTATGGGTTAGAAAGCTAAGACAAAGATATACAAGTCATCTTTGTAAGTAAAAGGCTGAACAAGACGTTAAGATGGCCAAAAAGCTTCTGCAAGTCAGGATATGTGCTGCTGCATCCAGCAAACATACAGCAGGACCATCGCCTCGTATTTCGAGTATAACTCTCTCATACAAACTCGAAATCGAGCGACTCTTGATTCCGTCGAAAGCTAAGAGAAAGGGCTACAACTTTCATGAAGATCACTTTGCCCAGAAATCAACGAATCAAGAGATATAACCAAGAAAACAGAACAGCAGATGTTGGGCAGCAGGGTACCAGCAGACCTTGGCCAGCTGATGTTGTACCAGCAAACCTTGGCCTGCTGATGCGGTACCAGCAGACCTCAGACCAACTGGTACCAGCAGACCTCAGACCAACTGGTACCAACAGACCTTGGCCAGCTGATGCGGTAGCAGTAGACCTCAGACCAACTGGTACCAGCAGACCTCAGACCAGCTGATGTTGTACCAGCAGACCTTGGCCAGCTGATGCTGTACCAGCAGACCTCAGACCAACTGGTACCAGCAGACCTTATGCCAGCTGATGCTGAACCAGCTGACCAGACCAGTTGACCAGACCAGCAGACTTCCAAAAATAGCCCAGAAGCAGAATATGACCGTTGCAATGTTTGAAAGCTTACCAAAACTGTCCCAACGGTTATATTCTTGTATCTAACGTATATATCATTACTTGAGGCTATATATACATGATTTGGAATCTCAATAACAGCTGATTGAAGATCAATCCAAGCCTTCCAAAGCAAACCCACCTGGGATTCAATTGAGGAACTTAAAAGACAAAAGATGCTAAATGAAGATTACTCCTCAAACCTTTGGCACCTCTTACCTTGCTGTATCAGATCTTGTTAGAGATCATTTGTGCCTTTGTATTCACACTATTCATTGTATTTGAGAGCTTAATAGAAGAGTGAATACCATTGTAACGGTTGATGATTTATCAATTGACGCCTTTGCTTCGTTTGGGAGTCATTAAGAACATAGGGCTTTTATTGTGGATGATAATTGGATCAGTAACTCGAAATGAATTTGAAATTTGTGTTCGGGTGATTGCGGAAATCGAGGTCCAAATTTTTGGATTTTAGGGTTCCTGAGGCGTGAAGTTCACCTTGAAATTGATCATTTTACGTCGCTTATGAATTCAATAAAATAGAGGGCTTTGAATCGACATGTTCCAAGGAGTAAAAACTCGGAATGGTGTTCGGAAGATTGGGAATCGAGGATTGACTTCCTTGGGCATATTTAGGGTTCTAAGGCGCGAAGTGTGATCCGTAATTGACGTCTTTACTTCGTTTGTTACTCGATAACGTCATAGGGCTTTTATTAGGGATGATAATTTGATCATTAACCCGAAATTAATTTGAATTTTACGTTCGGATTTGAACAAAATCGAAGATGGTAGTTAGCGCCACCTAGGTTCATATGCGAGATTCCAGATCCAAATTCGCTGAATCTTCGGTGTTAAAATTTGCAATTGACGGATGTGTGGTGGTCGTCACGTTGTATAGATTACGACGGTATCTCTTAATCGTCAAGAGAGAGTCAAAAGATGCGCGATCCGCGACAACGTCGAGTTTTTGCTCTCGAAATTGGTCGGCCTGTTGGTGTCCGATTGAGCTGCAACTGGGTCAGACTGCTCGCCGTGAAGGGGCAGTACCGGTGGTGGGTCGGCCGTCGCTTTTCCGGCAGTAGCGATGTGGCGGCGGTGGAGGCACCCTAGATCTAGGGTTTTCAATTTTGATTTTATATTTACGATTTTTTTTTTTTTTTTGAAAAAAAAAATCAGATTGAAATTTTCGATTCCCAACTTAATTCTGATTCAAACAGTTGGTCTATTCGATCCGGGAATTAAAATCTGGTATTTTTAACAACCAGAAATCTTTTCCCATCGGGATCATGGAACCTGATTTGCTCTGATACCACTAAAATGACGCCCCGAGACTGGAGCCGTGACACCGGCGTTGATTCCAAACATTAATCAAAATCAACAAGCCTCGTGTACAGATCTATGATAAAAACAAGTCTATTTATTCCATAGAAAATAATAATCGTCTTTACAATTGATATTACGAAATACAATTGTTTCGGATTAAATCAAATATGCGAAAGCGTAAATAAAACTAATAAATTCTTGAAGGTTTGTTCGTGGATCATCATCTCCAAAATTGTTCTTGTAATTCTTCCTCGATCTCTTCTTTTCGTCTTTGTATGGGAGGGGAGGTAAGTGGTGAGTATTTGGGAAAATACTCAGCAAGTAGGGGCCGATTGAACATAGTAAAAACACATTTATTTTCATAGCAGAAATCATTTTAAACATTTCTTTATCAAATCCATAGATCTTGGCATATAAACACATTAACACATATCTCCACATATTCACATATCGACTTATTGGATTCAAGAGGTGGCTCCCGTGGTATAGCACTTTGCTCTTAAGGATCAAGAGGTGGCCCCCATGCATGTGGCACGTCAACATCATGTAGAACTTTACCCCGCCGAATCAAGTGGTGTCTCATACACACGTAGCACTTTGCTCCGCAAGGTTCTTTCATTCATGATCATGTCACATACTTGTTTAGATTTAAAAACATACTTTTCATAGGGTTGTTCAATCGAGATTTAAAGCATACATATAGTTTTGAATACGAATGGAATGATAGAAAAAACCCACTTACGGTCGTTGGATAATTGAAGCATGTTGAGATGAGATACGGTTTGAGAAATGATGAAAAATCCCTTCCTTTCTTCCTTGAAAGTTTCGAAATGTATGTGTGTGGAGTGTGTGACATTTTCGAAAATGATGGGAGGTAGAATATGTGGAATATAGTTTTCTCTCTTATGGTAGTAGTGTTGGATAATCATCCCTTAACATTGGCCAAATAAATCCCATAAATTGAGTCAAGTCAAGAAAGTCATGAATGCATGATATTATGATAATTGGATGCTAATGGTGTGGCAATTAAGTGGGAATATAATTAGGAGTAAGGTGATTCAATGTAGGAGGATTTCAATTTGGATCCCTGAACTTTGGCCATATAATTGAATAAGATAATTGAATGGTAATGTCATGATTTGATCATGCAATTAAATGGATACCAAGATATGGGCATGACACTTGAATGAGTCAATAATGAGGCAAAATGAATAAAGGATTTTGAGTGTTTAATGTAGGAGAATTATTTGACCTATATCAAAACTTAAGCCCTTTAATGACAAAATTTGAGCAAGGTACTAAATGTCATTAATGAGATTGAATGATAGCATTTGATAGGGTTGAATGAGATTAAATGGTGGCATGATTGAGTGATACATTTGCATGACCTTGAATGACTAGTGTTATGATTTTAGCAAGTCAATGAATGACTCTCATGATTTGGAAAGGCAATTGATTAAGCGAATTTCCGGGGCTTCACACTACTACATCTCAATCATCACTCATGAGAAATTCATGGCATAGTCATTCGTAGAACATGAGATTCTGTTCTTCCCAACATTGCTATAGGCATGCAATGTCCATACCAACCAACTCAATGCATAGACACATACAAATTATTACTCAGCACACATTTATCACATTCTACGATGCAGTCCACAGAATCAGATGCCATAACTATACATCTCGCAAGCAAACATACTCAACTTCATACTCTCGTGTCAATCTAGGACACACAATCGTATGTCAACCCATGACATTCCTTTCACAGATACCATAGAGACATCCCTATATGTCTTTCTCATCACACATCATACCGATGGTATCAATATCCATCGCCTATCATACAATAGTCAATACATAAAAATTGGCAGCACAAAGTGCCCATTGTCAGCCGTCACCGCAAATCTCATACGGCGTGCATCATCTCCAACATGTACCAGCTTGGCTCTCATCACCACATCCATAAACTGGCATAGGGTTACTCACAATAACCCTAACATACCACCGAGGCCGCAAGCCCTTCGCACATACAATTCATCAAGAACAAAAACTGAAAAACAACATCACATACCATTTTCATATCACGTTTCATAATCAGAAACTCATCTTCGTATAGCTATCTGATAACAACAGAACAATTTGTGACTCAGAATCACAGTCTGAAGACATCCAGTCCCCCAACGATCACCATTCACAGTCTCAATCACAATGATTTTGCACATGGAGCTGACACCAAATCTGGTAACCACGCTCCAACCACTCCTCAACTTGCTCCCCGGATTCAGTCCGTTCATATCAACACACATATAGTTCAAGAACTGAATTACTGGAAAGTCCCCAGACAAACATATATTTTCCCCCTGGCCCTTGGCCCGTGGCCCATTGAGAATGATAGCATACAAACGGGATTCACAACCACAGTTACACTCACAACATCCCTCTAACATTATTGGGGATTCATAACAAGTCGTACCACCATACTGCAAAACAAGGGTTAACAACAATATAGATAGAAACAGATAAAACATGTTAACATAACATCATATATGACATTAAGGATATAACATACTTTCAAGTGACTAGGCATTTTTCCTAATTCACTTCTTCTACCCTTGTTCACCCCAGTCATCTAACCACTGGTCTGATACCACTAATGTGGGGTCTCGTCTTTAATAATCCTCAATGATACATTAAATTAAGTAAATCACATATCTTTACTTATAAGGATTAAGATACTATTACTACTAATCAAGATTTTTCACTATATTTTTCATTTACGTAGTTCATATACATCACAAATTGTATATCATTTACACACCACAATTCATTCCATCTCGATCAGTTTAACACCTAGCAGCAGAAGGTAGATTTACAATCCCGGCTTTTCCCCAGCTATGAGTCCCTACAGAACAACCACACAAAACATGAGTATTGAAATGATCTTCACAATCTAACATCAATATAATGCATCAATACTATATAAACAACTTCCTGTAATTCATACATTTGCAATACTCCTCTCTGGTTGTTCCTGTACATACCTCATGTACATACATCAGAACACAATATACAACATAATACAATTGGCCAAATATGTCATCACATATTTCAATCAACATCCTATAATAACGAGACCGATATGATATGCCTCTCAGCTTAATATGTCAGTGGCTCGGCCCTCACGCCACATATTAGCAGCACATATCATATTTCCTTCCTCATACGTTATAACAGCCAAAGCATATGCCCAACAAGAGCATACCTCTCATGGCATCAACTCGATACCTCAACCATATCAATATAACAGCCAAAGCATATGCCCAACAAGAGCATACCTCTCATGGCATCAACTCGATACCTCAACATATAGAATAATCATAAAACCAATCACATATCTCAACAGTATCGTTCCTCGCAGCACCAATCACATCTGATAATCACAATAATCTCGTAGCTCTATAAACAAGATATTATCATCCATCTCATATCTAAATCAACAATACCTCATCATCATAGATCAGGATATAATGATCATAAATGGAATATCAATACTCGTACGTCAACACACACTTGTTGGGTTGTACAACATATATAAGTGTAGGAGTCAGTGATTAATCGCCTCTCTATCATGTCCCTTGTGATGGTGCTACATGAATACTGTTATGGTTGATTATTACGTGTATTTTTGCTTTGATTTGTATATATTTTCGTGTAGATTCCGGGAAGATGTTACGCTTTTTGGTATTTATTTGATTGTTTCAGGAATCTAGGTGGAAAATGGAAGAATTGAGCTAGAATGAAGAAAACGGATCAAATCAAGGCAAGAAATGAAGAATCTGAATTCTGGCATGACCGATCGATCGGAACTGGAGGGCGATCGATCGAAGGAGGCATAAGTTTTGGCCAACAAAGAAAAGCGGAGCTCGATCGATCGGAAAATTGTGATCGATCGATCGACACTGGCAGAGACTTGGCAAGAAAAAATGAAGAGAGCTCGATTGATCGGCAATTTAACCTCGATCGATCGAGCGAGGCAGAGAAAATCAGGAACGGCAGTTGAAGACGCTCGATCGACCGAGACATATGCACCGATCGATCGAGACACGGAATTTTCAGAAAATTAAAGACTTGATTTGGTTTGATTTTTGGAAACTCTTCCATACATCCCATCCTCTATAAATTAGGGAAGTAGGGCACGAGATTGAGGGCCATTATTGAGAGCATAATCAGACCCATATCATATTATTGAGCCGCCTATTATCTTCCAAGAACAATCCAAGGTTAGAGAAATCTTTTGAAGCGCAAGGAAGGAAGCAAGAGAAGAAGTGTCGGTCAACGCACGGATTCGCTCCTACGTTGTCGTATATCTAAACTCTAGTTAATTTGATTTTCAGATTTATTGATGTTTTTGAGGTTGAGAAACGATTAAACATCTTGTTAATTTTATTTGAATTTAATTAAGTTTATTTTATCAAGTTTAGAGAATTTTGTACTTGAATCATTGATTTGGTTGTGCTTGAGTGAATTAATTCTTATGTGCATGAATTATAAAATTAATGCTATCAAAGCCTAGCTAACTTTGATTGAATTTGTGAATTATAATTGAGATCATGAGATGAAATTAGAATACGCTATAATAATTCGTGTTGTATGTTAAGATTTAGATTGAGAGATTAAATCACATACGTGATCACTTTGAATTGCAAGATTTAAAGTTAACGGTTTTCATTGAGATTTATTCGGTATTAAATTGGTTTAAGTGAACGAGAGTTACTTGTGTCAATTTAATATTAGTTTCAATATAGCTTCAGAAAGTATATTGATTATTTTCGGAAATCCGTCACCTTAAGAATTGATTGATTAGTAATTGTTTTAACAAACAAATCATTGACGATAACACAATTGAACCGACATCTTGATAAATTTCTTGAGCGGAATTCCTTCTGTTGGGTTTTGAAAACCCGAATAATCTTGGTTTTGATGTTAACAAAACTTGTTATTGTGTTGCTAACGTATTTCATCAAGTGTGCAGTTCATAGATCATAACTTAGAAGCTTGATGAATTACAAAGAAGTAGCTTGAAAATATCAAGCTGGACCAACACTGAAATTCTGGCAGAGCGGATTGTTTCGATCATATCTAATAGCTCGGATATCGAAATGGCATGCTTCCAAAGAGATTGAACAGCCAACTCAAAATACTAAAAGTCATATTTCACAACAGATCGGCTAGTTCGAATGTTATCAAGGAGAAAGGACGCCTGCAAGATCGAGCTGTACCGCGAAGAAACAGCAAGCAACTGTCAGTCTGTTGGGCATAACTCTTAGCTCGCTTATCGGAACGGAACGATTCAGTATGGATTGGAAAGCTAAGACAAAGATATACAAGTAATCTTTGGAAGTAAAAGACTGAATCGGACGTTAAGACGTCCAAAAAGCTTCTGCAAGTCACGCCATGTGACGCCTGTAAGATCGGGCTGTTACAGCAAGCGACTGTCAGTCTGTTGGCCATAACTCTCAGCTCGTTTATCGAAACGAGATGATTCAGTATGGGTTGGAAAGCTAAGACAAAGGTCTACAAGTCATCTTTGGAAGTGAAAAAGACTGAACCGGACGTTAAGATGGCCAAAAAGCTTCTGCAATTAACGCCATGTGTTGCTGCATCCAGCAAACATACAGCAGGACCATTGGCCAGTTGATACTGTACCAGCAGACCTTGACCAGCTGATGTTGTACCAGCAGACCTCTCAGCTGGTACCAGCAAACCTCATGCCAGCTGATGCTGTACCAGCAGACCTCAGGCCAGCTGATGCTGAACCAGCAGACCTCATACCAGCTGACTAGACCAGCTGACCAGACCAGCTGACTAGACCAGCTGACCAGACCAGCTGACCAGACAAGATGACTTCCAAAAATAGCCCAGAAGCAGAATATGACCGTTGCAATGTTTGAAAGCTTACCAAAATTGTCCCAACGGTTATATTCTTGTATCTAGCGTATATATCATTACTTGGGGCTATATATACATGATTTGGAAGCTCAATAACAGCTGATTGAAGATCAATCCAAGCCTTCCAAAGCAAACCCACTTGGGATTCAATTGAGGAACTACAAAGACAAAAGCTGCTAAATAAAGAGCACTCCTCAAACCTTTGGCACCTCTTACCTTGTTGTATCAGATCTGTTAGGAGATCATTTGTGCCTTTGTATTCACTCTATTCATTGTATTTGTGAGCTAAAATAGAAGAGTGAATACCATTGTAACGGTTGATGATTCATCACAACCGATTGAGAGGTCTTTGTATGTGAGACATTAAAGAACATACATAGTTAAGTTGCTAGGAGTTCTAGTTGGATGAGGAATGTCCAACTGGATCGGGTTTGTACAAAGAATTGTATAAATCAAATTCTTCTAGTGTATCCTTCCATGAGATGGAAGAAGGGGAGACGTAGAAGCGTTGTGCTTCGAACTTCCAGAAACAAATGATTGTGTGATTTACTTTACTGCATTTATTTTACCTTACTGTTTTTACATACTTTCTTGCATATCTTTAAAATGTCTTTCAAATGAGTAATCGGTTTTAGAGCGGGTTATGTCGAGTGTCTTCCGCTCGGTTTTGTAACCGAACTCGATATAATCTCTCGGTGCAATTATTTCAAGAACACGAGCTATTGAAGCTCAAGTTGGTTGAACTCGGGTGTGGAATGGCAACTCACCCCCGAAATCGATCCTAACACCTTCGCATCTTCAAAGGAGTTGTTTTATTTCTGAGTTTTTAAGTTTTTTAGTTTAATTAGATAATTAATCAACTTTTTTCGTAGGATAAATATAATTTTGCTAATTTTATTTGCTACTTATACGTTAGTCCCTGTGGGTTCGACATCCTTTCTTTTATATCACTATACTAAAACTTGACACCGTGCACTTGCGGTAGAATCGCTACACTGGAATTAATTGTTTAAAATAAAAGCGATCAAGTTTTTGGCGCCGTTGTCGGGGACTAATTTGTATCATATCATACGAGATTAATTAATTGTAATTTAGCCATTAATTATTGTTTTTGTTTTGTTTGTCACTTTTGACCGTTGGGTTTACTATATTCGTATTTTCTCCTTTTGGGTTGATTTTACAGGTAGTCATCTTCTTGGTGCATGCTAAGGAATAGCAACCCCACACTCGAGTCGTTTGACCCAGAAATCGAGCTCTTTTGTTACTTCCTTGCATGACTAGTCTATAATAAGATTAGGTCGTTTTTGGGCACATAAAAAAAATTTTGTTGAAAAAAGGTCATCATTTAGAAATAATGAATTAGACTTGCAATGGTATTACATAATGATATTAATCCCCATCTCAACTAAAGTTTTGAATATTTTGACTTGTTTGTGAATATCTTAGGTTAAGTTAATATTTCAAAATTGAGGAACATGTTGAGCACTTTTGAGTCATGATTAAGGGAATTATATATTGGAAAAATTTTGTTAACTATGATTTGTCTTGAGGATCTTGAAACACTCTAGAACCTACTTGAGGGCGCTTTGAGGCAAAATTTTATAGTTATGAACTAGACATGGAAATGATTTAGGCAATTTTGGATCGTTTGAGCCTTTCAAGCTTACCATGTTTATATCAATCTCTAGTTCCTTAATTTGAGCCTAATTGATAAAACAATGGAGTATGTTTAACATACTATTAGCCCCCATTCAACATTCTTTGGCAAACTCATTATACCCACCTACTTGAGCCTAAATGGAAGATTTTTATCTTGACCCTAAGGGAGTATAATGATTCTCATTAGATGCACTTGAATTGCTACATTTAGATGAGTTAATTGTTGAAAAAATTGATGAATGAGAAAAGAAAAGGATAGAAAAAGCCTTGAGAAAAAAATTGAATAAATAAGACACAAAGTGACCAAGGCTAGAAAAAAGAAGAGGAGCTCGAAAATATGTGCTAAAAAGTGAATGTTTTAAGTTATACTCTCTTCTTTGTGTTTTCCTATCTTTTCTTTGAAGCCAAACACCTAGGCCAAACATTACAAGCTTTAAAAGACCTATTAATCCAAGTCCAGTGAATAATTACATTAGTGGAGAAGTGCTTGAAAAGTAGGATTATGGAGTGTTTAATAGTAATCTTGACTTCGAGTTTAATAGCATTATTGATCCTAAAAGTATATATGAAACTCAAGATTGACATGAACACACACGCACATTCCGCTTTGCGATATATTGCTTGGCTTAGGAGAAAACACTTCTTGTTGATTTTTGGATTGACTTATGGTTGAAGTGTTAGTGGGATTTCTGAGCTTTTACGTTTGAGTTGCTAAGTTAATTCATTCAAAGTATTGATGATGAACTTTGCATTTTGATCTTAATGTTTGCTCGAGGACGATCAAATGTACAATGTTATAATAGGCTTCACCAGCACATTCAAACAAAATATAATATTTCAACATTTTAACCTACACGGTTGATGGCCACTTTTACGCGATCGGTCGCCAAAACTTTCTGGCCATCAGTGATCGATCTCTATGTTTCATGCGATCAATCTCCTTCTAGCAATTGATCGGTCACATTCATGCGATCGATCACCCATGTATTAAACCGCCCTATTTTTGCATCAGCATCGATGATTGATCTCCCCCTGACTAGCAATCAATCGCGATGCTCTGAATTTTCAGAACATGGCGATTTTGATCTTATCGTTGTGGTTCTCCACCTACACCTCAATTCAAACCATCAAAACTTGATCACAAGATTACCTAGCATCATATAAACATCTTTCCAGCATATTACAACTCATTTCTTTGCATGTATCCAGTATCAATTCATACAAAGCATAAACATGCTTCACCATGTTCACAACCTCATACTACACATGCATATAATTGAACAACAAGTGTATATACCACTACATGCTTACCAACTAGCTTTGTTTTCACTTCTCTCTCAAGTGATAGTTTGATTTACAAGTCTAAGTCAAGTAAGTTCCCCAAGCACAAGTGAGAGTTGAAAGAGGAGCTTGTGTAGAGAAATTTAGGTGAGCAAATTGTAACTATGTGATTTCAAATCTAAAATCACCTCTTATATTGCATTCTTTGTGTTAAATCAAACTCATGGGAACTTCACATCTAATGCAAATTCAACTTCATGTACCCTTGTTTTGTTTGTCCAACTATGTATGATGCCTACTCTTTCATATACTACCATGAACATGATATCTCTTGCTATACTTCAAGCCAAGAAATAAGTTCATTGCCATTGTTTTTCATTCTATGTTCTCCACTCTACATATATCATTACTTTCCTTACTCGATTCAACTCAAACTCGAGTCCACGTCAGACCTTAATTATCACATAATTACGCCATAATAATATAAAACAGATATGATTCATATCTAGGCATTATATAAACCTTACAAAATGAACAAGGTTTAAAAAAATCATGCAAGACGAGAAGTATTTATTATGCATATCATTATACTCTCTTATTTGATATATTACCATTTCTTTCCTAAGTCAATACCTAGGCCAAGCTACAAGCTAATTAAGACCTATTTGATTATGTTTGCAAGTGGCTAAGATGTTGGGATATGCCCTAAGACAACTCATTAGATGATTGTTTATGACATACAATGTATTATGATTTTGTTAATGGAAATTCATTATTATATATTATTCGAGTATATGTGTAAAATGAATTAATATATAAGTTAATGTCCTTAGAATAATATCGTATTGTTCTTAAAGATTGTCCCTAGTCAAGTATTATCATGAATCGGGATAATGATAATGCATTGAGATTAGTATGTTTTGATTGATGAATTGTTCACATATATGATATATCAAATCAACACATGGGTGCATGTTAGAGAACGAAGTACTGGACAGACCCACAATGAGAATGCTACATGGATAGTTATATGAACGTCTTAAGCAATTCTCATAGTGATAATAATGTATGTAATCCTTACGACTTGAGATCATCAGAGATCCCAACATAAGGAGTCATGTATCTTGATATTGTCAAACGTTACCTGTAACAGGGTAAACTATAAAGACAATAATTGGATACACCACGAATTATGTAGAGGGATGTTGAGTGATCAAGAAAGGATTTGTCCCTCCTATATAACAGGAGAAGTGTTTGGGCCCTTGATCAAGTAAGACTAAAATGCATGGCCATGCTTGAATGAGTCAATATGTGATATTGAGCTTATTCGTTTATTCTAGTTCTACTTGGGGATCAAGAAATTAAAAATTGAATATACGAGTATGACTATTCCATGACTCATGTTCAATCTAAACATATTGGACAAAGGGATTAAGTTACATGGTTAATATTATCACAGTCCATAGGTTATGTCGAGTCAATGACATTCTTGTAATTTGGGTAGCCTTGATGTGTTGCTAGATACCGCTCATTGCTTGTAATTTTATGTCACTGCCAACATTGCAAGATCCTATCGGGTCGCACAAAGATTAAATCAAAAAGGGAGATAAAATTCATTGGATGAATTAATTAATTAAGAAGAGTCTTAATTACAAATAATAGATATATGGATTTAATTAAGATATTGAGTTTGGGCCAATGAGGCTTTTTGAAAGCCTTTAATTAAATCTAATATAAGATCTAATATGCTAACAAGGTTTAAGTTATTAAGAGTTGATTATTAAAAAACCTAATAGCCACCCACATCCAAGCCGTCGGCCGCCGCCTCACTCTCACCCTACTTTACGCTGCCGCCGTGAATAGTGGTGGTAGGAACGGCCGTCGTTTGATCGGTTTCGAACCGTGAGTCTTGTTTTGGTTTAAGAACGAGTCTAGCAACTTGTTCTTGAACACCCTTTTCGATTTGATCGTGAGGATTGATGTGACTAGAAATAGACACATCTATTGCGCTTAATTGTCTACGATTTGGTATATTTTGATGGATAAATTGATACATATGCTACCTAATCATATATTTGTGTAAATGTAGGGAAAGGTGAAGAAATCAAGCTAAAATGATGAAAGAAGCAATAAAGTTGAAGAAAAGAGGAAAAAACCAGAATCCAAGACATATGTTGCTCCTTTCTCCTCACATTTCTATATGTTCGTGCCATGTTTTGGAAATCTGGTCCATAAAAACGTTGTAGAACTTTGAGTTATCTTCGCGTGGACAGCTGATTCATCAAATTTGGAGTTCGGACGAGAAAGTTACGGCCAAAAGTACAAAACTCGCCAGAAACATGGAAGACAGGCGTAATTACGCCATTATCAGGCGTAATTAAGCCAATGCTACGGCATGGACAGGCGTAATTACGCCATTCGGAGGCGTAAATATGCCAAAAACGTGGGAAGCCATATTTTTGACACGTCATCAGGCGTCTTTACGCCATTTTCTGGCGTAGCTACGCCTGCAGAGTTTTGGAAAGTGTAAAGACTTGATTTCTTTCCTTCCCACATGGATTCTAACCTACTACATCAGCCTCCCTATACATATAGGGACGAAAATCAGACTAAAGAACATCTAGATAGTTAGGGTAGAGTAGTTCGGGATAGTTTTACAATTTTTCTTTCAATTTTGTTGAAGACGGCTACGAAGATCGAAGCGAAGGCGGGATTGACACCTCGACGAGCGGAGATCGGATTAGTTTTCTTTCCCTTTTTTTATTTATAGTTTTGTTTTAATTATGTGTAGCTAGTTTTAATTCTTGGTTGAGGAAGACAAATCCTTGGGTTTTATTTATCTTGGGGAGATTCTTACGCTTTAATTATCAATTTTATTGAGTATCAAGAGTTTTTCTGATTTTATTGATATGATTGTTGTGTTTGTTTATTGGATTGACAACCTAGTAACTTGCATGAAATCTAACGCTAAATTAGATATCAAATACGGAATCGTTTGATCCCTCTAATTTATGAAGCAACTAAGATTGATAATTGCCTTCTGTTGGTGTTATTAAATTCTTAGGAAAAACGATTGCATGATTAATTCTAACGGCTGTAGTTTTTATTGATTAGATTCATCAAACTTACTAGTTTTGAAACTATCATTGATTTAATCTTAACGGCTGTAGTTTTGGTTAAAGATTTGATAAGAGTTGAATTGAATGTTGTTTTCTATTTAACTACAATTAAGGTAAGGGAGGAATTAGATTTCCAATTGATGAATATTCAAGTAAAATTGAGTTTTTTTTGTGAATCGATGAAATAGATGATAATTCCAAGGAAGAGTCGACCGATACCAAGAATCGCTTCAATTAGTTAATCTTTGTTTTTAATTTTAGTTAGTATAATATAACCTCGCAACCCCATCATTTATTATTCTTTTGTTTTGATTTTCATTAACACAAAGATTCACACCTCCTCGTGGGATCGATCCCTACTCATGCTACTACATTATTGTTATCAATCTTGATGATTGAGTTGGGTTAATTTGGGCGTACACGATAAACGCTACCATGGATACCGTAGAGACAAAGGTGCAAATCTTTGTTCGTGACTCGAGGTGTTGCAACGAGGAATCTGCTTCAAACACGCTACAAGGGTATGCTTCTTATCAATCTCAATATGATTACTTCGTATAGGTCTGTGGCAGGAATCCAAATTTTATTTTCCGCTGCGTATTGCTTGATCGGATTCCTAACATAAGATAGTGGAGAAGAATATGCAAGTGAGCTTATACTTGTAATGGTGTACAACTTGAGCTATTGTGGGTTTACATTAATTGGATCTATAATTTGTACTTAACACATTTTTATGACTTCACACACACATTCGCTACTTTGTTAGGCATGAAATGTCTAGGGATTGAACTTTGTTAGTTTCTTACCGCCTTTCATTACTGTGCATGTTTAAAATTGTTGAGGCATTAAAGTGATGACAAGTTAGTTTGTTATGAAGCTATGAGCCAACAAAAATATTTTAGTTTTGTCTTATTTACTCGAGGTCGAGTAAAGATTAAGTATGTGGCAGTTTGATGTGACTATAAATAGACACATCATGTGCGTTTAATTGTTTACGATTTGGTGCATTTTAATGATTAATTTGATGCATATGTTATCTAATCATATATTTGTGTGGTGTAGGTGGAGTCGAGGAAATCGAGCTAACAATGGCGAATAAGAACCAAGAAATGCATTGGAGTTGATAAGGGATCAAAGTAGACCAAGAAAAGACATAAAAGTGATTTTTGACCGCGATCCATCGCGCCCTAAAGTCCGATCAATCACGCGATGCAGAAGTTTTACGCCACAGAAAATAGTACCTCGCGAATGGTCGGCCAACGAAAAGTTTTGAAAAAAAAGAACCAGTGATTGATCGCGGGGTTCTACCGATCGATCGCCAGCAGGGTCCGAGAATTTTTGGAAACTCAATTTTTTTACCATAATTTGGAGATTCTATCCCACCTACTAGTCTCCCTATATACACCACACAAAAATCAGACATTGTGATCATCTAGATAGTTATGATAAAGTAGTTTAGGCTTAGTTATAATTTCTCTTTCAATTTTGTCGAAGATGGCTACAAAGATCAACACGAATGTGGGATTGACGACCTCGACGAGTGGAGATCGGGTTAGTTTCTGTTCCCTTTATTTTATTTATATTTTTTTCTTAGATTATGTATAGCTAATTTTTACTTCTTGGTTGAGGAAGATAATACCTTGGATTTATTTATCTTGGGAGATTCTTACGCTTTTATTTATCAATTTTATTGAATATCAATGTTTTCAGATTTTGATGATATGATTTATGTTTGTTTATTGGATTGACAACCTAATAACTTATTGGGCTTTTGCTCACCCCCAAGGGGGGCTGTTGTTGTCTTTGTGTGTGGACAATGGCAGGTTATACATGTGGCTAGGACCCAGAGGGGGCATGTCTGGTGGAAGCCACACTTGAGAGGTTTATTCTTTTGTTTATCCCAGTATTATATGTATATGTTTACCAGGGGTTTAACCCTGTGGTGTGTGAGGAGTTTATGTATTTTAGTTTATTTCACCCAATGTGGATATCTGTTTAGTAGTTTGACTGGTGTATGCTGGATATGAATTGATGATATATATTTTCAGTATATGTTGATTTGTGTTGGTGGTATGTTCCTCGTGCGATGAGGTCATGCCGAAATTTTTAGGGCCACATGTTAAGAAATATTAAATAAATCTTCCGCTGTTTACGCTATAATTATCATTGTGTGATCATTAATCACATGATAGGATTGGGCCCTCACATAACTTGCATATAATCTATTGCTAGTTGGATTTCAAATAAGAAATTGTTTGAGTAATCTAACTGAAGAAGCGACTAAGACTGATAATTTTGCATGTGTGAATTTATTAAGTTATTAGGGAAAATAATTGACTAAATTTATGTAAACCACTTGTGTTTATGTTGTTTAGATTCATCACTCACTAGTTTTGAATGTTTCATGATTTTAATCTTGAATGTGCATATATAGATTGATTGAATGATTAAAGATAAATTAGAACGCATGGACTAATTGACTAGGAATAAGGTGATGGAGGAATTCGATTTCCAATTGATGAATGATCAAATCAAATTGAGTCTTTTGTGAATCGATGAAATAGAAGATAATATACAAGGTAGAGTCGACCGATACCAAGAATCGCTTTCATTAATTTAATCTTTGCTTTTGCTTTTAATTTTAATTAGTATAATTCACTCACAACCCTATTTTTATTTTACTGTTTTTGTTTTGATTTTCATTGACATAAGAATCCACATCTCATCGTGGGATCGATTTTATTACTCATGCTGTACATTATTGTTATCAATCTTCAGGACTGAGTGGGGTTAATTTGGGCGTGCACGACAAACGCACACCACCGATCGATCGGTATTTCTTCGATTTTCTTCCTTCAGCTATGGCATCTACAGATCGATCGCTACAAGTCTTCCGATCGATCTTTATTTCTTCAAAATTGTTGCCCAACAATAGTCATATGCATGCCGATCGGTGCAAGGCCACCAATCGATCGGTGGTCTGTTTTCTTCAAAAGTTGAGTTTTTGCAGTTTCTTCGATCTGTTTGCTCGTTCAGTCAATTTCATCATTTTTAGCACAATTACTTCACACTCTCGACCTTGGTTCCTGAAACATGCAAAAACAACACAAAATCGCATGATATCATCCATGAATCAACATAAAAAACATTAAAAATCCTAGAAATATAATGTAAAAATCACACTTATCAATACCATATTGTCTACGGATTTTCAGGTTTGCTTTTGCAAGTTCCTCTTTTTCTAACATTAAATGAACATCGGCTCCTTTCCATAAATAGTACTTTTGCATATAATGTGCTTAGTTTCAGGTTTCAATTTAGCTCAAAATTCAACTCTTCTGTTGTCTGTACTTCGATCTACCAAACTCTGTCCTCTGGGTAAAATACATAGTTATTCCAGTAGAGTAGGAGCATCAACAAGGTTGCTCAAATCTTCGGATTCTTCCTTATAAGTGCTTCTCGTATCTCAGTCTAATTGAGTTGAATAAATATGCTTGCAAATACACAACTGAATTGAGTAAGTTGTACCAACAATGTGCATCCAACTTAGTTGAGTGTTTTGTCATATTCGAAACTTTGATATAATGTTCCAACATAGTCATTAATTATTTTAGAATTATAATTCAAGATTAAACTAAAAATAGTTTATCCTATAATTTAAATTTATAAATTCTACAATATGAATGTAAGAATATAATTGGTAAATGAGTTATAGATGAATTACAAGTGTATGAGATTTGTTTCTTATAGTAAGTTTATAAATTGGCTAAAACCATTTTGTTTTTATCAAACCACTTAAAATAACCAAAGTAGTTGACATTTAATAATAATCAATTTCTTAGAGGATGCAGCATAATTTTTTTATATATGATTAATAGTTTTTTGTTATTATCATATTTGATTGAATATAATCTTAAAGTTCATTATATTTTATTTTTTTGTTTTTAATATTTTGTTTTGTTACATGAGACTTATGAGCTTTTATAAATTGATGGGATAATCTTTCTAAAAAATATCATGACAGTATATCTAAGAGACTTATCCTTTAAAAAATAATATAAATGATGATGATAATTAAGATAACGACGCGTATATATTTTATTTATTATGTTGTTGAAAATTTAAAGTGTTTTTTAAATTGGTTAGCACAATAATTAATAGTGCCCAAAACACCACTTCCATTATATGAAAAGACATGTTCTATATTTATTATCCCTCTACATAATTCGTAGTATATTCAATGATTGTCTTTATAGTTCACCCTATTACAGGTAACGTTTGACAATCAAAATATATGACTCCTTATATTGGTATCTCTTGTGATCAAGTCGTAAGGATCACATACATCATTATCACTATGAGAATCGTTTTTGACTTTCATATAAAAATCCATGTAGCATTCTCATGATGGGTCGGTCAAGTACATAATTCTCTAAATGTTCTCATATGTTATTTGATATCTTATATCCATGACTAGAGTCATCAATCAACATATACTAGTCTACATGCATTATCGTTGTCATAATTCATGAAAATACTTGACTATAGATTATTTAAGAATAATATATTATTATTCTAAGGACATTATTATATATAAATTCATATTACGTAGACAATGGAATAAAATTTAATAATGAATTGCTATAAATGAAATGTCATAATACAATGTATGCCAAAATCAATCATCTAATGAATGGTTTTTAGGGCATATTCTAACAAGTTGCACTACAAATCACAAGCCTCACAAATCACAAAGTTGCAAACTTTTTTTCAAGAACAAGATATGAAGATGAATGCATATGCACTTTTGATCGTATTTTTCTCGCAATATATTGTGTTTTAATTTTTGAAATTATGTGTTTCTAATTCGTATGGAATGTTATATTTATACTATCCAATGCATATCATCAGAATACACCATTTGGAGACAACATATAAAGGAAAAACGCAACCGCACATGAAGAGATGCAACTTTTTTGGAATAAACTACAGGGCGCGATCGTTTGAACCCTCTGATCGCTTCACGGCCTGGAGCGATAGATCGTACCAAGGTGGCCGATCGATCGTGCTTCGCGGTTCACTTCACGGCCTGGCACGAGCGATCGCGCTAAAGGTGGCCTATCTATCTCGCCTTCTAGTTTCCTAAATTTGTTCATTTCTTGGATTTTTCCTCTGTTGGCTTTTTTCTAATACTTAATTTTAATTCATTAAGCAAATTCCAACTGATCTTGTCTGATGTAATGGTACGAGAAGGTCCTTTGACTGAAGCTGCGTTTGATTGTTTTAAAAGATTTGAAAGGGAAAGGTGTTTTGATCAAAACATTTTATGAGCTTGAAACTTAGGCTATTCCATCTTTATCAAATGGGAAGTCACCAAAAGTTTATCCCATTGGACCTATACTGAACTTAAGCGATCAAGTTGGAAGCTAGAAAAGCCGGTCCAACGACGAAATCAAGAAATGGCTCGATTTGCAACCTGAATTGTCAGTAATCTTCTTGTGCTTTGGTAGTAGAGGGACTTTTGAGGTAACACAGTCGAAGGAGATAGTTGTTGCATTAGAGAGATGCGGGTATTGTTTTCTATAGTCTATAAGGAAGCCACAACCGAAAGGGATTATGGCGATCCGACGGATTATGAAGATTTTGATGATGTGTTGCCGGAAGGGTTCTTGGAGAGGACTAAAGGAAGAGGGAAGTTGATAGGATGGGCACCGTAGATGGATGTGTTGTCGCATGCGGCAGTGGGAGGATTCATGTCACATTGCGGATGAAACTCGACGTTGGAAAGCTTGTGGTGCGGGGTGCCAGTTGCGACTTTTCCGTTGTACGCGGAGCAGCAGTTGAATGTGTTTCAGTTGGCGAAGGAATTCGGAATGGCAGAGGCAATCATGGTGGACTACATGAAGGATTCTGAAGTGGAGGTCGTGGGATCGGACGAATAGAGGATGCGATACGACGGCTGATGACGGTTGAAGGGAGGTATGGAGTGAGGGAGAAGGTGAGGAGAATGCATAATGAAAGCTGGTTGGCTTTCGAAGAAGGTGGATCATCTCATAATGATCAGATTAGTTTCATTGAGGATGTGATCAACAACTTTGGTTGAGTGGAGGTTCGAAATTTGGGTGTTTTTTTAACAAAATTGATTAAAATCTCATAATTATTAAGATGTGCTTCTTTATTTCTCTCACATAAATGGATAACTTTCAGTAGAAGCGGTTGTTGCTCCTATCTTTTAATAATTACATCTAAATTAATTCCTATCAAAGCTAAAATGACCTCATTTTCTTCATTATACATAACGATGAATATTACAATAAACAGTCCAAAAAAACACGAAACCACGAAACAAATACAAGGAAATATTAAGCACAGCTCACTCTCAAACTAATGTATTTACAACAGCTACTGTACAATACTTTACATAAATCCGTACAAAACATGTGTACCCATGAAGAAGTAACCGTTTGCATGATTTACCAGTTATTCTTCTAGTCGTAGTCGTAGTAATCCTCGTCATCATCGTCATCATCGCAATAATAATACTCATTATCATCGTTGTAATAGTACTCTTCCTCATCACTATCATCGTACTCTTGGCCATACAGCAGCAATATCCTCACCTCATGTCCTCTTAAACTTTCTTGAATTCGATCTCTAATGGCTGTCCCCTGAAGAATACTCATTTTGTAAGTAAAAATTTCATCCAGGTTATAGTTTATATGCAAGGACAAGTATATCAAAGAGTAAAAGTCAGTTACTCACCATTTTATGGCAACCCTCCTCGAACATTTCAAGAAATCCAGCGACCCAGCGATCAGCATTTTCAACCCACATATTGCGTTGTTCGCCAGCTGTTTTTGCAACAGTTTGTATCTGCAGGATGGAATTTTAGATATGAAAACTGTAATTTAACAAGTTATCATCCTCGATGCTTTAACCAAGAGGTACTGGAAGTCGAAAATAGTCATTAGCCAGCAGCAGACACCCAGTCTTTTGCTGACGAAAGAGTTGCAAAAACCATAACAACCAACGAGCACCGAATTCTCATTTAGAGGACCGAAAACAAACAATAAATAATGTTAGAATGATTATAGTAACGTGTTTTCTGATGTATTGACATTCAAAAATATACAAATGCGCAGAACAAAAGAGATTGCAGAGAGACTTCCTACACCAAAAAGGATTAGTAGAAACAAGTAATTTTTGTTTAAAAAAAGAACGAATTTTTCACATTGGTTAGGGAGCCATAAATACGAAAAAGAGGACCGACAGCGACGAATTAGAAAACACATTTGCAACATTTAGGATTTTCCTTAAAACGTTTATAGAGAATGTCTTCACTTAGCACTTAGCGCCTCAAGAAAAGATGGGATCAGAAGTTTATAATTTCCTGGACACAAGAGCACACAGCAGGCTAATGACGAAAACACTCACAAAAACAGAGCATGAATAAAATATCAAACATTGAACTGTGCCGGTTATCTCTTCTCTTTGTAGGGTTTACCTTTTACTTTTACGTCTACCAGTTTGTTCATAACAAGATATGTCACCCATTCTAATAACTTGGAATGCAACAAACTATTTTACATCAGTAAATCGAAATCAAACCGGGCCAAAAAATATATGAGATTCCTCATCTCAAAATAGCTTCAAAAGTCGGACATGCAATCTACCAAGTTTAACTACCATATCTTCATATCTGAATCCTTTATTTCCTGAGAGTCCCCTTGACATAGAAGGCATTCTGTAGAGAAGCTTTTTGGTCAAAAGGCGTGTTTTTTTTTAAAAAAAAAAAGAAGAAAGAAACCATTTTTTGAAAAAACTAATGTTTGTATAGAGAAGATCATTTCCAAAACCAAAAAATATTCATTTTAAGCTTCTCCGCTTTTTTCTTAAGAAATTAAACATTTATTTACCACTATTGAATCAAAATCATTAAACCTGCCTTTACTTTTTAAGACAAAACTGCTAAAAAACCAAGTTTATTAAAGTGCATTTAAGCTATGATTTATTAATCCAAACTGACCCATTTTTTACCGTGCAGGCACATCCTCATCCTAACACAAATAAATATAAAATCCTAAAGAATACATGAGTTCTCAGGTTATTCATCTTATTTTGGAATTCCAAAACAACACAATGATACCATCAACCCGTACAAACACTTGTAAGTATTTTTTCTTTACCAACCAATACGTATACATGATTCCTCAAAGTATACGTCTTTTTCTCGACCCTCAAAAAAGAGATCAACAGGATGAATACTGAGAAACAGTTGTATATATGTTTGTGGACTTGGAACTGGAATCGAGGTTGAGATATAACATGTTGGGTCCTGAACGACGGTTGTACATATGTTAGTGCACTCGGAACTAACTAAAACCAAAAAAGGATTTGAGGTTAAGATGATATCAAGGTTCCATAAAAAAAATAACCCAACTCCAGCTGCCTGATTCACACATTACACTTTGGAAGTTCTATTTTAATCGACTAAGGGATCCTAGCAGTCGACATTTTGCAGCAAGTGTTGGTATTACTAATCAATGATCGGATGCAGCAGCATGTATCTCAAGGATTGTGGTTCTAGCAATATAAATTGTCGTTGAAATAAGAGCTAAATAATTGTCAACTTTAAGTGATAGGACGATCATGATTATGGATAAAATATCATCAATAGCATCTATCCACCCGAAAAGTCCACGCCATCCATGCCACCCGAAAAGTCCACTACAGTCGAACCAACCAAAGAATCCCAGCCGGTGGATATAGTATATCAAAGATTTAAACATGGGAGATTCAAGAATCAAGGATAGGCATGATCCCAGAAGATATCGAGATTTAGTGTTATCCCTTCATAGATTAGGATTAGAGTGATTTTCTTATTTTTGAATTTATCCTTTAGGATTTGGTTTTTTTAAATTTTGTTGCTATCTTTTAGGAATTGGTTTTTGTTAGTTAAGGGACGGACACAAAGAAATTAATAAAGGGCATCAATTTTTTCCTCAATTTAATTGTTACATTAGATCGGAGATTCTGGGACCGAGCCTCATTCCTATCAACACCATAGATCGCCAAGGTCGCAAATCAAATAAGATCAATACCTTTGAGTTGAAGGATTTTTCGTTGCAAGGACCCATAACAAGATCCAAGGCGAAGATACTTAACAAATTGGCATCAGAGACAGGCGTTATGGGAGACAACACATCCCTACAAAAGCAATTCGAGACCTTCATGAAAATGTATTTGGAGGATAGGAATTCAATAGGATCAAATTCAGCGCGAACTACGCGCACAGATGGCAGAATTGTCTGTCGGACTCGCAGCCGTTCAATCTGGGAGGGGTAACACCAATGACCGTGGCAGCAACAACAATTCTTCCCATAAGAATCGACAATGTGATCCAAAGAGAGATGAAAATAATTATGTTGTGCCTAAATATTCCAAAATGGATTTTCCTAACTATGACTGACTTTCAAATCCGCTAAGCTGACTGAACCGCTGTGAGCACTTTTTCAGCCATCAAAATACACCCGATCAGGAGAAGGTCGGTCTTGCCTCCTTCCACCTGGAAGGGGACGCACATATTTGGTTTCTCAAACAGAACGTGACTTTCCAGTGTTGAATTGGGGCGACTTCTTGGTATTGCAATTTCCGTTTTGGCACAACACTCCGCTGCACCAAAATGGGGGAATTATCAAAGCTTAAACAAACAGGATGCGTGGAGTATTATCAATGTAAGTTCGAACAACTATCGGCCAGAATCAGTTCCATGTTCCATGTCCACAGAACATGAGGTAGAAATCTTTATCAGTGGGCTTAAAGAGTACATTGCAGTTTTAGTTCAAATACATAATCCGAAGAATCTGACTACCGCCATGCACTTGGCGAGACTCTATGAACGGCGAAGCGACACGCACCACAATGAACCGCACAACACCAACCGTCGTATCGCGGTTAACCCATCATCCAACCCCTATGTTCGACGTTTATCACGTGCCAAAATTGACGAACGCGGGCTAAAGGATTATGTTTCAATTGTGATCAAGTTTAGTTACACCCCATGGCACAAATGCAAGCAACTCTTTTGGCTTGAAGGAATTAATGAACCCAACGACTCTTGCGACAATGACTCAGGTAACGATGAACCAGAGAATGTGGAAGTATCACTCCATGCCATCACAGGTACTAGCCTTACCCAGACCATGCAACTAATGGGATACATCGATCGCTCGTCGCTACTCGTCCTCATTGATTTAGGTAGCACTCATTGCTTTCGGGATGAATCTCTCGTGAAAATTTTACATCAGCCAGTGGACAATAGATCTACCTTATGGGTAGTCGTGGCAAACGGCCGTCCTTTTACGGTTGGGGGAAAAAACATTCTCATTGGATTTCTTTATTATTCCTCTGGGACGTTTTGGTACGGTTTTGGGGGATAATTGGTTGCGAACACTTGGACCAATCCGTTGGGATTTTAATGACATGTCCATGGAGCCTTTCAAGGGTAAACAAACCATCATTTTCCGTGGCCAAAATGACCGGCGAGAAGGCACAGTACACCTTGCGGCCGCTCTTCAACTCCATACAAACGAGGATGCTTTACAAAACCTTCTGCAGGGGTTCCAGGACATTTTTTAGGAGCCCACAGGTTTGCCTCCGAGCCGTAACTTCAGCCACCTGATTGTCTTGGAACAAGGCACGAACCCAGTCGTGGTCCGACCATATCGGTACCCATATGCTCAAAAAGATGAGATTGAGCGACAATGTGCTGACATGCTCAATAAGGGGATTATTCGCCCTAGCCATTCTCCATTTTCGTCTCCAGTACTTCTGGTTAAAAAATCTGACGACTCATGGCGTTTTTGTGTCGATTTCAGAGCATTGAATTCAAAGACAATCAAAGATAAGTTTCCCATTCCAGTGATCGATGAACTTTTAGAAGAATTGAATGGGGTCCAACTCCTCCAAGTTGGATCTGCGTGCTGGTTATCACCAAATTCTGATGGAGGCAGCATCCCAATGACAGCCTTCAGAACACATCACGAACATTTTGAGTTTCTAGTTATGCCATTTGGACTCACCAACGCCCCCTCCACATTTCAGGCTTTAATGAATGCTATCTTTGCCCCGTATTTAACCAGATTCATCCTCGTATTCTTTGATGACTTACTCATATACAATTCGAGTTGTGGCAAAACACTTGGAGCACATCCACCTAGCCATGGAAATCCTACGACATCAGCAGCTTTACCTTAAGCAACCCAATTGCTCCTTCGGGTTACAAGAAAGCTTATTTGGGTCACATAGTTTCCAGCACAGGTGTCAAGGTGGATGAGGATAAGGTTCGGGCAATTGCACTGTGGCCGCAACCTACATCAGTTCGCGGCTACGAGGCTTCCTTGGCCTTGCTGGGTATTATCGCAAGTTTGTCCGAAATTTTGGCATTCTCATTGCGCCACTCACTAAGCTTCTGCGCCACAACTCTTTCTCCTGGTTTACTGAAGCCACGGATGCCTTTGACACACTCAAATCAGCACTATCTACCACATTAGTTCTTGCTCTTCCGGATTTCTCCAAACCTTTTGTAGTCGAATGCGATGCTTCCGACACAGAACTAGGGGCAGTACTACAACAGGATGGGCGACCGATTGCTTTCAGCTTGCCTTTTGCCATCCGTCATCATAAACTCACAGCCTACGAGAAAGACTAATTGGGTTGGCGAAGGCAATACAACAATGGAGAGCTTATTTTTGGTGTCCGAAATGACCATTATAGTTTAAAGTTCTTACTTGAGCAACGCATCACTACGTCCCCACAACAACATTGGGTCAGTAAACTATTGGGTTTCGATTTTCAGGTGGAATATTGTGCGGGTCGCAACACCATTGTCTCAGACGCCCTTTCCCGCACAGATGAGGCAGTAAGCGAATTACATGCAATATCCATGCCCCACTCTACAATTTTTAATTCAATCCGGGAAGAGTTGTGCCACGACATGGATCTCCAGCAACTAATTCAGAAAATCAAGGATGGTGATGCCTTGGGGCCGTGGGAACATTGAGATAGGCTATTGTTCTATAAGAATAAGATTGTTGTTTCCCCAAAATCTGCCCTTCCACTCGAGACAATCTCATCCATTCATAATGGATGTCATGAAGGATATCAGAAACAGTGCATCGGATCACTCGAGATTTTTATTGGCCGGGGTCGTGGAAATCGGTCCAAGAATTTGTTGCAAATTGTGCCACTTGCCAACAAAACAAGTCAGAACATTTAAAGCCAGCAGGTTTGCTTCAACCATTACCCATTCCATGGTTTTTGTTGAAGGTCTCCCTTCATCTCATGGCAAGTCGATTGTTTTTGTGGTCGTCAACCATGGTTTTCCAGAACGTCGTTATAACGGCAGTTCCGGCCGTTTCATAACGGGAACGACGATGGACGTTGCAAAATTCATACCTAGAACAGTTGCTGCTCTAGAACGCAGATATTCATCGCGATAGCGGTGGAACGGCCGTTTTTCCATAATGGAACGGTTTTTTTTTGCCTATAATCAGAAAGAAATGCAGATTTACCAAATTGCCCAAATTGTTTTTTGAGTTCAATTGCCCTGATTTTTTCCGACGTGTTCTAACCTAATCTAGGCATGTTTCTTTTCTAATTGGAGATTTGTGTTATTAATTAAGAAAATAATTAGTGCTAATGAATGTTTTTATATTTATTTTTTAATAAATAATTAAAATAAATTTTTTTACCTTTAAAAAATCTTTAAGGAAATAATGATAAATTAAATTTATTTATTAATATTTTATATAAAGGGTTATTTAACTAAATAACCTCTATAAAATAAATAATTACAAAAATAACCCGAAAAATGAAAACATTTAAAAAGTAACCTAAACCGCCAACTGGGTTGGCGTGTCCAGTTGGTCACGCCAACTCAGTTGGCGTCACCGAATAAAATATTGGTCACGCCAGCTCAGTTGGCGTGACCAATTTAAAATATATAGTCACGCCAACTGAGTTGGCGTGACCTTTGTTTTTTACGGTCACGCCAACCCAGTTGGCGTGACCATTATTTCACGCCAACTGGAGCTGCAAGTTGGCGTGAATAATTATTGGTCGCGCCAACTGAGTTGGCGTGACCAATTAATATAACGTGTCACGCCAACTCTGACTTGGTGTTATAAAATTTCCGCGCACCCTTCTTCTTCGGCAACCTCTTCGGCAATTACAGTCTAAATTTTCTTCCTCGCCAACCTCCAAGTTACAATCGTTTTTTTCTGATTTTGCTTCCAAGTCACTTCATAGTTTCAGAATTTAGAGGTAAAAATCATGTCGCCGTGTATTAATTTCTATCACACTTTTTCGCTGTCGTCCGTCGTCCGTGTATTATATAGTTGGCGTGACTATATATTCTAAATTGGTCACGCCAACTGAGTTGGCGTGACCAATATTTTATTCGGTGACGCCAACTGAGTTGGCGTGACCAACTGGACACGCCAACCCAGTTGGCGGTTTAGGTTACTTTTTAAATGTTTTCATTTTTCGGGTTATTTTTGTAATTATTTATTTTTTTCAGGTTATTTAAATAAATAACCCTATATAAAAGCTATTAGAGCATCTCCAATTGATATTTTTAATTAAATATATAAATTGTTCGAGTTTAAATGTATTTACATTTATAATTGTGAAATAATTTAATTTTTGTAAATAAATTGATAGAAAATATTCTGGGAATATTTTTCGAGTTTAAATTGATAGAAAGTATTCTGGGAATATTTAGAGTTAATGGATTTAAGATGAATTTGTATTTGGTGCAGAAATGGTGTTATTTTAAAGTTAGTGATGCGCTAAAATGGGCTAATGAATTGGAAAACTTAATACTCTTTTTAAAATCTTAAAACCGTCAAAGAAAAATGGCGACCACCTTTTTCACTGTAACATCACTGTAACATACTGTTATGCCTTAGTAATTTGGCAGTTCCCTGTCATTTCTTATTATCTTTAAAATAATCTATTTTACATTTGCTTGTCATATTTGAAATATTTTTCCAAAATATTCAAAAAAAATTGATTTTTTTAACATTTTTTTAAAAAAAATCTGTTCCATGATCGTTCCGTGAAATATCATTGGAGCTGGAACAGTGGGCCACCGCGACCGCGACCGCTACCGCGAACATGTCATCGACCGTTTCTCCAAATATGCTCATTTTATTCCATTATCTCCAAAAACATATAAAACATGTTAAAACCTTGCTTTTACCTACGTTATAGTGATTCATTCAAGCTAATATGTTGATATTAGGTATGGTGAAGCTAATAAGAGATAAGTTCCTCCATAAGAAACTTTTACCTTCTCCCCCACTTTTTCTTGTTGCTCCTTCACTTTCTCTTGTAACTTCCTCAGTCCCATATTCACCCTTAGCCCCTTTTCCTGCCAATGAAAATAAATATGATAACGCCACTAGCATAACTGATAATAAATAGCATACAGGATTTCTTGTGACTTTAGATGAATGAGGCATATAAGAATCAATGCATGACAAACAACAAAAGAATAACTGGAACATCGTACCTTGACATAGCTCACATTAAGCTCCTTTCTTGTATATCCACGATCTAAATTGCGCAACACATATTGGTTATAATCTTTGACAATCCTCATTATGATATCTGATGTTGAAATCCCCTCAGTCCTTTTAGTCTCCTTAAATCTCCCCACAGCTTTGACCTTTGTTTGAAGTAGCACAAATTTAATGTCAACAAAATGAAAAAGAGAGAGATATCAAAACTGAAGTGCACCAAAACTAGGGAAGAATATAAATTACAACTGAAAATTTTACGACAGAATGCTCTGCTTACAAATTCATAAACATCCTTTCCAGCTCCACTTGTATCTGCATAACTGTATAATATGCATGAAAAGAATAAAAGAATCTCTTAAGACATATGCTCCATTGATAGCAAATACAAGGCGCACACGTCGATCAAAAAAGAGTGAAAGCAGAACAGAATCGGACAATTCAAATGTGTGCTGAGGAAGTGATTTGAGAAAAAAAAAAGTTGGAACTCCATATTGCATAACAGTTTGCTCCAGATAATTCTAATCGAGTTGGATCTTATTTAATCTATTTTCTACATTATAATCTACATTAAGTCAACCTCTATAATAGGGACCTTTGTTAGGCAACTTAGATAAAAATATTCTGATTTTTTCTTTTCAGTCAATATCTTGCATCATCCAGTAGTAATGATGTGGAGTCTGAAGAGTAAGGATCCTTTACATCAAGATAAGGAAAACACATTAGACATATTCTTTTGAGTTAACTGTATGATTTCGGTAGGTTTAGACATGTAGCATGTTAAATACACCATCACTATAATTCCTAATAACAAAACACTTTGGGTCATTCACTTAGGTAGGAAAGATGGGCTCGGCCTATAATCCAACAGTCAATAAACTCCCATCACCTTTTGTATAGATTTAAAGGACATTATATCTACTGTGTCAAAGAGTTAGTTGGACACCGATTAAGAAATGAGAAAAAAGAGGGATGTGCTCATTACGGGAGAGAATCATGTGCCACATAATCAATATTGTGCTTGTCAAGAAACTCTTGATTTATTACCCATGGGGCATCAGGAATAACCTCATCAACCCACCTGCCAAACAAGAAGCCAAATGTAAAACTATTTAATTGCTAAAAATGCTCAACAAGAGAACAAGTAAATCAAGAAACACTACAAAAACAAACCATATAAGTTGAAAGTAAGGGAAATGTTCTAAATTCGATGTCCCTCTCTGGTCTTACTGATTTCGTATGATGCAACATTCTTTAGGTGAGCATAAATTCCAAGAATTTGTGAGAAGACGGGAAAATTGAGAAAGGAAATAAGGAAAAAGTGAGAAATGGGGAAGAAACCGAGAGGAGAAGAGAAATTTGGGGAAAATGAAATCATTTGATAATTATCATCTCAAATCAAGAAGATTTACATTTAAAGACCATCTTTTCTAACCATCTGACAAACAACGTGTACTGCTAAGTTCATCTAGTTACAATTGCATCCCAACACCAATATAACTTGCATTTATTAATTGTAATTTGTCATTCTTATATGCATTCCTAATATAAATATCATATCACTCTCCAACGTGCATCCAAAAAATAATAATCATTCTAATTAACTTTCTGATATGCAAAATAGATATCCATTCTAGCTAAAAATAAAAATCTAACACAAAAAATAAACATATACACATATTGAACATCCCCAAAACAGAATGATCATTCACAAAGCAACAAAAACACATGGACAGCCACCAACAGGAGCGCACATCAGAGGAAACATACTTGCAATGTCGTAGGGATTCATATCGCTCAGATTCAGTCATAACAGTCTTTCCCTTGTACTTGTGTGTAGTCTCATCATTGCAGCATCCGACCATCAAATACGTATTCGGAAAACTACATAGATAAACGGATAAAAAAAGCATCAGAATTTATATTACCAAGGATGTATCAAGCTAGACACAAATTATTATAGGTAATTAAGATCAATGACACTTGATCCGACAACAAATCATAAGCATGACGAAATTAAAAACACAAGAATTCCAACATGCTGGACCGATCAATATGCCTCTAAGAAAACAACAAAATTTTCATGCAAAATGCTTTTTAAGAAGTAATTTTCGAATGCGAATTAAATAACAAACGCCATTGCCTTGCTCTATCGACCAGATTCTTAGGTCACCCCGCCAACAATCAATTCATATTCGAAAATAAAAAGCGTGGACAAAATTATCATTTGAATCACAAATGGCAACAGGGTAACTTGAAATAGGTCGAATAAGGAGAAAAAATGCAACGTCGAATCATTCAATGGCAAAAACATAAAACCAATCACCTCGTAAACAATCAACGGAATCTCTGCCAAATACAAGCTTCAAAACACATCTATAAAAATTAAAAAGCAACAAACGCAGACCCACAAATCAATTTCTATTAGCAGCGACATACGAGATTTTAGCTTGTTCTAGAGCTCGAGCATGGCCGAAGTGAAAGAGATCATAGATCCCATCAGCGTACACACGAACAGGGCAGTCGGAGGAGGAAGGAGAGTCCCCGGAGTATCTTACGACGTTGTTTATTTGACAATTATCGCCGGTTTGCCGCTGCTCCTCCGCAATTCCTGCGCCACTCACCACCATCGCAACTCTACCAATCTCTCTCTTCGTTTGATGTTTGTTTATGTATTCATTGGTTATAAAATATTTATAAAATGTAGTTTTATAAATAATAGTAATTAGAGTAAATTATAGATCAAAACTTTATATTTTAGTTTTATATTGTCATAATTAATTAATTAATTAATTAATAGATCCCTTGCCTGATAATATTACATGCATGAGTGATAACAATGCACTGTAATTTGCATGAAATCTTCTGCTAAAGAATAATTATATTTTTTGATTTAGACAAAGGATGATTCAATTATATTAATATTTTGAATTAATTGTCTCAATTCCCGCATTCTCTTTATTAAATATTTTTGCTCAATTTTAATGTGTAAGATAAAATATGACATTATTTCGTAGGAGATTTCATCGTATTGTAGTGTGATCATTTTTAGCATAATATCGCGGTTGAATCTCAATCAAATACAATACACTAGACTACTAAGATAAATAGTGTGGAAGGAGTCTACCGGTCTTGGAAATAGCAATATAGCAAAGTGCAAGTAATAAGTAAAAGATGCTGAAAATAAATGAAGCGGGACTTGTTTCTGGAAGTTCGAAACACAACGCTTCTATGTCTTTCATTCTTCGTTTGCAGGAACGATTCGCTAGAAGGATTTGGTTTTGAACTAAAAATGTACAACCCGCTTAGTGATAGGGTTGAAGATTACGTGTATTTATGATATGATATGTATATGTTTTCGTGTTGATTCTTGGATTATTTTACGGTTTATGGTATATATTTCTATATTTCAGGAATCAATGTTGAAATGCATAAAAGTAGAGGAAATGAGCCAAAAATGATGAAAAATGACCAAATCGAGCGAATGCGTCAAAGCCGGGAAAGGAAGAAAATTCAAAAGAAAATAAAAAAAAAATAATAATCTCGATCGATCGAGACCCAACTCTCGATCGATCGGCGTCAACAGAACTTTGGCGATCGATCGAGCAGTCAGTCTCGATCGATCGGCCGGAGAAGTTTTCTGAAAAATAAATTTCTTTTAGAGTTTGGGTCCAACAAGGAAGTCCATGATTCCCTTCCATCTATATATTTGGACAAAAATTACACCTAATATCATACTTTACAACCTAGGAATAGCCTACACTCCTCCATACTCCATATCACCTTCATCCACCATCACCACTTCATCCTAGGAATTGGAACAAGCCAACAAGAGAATCGAGGAGCACGATCGAGAAAGAAGCGAGGGAGGATCGAGAATCAACGAAGGAGTCAACTTGGGAGTTTTCTTTTACTTTTCTATTATTGTTTTAATTGAATAATTGGATTTGTTGTGTTGTTGATGATTGAGAAATATCAATAACATAGTTTTTCCTATTGATTTTGAGATTGAATTTATATATCTTCTATGTGCATGTGTTATTGTTCTTAATGCTTTAGAAGGATTGATCCCCTTTGAATGATATTTTATTATAATTGAGATCGAGAGATAAAATTCTAATACGATATAATAATCCATGCCGTGTGTTAAAGATTGAGATCGAGAGATAAAATCACATACGAGTGATAGCTTTGTGTTGTTTAATCTAAAGTTAGTGGTTTTCATAAAGCGCATTTGATATCAAATTGTTAATTAAGTGAACGAGAGTTACTTGTTGCAATTTGATATTATATTTAATATAGCTCGAGAGAGTATATCAAATAAATTCGAAAAACCTGTCACCTTAGAGATGTATGGAGAAAAGAATTGTAGAGTTGGGTTAGGTGAATCTTAGTCTTGATAATTCTTTCTTGTGGATTTTTCTCGTGATCATCGATTGTTTTAGTTGGATTAGAGTAGTTTAATTATTAATTAATTATCATAGGTTAAATATAGTTAAAAGAAATCTTATTTGGTAATTGTTTGTTAGTCCCTGTGGGTTCGACAATCCGTATTCTTCCTATCTATACTTAAACTTGACATTGTGCACTTGCGGTCCCAAATTGCTAGATTGGAATTAATTGTTTAAAATAAAAGCGATCAAGTTTTTGGCTGCTGCCGATGATTAACTTTAGTAATATCATACTAGGTTCTTTGACTGTAATTTAACCATTTTTGTTTATTTATTTCGAAAAAATTATATATATTTATTTTGTTTTTGTTTTGTTTGTCTTGTGAGGTACTTGGAGATGCTACATCAACAAGCCTTCACAAGCTTTGCCCAACAACGTTCCGAGCCGTTCTACGCTGTTTGGGAGAGATTCAATGAATTGGCCGACACATTCCGGTATCACAATTTTTCGAACTATACTCTCTTGCAATATTTCTTCAACGGGTTGGATGCACAGACACTAGAATGGGTATTGAGCGGAGCACTGGTGACTGGGAGTCCCCTGGTTGATAGAGATGAGAACAGTGTGGTGCACCTGTTCAATGATATGGCGGACGTCGATCATCACTGGCATTGTGATCCTTCACTACAAGGTTGGAGTGACCAATACCCATCGGAGCTTCACTACCCTATTGATACGCCACAACCATTTGAACATCACGAAGAGAGGAGAGATAGTTCTGCAGATGTCACGACTCAGTTAGAGGATACCTTAGTAAGATTCTTGGCATCAACCGAGAACAGTTTGGAGTGCCAAACCAACTCTATGCGTCACCTGGAGCAGCAAATGGCGGTCCTCATGGAAACAATTTCAACTAGTTGCGAAGAGGAAGAGATGAGGGCTACAAATCAAGAGGCGACGAATCGAGTTTGGTTATATGATGATGAACACTCAACCAACCAAGTTTGGGGGAGTGATCATACTCATGTGGAAAAGTCAAGGGAACTTAAGCCTCTTCAAAAGATTGAGCTTACTTCAGAGATGTTATCCGAGGAGTTCCCATGTGAAGATGAGTCGAATGTGATGTTGGAGAAGGAAGAAACTTTCGAAGATTCCGATGTGAGCCCATCGGTGGAGACATGTTCTATGCCATATGTGGATCCGTATTTTCCATCGACGCCAACTTCACCGTACTACATCCTCCAAGATATGAAGCCAAGTCAAGAATCATTCTCCCATGCCTGCCACTTTAAGACGAATGTTGTTGGAGCGACGGGCCTACACTGTTATATTCATGCCAATCTTGAGGGCATACTGAATGAAGGCCCATTAGTGGTATCATATGATACTTACTATGGGCGGCAGCCGCTCTTTGATGGTTGCTTCTTATGGTCAAGCCGAAGACTAGAAATCAGCGCTTCTTGGGAGGCAACCCAAGCGTATCCTCTCACTATTTAGTTTTGTTATTTGATTTTCAGTTTTTGTTTTTAGTTTTGTTTATCTCTCGAGTCGAATATTTTACCATTTGCATTCTTCTCTTGCTAGGTACTCAATTGGAGCAATGAACCCCTACAACAGTGGAGCTTTCAAAAGCGAATCTTCCTCAACCCTCATGCAAGCGTCTTGATCAGGGGAGTTTACTTTTTCCCTTTTGATTCATTTGAACATTGAGGGCAATGTTTGATTTAAGTTTGGGGGAGTGGCTTGCATGTTTACTTGTTTTATCCACATGTTGTGTGCTTAATTGACACTTGAATCGTCCGATTATTATGAGCTAAAAAATTTTTTTATGAGTTCAAACTTGAGAAAAGAATGAATTATAGTAGTGACTATTTAATGAGGATTTTGATCTCACTATGCATATGGACTTGATTGTTGATGATTATTAGACTTGTACATGAATATCCTAATTTGAGTTAGCATGTCAAGAATGAGGATTTTATTGAGCACAATGAGTCATGATCTTGTGGATTGCATGTTGAATAGTGATAATTGTTGTGAACTTGATGATTTGTCTTGAGCATCTTAGAGTTATCCTAGAACCTATTTTATGATGACACTTTGAGGCGAAATTTTATAGTAACAAACTTGACTTGGAAATTATCTAGGCGATCTTTGGACCGTTTGAGCCTTTCAAGCTTACCATGAAAATATCAATCTCTACTTCCCTAATTTGAGCTTAATTGAAAAAACGAATGGAGTATGTTTAACATACTATTAGCCCCCATTCAACATTCTTTGGCAAACTCATTATACCCACCTACTTGAGCCTAAATTGAATATTTTTATCTTAACCCTAAGGGAGTATAATGATTCTCATTAGATGCACTTGAATTGCTACATTTAGATGAGCTAATTGTTGAAAAAAAATTGATGAAAGAGAAAAGAAAAAGATAGATAAAGCCTTGAGAAAAAAAAAAGACTAAATAAGACCCAAAGTGGCCAAGGCTATAAAAGAAAAAAAGAAGAGAAGCTCAACTTGTGCTAAAAAATTTGAATTTTCCATGCTTATACTCTCTTCTTTGGGATATCCTATCTTTTCTTTGAAGCCAACACCAAATGCCTTACATTACAAGCTTAAAAAGTCCTTTTGATCCAAGTCGAGGGCGTAACTATCATTAGTGGAGAAGTTGTTTGAAAATAGGCCTATGTGATGCTTGATGATAATCTGACTTTGAGTGATTAACATGATTTGATCTTGAATATGTGCATGAAACTTGAGATTGAAATTAGCACACACACACGTTCCGATTTTGAGATATGTTGCTTGACTTAGGAGAAAACATGTCTTGTCAACTTTAGTATATGTGCATGAGATTTCTGAGAATAATGCAAGTCATGAAATAATTGTTTTAGGTATCAAGAATGAACTCTACCTTATGATTTTAATGCTTAATCGAGGACGATTAAGTGATAAGTTTGGGGGAGTTGATAGGGTTGAATATTACGTGTATTTATGCTATGATATGTATATGTTTTCGTGTTGATTCTTGGATTATTTTACGGTTTATGGTATATATTTCTATATTTCAAGAATCAATGTTGAAATGCATAAAAGTCGAGGAAATAAGCCAAAAATGATAAAAAAAAGGACCAAATCGAGCAAATGCGTCATAGCCGGGAAAGGAAGAAAAATTCAAAAGAAAATAAAAAAAATAAAAAAATCTCGATCGATCGAGACCCAACTCTCGATCGATCGGCGTCGACAGAAATTTGGCGATCGATCGAGCAGTCATTCTCGATCGATCGGCCGGAGAAGTTTTCTGAAAAATAAATTCCTTTTAGAGTTTGGGTCCAACAAGGAAGTCCATGATTCCCTTCCATCTATATATTTGGACAAAAATTAAACCTAATATCAGACTGTACAACCTAGGAATAGCCTCCACTCCTCCATACTTCATATCACCTTTATCCACAATCACCACTTCATCCTAGGAATTGGAACAAGCCAACAAGAGAATCGATGAGCACGATCGAGAAAGAAGCGAGGAAGGATCGAGAATCAACGAAGGAGTCGACTTGGGAGTTTTCTTTTACTTTTCTATTATTGTTTTAATTGAATAATTGGATTTGTTGTGTTGTTGATGATTGAGAAATATCAATAACAAAGTTTTTCCTATTGATTTTGAGATTGAATTTATATATCTTCTATGTGCATGTGTTATTGTTCTTAATGCTTTTGAAGGATTGATCCCCTTTGAATGATATTTTATTATAGTTGAGATCGAGAGATAAAATTATAATATGATATAATAATTCATGCCGTGTGTTAAAGATTGAGATCGAGAGATAAAATCACATACGAATGATAGTTTTGGGTTGTTTAATCTAAAGTTAGTTGTTTTCATAAAGCGCATTCGATATCAAATTGTTAATTAAGTGAACGAGAGTTACTTGTTGCAATTTGATATTATATTTAATATAGCTCGAGAGAGTATATCAAATAAATTCGGAAAACCCGTCACCTTAAAGATGTATGGAGAAAAGAATTGTAAGAGTTGGTGTTAGTTCCGGATTTTAAAGATGACAAAACATATCAGACCGATCAAAGTCGTAAAACCATGACAAAGCAGATCACGCCGATATGGTTTATCGCAAAATCAGAACAGATCGATGAAAATCAGCATGACCAGATCGAAGCACTAGATCAGCTCAATAATGATCAGATCAGAGCAGACAAGGTTGAATAAGCTTCGTTCTTCAGTCCGAAACATTAACGTCTATTTATTAAAGCATTTAATGATGCAATTAATGGTGAAAAAGACCAAGGACTGAAGATCACCTTAAAAGGTAAGAAGACAAAGAAGAGCTTACCTGACAGACGCCGAAAGCACAGACCAGAATGGAAAGTGCCTAAAAGAATAAGACTGAAGCTTACTCAGAGATTGAACAGAGTCAAGAGTTGCACAGAAAAGGAAATAATGTCGTTGGCACAAGCAACTATATAAGGATGCAACTAAAGAGCTCAAAGTGCCGATCTGATCAATCAAGAAACAAAAAGAAAACAAAAACAGCACAAGCTTACAAGTCCAGATATTCTTGAGCCGAACTGCTAAAAGTTTTCATAAACACAGCATATTGTAATATTTGATCATCATAGGCAGGGGCGGATCTAGGGGGTGCGCAGGGGGGCAGCTGCACCCCCCAACTAAAGTGTTTATATATATGTGCTATACAAGTTAGAGACTGAAAGGCATTGTGGAGTAGTGGTTTGGCACTCTTCCGAGTCCAGGGTGGTCAAGGGTTCGAAACCATCTAAATTCACAGCTTATTTCTTTCTCCACTACAAAGATTGTTGGCTAATTTTAAATTTAAAAAATGGCAAAATAAAAAGCTTTAACAAAAACAATGGTGTGTGCTGTGTGCACGTTTTTTACTTAATTTTTTTCCATTAAAAAAATATATTCACCTCTTATTTAAAAAAAAATTTGGTTGAAAAAAAAAATTCAGCAATTCATAAAATGTACATTTGAAATATATTTTTGACAGTTCACAAAATAAAAAAATAAATTATAATATTAAAACAAATTTAAATTAATTAAACCATTAACATACATACATAATTATTAATATACAAGTTAGACAATTAAATAATTAAAAAAATAAAATTATTTTTATTTGCTCAAATTTAGATATAAATAATTTGATTACCATGATTAAAATATTATTTTTTTATCATTTTATGACAAATTGATTGCTGTAAAATATATCCGATGTATAAATTATTGAATACTTTGGTATTATATTTTATTGCTCTTATTTTAAGATAATTTATTTTATATTATATATTTTTATTCTACTAAATTAATATTAATTTTATAATCATTTTTTTATTAAAATATATGTACAAATATAATATGGTTATTATTTTTTGTATCTATCTCAATTAAATTTTATATATTCTTTGATAATTAATTATTTGAAAATGTTATTTTCGCCCCCCTAACTTGATTTTTTGGTTCCGCCCCTATTCATATCTATGTATATTTTTTGTATGTTCACTCACTATAGTTAATGTAATCATTATATAAGTAGCTTATCATAAAATATTCAGTAATCTAGGTCAAATTAATTTTTAAAATTCAATATATGAATTTTTTTTCAAAAATATTTGTTTCCCTGCACAAGCTTAATATATATTCGCTCTCTTAACCCTCAAGCTGTATAACGGATCGGGTTAATCGGACCCGGTCCGAAACCAGGACCGGTTAACCCGGCCCCGAACCGGAGTCCGATCCGATTTAAACCGGGTCGGATTGGTTCTGTTTGATCGGAACTGCCGAAACGGCGGTTTTTGGTAACCTGAACAGATCAGTTTTTTTTTAAATAATAAAAAAAGGCCCGTTAGCCAACGGTCATGCTGCCCAGCGGCTAGTAGCCATTGGGCAGCATTATTATTTTTTAAAAAAAAAAAAAAATTTGTAACCTATAAATACCCCTTTACCTCACACCATTTCATCCTACTTTCTTACTCAAACAACTCTCATACTCTATCATTTTCTCCTCTAATTCCAATATTCCTTACAATTTTATTCCATTCAATTTTATTTTTACAATTCTATTATCAATTTGTTATCATCTTCTTTTTATTAGTTTTGTAGCTTTTGTTGAGCTAATTATATTCTCAATATCACGATGTCATCTTCTTTTATTGGTGGTCTTGCTCATTCAATTCCACCTTTCGTACAAGAAAATTTTGATCTTTTTGCCGAATTCGATGATGCTTTCGATGTTGAATAAGTGGAACACGACGTAGAACCTGCCCCAGTCCAAAATCTGGCGCCCGGAGGGTCATCCAAACTACAATCGCAGCGAGTCGCCCTAGTAACCGTCCCAAAAGAAGCAAGGTTTGTGATCATTTCGACCAGGTACGAAAGAATCTTCTATTGTTTGTAAAATATGTAAAACAACCTATAATTATAAAACATGTGGTTCTGCCGGAGGTACCGAAATATTTAAGAAACAATTAGTTAAAAAACATAAGTTTGATGAGGTTACTCTACAACCTATAGGTAGGGAACCAACTCAACAACAAATTGGTGCATGCAAAAACGAATTTGATCACTTGATGAAAATACATTCTTCTCACACTGATATGCTGATTGCTAGATATATTGTTAATGTTTGTAGGTTCTATGAAATTGCAGATAAATTTTTTCTATTACACTTGACAACGCATCTAATAATACATCGGCAATACGTGATCTAAAAGTACAATTAAAACCAATACTTGATGGTGTTTTTTCCATGTTAGATGTGCATGTCATATAATCAACTTAGCTGTAAAAGTTGGTTATGATGGTTCTGTGCATTGCAAAACTTAAAAACTGTTGTCAATGGATACATCAGTCACGAATTAAGCGTAAATGTAAACATACTTGTGCAACTAAAGGTCTTAGGTATACTCTTTTCCCACCACCCATAGAAACTAGATGGAATTCTTTACATCACATGCTAGAATCTATGTTACCTTATGAGAAGCTTTAACTGTTTTCTACAATAATTATCAAATGCCTGACATTGATTATAGTTATTTATTGTGTCCTACTGATTGGGCTTTTGTTGCTCAATGTACAAGGGTCATCATCAAAGAGAGACACGAGGAAGAAGACATTACCCTGTCAAAAAGTGGAATGATAAATTTGCTGAGGAGTCTTGACAAAAATAAGCTGGAGGAAGCGGAGTTGCATCTACCATGTCGAACGAGTTACAATTCTTCTTGGGTCAGATGTTCGTAATAGATGAAAATTTTGACCTACTGGAGTGGTGGAATGCAAACGCAAGACAATTTCCTATCTTAACCAAATTGGCTAGAGACGTTTTTGAGGTTCAAACATCCAGTGTCGCATCGGAGTCGGCAATCTCAACTTGTGGCCGAATCATTGGTGTGATATCCCCGAAATGATTATACGTATTTGGGCATTAATTGTGTGTATGTGGTAATTTTGGTATTAATTAGTTTATTTTGGGAATTAATTAATATGGGAGATGCTTAGTCACATGTGGATATGACCTGATAATGCATTTCAAGGTACATGTGATCATATTGGGAAATTGGGGTTGGCATGGTTTATTTGCGAGAATTTATAATTATTTGGTAAAGCATGTATTTAATTGAGGTTTTGATGCATTTCTTGGAAAATGCTTTTAAAATATCATATTGGGATATTTTATACATCATGCTAATTATTGGGGTGTTTGTTTTAAATTAACCTCCACTTTTATATCCCACTACCCCCACACCCCATTCTCACTTTACCAATCACCAATCACTCTCCCAACCCTAACTTTTAAACCCATTTTCGTTTCTTGTAAGAAGAGGAAGGAGAAATCTTTGCAAAAGCTCCATTGGTGTGATTCTTGGTAAGATTTGAGGTATAGGAAGGGTATAGATCCTTCCTTGTTGTTTTTGTAAGGTTTGGTTTTGTTTTGAGTAGGTATTTTGATTTTTGAAATGAGTTTGTTTTGGGTTGGTGTTGTTTTTGGTTGGGTGTTAGATTTTTGGTTGTATTGAGGCGTATGTTGAAGGTTTAGGGTGTTTATATGTTGTTGATTTGATGGTATATATGTTGGTGTGGATTGGGGAAGAAAATGGAGTAAAAATGGTGAAAAATCGGGTTGCAGGAAGCGGCGATCGATCGTCCGTTTTTGACGATCGATCGTGCGCAACTAGTGCGCTCCAGTAGCGCTTGGCGATCGATCGCCACATCTGGGCGATCGATCGGCGGGGCTGGCGATCAATCGCGCCAAATATGGCGATCGATCGCCGAGTGCAGAATTTTGGGATTTCGGACAGTGTGATCTCGCGATCGATCGGGGCCTTGTGGCGATCAATCGCGAGTCACCAAAAAGTGTGATTTTGATTTTTTTTGTGGGATTTTTGGTATTGGACTATTATTGGCTTCTAATATTGGTTTGTATGATTGTGTAGAACCATCCCATGTAGCCACACAACAAAGGAGATAAAGTCCCACGACATCTCCACTTTTGGAAGAAAGGTACGTAGTGAGACGTACGAGCAATTGGTGATGAGATTATATTATTTGGGTTTATGCATTGTGCATTGTTATGTGTTTGGGAATGATTGATATTCCGGTGGTTGTTATATTCGAGCGATGGATGTAGTACTTGCCGCTGTCATATGAAGCGATGGAATTATGATGTTTGCCGATGTCATGTCGAAGCGATGATTATGCCCCTGTCATGTCGAAGCGAGGGACATCATATGATGCCGCTATTTGTCGAAGCGAGGGGTGCTAAAATACCGCTGTTATAACAAGAGCGGAATCATCATATTGGTTATGTGATTATCGATGAGTATTGTGGTATATGAATGAAATACGGAAACGATCACTTATCTTATGCACTAATGACCATGTACGTGATGAGTTATGAAACAGGAACGACCGACGAGAATATGTAAATGCGGCAACTCAGGGAGTATACATGATATACGTTTCATGCAATTATTTATATTATTGTCCTTGAGTTTTGTTGATGAATGTTGTATGTGCTCATGGTGGGGTTGTTCCTGTAGGTACATTTTGGGAGAAAAGGACTATGAACCGGGGTTGACGCGGTGAGCTTGAGGAGTGCTATTGGATAGGACATTGAAGTTCTTTTGCATAGTTCATGCTCTAGGAGTGGTGTGAAACTATATGGTTGACATTCTTTCATGTTGGGAATGTAATTAATCCATTTTGGAAGTTATATTATTTTGGCATGTAATCCTTAAAGCTCAAAGCCCCAACACGGATTTTATACTCTGATTTATATATACTTAGTCCTAATTGTACCTAAATCTTCACTTAAGGCCCTAGGGTCCTTACAATTGGAGACCATCGAACTTCACTTAATACAGATTCATTGTGCATCCTTACATTGCTCAAAGATTGGTTAAATGAGAGGGAAGGAATAAAAGAGGAGGATGAGTCGAAGAGTTCGGCAACCAAAGTTCTGAAGATAAAGAAGAATTTACGAAGACTATATTAATTAATTATGATGAATAATGTAATTTTTTAAAAAAGTTCAAATGTTGTAGATTTTACATCAAGCTTTTCATATTCAATAAATTATGTATTTTTCATCATATTTCATGTATTATTTGAACAAGATATTTTAGACATATAAAAAAACTATCATCAATTCCAAAAAAAATTTAAAAATAAAAATTAATCGGATCGGTTCCGGATTGGAACCGGTCCAATCCGAAACCAGTCCGGACTCTCCAATCCGGACCGCCGGATCAGATCGGTTCCACGACCTAATCGGAATAGGATCAATCCGGTACCAGATTGATCCGGTTCCGATAAGAATGAGCTCGGAATCGGATTGATCCGGTCCAGATTTGGACCAATCCGGTCCATAAGCACCTGACTTAACCCTATCTTACACCATTGACATAAATTCAGGGTCCACCTTGATTAAATCTACCCAATATTGAACAAATTAATGTAAACATGAAGAAATATTTGAATAAAAAAATATACAGAGAAAATCTCATAATCTTTCTTAATTCTATTTCTTAATTAGCATACAATCAACACTTATTATTTATAGGAGAGGGTAACAACAAATCTGATACTCATCTCCTTTATTCTCGAACTAATCAAATCCCTTAAATCAAGGGAAAAAAGAAATCTGGAAGAAAAGGAAATACATAAAGATAAGTTAATCCCAAAGGATTGGGAATTAGACTCGAAATCCAACAAAACATAAACTTTATTGTAATTTCTATTCATAAATAAGCAACTTGGGATAAAATGGTTGGTTAGTCCTAAAACAACGGTGAAGATATTAATACGAAAAATGGAAGTACAAATCACCAAGCCAACAAAAAATTAAAAGTTCAAATTAAAAAAAAAAAATATAACTCTAAACTGTAAATGATGTATACAATTTGTTCACAAGACTAAAACATAATTTGAAACAACTAAAAATGGTCACCATGGGTATAATTCCAGAAAATAACTTATCCAACAGTTCCCTACTCTCCATGCAAATCACAGTTTTGGATATGATGAGGGATCGTTCCAGATTGTTAAATTGACTTGAAAATTAACACAAGCGCTTGGAGTTTGTTTTCTGTTTTTGTTCTTTTTTATTCGTAGTAGTAACTATAACTGCCAGCACGTTTCCAACGGTTAATTTATCTTTCAGATATATAATTCATAGATCAAGGCCAAGAAAATCACCTGATATATGAAAAGGAGTCTCCATCACAGAGAGAGAAAACTAATCTTCTTTGGACAAAAAAGGAAATCATATTGGGTCTTTTCTCTTGAGAATTCTCTTGAATTGGGTGTACGATTGGGAGAAAATTTGAGAAGAAAAGAGCATGTTTTAACATGTTGATGTACTTGAAAGTTCTTGAATAAAATTACTCAACTTCCCATGGATGTAGGTCATATTGGTCGAACCATTTAAATCTTCAGTTTTCTTCATTTCTTGTTATTATTTCTTTGTAGAGAATTTGTTTACATTGCTCTCTGTTTGCATTTTTGAATATCAAGATTGTTTTAAATAAGTGTGGAATTTTGTGAAGCTGGCTAAACTGAAGCAAATAAATGGCACCATCTGTGAGAATTCAGTCACCACAACGGGGTTTACCAAGTTAGATATCGAGAAGTTTTCTGGGTAGAGTGCTTTTGAATTGAGGATAATGATGAGGGCTATAATGGTTCAACAAGGAGTTGTTGATGCGCTGACAGGGTAGACGCTCTCCTAAAGCTCTTTTCGATCAAGAGAAGGTGAAAATACTCATAAGGCACACACCTTCATTATCTTGAGCCTTGGTGATAAGACACTTCGAGAAGTAGCAAGAGAAAAATCTGCAAGCACTGTATGGGAAAAACTCGAGCAACTTTACATGACAATATCTTTCACAAATGGGCTCTACATGAAGAAAATGCTATAATCATTCAAGATAACATAAGAAAAATTAATTTCGGAGCAGATTGATGAATTTAAAAAGATCATTGATGATCTTAAAAATTGACGTCGAATTAGATGAAGAAGACAAGGCTTTGTTGTTATTAAATTCAATCCCAAGAAAAATCACTATCGGATACCATGCTCTATGGTAGGAAACAAATCATCTCCCGTGATGAAGTGTGATCAACCATTCGAGCCAAAGAATTACAAAGAAAGATAGAAGCGAAGTAACAAATAATGGAGAAGGGTCAATGATAAGGGACATAAACTGACAAATCTTTATCTTAGAGGGAACAAAAAACTTAGATCAAGATCAATATCAGCTAAAGGTGGCAATGGAAACTAATAACGTGCAGTTAAGTGTTACAACTGCTACAAGGAAGGCCACTTCAAAAGGGACTGTCCTCAAGAGATATGGTGAAAATTCCGTGATAATTCAGATGGCTACAAGAGAAAGGGAGATGGTGGAAAGTCTGCTATAATTTTCGAGGACTATGATTCAGCAGATGCACTGGTTGTTGATCAAAACAATCCAAAAATGAATGTATCTTAGATTCAGACTGCAGCTTCCTATGTGTCCAAATAACGACCGGTTTTAGATGATGAAGACAACTGATGAAGGATTGGTTCTGCTAGGAATAAGAAAGCATATAAAGTCATTGGGATAGATTCAGCTTGAATCAAAATGCATGATGGTACTGGAAGATTATTATAGCAAATAAGGGACGTCCTATAACTTAAGAAAAATATAATTTTTTTAGGCATGCTAGAGATGAATGGATTTCAGGTTGAAAATGGATAATTGAATGTGCTAAAAAGATCTATAATTGTCATGAAAGAATTTAGGAAAAATAGATTGTAATCCTTGATTGGAAGCACTATTGTTGGACAATCCTCCACGACGATCCAATCTGATCCCGATAAAGCTAAACTTTGTCACACGAGACTTGGTCATGTTAGTGAAAAACACTTGGTAGAGTTATCCAAGAGGTTACAAAGTTGAAATCTGTAAACATTGTGTACAAGGAAACCATAGGGGTTTAAGTTTAATACCAGTGTCCACGAAACGAGTAGATCTTTTGATATATATGATCACACTTTTCTTTAACTAATAAATATTAAGTGGTGCACGATATAAATCAACAGGACAAATCAACCGTAAGTGTACGGTGTCAACTTTTAGTATAATGGTAAGAACAGGGTTGTTGAACCAAAGGCTAACTTGTAAGTACCAAATAAAATCAATTAGACTATATTTAACCTACGAATATTGAAGATTGTAGAATAATTAAAATAAGAAAAACTAAACCAAGAAATCAAATTCCCAAGCAACAAGCGTAGACGAGTAACTTCAGTAGAGAAAAATTATCAAGACTTTGGTTCACCTATGTAATACCCTAAAAGCCTCTTATTAACATCGATTGATTATCCATACAAATCTAGGGTGACAAGTTCTCCAATTTTATTCAATATACCCAGCTGAACTATATTAAATATAATATTAACGTGCAATAAATCAATCATGTGTACTTATTGAACAATCAATGTTTGTTCACATTCTATGAAAACCACTAGCTTTCGATTGGGTAATCTATGGCTATCACTAGTGTATTTGATCTCATCTCTTGATCTCAATCTCAAATCCACGTCACAATTTACTAGGTCATATTATAATATCATCTCTCAGTTTCAATTACAATAACTAAAATCAATTCAATGGGAGATCAATCCTTGAAGCCATTAAGAACAGATATTATGCACAAAGAATATATGGAATCAATCAAAATTAATAATTAAATCAAAAGCTCAAACATAGGATCCCCTCATTTTGATAAACAAATTTAGCCTAAAATCATATTAAAATAATGATGTTCAACAATGTTTCAATCATAACAAGCATAAAAAAATAGAAATCAAATAAGCAAAAGTTCAGAAATACTATGAACATGTGGTGTTTACTTCGTGTGTCATTTGTCTTCCATCTTTTCTATCGTTCCTTGCTTGGCGGCTTGAATATGATAATGAGGCTGATATGTAGGTTAACAATCAGGCAAAAAGTCCTTTACTTTGTCCAAATTTTGCTTTAAATAGTTGAGGAGGGAAGCAGTTTCCTTCTGGGACTCAAACTGGCGAAGAAAAACTTAAGCTCAAGTGACCTATCCCTAACCAGCACTCCGTCAAGGTCAAACGACCAAATACGTTAGGTAGTTAGACAAAGGAATCCGTACCCATTATCATATACAAGGAAGTCCCGTAATACATATTTTGTAAATTGACACACCTTGGTGACTGTCGGAGAAATATAGGAGCTTGCTTCTGATGTAGAAAGTTTGGACATATAAATATGGTTGCCCTAAAAATAAGAAACATGACACTGTCGAGGAGTTGACAATCGTCCAAACAAGCCAAAAGGAGAACCAAATCAGTGCTCGTGTCTTCGCCATGACACAAGAGGAAACAATCGATGCTAATGATGTTGCAGCAGCGACAGTGATCGCTAGCAAACTTTAGAAGCACACAAATTAAGTATAAGTTATAGAATTAGAGAATTCAGCCCTAATTTAATTCTGAATAGCATGAAAGAGTTTAAAGATATTTTGGGAAGTACCAGAAGATAAGCACAAGTGCTAACCGTGTCTTTTAAAGATCAAGACAACTCAGTTTTTGAGATGAAACTTCCAATAAGGAGGGAGGAATATGAAGACCCGGTTCCACTGGTCACACCATATTAGTTCCAATTCAGATCGGTCCTAAGGAGAGAACCGATCTGACCTGTCGAACCAAAACCAATTTGAAGACTCGTTGTAGGGAACTTAGTTCAACCAAAAGAAGCCAATTCAGTTCTGTGTGCAAAACTTATACTAATCATCAGCTCAACCTATGATTATTTCTATCAGCTCAACCTATTGATGCTAAACCAGATCAATCTTGTAAGAAACCTGTAGACGAAACTCAATCAGTTTAACTTGAGGAACATCCCGTCAGCCCAACTTGACAAGTTTTTCGTCAACTCAGCTTATGGAAGCTCAACCAATGCACAAGCTCAACTTATGACATCAGCTCAACATCTGCCATCAGCTCAACCTGCAAAATAGCCTGTAAATAGCTTATCAAATCAATCATAAGACTTGGTCAAAGCCATTAACCTATCATTTACAACGAACAATAATGTGTGCTTTTTTGTTTTTGAAATTTTCTACGATTGGCGATCGATCTTTGTTTCCCCTGGGCGATCAATAACTGATTCCAGACGCTTTTTTGCTCTTTTCTTGTTCTTCTTCGATCCCGCTTCACCTTTAAGTTATCTTTAAGTTATTTTTTGACCTTTATTCATCGTTTTAGCTCGATTTCTTTACTTTTACCTACATTTAACCAAATACATAATTAGGAACTATAAACATCAAATTACTCATCAAAACTCACCTAATCATTATCAATTAAACCACATAAACGTGTCTATTTCTAAACACATCAGCAATCCAATTACATTTTTACTTCTATCATACAAGTCTTGATTATTGATGCTCCGTCTTCAATCTAGATCTTCCACTATGTCTAATGATTTAAGTTTAAATCGTGCAAATAAGATAATAATTATACATTTTGGGTTAAGAAACATAAATATAAGGAGCGGGATCGCAAGCTCGATAACAAAAAATCATAATTATGATGAAATAATACAAAGACTGCCTACATACGATATTCTTAAACATCGGGTGTCTCCTTAGCTTCTAAATGTCTTCGTTGCGATGCAGAAGAAATACTTGAACATATATTCTTTTCTCTTTGGATCTTGTGGCTAGCAAAAACGAGGCCAAACATTGAGTCTGATTCATAGGTTGTTATAAGCATTTTGAAGAATGTTAATTTTCAATGGTAATTAAGTCATATTGCCTGCAAAATACAATGCTACATCAAGGAAAAATCGATCCTAATTTCTAGGCGTAGGAATTGTACCTTGAAAGAAGCTGTTATATCTATGCTTGCAGAGTCAGTGATTTCACAACGTTTTTGGGCAGAAGCAGTCAACATTGCTTGCTATAACATAACAGGTCCATGATTAATAAACGTGTTAATAAAACACCGTATTAGATCTGGAATGGTAATAAACCAAATATTCCCTATTTTCATGTGTTCGGCTGCAAATGTTTTATTCTAACAATGGAAATACTTATTTAACCGCTTTCCATGCTAAATCCGTTGTCGGAATCTTTCTCGGTTACTCTGCTATCAGTAAGACTTTTAGAGTTTTCAATAGTAAATCACTTACAGTAGATGAATCTATTCATGTAAAATTTGATGGATCATTTGATTTATCTATGTTTGAGTTACAAGCCAAGAACCCGAGTAATCGGTTGGAAAATACATATGTTGATGATAACTATGATGATGAGTTAGATTATCGCAGAAGGATTGATTGCATTCTAGAACCAGAAGTCCCAGAAGCACCAGCAGACAAACCTACCGAGCAAAAGTGTTAAGACCCTACTAAATAGGACTTTAGATGAAAATGGTACTGTAATTAGGAATAAAACAAGATTAGTGGAACATGGATACATGCAGGAAGAAGGCAATGATTTGATGAAACTTTTGTTCATGTAGCCCGATTAAAAGCCATCCACATATTTCTTGCATTTGATGCATTTAAAGACTTTAAAGTCTATCATATGATGTTAAGAGTGCGTTTCTTAGTGGCAAACGTCAAGAAGAGGTCTATGTCATGCCCCGGACCCAGGACCGCGCAAGCGCGACTACACAATGGGCTCTTATAGCAACTACTTCTTATCCGTCATCGCTCTACGAAAATGGTTAACCCAAGTTACTATAATAGTCCATTGTAAGCCTTTATAAATGTAATACCCCCGAAATGTTATATGATTATGTGCTACGATGATGATTTATGATATGTTTAAGAGTTGTAGTGTATTTGAATTGGGGGTTTATAATTAAGAGGTGATGTTATGATTTAGGGGGCATGTTGGGTGTTTTAAAGGGATGTATTAATTAAAGGAAGTTATAAAATATCGAGTGAGGATATTTTAATACATCGTACTAAATACCGGGACACAATTAAACACCTCATGACCACCCTACCCACACCACCCCCTATCAATCGACCCCCCACTTGGCAAACCCATGCTTCTTTACTCACCCCATCCCCAACCCATGCCCAATCACTTCTCCCCCTTCTCCTCCTTTCCCTCTTCCTTTCCCCTCTTTTCGTCCCTGAAGTGCTGCAAATTAAGGGGGAAAAGCTGGAATTATTAGGTGTAAAAACCTTGCAAGAAGAGGAGCAAAAATAGAGGGGTAAGTGAGTCCTTTGTTTTTCTGAGTTTTGGTTAAGTTTGGGTTTGGTGGGATGATTCTTATGCGTGTTAAGTGTAGGTTTGGGTGAAACCTTGGTATGGGTGCTTACATGGTAGTATTATGTAACTACTAGCATGGTTGTTCGAGCACGTTACATGTTTTATGTGATAGATTTCTAGTTATGAAACTATGTGCTCGAAAATCTGGGCAAATAAGAACATACCCTGTTTTCTGTATAGGTTGGTTGAGGATGAAGATTATGATGATGTTATGATGCATGTTAGCTTAGGTTTTGCTAAACCTTTAATTTGAATACATGCATGGTAGTTTTATGAAGCTTGTTCAGGCATGTTTTACGCCTTATGAAGTAGAAATGATGGTATGAAATGAGGTGCTCAAAAATCTGGGGAAGTCCCGATTTTTCAGAGCTCTCGATCGATCGAGCGAAGCAGAAAGTTTAAGGCATGGTTTGAATTTCAGGTGCCGATCGATCGAAGGATTTCTCAATCGATCGGTGAAGCTCCTCGATCGATCGGTAAAATGTTTCGATCGATCGATCGAGGCAGAATGTTTGGGCACTGTTTGTGCACAGTTTCTCGATCGATCGAGACCTTGGGGCCGATCGATCGAGAGAGGCAGAATGTTGAAAAATATAATGATGATTTATTTTGTTAAGATATGGTATGAGATGGTATTGAGGCATCTAATATGTTATTATGTGGTCTTGTAGAACCATCCCAGGTACCAGCTCAATCAAGGAGATAAAGTCTGTTGACTCCTCCTCCTTTTAAAAAGGTACGTAAGAGACGTACGGGCATCGGACGGTAAAACACATCTCTACACTATGACTATGCATTTATCGCATGAATATTCACGATGAAATGATGATGTTTATACGATGTTTATATGATGATGTTTATACGATGTTTATATGATGATGTTTATACGATGTTTATATGATGACGTTTATACAATTTTATTATGTGGTAAGATGCCACGGGGTAAGATGCTCATATGGTAAGAGGCCATACGATTTTATTATGTGGTAAGATGCCACGGGGTAAGATGCCCATATGGTAAGAGGCCATACGATTTTATTATGTGGTAAGATGCCACGGGGTAAGATGTCCATATGGTAAGAGGCCATACGATTTTATTATGTGGTAAGATGCCACGGGGTAAGATGCCCATATGGTAAGAGGCCATACGATATTTTTATGTGGTAAGATGCCACGGGGTAAGATGCCCATATGGTAAGAGGCCATACGATGTTTATGATGTGGTAAGATGCCACAGGGTAAGATGCCCATATGCATGAATATGAATCAGGGACAACAAAAAGAAGTTAATGAATAACCAGCATATTTACTTAACCAAAATTTCATGCATTTACTGTGATATTTTTATGATGTTAAGTACGATTGTATATGCTCATGATGTGTTGTCCCTGTAGGTACACTTTTGGACTAAAGGTCTAAGGGTCGGGTTGAGGCAGTGAGCTACGAGGAACACAGGAATGTATAGGATTCAAGTCTTGATTAGTATCTACTCTAGGAGTAGTGTAAATCTAAATGTTAACATTCTTTTGGGAATGTAATGAATTATTTTTGAAGTTTTGTATTTTGGCCCGTAATCCTGTTAGCTCATGTAACAACCGGAACCTTAAGATGTTATTTAATGCATGATTAGTCCTTCTTATGTTCTAATTAACACTGTTAAGGTATGAAGACCCTACATTAGTGGTATCAGAGCAGTGGTTAGATAACTCGGGAATGAGTGAAGGGTAGCCTTAGCAATAAGTTGGCTAGGTGCTTACTTTTGAACATGTTTTATAAGTATGTTGCATATGAAGTAGAAGATGTTATGCTAACATGTTTAATTATCTGACGATGTACTTTATGAACTGCTTTTGGGTATTGTTGTTAACCTTTGTGTTGCATCATGGCAGCGAATATAGAAGTGGGTGACGCTATTAGTGTAAATGCAAATGCTGGGCGTACGAGCCCACTGCCACCGCCAGCCTTGGGCGAAGAGCCTTCAGAACAGCAATTATTACCCGGGGAGTTGAGCTTGGCTCAGTTTATGACGTACCGACCCCCGATGTTTGAGGGAACTGAAACAGGGGAAAATGCTGAGGAATGGTTAGAGAGGATTGAGCAGATATTTGTGGCAGCGCCTTGTGCAAAGACGACATGGATCAGATTAGCAGAATTTCAGCTGGCTAAGAAGGCACTGATGTGGTGGAAGACCACAGTGATAGAGCAGGAGGCTCAGGGTCAGGAGATCAATTGGAAACTGTTCAGGACGCGGTTTCTGGCCCGTTATTTCTCAGCTGCTGCGAGACAGGCTAAAGAGGATGAGTTTACCAACCTCAAGCAAGGTACCATGCCTTATCAGATTATGCTCTACATTACTGTTCCTTACTTCGGTATGTACCTCACATTGCTGCAAGCACTCAAGCGAAGATGAGGAGCTTCATGAAGGGCTTGAGGCCGGAACTGTATGACAGGGTAATTACCTATGGCCCTGCCTGTTTTGATGATGCACTTTCACGAGCCGAGCTAGCCGAACTGGGAGTTGGCGCATATCCTGATGCAGTGCCACCTCCAGCACCCCCTCAGAAATCTACTTCTGACAATTTGAGGCCGAGGGGTGATCAGTTCAAACCAAGGGGGAACACAATGACTTTGAGGTTCAGTGGCAAGAGGCCTGAGAATCGTTGGAAAGGGAACCGTAGGAATGATGCCCCATCCGGGAGAGGACAGTCTCAGGGAGACAGATCTGGAAGAGTTCAGTGCACTCTTTGTGGGCAACCCCATTTGGCAAAAGACTGCGTAGGATGCTATGTCTGTGGCGACAGAGGCCACTTTGCTCGGCAGTGTCCCAACAGGGGAAGACAGCAGAACTCTACGGGGAGGCCTGCGGACAGAGCATTGCAACACAGGCCACCTTTTGCACCGAGGCAGTATGGAGGTCAGCCCACGGGGCCACCTCAGGGACAGGTGTATGCTTTGACGAGGGAGCAGGCTACAGCGGCTCCGGAGGAGGTGATAGCGGGTACGTGTCTTTTATTTACGCACCCTGCTCTTATATTGATAGACACATGTGCGTCACACTCTTTTGTGTCGACGAGTTTTGTTGAAAGGCACCACATATGCACTTCTCCGTCGCCCATGCCTCTTATAGTCTCAACACCCGCTGGAAGAAGTTTGACTACAGATCAGATTGTCTATGATGGCCTCATTTATTTTGAGGATAATGAACTAAGGTCAGATTTGATTGTTCTGGGGATGTCAGACTTTGACTGTATTGTAGGCATTGATGTTCTGAACAGGTATCAGGCAGTCGTGAACTGCAGGCAGAGGACTGTCCGATTCAGGTCTGATATGGGAGTCCAGTGGACATTCTTTGGGGATGGTTCTCGTCCAAAGATCCCGTTGATATCTACTGTCAAGATGGCACAGTTATTGGAACGAGGCCATACTGGATACCTCATCTATGTTGTTGATGTTACTGGGAAGAAAGAAGACTTGAAAGTCGAGGATGTGCCCGTAGTGGCGGAGTTTCCTGATGTTTTTCCGGAGGAGATTCCCGGATTCCCACCGACGAGAGAGGTCGAGTTTGGGATTGAGTTACTACTGGGGACGTCTACCATTTCTCGTGCCCCGTATCGGATGGCACTAGCGGAGCTAAGAGAGTTAAAGGTTCAGTTGCAAGAGCTCCTTGACAAGGGCTATATACGCCCTAGCGTGTCGCCCTGGGGTGCGCCTGTTTTATTTGTTAAGAAGAAGGATAGATCGATGCGTCTATGCATTGACTATAGGCAACTGAATAAGGCCACAGTCAAGAACAAGTATCCACTTCCGAGGATTGATGACTTGTTTGATCAGTTGCAGGGTACGAGGCTCTACAGTAAGATCGATCTGAGGTCGGGGTACCATCAGATTCGAGTGAGGGAAGATGATGTTCAGAAGACGGCTTTCAGGACGAGATATGGGCACTATGAATTCCTGGTCATGCCTTTTGGGGTGACAAATGCCCCAGCTGTCTTCATGAGTTTGATGAACAGGGTGTTCCAGCCATATTTGGATCAGTTCGTCATAGTCTTCATTGACGACATACTTATTTACTCTCGGACTGAAGAAGAGCATGTAAGGCACTTGAGGACAGTACTTCAGATCCTTAGGGATCATCAGTTATATGCAAAGCTTAGTAAGTGCGAGTTCTGGTTGGACAGCGTGGTATTCTTAGGCCATGTCATATCTAGCCATGTGATATCTGTGGATCCCAGGAAGATTGAGGCTGTGATAGAGTGGGTTGCACCCACTTCTGTACCGGAGATTCGAAGTTTCCTCGGTTTGGCGGGTTACTACCGACGTTTCGTCGAGGGTTTTTCAAAGATCGCCAAACCCCTGACACAGCTGACTCAGAAAGGAGTCCCCTTCTTTTGGTCTGAGGCTTGTGAGGAAAGCTTCCAAGAGCTGAAACGTCGCTTGACTACAGCGCCTGTGTTGGTATTTCCGTCTGAGAATAAGAGATTCGCCTTGTATACGGATGCATCACTACAGGGTTTGGGCTGTGTGTTGATGCAAGATAAGCACGTGGTGGCTTATGCTTCGAGGCAGTTGAAGCCTCATGAGACCAGATACCCAGTTCATGACTTGGAGCTGGCGGCTATCATCTTCGCCTTAAAGATTTGGCGGCATTATCTTTATGGTACTTCATTTACCATCTTTACGGACCATAAGAGCCTGAAGTTCTTATTCACTCAGGCAGAGTTGAATATGAGGCAAAGAAGGTGGATGGATTTATTCAAAGACTATGACTGTGAGATTGAGTACCATCCCGGTAAAGCGAACTTAATAGCAGACGCCTTAAGTTGGAAGGTGAAGAGTACTGCTGAGGATGCTATGTGTTTGTCGGCTTTGATGACTTCTTATTGCCATCTGGGCTACGATTTCGATGTAGACACGTCGCCTGTGCGAGTGTCGACCCTATTGGCGGAGCCAGATATATTTGAGGCAATCAGGAAGGCCCAGAAGTCGGATGATGAGGTTCAGAGATGGACGTCGTTGGTACTTCAGGGTCAGCCATCTAAGTTCAGAGTGGCAGAGGATGATTCTTTGAGACTGGGCAACCGATGGGTAGTCCCAAATACACCAGAGTTACGTAGAGTAATATTGGAGCGAGCCCACAGTAGTCGGTTCAGTATCCACCCAGGAGGAAATAAGATGTACAAAGACCTATGCGGTCAATTCTGGTGGAGACGCATGAAGCGTGAGGTGATCGCTTTTGTTAAAAGATGTTTGATCTGCCAGCAGGTAAAGGAAGAGAGGCAGAGGCCTGGTGGCGAGCTGAAGAGCTTAGAGGTACCTGAATGGAAGTGGGAGCATATATCTATGGACTTCGTGACCCACTTGCCAAGGACGGCCTCAAGATTTGATGCGATCTGGGTGATCGTGGATAGGCTGACGAAGACGGCTCATTTCATCCCTTACAGTATGTCATACACATACTTGAAGATGGCCCAGATGTATATACGGGATGTGGTGAGATTGCATGGTATTCCAGTCTCGATAGTGTCTGACAGAGACCCGAGGTTCACTTCACATTTCTGGGAGGGTCTCCAGACAGCTTTGGGCACAGAGGTGAGACTGAGTACGGCCTATCACCCTCAGACAGACGGCCAAACGGAGCGTACCATTCAGACGCTCGAGGACATGTTGAGGGCATGTGTTTTGGAGTTTGATACTCCGTGGCAGAATTCAGTGCCGCTAGTGGAGTTCTCCTATAATAACAGTTATCAGGCGAGCATTCAAATGGATCCTTTTGAAGCTCTGTATGGACGACGATGTAGATCACCGCTGTATTGGGAGGACTTGACTAGCAAAGCGGTCGGAGGACCGGATATGATTAAGGACATGGGAGAAAAGATTAAGATGATACGTCAAAAGATGAAAGCGGCCCAGGATAGGCAAGCAGCCTATGCCAATAAGCGGCGACGACCGCTGGAATTCCAGTTAGGAGACAGGGTCTTCTTAAAGATCTCGCCCTTCAGGGGTGTGGTTCGTTTTGGGATGCGGGGAAAGTTATCTCCAAGGTATGTCGGGCCATATGAAGTGTTGCAGCGAATCGGTACATTGGCTTATCGTTTGGCTCTACCGCCATCCTTATCTGGCATACACGATGTTTTCCATGTCTCTATGTTAAGGAAGTATGAGCCAGATCCATCTCATGTATTACAGCCTACTGAAGTACAGTTAGACTCATATGTGTCCTACGTTGAACGACCAATCAGGATTCTGGATCGAGAGGATCGCAGGCTACGAAGCAAAGTTATACCGATGGTCAAAGTTCAGTGGGATCGGGGTGTCGAGGAGGCTACGTGGGAGACAGAACGGCGTATGGTGCAACACTATCCGGAACTATTCTCTGGTATGTTTTTATGATTAGTTTCGATATGATGATGCATGTGGATCTTGTGGCTAGCAAAAACGAGGCCAAACATTGAGTCTGATTCATAGGTTGTTATAAGCATTTTCAAGAATGTTCATTTTCAATGGTAATTAAGTCATATTGCCTGCAAAATACAATGCTACATCAAGGAAAAATCGATCCTAATTTCTAGGCATAGGAATTGTACCTTGAAAGAAGCTGCTATATCTATGCTTGCAGAGTTAGTGATTTCACAACGTTTTTGAGCAGAAGCAGTCAACATTGCTTGCTATACACATAACAGGTCCATGATTAATAAACGTGTTAATAAAACACCGAATTAGATCTGGAATGGTAATAAACCAAATATTCCATATTTTCATGTGTTCGGTTGCAAATGTTTTATTCTAACAATGGAAATACTTATTTAACCGCTTTCCATGCTAAATCCGTTGTCGGAATCTTTCTCGGTTACTCTGCTATCAGTAAGACTTTTAGAGTTTTCAATAGTAAATCACTTACAGTAGATGAATCTATTCATGTAAAATTTGATGGATCATTTGATTTATCTATGTTTGAGTTACAAGCCAAGAATCCGAGTAATCGGTTGGAAAATACATATGTTGATGATAACTATGATGATGAGTTAGATTATCAAGGAGATAAAGTCTGTTGACTCCTCCTCCTTTTAAAAAGGTACGTAAGAGACGTACGGGCATCGGACGGTAAAACACATCTCTACACTATGACTATGCATTTATCGCATGAATATTCACGATGAAATGATGATGTTTATACGATGTTTATATGATGATGTTTATACGATGTTTATATGATGACGTTTATACAATTTTATTATGTGGTAAGATGCCACGGGGTAAGATGCCCATATGGTAAGAGGCCAAATGATTTTATTATGTGGTAAGATGCCACGGGGTAAGATGTCCATATGGTAAGAGGCCATACGATTTTATTATGTGGTAAGATGCCACGGGGTAAGATGCCCATATGGTAAGAGGCCATACGATATTTTTATGTGGTAAGATGCCACGGGGTAAGATGCCCATATGGTAAGAGGCCATACGATGTTTATGATGTGGTAAGATGCCACAGGGTAAGATGCCCATATGCATGAATATGAATCAGGGACAACAAAAAGAAGTTAATGAATAACCAGCATATTTATTTAACCAAAATTTCATGCATTTACTGTGATGTTTTTATGATGTTAAGTACGATTGTATATGCTCATGATGTGTTGTCCCTGTAGGTACACTTTTGGACTAAAGGACTAAGGATCGGGTTGAGGCAGTGAGCTACGAGGAACACATGAATGTATAGGATTCAAGTCTTGATTAGTATCTACTCTAGGAGTAGTGTAAATCTAAATGTTAACATTCTTTTGGGAATGTAATGAATTATTTTTGAAGTTTTGTATTTTGGCCCGTAATCCTGTTAGCTCATGTAACAACCGGAACCTTAAGATGTTATTTAATGCATGATTAGTCCTTCTTATGTTCTAATTAACACTGTTAAGGTAGGAAGACCCTACAATAAACCACTTTAAATTTTCATCCACAACCAATGTGGGACAAGTGTATTACAATCACCCCACCTTTTTAGAACGCGACGTCCACGTCGCTACCTAACTCATCGATCCACAGGCATCGGAAATCTAGAGGTGGCTCCTACAGGTTCAAGAGGTGGCTCCCGTCATGTACCACTTTACCCCGCAGGTTCAAGAGGCGGCTCCCACGCACGTGGCACTTTGCCCCGCATGTCAAGAGGTGGCCCCCATCGTGTAGCACTTTCCCCCTTTAGGCTCAAGAGGTGGCTCCCACGCACGTAGCACTTTGCCCCGCATAGCACTTATCTCCCGGTGTTTTCTGCAGGTGACCGGCTCTGATACCATTCTGTCACGCCCCGGGCCCAGGCCTAGGCCCACGCAAGCGCGACTGCACAATGGGCTCTTATAGCAACTACTTCATATCCGTCCTCGCTCTACGAAAATGGTTAACCCAAGTTACTATAATAGTCCATTGTAAGCCTTTATAAACCATTTTAAATTTTCATCCACAACCAATGTGGGACAAGTGTATTACTTTCTATGTGGAACAACCTCCTGGCTGTGCAAGTCATCAGTAGCCTTTCTATGTTTATAAATTGGACAAAGCATTGTATGGTTTAAAATAAGTTCACAGGGCATGGTATGAAACTCTATCAAAATATTTGATTGAACATGACTTTACCATTGGCTCGGTGGACAAGACTCTGTTTAAATTCACTAAGGGTGACTATACTCTACTTAGGGGTGCTTATCGGGCCGGGACAATCCAGACCCGGCTTGAAACCGGACCGATTAGTCCGTCCGAAACCGGAACCGGACTAACCGATTCCGGTTCACCACGGAACCGGTATCAAACCTGTCCGGGGCGGTTCCCAAGAACCAAACTGGTAGCACCGCCGGTTCCGGTGGTACCGGATTGGATCCGATTCCGGAACCAGAACCAGTTGATTTTAAAAAAAAGTGTGGTTTGTCATCATGGCAACGACTAAGAGCCGTTGGCAACGTTCATTTCTTTATGATTTTTTAAATTTTGTTTTTTTAAAAAAAATCTATAAATATGTGTGATTTTTTTTATAACCTCCCAATTCATTCTTCTCACAATTCATTCTTGCAAAGTTGTATACTTCAGTCTCATATTCTCTCAATTGTGCTATCTACAATTTACTTATATAATAATGGCATCTTCATCTAGCAGCAGCGGCGCTGACCGGGGTCGCAGTCGGGGTCTCGTCCCGTGTTGTCTATCACTGAGTTCATCTTCGGCAATGAATTTGCATGTGCCAATACATGAGTTAAATGAAACTTATGATTTTTTTGCTGACCTCAATGTTGGTGGTTCCTCTATGAATGTCGAACCGCAACAACCCGAACAACCTGTCGAACCTCCTGCTGCCCAAGCCCAAGAGAGACAGCAAGTGGAGTCATCCGGAGCCACTACAGCAGCGAGTAGACAACCGACTCGTGCCAAAAAAAGTAAGAAATGAGATCACTTTGAACTCGCTCAAAAAGAAGGTACTAATGAATCTGTTACAATATGTAAATTATGTAAAATGCAATATTCATATAAAGCTGGTGGTTCCAGTGGAGGCACTGGAACATTTAAAAAACACTTAGTAAAAAAACATAATTTTGATGAGAGAACATTACAACCATTAGGTCGAGAAGCAACACAAGCACAAATTAATGTTCTCACTGGCACGAATTTTATTCTAACTGTTGAAATTAACCGTAGGTCACTTGTTAGATATGTGATTAGATGTGAACTACCTTTTATACAAGCTGAACATGCTGGTTTTATTGAATTTGCTTCGTCTATACAACCCATGTTTAAACATATTTCCAGGCACACACTAAAAAGAAATTGTATGGACGTATTTGTTGAATATAGAAATACATTGTTTCAACATATTTCTAGTTTGCCTTGTAGGGTTAGCTTAACAACCGATATTTGGACAAATGTAAATTCAGTTTCATATCTTGCTGTCAATTGTCATTGGATTGATGATAATTGGTGTATGCAAAAACGGATTTTGTCTTTAGATGAGTTAGATTGTGCACATACTGGTTATGTAATTGCTAAATATGTATTCAACACTTGTAGACATTATGGAATTCAGGATAAGGTATTTTCAATCACATTAGACAACGCTGCAAATAACAATGCTGCGATGCATGATTTAAAGACCTATCTGAAACCAATGCTTGATGGTGTTTTTTTTCATGTTAGATGTGCATGTCATGTGATTAATTTGGCTGTTAAAGTTGGTTATGAGGACAATCTCTCAGCATGTATTGAGAAAATGAAATACTGCGCTAAATGGTTACGCACGAGCCGTGTTAAGCGCGATTGGAAACAATTATGTTTATCTAATGGTTTAAAGCATCTTCTTTTTCCATCACCAAGGTGGAATTCGTTGTACAATATGTTGAATACTATGTTACCTTACAAAGATATTTTAACTCCATTTTATAATTCATATCAAATGTCTGATAGCGATGCAAGTATTTATTTGATTAATGAGGATTGGGAATTTGTTGAAAATAGTGTATCATTGTTAGGTACTTTCAAAGAAGTGACAGAACGCTTCTCCGGTTTTACTTATCCAACTTCCGTTTATTTTCTTCCTTTAGTATTTAATATGTTTGATAAGTTTATGGAATTTAGAGATGACTATGACTTGCATGCTTTTGTTAGTGCAATGGAAACTAAATTTATAAAGTATTGGGAACAAATCTCACACATGCACTGCATCGCAACATTGCTAGATCATAGTCAATGTTTATCTTCATTTGAGATATTTTTTGATTATTATGCTAAATTTTTGGGGAAGGTTGTTGACGATCAAAAGATGTCTACAATATAATCTCTCCAAAATATGTTTCAATTGTATTATAATCAACAGGCAAGTGAATCATCGCAACAAAGGTCTGCTGAAGAACAACCCATGCTCATACTAAAGGTGGGGGAATCAATTTGCTTAGGATGCTGGGCAGGAAAAAACTTAAGGGAAAATGACCTTCTACTAGCACGTCAACTGAGTTGCAAATTTATCTGAATTATTAATTTGTAACGGAAGACAACTTCGACGTCTTACAATGGTGGAAGTCAAATGCAGCACAATTCCCTATCTTAGCCAAAATGGCTAGAGACGTGTATGCGGTACAAGTTTCAAGCGTCGCTTCTGAATCGGCATTCTCAACATGTTGCCGAATTATTGGAGAATACAGAAGTAGTCTATCTGTTGATTCGTTATGCATGCTCACGTTACTTAAAGATTGATTTGACGTAGAATGTAAGAGTAGAAGAGATGGGGCGGTTGACGAATTCGTAAATAATTATGATGAGCAAGAAGAAGAGAACGCAAAAACAATAATTATTAATTATGAAGAGTGCTAAATAGTAATATTTGTTTATTTAGATTTTCAATTGCCATCTCTTTACAATTATTTGTATGCATCTATATTATGAAATGAAGAAGAAATATATTGAATTTGTGATGAATATTGGGGAAACATTTACAACATTAAAAAAAAAATCAATTTTTTTTTTTTAGAAAACTTAAATATTAATAAAAAAAATTCGAAAAAAAAAATAATAATTCGGTCAGGACCGGATCGACCCGGAACCGGTTGGAATCGGAACCGGGTCCGATCCGGTTCCTTAATGAACCGGACCGGTTCCGTGCTTAACGGATCCGGAATCGGCGGTTCCGGAACGGACCGGACCGATCCGATCCGTTAAGCACCCCTCACTCTACAGGTCCAAATATATGTTGATGATATTCTTTTAAATAATACTAATCTAAAATTATGCGAGAAATTTTCTAAGTTGATGTATGATCAATTCGAGATGAGTATGATGAGAGAATTGTCATTCTTCCTAGAATTGTAAGTCAAGCAGTCTACCGTTGGAATCTTCATCAACAAGGCTAAGTATACCAAAGAACTTTTGAAGAAGTATGGTATGAAGACATGCTCAATAGCGTCCATCCCCATGAGCTCATTTGCTAAATTAGATCTAGATGAAGGGGAAATACCGGTTGAGGTAACTTTTTATCATGGTATTATTGGTTCTTTATTATACTTAACTGCTAGTAGACCAAATATAAGGTTTGATGTTTGTATGTATGCTCGATTTCAAGCTCTACGTAGTCGCATTACTCTGCTGCCAAAAGGATATTAAAATATCTTAAAGGCACAGAAAATGTTGGCATCTGGTATCCCGAAGATTCAACATTTAATTTAATTGGATATTCAGACGCTGATTATGCAGGTTGTATGATCGATAGAAGAGCACCAATGGTTCTGGCCAATTCCTTGGAGATAGGTTGATCTCCTGGTTTAGTAAGAAACAAACATCCATAGCAACTTCTATTGCAGAAGCAGAGTATCTTGCTGGTAGAAGCTGTTGCGCTCAACTATTGTTGATTCAACAACAATTGAGAGACTATGGAATTGAGTCCACTGACTCCCCAATCTTTTGTGATAATACATCTGCTATTTTTATCACTTACAATCATGTCCTTCATTCTCGGACTAAGCATATCGACATACGTCATCATTTTATCCGAGATCATGTAGTGAAGAAGGACATCGACTGAAATGCATGTCTACTGAACTGCAAGCATCAGATATCCTTACTAAACCTCTACCGGACACTAAGTTTTCTTATTTCCGCAATATACTTGGTTTAGTTGACATCACTAAATAAATAACATTAACCAAATATTTATTATGCTAATTATGCTTAATTTAGGGGGACTAAATTTTAATTTCAGTTATTGCTGAATTTAGGGGGAACCTTAAATCATGGGGAATTACGTCTTTATCACTTTTAATGAAGCTCTACTAATGATATGTTGGTAAATAATTGTCTACTGCAGTAAGATATATCATTCAAAGGTAGACCTTACATAGCAGTAACATTACCATATATGCAAGAAGGCATTAATCCTTTATATTCATTAATCAATTGAATCGTCAGACTTGAAATTTTTTATTAATTCACAGTTAATTGGTACAGTGTATGTACTTTGTAAATCCTGTTCGTTCATTTTAAATTATTTTCAAATTAAGTCAGTAGATGAGTTACCTAAGTCACATAATCCTTCTTCCATCATCCACGCACTGGCACTCAGGCAGCGATCTCGCTCTCTAGTCTTGCATGCGGCGCTTTAAGACGAACTAAGTTTTACTAAGTTGTGATTTAAGTTTTACAAGGTCGCAACTTATTGTTAAACCTTCTTAATTCTTCGAAAGAAAAAGAAAGGGAAAATAAAAAGAAAAAGATTGAGAATTAGAATATTAGACTAGCAGAACCCGAATTAAAGATTCTATTTGATATCACACTCATATAAATTATCCTTTTTTTAAATCTTATTTTGGAAGATGACTTTTTGAATGGTAATATTTTGTTAATAACTTCCAAGTTGTAAATGATGTAAGAATGATCTAAGTTATGTGAATTATGATATATATATATATATATATATATATATATATATATATATATATATATATATATATATAAGTTTTAATAAGCGCACTAAGGCGCCCACACTCAATTTTTTTGAAAATTGACGCACTCGCTCATGCACACCCGCATCACCTCCGGCTTGGACTAATGTGACTTAGTGAGTGACAAGTGTCAGTGTGCCATGTCATCTCAAAACTCTCTATCTTCATCGTGTAAAACCCTATACTTACAGAAACCATGCTGAAATTAATCTCAAGATTTTTGCAGGAAATCTCAACAATCTTTTGACGCCATTTTATCTCTCAAATATGTCGAGAGCCAATAAACCCAACTTTGTTTTCAATGTCATCCACATAGATTTTCATTCAATCTACACTCTGACAGATGCCAATGCATTGTCCAAATTTTACTCTACCAGCAAAATGGTTGGAGAAATTATTATGGCTATTGTCTCAGGGAAAGAGTGCAAACTCACCCTGTCGTGTTTGCTTCAACTCTTGCCTTACCTCAACAAGGCTTATTTGACTTTTCTTTTATTTCAAACAACATCAGAGAATAGAGATTCAGTTATTTCTGACTCCGGTAACCGTCTGATCCCTATGTTTAAGAAATCATTGATGAAGAGTCATCAAGGTGCTAGCAGACAATGTTGCCAAAGGTCTGCTGTGAAAGGCAGGATCCTATGATGTCATCACTCATTAAAAATTTGAGGTTACATGTGCTATCATCAAGGGTATCTACCCCAGCTGGTCTAATGTAATGTTACGCGTACTGTGTGGAATGCTCGAGTCTGCTAAGGGTCAATCTGGTTTGCCCTTACACTCAGTAGATGGTGTCCGCTTATCGTGTATGCCCAACTAACAACACTCAATCCGTAAGATTGATAACAATTATGCAGTAGTATGAGTAGGGATCAATCCCACGAGGAGGTGTGAATTCTTGTGTTAATGAAATAAAAAACAAACAATATAATATGGGATTTTGGGGATTACTTATACTAATAAAAATAAAAGCATTGATTAAACTATTAATTAAAAGTTATCTTGGTTTCGGTTGACTGTACATTGGAACTATGAATTCAATCATTGATTTTCACAAAAAATTTAGTTTTTCAACTGAATATTTATCATCGGAGATTCAATTCCTATCCCACCTTATTCATAGTTAAAATAGCCCAAGTGTTCTGAGTTAATCCTTTCCGATCAATCAATAAAAAACAACAACAGTTGAGATTAATATTAGTGACATCTTTCAAAACTAGTAAGAATGATAAAACTTAGACAGCATAATCAAAGCTAGTCAAGCATTTTCCCTAAGAACTTAACAACACCAACAACAGGAAATCATCAATCTTAGTTGCTTCATAGGCCAAACATTAGATTGTATGCAAAACTATTAGATGCCCAATCTCATAATCAAACATATCAATCATAACAAAAAGAATAGAACAACTCTTGATACTAAATAAAAACCAATAATTAAGAACATAAATCTCATGAAAATTATAAATTCCCAGGTTTTTTTCCTCAACCAATAATGAAAACTTAGCTACTAATAATAAAAGCAAAACAATAAACTATTCTAAAAAGCATGAATAAAAACAAGACAAGCTATTGGCATCTTTACTTGTCGAGGTTGTCATAATCAAGTGCCAACTACACATTATAGATCAAATTAATATAAACTCACGATAGATGAAGTTGTACACTAACGCAAGTATAAGCTCACATACACACTCTTCTACACTATCTTAGCCACTTGTAAACACAAATCAAGTAAGTCTTAATTAGCTTGTAGCTTGACTTAGGTATTGGCTTATGAAAAAAGGGTAAGACGTATCAAACAAGAGAGTATAATGATATGCACAATAAAAGCTTATCTTCTTGCATGAATTTTTTCAAATCTTGTATTTTTTTTTTTGCAAGGCTTATTTTTTGTGCCTTGGGTACCCTTGGAGTCATATATATTTTTCCTATATTTTTCTCAAGGAATCTCATTTTCTTTCATTCATTTCATTCTTTTGACAATAAAGCTCAATACATATGATGCAGTGATAACATAAGTGCATGTGAATGAAAGCATCATACTCCCTTCAAAGGTATGGATACAAAATCATAATTTAGGCTCATTGAGAAGATGGTAAGCTAGTCAAAGAATGTCGAATGAGGGTCTTTCGTATGCCATTGTTTTTACACTAAAGCTCAAAAGGACACAATGGATAATTTTGTTTACATGGTAAGATTGAAAGGCTCATATGCATAAAAAAATGCAATTTCATTTTCATGCTCGAAAGTAGTCTAGATATACGTCTCAAAGAGTATATAGTTAAGTTCCAGCATGTATCAGAGACTTCCTAAGACTATCACCAAGTTCACACAACTTTCAATATGCTATGTGCACTTTACAAGCTATGCACACTTTACAAGCGATGACAATTCCGTGCTCAAAATATCCAACAACTGTGTCAAAGCATAATTTGCATTAGAGTTCAAAGTGTTCTAATGTTAGCAATTCTCCTATTTTCAAAAGCATGCATGCCATCAATTATGTATCATAATGGACTAGTGAATCAAAAGTCTATGTTCATCATTGACTATGAGCTCCAACTTTTTTTTTTTCTTTTTTAGTTTTTGATTTTTTTTTTGTATTTTTGTAATAAGAAAGCAATAAATCTAACTACTAATCCACCAACAATACTTAAATTTTACATTGCACCCAATGTAAGGCAAATTACAAGAAAATAGAAAAAATTAAACTAAAAATGCAATAAAAGATAAAAGAATGCCTCCCAAGCAACGCTTCTGTTTAACGTCAGTGGCCCGACGGTAGTCCATTAATCATGGTGGTTCACACGAGGTAGTTCTATCCTTCCTCCTCCACCTAAGTATTTTATTGACACCTCGAAATTTGGGCCTCTTCGCCTTGCTCTTCTTGGAGATATCAATCTCGTGACTTGCTCCTACTCCTTGATTTGTGATTGTTTTGGTCGATTCGAAGGGTATTTCAATGCAATAGAAGAATCCTGCAAGTGGGAAGGAGTTTTGATAAAGTCATAAATATTAAATTTTACAATCTCACCATCAAACTCCATAGTCAAAATTCCAATGTTAACATCTATCACAGATTTAGAAGTTTTCAAGAATGGTCTTCCTAATAAAACGGGACTATGTGGATTACCATTGTCCATGTCAAGAACATAGAAATCAGCAGGAAAGCTAAGCTCTCTACTTGCACGTGAATATCCTCTATCACTCCCCTAGGGCGAACAGTTGACCTATAAGCTAATCGAATCACAGTTCATTGTTTCATAGGTCCCAATTTAATTGAGTATAGATTGAATAAGGCATGACATTTATCGATGTTCCTAAGTTTAGCATGGCCCTATCAATTCTAGTATTGCAAATTGTGCAAGGGATCGAAACATACAAGGGTCCTTGCATTTGGTGGGAATTTATTTCGATGACTGTAGAAACATTCTCACCTAGTTCAATCTTATGGCACCCCTTCAATTTTCGACTCTTCTTCACATTACACAGTTCCTTTAAAAGTTTAGCATATCGGGTGTTGGGTTTTGGAAACCCAAATAATCTTGGTTTTGATGTTAACAAAACTTGTTATTGTGTTGCTAACATATTTCATCAAGTGTGCAGTTCATAGATCATAACTTAGAAGCTTGATGAATTACAAAGAAGTAGCTTGAAAATATCAAGCTGGACCAAGACTGAAATCCTGGCAGAGCGGATTGTTTCGATCATATCTAATAGCTCGGATATCAAAATGACGTGCTTCCAAAGAGGTTGAACAGCCAACTCAAAATACTAAAAGTAATCAAGGAGAAAAGACGCCTGCAAGATCGAGCTGTACCGCGAAGAAACAGCAAGCTGTTACAGCAAGTGACTGTCAGTCTGTTGGCCATAACTCTCAGCTCGCTTATCGAAACGAGATTATTCAGTATGGGTTGGAAAGCGAAGACAAAGATCTACAAGTCACTCTTTGGAAGTCAAAGACTGAATCGGACGTTAAGATGGCCAAAAAACTTCTGCAAGTCACGCCATGTGCTGCTGCATCCAGCAAACAGACAGCAGGAGCATTGCCTTGTATTTCAAGCATAACTCTCTCATACGAACTCGAAATCGAGCGATTCATGATTCCGTGGAAAGCTAAGAGAAAGGGCTACAACTTTCATGTAGATCACTTTGCCCAGAAATCAAAGAATCAAGAGCTACAAGCAACAGATCAGAAGAGCATGTTTATCAATCTGTTTTGTATCAAGCTGGTTGTCTAGACTGATCCGGACCAGACTGATCTGCCCAGACTGATCCAGACCAGACTGATCTTCCCAAGCTGATCTGGCCAGACTGATCTGCCCTTGCTGATCCGGCCAGACTGATATGCCCAAGCTGATATGACCAGTCCGGTCCGAAATACAAAGAGCCCAGAAACCAGAATATGATCGTTGTAAGCTCGGGAATGGTGCAGAACCTTCTCCAACGAGTATATTCTTGTGTATAACGTATATATCAATACTTGGGGCTATATATACATGATTTGGAAGCTCAATAACAGCTGATTGAAGATCAATCCAGGCCTTCTAAAGCAAACCTACTTGGGATTCAATTGAGGAACTTAAAAGACAAAAGTTGCTAAATGAAGAGCACTCCTCAAACCTTTGGCACCTCTTACCTTGATGTATCAGATTCATTATGGAATCATTTGTGCCTTTGTATTCACTCTATTCATTGTATTTGTGAGCTAAAATAGAAGAGTGAATATCATTGTAACGATTGATGATTTATCACAACCGATGAGAGGTCTTTGTATGTGAGACATTTAAGAACATACATAGTTGAGTTGCTAGGAGTTCTAGTTGGATGGGGAATTCCCAATTGGATCGGGTTTGTACAACGGGATTGTATAAATCAAAATCTTCTAGTGGAATCCTTCCATGAGGTGGAAGAAGGGGAGACGTAGAAGAATTACACCACCTTCGAACTTCCATAAACAAATGCTTGTTTATTTACTTTAATTGCATATCTTTAAAACGCCTTTCAAATGTTTAATCGGTTATAGAGCGGGTTATGTCGAGTGTCTTCCACTCGGTTTTGTAACCGAACTCGATATAATCTCTCGGTGTAATTATTTCAAGAACACGAGCTATTGAAGCTCAAGTTGGTTGAACTCGGGTATGGAATGGCAACCCACCCCCAGAATCGATCCTGACATCGGGGTACTTGTTTAATAGCATCTAGTAAGGGAATGTTTACCTCGCAGAATCGAAAAGTGTTATAAAATCCCTTGATGACCTCGTCCTTCCTATTCTCCTTCAAATCAAGGGGGAATGGGGATATATGTTTATATTCAGATAAAGGAGGGAACTTACGCTTCGATACCTCATTCTCCATAGGCTCTACTTCGGCTTCCTTCTTTTCCTCATTCGCATCTTCTTGCTTGGGTGGAATCAGTACCACCTTATCCGGAATCTCCACTTCTTTACCGCTTCTTATTGTGATAGCACTCACATTCTCTATTGGGTTCAACACTGGTTGTTAGGGCATGCTATTTGATACTCGCGCCTCCAACTTATTGATTGTCGTGGCCAAATGTCCCATTTGAGTGTTCAGATTTTGGATACTTGCTCTTGTTTCCTGTTGAAATTGCAAAGTATTGTCAGTAATAACCTTACAAATGCTTTCTAACCTTTTGTCAGTGGCAGGAATTGAGGTTGTTGTGGCCTCTGAAATGGTGGTCTATAGGATGGTGGGTTGGACTACATCGGTGGAGGAGGGTGGTGCATCGGTGGATTTTCATAACTCAGATTCGGGTTATCCCTCCAGCCCGGATTGCACGTGTTTGAGAATGTGTCATATGTCCTTTGTGATTCACTTGTTCAGCACGTGCCTCTTGAAGCGTGGGACATGCATCGGTAGAGTGATTCATTGCTAAACAAATTCCACATGATTTTGCACTTTTTTTCCCATTGCCTCCTGCAATTTGACGCACAAGAGAGGTTAAGCTAATAAGTTGTTGCTCAAGGCTAGAAACGTTTAACTCATTTTGCTTCCTTGACATCTGATTATGTCGAGCAGTTCCAAATTGTTGGGAGTTGGCAGTCATATTTGCTATCAAGTTCCTTGCCTCCTCCCGTGTCTTGTCGATGAAAGCTCCTCCACTCGCCGCATCCATTAGATTCCTGTCAATAGAAATAAGCCATTCATAAAAGTATTGAATCAAGAGTTGTTCACTTATCTGGCGTTGTGGGTAGTTTGCACACAACTTCTTGAACCGCTCCTAGTACTAGTGCAGTGACTGCTCTTCGTATTATTTTATGTTATAGATTCTCTTCAAATCAGTCCACGTGGTGATGGATCCGGGAGGTAGATAAATAGTAAATACTTAGCAGCATCCTTTAAGGAGAAAGGAATGGCTCGTAGTTTGATTTGCTCATCGGTCACGCCAGTCAGCTTCATAGTAGTGCAAACCACATGGGACCCCATTAAGTGTTTGTAAAGGTCCTCACCTGGAAGTCCATGAAAAGTAGGCGGTAAGTGAATTAATCCAGATTTCATTTCAAAATTAACATTTGTAGCAAGAGTAGAGAAAGTGATGCAAAGAGGTTGTTGATCCAATGTTGGTTTTGACAGTTGTCTCAAACTCTGAGACAACTGGCAAAGTGAGAGTCGGTATCACTTTCTCTTCTACCTCAAGAGTAGAGAAAGTGATGCAAAGATGGTGTGTTTTGATGGAAGGAGGCATTGGATGATATGGTTTTGTGGAGATTAATGGTCCTTTTTATAGTTGTCAAAGTGTCACTTTCTCTTCTTCCTCAAAGTGAGAGTTGGTATCGGAGTTAGATTCCTCCGCCGTGCCTCGATTTTCTCTCCTTCTCCGATGTAAGGTCCTCTCGATCTCAGGATCATATTGGAATTCTTCTTGTCTTGATGATTGACCTGGACACATTAACAAACCAGAATAGTAGTGTAGAAAAAAAATATTAACACAAAAATAAAAAATGCCTCCCAGTCAACGGTGTGTGCGCTTATCATGTACGCCCAAATAAAACCCTTCAATCCGTAAGATGGATAATAATTATGAAGTAGTGTGAGTAGGGATCGATCCTACGAGGAGTTGTGAATTCTTGTGTTAATGAAATAAAAAATAAACAATAAAATATGGGGTTTTGTGGATGAATTATATTAAAAACAACTGATTAAACCATTAATTAAAAGATATACTTTACCTTGGAACTATGAATTCAATCGTTGATTTTCACAAAAGATTTAGTTTTTCAATTGAATATTTATCATTGGAGATTCAACTCTTATCCCACCTTATTTATAGTTAAAATAGTCCAAGCGTTCTGAGTTAACAACCACCAATCAATCAATCAAAACAATAACAATTGAGATTTTTATTAATGATAGCTTTCAAAACTAGTAAGAATGATAAAACTTAGGCAACATAATCCAAGCGTCTATGTTTAATCTAGTCAAGCGTTTTCCCTAAGAATTTAACAACATCAACAATAGGAAATCATCAATCTTAGATGTTTCATAGGCCAATCATTAGATTGTATGCAAAACTATTAGATGGTCAATCTAATAATCAAACATATCAATCATAACAATAAAGAATAGAAAACTCTTGACACTCAATAAAAAACCTATAATTAAGAACATATATCTCATGAAAATCATAAATTTCAAGGTTTTGTCTTCTTCAACAAAGAAGAAAACTTAGTTACTCATAAAAAAGCAAAGCAATAGAAATCTATTCTAAAAGGCATGAATAAAAATAAGAAACGATTGGGATCGTCACTTGTCGAGGTTGTCACTCCTGCCTTCGCTTCGTTCTTTGTAGCCTCCTTCAAAATTATTATGGGATGTAAAAGCTAGGTCTAAAATCTAATATTTAGTCTACGAAAAGTTGTCTCAAGTCTGATATTTTCATGGGTATAAATAGGAGGTGGATGAAGGAGTTAGAATCCTTGTAGGAATGGAAAAAAAAATCAAGTCTTTTATTTTTTTTTCCGGATTTGCCTACTGATCGATCGGTCCATGGCTACCGATCGATCGATAGCTCTTAACTTTTATTTTTCAACTTTCGCACTTCATCGCTCGTTAGCTTCTACTGATCGACCAGTCAGTCTTAAAAAAATGTTGCTCAGCTAAGCACTTCTCCGATCGATCGCGAACTTCCCACCAATCGATCTGTGGCCTTTTTCAACTTTTCTTTGATATTTCGCGCCCATCTTTGATTCATCTTGATTTATAATCCATTCCTTGATCTTAATTCATCTTTGTTAGCTCTTTTTCTTCATTTCCACCTAAGTTCCAGTAAATATACGATTATGCAATATATGTATCAGATTATCAATCAAAATATTCCAAATCATAGGCAATTAAACGCAATAGATGTGTCAATTTTTAGGTACATCAATAGACTACTTGAAAGTTTGGTTGCCAGTAAGGGCGGTTATTGCTTTGCACCCTGCAAAGTTCATTAACACCAAGAACCTGTTGCCTCACGGGCAACCAACCATATCCGCCAGTGGAGAAGGAACCCCACCAAGAAAGTAATCACCAAGAGGAAGAAGCCTCAAATAGTTAGTGATTCTGAGCATACAGTCTCATATACTGCAGAACCAGCTCATCCTCTTCCACCAAAGAACCCAAGAACAACCAAGGGAAAGCATGCTGCATCTCAGAAAACAAAATTCATTGTTGTTCTTTCTGCAGATGTGATGATGTCCACTGCTTCTGCCTCTTCTATCAGTTTAGCCTCTACTGCTGAAGTGTCTACTTCTGAGGCTATTGCTATTACACCGACCATGCGAGATATTTTAGAGGCAACATCTACTAGTCTCCCTACAACTATCTTCACCATTGATGATGTTGCACCCATGGTCATATCTGTAACATCTACTGCGCCAGTTGTATCTATTGCGACATTTTCCACTATAGTTGTATCTACCGCACTGCTGAATCTGCTACGATATCTACTATTGTGGAGACTCCAGTACACTCCACCACTCCAGCACTTCATCCATGGTCTTTCAAACGTAATCTTAAGGAGCCAAAGACTGAATGTATCCACTGCCATCCGTTTCCCGATGTTCTTGGCAAAGGCAAAGACATTTTAGAGATGCCAAGTCTACTGTCCAGAAAGAAATAAACTTGGTCACTGATCATGTTGAAGTGTATGTCGCAGATGGCTCCGCCTCAGAAAATTCGGATAAATATTGGAAAAGTCAACAAAAATGAGAATAGCATTTTTAAAATGCTTCAAACAGGGAAGTTTATGAAGTCTAGAACGTAGAGAGGTCTATTGGTTGTTGCATACTATCAACACACTGGATAAACTGGTAGACTGATAAGGGTGAATTTTAAGCTTATTTTACAATGATTTTTACTGATTTTCGTGTTGATTCCTGGATGATGTTATGCTTTTTGGTATTTATTTGTTTTGTTTCAGGAATCTAGGTCGGAATTGGAAGAAGTAAGCTAGAATGATGAAAACGGACCAAATTGAGGCCAGAAGTGAAGAATTTGGACATTTTTGGTAATGATGTTAACCCTTGTGTTACAACATGGCGGCTGTTAACCCGGAGAATGAGCGAGAAGGCGATGATCTCGATCGATCGGAACATATGCTCGATCGATCGATGCGCTTTCTCGATCGATCGACAGTTGATCTCGATCGATCAAGCGTGGCAGGGAATTTCATGGACGAGAGTGTTGAGTGCTCGATCGATCGAGAGATTTTCTCGATCGATCGGTCGACGGAGTTTTCTGAAAAAAAATACCATATTGAGTTGGTAAATTTGGAACACTTATTTCCAACCTCTACCATATATATACCAGACCTAGGGCACGAATTGGTGTTGTTGAACATCATATTTTACCCTACATAACAGCCTCTTATCATCCTCCATCATCCACCAAGTGTAAAAAAAATAATCCTTTGAAGTGCGAGGAAGGAAGCAAGAGAAGAAGCTATGTTGCAACGCACGAAATCGACTTCTTCGTTTATCGTACTTATAAAATGTTGTTTTGTTTTCATTTTCGGATTCATGGTGTTTTTATGGTTGAGAAACACTTATTCATCTTGTTATTTTGATTTGAATATGAACTAAGTTTATTTTATCAAGATTAGGGGAGCTTGTGTTTGAATTGATGATTTGAATGTTATTTAGTGGATTGAAATCTTAATGCTTTCAAAGCTTTGCTAACTTTGATTAGTTTGTGAATTATAATTTAGATTGTGAGATTAAATTATAATACACTATAGTAAATCATGTTGTATGTCCAAGATTTAGATCGAGAGATGAAATCACATACATGATAACTTTAGATTGTATGATCTAATGTTGAGATCTATGCAATATTAAATTGGTGATTATATGAACGAAAGTTGCTTGTTTTAATTTGATATTTGTTTCAATATAGCTTGAGAAAGTGTATTGAATATTTTACGGGAACCCGTCACCTTAAGAATTAATTGGATAGTAATTATTTTCACAAACGAATCATTGACAATAACACAAGTGACCCGACGTCTTGATAAATTTCTCGAGTGGAATTCCTTCGCATCTTCAAAGTAGTTGATTTAATTTTCAGTAAGTATTTATTTTGATTAGTTAATTATTTATTTATTTCGTAGGCTAAATATAATTTTTCTAATTTTATTTGGTACTTATACGTTAGTCCCTGTGGGTACGACATCCCTACTTTTAAATCATTATACTAAATTTGACACCGTGCACTTGCGGTATATAATCTCGTTACACTGGAATTAATTGTTTAAATAAATCACGATCATAGACTCGAGGAAAACAACTTTTGATCCTACGTCGAAAACTTCTATAAATGATGCAGTCGTGTTACGACATTTGGAGGAAAAATTAAATTCTCTGCTTTGAAATTTGCACGATGTTCAAGCTTGACTGGGTATTCTTTCCTCATCCTCTACTGTCCCGGAGATAGTCGACCTTACTAGTCAAGAGGAAGATGAGGATGCAGAAGAAACAGTAGGCGAGTCTCATATTCATATCCCTCCAGTAGACCATGCTATCATGGAACAAACTTTGGAGACTACTGAATCTACTGATGTAGCTGTTGAAGCACCTCTACTGCCTCATATGGATACTCTTCCACTTCATCCTGAGGCAAACTTCATGAACTTTGAGGCTGTGATTCAATCTGTTGTTTCAAATGTCACAATCGACTGAGGGTAAATCTTTTGCTGAGGAAATGATGGATGAACCCCCAATCACTAATGCCCTAGCCATTATGCACACATACCTACCGCCTCATATTTTGTCCTTACTGAACATAGTTCATTTTTTTTCTCGATCCAACTTCTGCTTCTTTCATTAACACGCCATGTTTTGAAGCCGACCCTACAGACCAATTACCGTTGATATTCAACATTTTTTGTTGACCCTACTACCATTCAACAATATACTTTTGAATACCAATCTGTTGTGTCTACTGTCGTACTATCTATTGTGTCTACTGCTGCGGAGTGCATATGACAAGGAGCCTGCTGCCTCTACTGGTATATTAGTTGAAGAAAGTCCCGCAAGGGATGCTATTGTATTTGATGTCATTGTTTTTGCCCCCATAACTACATTTGATATGCAATAAGAACTGCTGCCAGTGTCTACTGACCAGGAACCAACATAAGTCTCTATATCCGACCTAGCAGGACAAATATCTCAGATGTTTCACTCTTGACCTACTTTGGCAAGTGAACTGAACAATCTGAAGCATGAAGAAAGGGATGCTGGCACTATTATTGGAAATTTCAAGAAACATTTCAAAGATTTATCTGACAAAGTGTACATGATGCAGAAATTTCTTATCGACTCTACTGCTGAGCTCTCTTCCAAGATAGGCAAGACTACGCTTGAATTGGGCCAAAAAATTGAGACCATGCATGTTGCATTCTCTAATCAGCTAGCATCTATGTAGAAGTCCTTTGCCTCTCAGCTTGATGACATCCATGAAATCATGCACAATGCTAGGAAGTCTCAACCTACTCAAGGAGGATCCAGCAGACAACCTGCTAGCACTAGTAGACCTTCTGCCAGTAGAGGTCCACAACAACAACAGAGACTTCAACAACAGCAGAGGTCTCACACCCCAAGACCACAACAATCTCAAACTTCTGCACCTCCAGAATCTTTTGATAGGACCAAACGCTGGTGGTAACCCTGTAATGTATTCTTTAATGTTTTGTCGGAATTCAACTTTTTATTATTTTTAGTTAAATCTCGTTATCCAATGCATATATATTATTTTATTAGTTCTGAGGTGAGTGTCACCTATCAATGTGTCATATCATCTACAGTAGATGACTTCACCTTCCTTAGGGGTGTAAACGAATAGAATCGAGTCGAATATGAAGGAAATTTTAAGGCTCGAATTCGGCTCGAAATGAGTCTATTCAAGTTCGAGCTCGATTCAAAATTCGAATAATTTTAAAAATTCGGCTCGAGTTCTGCTCAAATTAAAGCTCGAGCTCGAGTTTGACTCGAAAAATTCGAACATGCTCGCGAGCTATTCGAACTACTACTCAAAAATAAAATACTCGAAAGTCTCGAAATATATTTTTTTAGATAAAATTATATATATAGTTAATAAAATATTAAAAAATCACGAGCGGCTCGCAAGCTATCGAATAAAATAATTTGGGCTCGAGTTCGACTCGAAAGATAGTTCGAATATGTTCGAGTTCGGCTCGAATTCGATAATTTCAAATACGAATCGAATATTTTTCGAGCTCGCTCGAAAAGCTCACGAACAGGCTCAGTTCATTTACACCCCTAACCTTCCCCAAACCCGGCTATAAATATCTATCCCTCTTCTCTAAGAACCATATCTCAATGTTATTTTGAAAACCAGGAAGAAAATTTTCATTTTATGTAAGATGGTTCAATTCTTAGAGAACTCGGTTTTCGAAAACTTTTATATCTTAGCTTCATATTACTAAACAATTTGTTTACTTTCTCCTCATGGATTTATCGTTTATCTAATTTAACCCAACATGGGTTTGTCGGTTATCTACCGCTATACAGAGAAGCTGAGCAAGACCATAATTTTATCTGCTAAAATTTTTCTGAGGCCTGCTCATCCCCAGAATATAACGTACTCATCCAAGATAAGAGTTGGTTATCGTCTTGAGGTGTACTTTCCTTGCTAGAACTGAAAAGTTCAAGACTGGCTTTCAACAACCAGTTAATCTTCAACAAATATGCTAAGCACCAGTCTACCCATTATTATCTACGGTCCATCAATGCCAGGATGCATGATGACAAAAAGGGGGAATAAAAGAGACTTAGAAGACTCTTAGTATAGGGTTGACTTAGAAGACTCTTAGTAGAGGGTTGGTTATGTTTCTTGTATTTTCATTGTAATATATCAATGTTGTAACAGAAATCATTTTATATAAAAATGATGTTATTTTAGTATTGTTGCTTGATTATTTCTCATAATCTGCTAATTTCTGATATATTTGTCTGTAATGCTTCTTGTATATGTTTTTATCAAATCTAGTGATGTCTACCAGTCAGAGTTGAAGATTCGAAAATTTCAGACCAACTTTTGTCATCACCAAAAAGTGGGAAATTGTTGGAACATTTCTAAGTTTTGGTGATTACAAAGGAAACCACCAATATGCTTTCTTCGGTAGAGTTCGAACTTCAGTAGACATGCTCAATTAAGTCTATTGTCTGCTCAGTAGATCTACCGCTCATTCATAAGAGTTTATCAGTAGAGTTTTGGCCAGCAGAGTCTACCGAAGAAGTTTTGTCAAGTAGACTTGGCCAGTGAACCTTACCTCAGCAGACTACCGCTCTCAAGATATCAGTATACATCAGTCCAGTAGACTATGTCACTTTGAGAAGCCAACAGACCTTAGCCCAAAAGACCAAGATAGTTTGGAATTCAACAGAGTTGGCAAACCAATGTGACATATAGTACACTGAAAAGTGTACTACTCTCCAGTGCCACTAAAAGCATCAGAAAACTAGCAGTTGTTAACGGATTTGGAAAGAAGACAAAAGGAATGTTGGATGCTTATTTGATAATGATTCAACGTATCTCAGTCCATATTTGGAAAAGTTGTCGTTGAAATTTTTGGGCTATCAATACGTCAGACAGATTAAAGAAATAATTCTGGAACATTCGATATTTCCAAAAACTTCTGCATATTATCAAACACTTTATTGCAAGATTCAGAATCATAATAGAGCAGCCAAAAGCTTTCCACGTGATCTTGAAGATCTAAGTCAACTCTAATGCTTAAAGAAAAACACTCATCAGTTCATTGTTATATCTACCCTATGAGATACAGAGTCTTAGGAAATCATTGTAATATTTGGACTTAGTTCTGAATTTTTGTGAGCTTTGTGAATATCTGTGAGCTAGGAGTTTATGTTATCTGTGTGGTATTAGCCTAAGTGATCGCTTTTATTTTAAACAATTAATTCCAATCTAGCGATTTTAGACCGCAAGTGCACGGTGTCAAGTTTTAGTATAGATAGGAAGAATACGGATTGTCGAACCCACATGGACAAGCAATTATCAAATAAGATTTCTTTTAAATATATTTAACCTATGATAATTAATTAATAATTAAACTACTCTAGTCCAACCAAAACAATCGACGATCACGAGAAAAATCCACAAGAAAGAATTATCAAGACTATGATTCACCTAACCCAACTGTTAGGATCGGTCCGGAGTGTTTAGGGGGGGGGGTGAATGAACACTCCTTAAAAATTAATCCTTATTGATTTCTCTTGGGTTAGTGAGTGAAATCTATTTCTTAATCAACTTATGAGCAGAACAGATGTAATACCCCCGAAATGTTATTCAATTATGTGCTATAATGATGATTTATGATGTGTTAAGAGGGTTGTGGTGCATTGAATTGGGGGCTATGATTATGTTATGATGATATGATGTGGTGGGCATGTTGGGTGTTTTAAAGGATGTATTAATTACATGAAGTTAGAAAATATCGAGTGATGATATTTTAATACATTGTACTAAAATACCGGGACACAATTAAACACCACATGGCACCCCAACCACACCACCCCAACCACACCACTCGGTCACCACCCATCCCCCCCACTTGGCAACCCACTTGGCAACCCATCCCTTCTCAACCCATGCTTCACTCATTGGCTTGCAATCAACTCCCCTCCACCTCCTTCTCCCTCTCTTTCCCTCCCAAAATCGGTGGAGTAAGCTGCTTGTAGGAGAAGGAATAAGCTTGTGATTTTGTGTGCAAAAGCCTACCAAAGAAGAGGGGTAAAGTTTAATACTCTGTTTTTCAGAGTTTTGTTTGGGGTTTGGTTTTGGTGGGATGTTTTATTGCATGATAGGTATAAGTTTGGGTGGAACCTTGGTAGGGATGCTTACATGGTAGTATTATGTAACTACTAGCATGGTTGTTCGAGCTTTTTACATGATTTATGTGATAGATTTCATGTTATGAAACTATATGCTCGAAAATCTGGGAAAAGATAAGCATGCTCTGTTTCTGTTTAAGGTTGGTTGAGGATGAAGATTATGATGATGTTATGATGCATGTTAGCTTAAGTTTTGCTAAACCTTTAATTTGAATACATGCATGGTAGTTTTATGAAGCTGGTAACATTTTGTTCAAGCATGTTTTATGCCTTATGAAGTAGAAATGATGGTATGAAATGAGGTGCTCAAAAATCTGGGGAAGTCCCGATTTTTCAGAGCTCTCGATCGATCGAGATTTTGGTCCCGATCGATCGAACGAGACAGAATGTTTAAAGCATGTTTTGAATTTCAGGTGCCAATCGATCGAAAGATTTCTCGATCGATCGGAGAAGCTCCTCGATCGATCGGTAAAATGTTTCGATCGATCGATCGAGGCAGAATGGTTGGCACTGTTTGTGCACAGTTTCTCGATCGATCGAGACCTTGGTGCCGATCGATCGAGAGAGACAGAAAGTTGAAAAATAAGATGATGTTTTATTTTGTTAAGTTTATGAGGTGAGATGGTATTGAGGCATCTAATATGGTATTGTGTGGTCTTGTAGAACCATCCCAGGTACCGGCACCATCAAGGAGATAAAGTCTGTTGACTCCTCCTCTTTTTGAAAAGGTACGTAAGAGACGTACGGGCATCGGACGGTAACACACATCTTTACACTACAACTATGCTTTTATTGCATGAGTATTCACGATGAAATGATGATGTTTATACGATTTTTATATGATGATGTTTATACGATGTTTATATGATGATGTTATACGATGCTTATATGATGATGATATACGATGCTTATATGATGATGTTTATACGATGTTATTTGTGGTAAGATGCCACGGGGTAAGATGCCCCATATGGTAAGAGGCCATACGATGTTATTTGTGGTAAGATGCCACGGGGTAAGATGCCCCATATGGTAAGAGGACATACGATGTTATTTGTGGTAAGATGCAACGGGGTAAGATGCCCCATATGGTAAGAGGTCATACGATGTTATTTGTGGTAAGATGCCACGGTGTAAGATGCCCCATATGGTAAGAGGCCATACGATGTTATTTGTGGTAAGATGCCACGGGGTAAGATGCCCCACATGGTAAGAGGCCATGTGATGTTTATAATGTGGTAAGAGGCCACAGGGTAAGATGTTCATATGCATGATTATGAATCAGGGACAACAATAAGAAGTTAATGAATAACCAGCATATTTACTTAACCAATATTTCATGCATTTACTATGATGTTTAATTTATGATGTTAAGTAAGATTGTGTATGCTTATGATGTGTTGTCCCTGTAGGTACACTTTTGGACTAAAGGACTAAGGGTCGGGTTGAGGCAGTGAGCTACGAGGAACACATGAATGTATAGGATTCAAGTTATGATTAGTATCTACTCTAGGAGTAGTGTAAATCTAAATGTCATTCTTTTTGGAATGTAATGAATCATTTTTGAAGTTTTGTATTCTGGCCTGTAATCTTGTTAGCTCGTGTAACAACCGAAACCTTAAGATGTTATTTAATGCATGATCAGTCCTTCCTATGTTCTAATTAACACTGTTAAGGTAGGAAGACCCTACAACAGACCACTGAATATAAGAGTGCGGAACAGTCTGTTCTTGACTAGTAAGAACGGCTTGATGGCTTAATGATTGTAACTCAGCACAAAATGAGAATAGACAGGATATGTTTCTGGAAGTTCGAAAGTGGTGTAATCCTTCTACGTCTCCCCTTCTTCCAATTAAGGAAGGATACACTAGAAGACTTTGAGTAATACAACCACTTGTACAACCCCGATTCAGATGGATTTATCCCACTACCAGACTGAAACTCCTAGTCTCTCGATCTGTTCAGACACAAACTGTCTGACAGTTACAATAGAATCTCACTCTTCTATTATAGTAAAATACAGAAGGTGGACTTATTTTGTCTATGCACACAATGATCCTATGACGATCAAATATTACAATATGTTGTGCTTATGAAAACTTTTAGCAGTTCGGCTCAAGAATATCTGGACTTGTAAGCTTGTGCTGTTTTTGTTTTCTTTTTGTTTCTTGATTGATCAGATCGGCCCTTTGAGCTCTTTAGTTGCATCCTTATATAGTTGCTTGTACCAACGACATTTTCCTTTTATGTGCAACTCTTGACTCTGTTCAATCTCTGAGTAAGCTTCAGTCTTATTCTTTTAGGCACTTTCCATTCTGGTCTGTGCTTTCAGCGTCTGTCAGGTAAGCTCTTCTTTGTCTTCTTACCTTTTAAGGTAATCTTCAGTCCTTGGTTTTTTTCACCATTAATTACATCATTAAATGCTTCAATAAATAGCCGTTAATGATTCGGATTGAAGAACGAAGCTTATTCAACCTTGCCTGCTCTGATCTGATCATTATTGAGCTGATCTCGTGCTTCGATCTGGTCAGGCTGATTTTCATCGATCCGTTCTGATTTTGCGATAGACCATATCGGCGTGATCTGCTTTGTCATGGTTTTACGACTTTGATCGGTCTGATCTGTTTTGTCATCTTTAAAATCCAGAACTAACAAATTCCCCCTTTTTGATGATGACAAAACCTAGCTTCTAAGTCTTCTTATTCAGTCTTTTAACAAGCTTTGAATAGATCCTTGCAGATCAATTAAGTCTTCTTGTTCAAAATAAATGAACATTGTAGGTTGTAGTTCGGATCGATTAAGTCATTTTGTTCAAAATAAATGAACTATTCAAAATAAATGAATGAGACTTAGATAAGTGACTGAAGGACTTTGATTTTATTGAAGAAAATTATGATATATACATTTACATGTCTGATTCAAATAGACATCTATTTCTTTGCTGAGGACTGTTGAGCTGACTTGAAATCCTTAACCTTTTCCCCCTTTTTGTCAGCAGCAATATCCTGATGGAAATCTACGATCTGCGTGAGCTGAGCGCAGATAGCATCCAGACGAGTGTCTTGAGCAATGAGGGACTTGGCGACGGAAGTCTGAGCTTCAGTGGCCAACTCGATCTGTTATTTTCTCAGGCTGTTTTTATATGAAGCTTGCTGAGAGAACAGGTCATTCAGTCCGCGCTGAATACCGCTTATGCTAGCCGTCATCGTTTCTCTGAAGGATTCAAAATCCAAGTGTGTAGACCTTTGACTCTGATAAACTTCTCTGACTCGTTGAGATAGAGAGAGACAGTTATCAGAGAGGAGTTGAAGTGACTTGGCCAGAGATGAGGCTTCAGCAGATAAATGGCCCGGAGAGTGATCAGATGGTGACGTAGTAGGATCAACGTCAGCTTCATTCGGTACAAGTGAAGAGACTCAGATTGGCGTGTATCAGACTGGATCAAAGTGACTAAGTCCGTAGAGAATTCTGCCATAAATGCCAAATCTCCAGCAGACTGATCTGGAGGAGTTATAGGTCTGGTAGGCTCCTCATCCTGTAAAGCTGCGACAATTGTTGACACCACCAGATCCGGATCAACGGAGTCTGGTGAGACAACTTTCGAAGGGGCGCCGGTTGGACTGTGATGAATATGGGAGCTGAGGACGCCAGAGGAATGGAAGTTGTGGGAGAGTCCATCAAGACACCCATGGCTTCAGTCTCTGCTGCAGACGGAGCATTGGCCAGTGGCTGCTCCGCTGTATCAGAAGGAACTGGCTCAAAGAATGGTTTTGCCACAGTTTTGCTCGTAGAGGGGTGATCTGGACTGGGAATCGGAGTGGATATATTGAGCTTCTGTTGTTGAAAATGAACAGCCATGTGAAGAGTGCGAATATCCATCTCCAGCTGAGCAATGACAGCACCATCATCTTTGGCAGTCGGATTGTTGGCATCAAAATTCGCCTTTTTGGCTGCAATGAACAAGTTTGCCAGTCTGAGCCTGTGGTTAGCCTGGAACAATTCTTTGCGATGTACTGCAATCCGTACGTCATCAGTTTCTGTCCCTTTAAGAACTTCGTGTTCCATTTTGTGAGGTCTCTTAAGCTTGCCGAAGAACAGACCAAAATGGTTGATCGTCCTGTATTCAACCCATTCATCGAGCACCACAGTAAGCTCCTTAACTTTGTCTTCAACATCTTCCATGGCGATGTCAATTACAGTTTGAGCGGCTGACTTGGGTTTTGAAGAGAGGGGCTCAACTAGGACTGTTTTGCCTTTGCCAATGGCAGATGAGGGCTTAAGCCCTGATTGGGTGTAGTCCCATAAGTCCTTGATAACAATTCCCTTGACCACAGGGGTAGTGGAATGGACTCGGATGGTGACCTTGGGTACAGTGGGTGGAGCTGCTGAAGTTTGAGATTTTGAGGGTTGAATCGGAGTTTGGGTTGCAGGGGTGGCTTTTGTTGAGGGCAAGGTAGAAATGGGTTTGATATTTAAGGTCGACAGAGGCTTGGTGATCTGGGTTCTTGGTTTCTTTGGATGAGGTTTGGCTGGAGATGAAGGAGCAGAGGCAGACTGAGTTTCCTCTGAGTCAGTCTGGACTGTCAGTTTACGCTTGACTCTAGGTTTTCTAGCAGCAGCCTGTTCCTGTCCCCGTTCAATCTTTACAGTCACCAGATCAGAAGGAGTGGGTGGAGCACTTTTGGATTTAAGTAAGGCCAAACCCTTGGGGTTGAGAATCTTGAAAGGGTTGAGTGTAGACGGCTTCCCCAGCTCGATGTCCAGTGTTTCTAAGAGCTTGCTGAGAGGAACAGCAAAGCAGACAACTTGTTTGGATGCAATGACTGTTTCTAACAGGACTCCAAAAAAGATCGCGGACCAGTTCATCTTCTGTCCGGAGTGGATAGCAGCCATGGCCCGAAATTTTTCGGCGGTTAAGGCGTTATAGCTTCCGGCTTTACCCAATAGTGGCTTGCCAACAATTTTACAGAGGACTTGAAAGTGAAACAGCATTTCTTTCTTCTTGAAGGATGGCTGCAGTTTGTGGCCAAAAATAGATACTTGGCCCTGAAGATTGGTGAGAGTGGCTTGAGGGATGTGGCCAAAATCAGTCAGACCGGTGCTAGGAAGACCAAAGTTCTTTGACAGCGTTGCCTGAGAAAATCAAAAGATTTGCCCTTGAAGGAGTTGGAGATGAATGTCTTTTGAGAAACAGCATTGGCGAACAACTCTCGAATTTCTGATTCGTAAACCACCGTTCCACATTCCAGAAAGTTCCTTAATCCTGAGGATTCCAAGGATTTGAACATAGAAACCATATCTGGATCTTCAGCCCTGTAAATTCCATCGAACTCAACAGATAGAGAGTTGTGAGTGATAGTGGCCATGTGAGTATGTATGAAGAATGTAGAGAGAATTGAAAGATTTGAAAGTTACAAACAGATAGCGGTAAGTCGTAAAAAGTGAAATGTGAGAGAGATGTACAGCCCGCTAAATAGGAGAAAGATGACACGTGTCTGTATCTCAATGACTGATATTTAAGCAATTCAAAATAAACGGACGGGATGATAGAGAGATAAGGCGGTTAAAATTCGATCAGTCCGGGCTGTTTAAACAATTACTATATTAAAGACTGGATGTAATAGAGCAGATAGATCATAGGATAATATCATATTTGACAGAGATCGGTCTGAAATTTCGGACCGGTCTGTGTCTTTCTGATTTTTGTATTATCGATCTATGCTAGTGCACGGTCTTTAAAACAAAATTAAAGATACCTCTAAAATATCAAGATAAATCTATTAAGCCAAGAATTTGACGAAAATAATTAAACTTAGCCTCAGGGAGTGGTTTGCAATGTGCTCAATCCGAATTTCCTTTTTGCCAACGTGATCTCGAATAAAATGATGTCTGATATCAATATGCTTTGTTCGAGAGTGCAAAACTGGATTAACGTTATAGCAATGGCACTAGTGTTGTCACAAATATCGGTGACTCAACAGCTTGAATGCCATAGTCTCTGAGCTGATGTTGAATCCAGAGCATTTGAGCGCAACAGCTTCCAGCGGCAAGATATTCCGCCTCAGCTGTAGATGTGGCAATTGATGTTTGCTTCTTGCTAAACCATGAGATCAATCTTTCACCTAGAAATTGACAGGTTCCACTGATGCTCTTGCGATCGATCTTACACCCTGCATAATCAGCGTCTGAATATCCAATTAAACTGAAATTTGAATCTTTGGGATACCAAAGACCAACGTTCTGAGACCCTTTTAGGTATTTAAGAATGCGCTTAGCAGCAATAAAGTGAGATTGCTTTGGATCAGACTGAAATCTAGCGCATATGCAAACTGAAAACATAATATCAGGTCGGCTCGCTGTAAGATATAATAGCGATCTGATCAGACCTCGATACATGGTTACCTCAACTGCCGTTCCCCCTTCGTATTCATCTAGCTTAATTGAAGGACTCATAGGAGTTGACGCAGTTGAACAAGTCTCCATTCCGAATCTTTTGAGAAGCTCTTTGGTATACTTTGTTTGATTGATAAAAATACTATTACTGAGCTATTTGACTTGGAGACCCAGGAAAAATGATAGTTCTCCCATCATACTCATCTCAAACTGTCCCTGCATTAACTTAGAGAATTTCTCGTAGAGTTTAGGGTTAGTTGACCCAAAGATGATATCGTCAACATAGATTTGAACTAATAAGGTATGTTCCCCTTAATAAATTTAAATAACGTTTATCCACTGAGCCGATCTGAAAATCATGGTTCAGAAGAAATTGAGACAGAGTATCATACCATGCTCTTGGAGCTTGTTTTAGTCCATATACTGCTTTATTCAGTAGATATACATGATCTGGAAACGAGTGGTTCTGAAATCCAGGAGGTTGCTCAATGTAGACTTCCTTTTGAAGCTTACCATTTAGAAAAGCACTCTTTACGTCCATTTGATATACTTTGAAGTCTTTAAAAGCAGCAAATGCAAGAAATATTCGGATTGCTTCAAGTCTGGCGACTGGTGCAAAAGATTCATCGAAGTCGATTCCTTCTTCTTGTCGGAAGCCTCGTGCCACCAGTCTGGCCTTGTTTCTAACCACCACTCCATCTACGTCTAGCTTGTTTTTGAAAACCCATCTGGTTCCAATAACAGGCAGACCACTTGGCCTGGGGGTTAATCTCCAGACTTGATTTTGTTCAAATTGGTTAAGCTCTTCTTGCATAGCCTTTATCCAGTTATAATCAGTCAAAGCTTCATTAATCTGTTTGGGTTCCAGATTAGATATAAGGCGGCGTGAGTGAATTCATCCATCATCTGTCCTCTGGTTCTTATGGTTGCAGAAGGACTTCCAATTACTAGATCAGGTGGATGCCTCTTTGTCCATCGATAGCTTGATTCTGGATTATCTGGTCCAGATGGATTAGTAGTAGTAACATTATCAGCATCTGCTTTAATATTAGAGTTCAGAACCTCTGGATCGGCTCGATCTGGAAGAGCTTCAGTGCCTTGATCCGGTCTATCTGGTACTTCAGGTTCTGGTGGATTGTCTCTTGATCTATTAGCTACAATCTCATCATCACTGTTAGCTTCGAGATGGATATTTTCCATCTGATTTTGAATTAATTCCTTGTTACCCTTAATACACAAGGATTCATCAAACACTACATGAACTGATTCTTCTACAGTCAAGGTTCGATTATTGAAGATGCGAAAAGCTTTACTATTAGATGAATATCCTAAGTTAATTCCATTATCTGACTTAGCTTTGAATGCTGTAAGATGATTCTTACCATTATTGTGAACGAAACATTTGCAACCAAATACATGAAAGTGAGAGATAGACGGTCTGTTACCTGTCCATACTTCATATGGAGTTAGATTTAACTTCTTGTTAATCATGGATCGATTTTGAGTATAGCATGCAGTATTTACTGCTTCTGCCCAGAACTTTTGGGAAATTCCAGAGTCTACAAGCATTGTCCTTGCTACCTCCTTAAGCGTTCTGTTCCTTCGTTCTGCAACTCCATTTTGTTGAGGAGTTCGAGCGGCTGAGAATTCATGCTTAATTCCTTGGTCTTCTAGAAAGGATTCAAGATTCTGATTTGAGAATTCAGTGCCTTTGTCACTTCGAATTCTATCTATACTTGATGATTTCTCATTCTGAGTGCGTTTCAGCAGCTTGATCAACTTCGGACCGGTCTGATCTTTACTGCTCATAATCATCAATAACAACAAGAGTATACCGCATTCCCCCTAAACTTGTTATTGGTATAGGACCAAACAAGTCCATATGTAATAGTTCTAAGCAACGTGAGGAGGATTTGGCATTCTTGTTTTTGAAGGATGATCTGATCTGTTTGCCCATTTGGCAAGCGTCGCAGATCTTATCCTTGGAAAAGTCGATCTTGGGCAGACCGACAACTAAATCATGTTTACACAGGCTAGAGATAGTCTTAAAGTTGAGATGATTCAGCGTTTATGCCATAGCCAGTGTTTATTATCATTATTCGCGATGAAGCAAGTAGGATTATCAGGTTGAGCAAAATTCCAGTTAATCTTATATGTGTTTCCATTTCTGATTCCTACAAGCATGGTCATACCGTCTGATGTTTTGACAGTGCAGGTGTGTTTGTGAAATTCTACAGCATAACCATTATCACATAATTGACTTATGCTAATCAGATTATAGCATAGATTTTCAACTAATAGCACATCATTGATAGTAATATTACCATGGACAATCTTACCCTTGCCCACGGTCTTACCCTTTGCGTTATCCCCGAAGATAATCTTTGGACCACCGCAATCTATGACTTCAGACAGCAGCTTGACGTTTCCTGTCATGTGACGAGAACACCCACTGTCTAAGTGAAAGTAATCCTTAGAGCATACAACACAGCGGAATAAAATTTTTGGATTACTAAACACCGGATCTATACATAGGGATTCATATCGGATAAAGGTTTACAAAAGGTCTCACCCTTGTAGCGTGTTTGAGCAGATTCCACGGAGCACACGTCCAACGATCCCGAGTCACGAGCAATACCTCCAAGGTCTTGCCTCAACGGTATCCACACGATTAAACGAACAAGGGATGTTCAAGAATGAGTTGCTAGGCTTATTCTTGAACAAACAAGACTCACGGTTACAATAACCGATCGACGACCGCCTTCAAACCACCAAGAAACCACACGGCGGCGGCGGCGATGCTCACGGCTTGGAGGAGGCGGCCGAGAGCTTGTGATTGTCTAGGTTTTGGTTTTGATATAATGTTATCAAGGAATTAATTAACAATTAATCACCTTGTTATTTTATATATATGATTTAATTAAAGGCTTTCTTAAAGCCTCATGGGCTTAAGCCCATGATTTTAATTAAAACATTTTAATCACTTAATTAAGACTCTTCTTAATTAATTAATTCATCCAATGAATTTAATTTCCCTTCTCGATTTAATCTTTTGTGCGACCTGATAGGATCTTGTAATGTTGGCAGTGACATAAAATCTCATTTTATGTTACAAGCAAAGAGCGGTGTCTAGCAACACATCAAGGCTACCCAAATTACAAGAATGTCAATGACTCGACATAACCTTTAGAACTTGTGCTAATATTAACCATGTACCTTAATCCCTTTGTCCTTTGTGTTTAGATTGAACACAAGTCATGGAATAGTCATACTCGTATATTCAATCTTTATTTCTTGATCCCCAAGTAGAACTAGAATAAACGAATAAGCTCGATATCTCATATCGACTCATTCGAGCATGGCCATGCATTTTAGTTCTCACTTGATCAAGGGCCAAACACATCTCCTGTTATATAGGAGGGACAAATCCTATCTCGATCAGTCAACATCCCTCTACATAATTTGTAGTGTATCCAATAGTCGCCTTTTATAGTATACCCTGTTACGGATAACGTTTGACAATATCAAGATACATAACTCCTTATGTTGGGATCTCTGATGATCACAAGTCATAAGGATTACATACATTATTATCACTATGAGAATTGCATATGACAATCATATAACTATCCATGTTGCATTCTCATGGTGGGTCTGTCCAGTACATCGTTCTCTAACATGTACCCATGTATTGATTTGATATCTCATATCAATGAACAATTCATCAATCAACACATACTAGTCTCTACGTATTATCATTATCCCTATTCATGATAATACTTGACTAGGGACATCTTTAAGAATAATACAATATTATTCTAAGGACATTAACATATATATTAATTCATATTGCACAGTTAAAAGAATAATATATAATAATGAATTGCCATTCATAAAATCATATTACATTGTATGTCATAAACAATCATCTAATGATATGTCTTAGGGCATATCCCAACAAATCTCCCACTTGCACTAAGACCACTCAGACATATACCTAATGCCTAGAGATCTAGTATGACGATCATGCTTCTGCTGTGACAGTGGCTTCGTCAATGGGTCATATACATTATCATCTGTTGGTACTTTGCATATTTTAACATCTCCCCTGTCAACGATTTCTCGAATGAAATGAAAACGCCGAAGTATGTGCTTGGATCTTTGGTGAGATCTAGGTTCCTTAGCTAATGCGATCGCTCCATTGTTGTCACAATAGAGTTCTATCGGATCTTTAATGCTAGGCACCACTCCAAGTTCAGAAATGAACTTCCTAATCCAAACAGCTTCCTTTGCTGCATCCGAGGCAGCAATATACTCAGCTTCCGTTGTAGAATCGGCTACTGTTTCTTGCTTTGAACTCTTCCAGCTCACAGCACCTCCATTTAGGCAATACACATATCCAGATTGCGATCGAAAATCATCTTTGTCAGTTTGGAAGCTTGCATCAGTGTAACCAATTACATTGAGCTCTTCCCCACCTCCATACATCAAGAATGTATCCTTAGTTCTTCTCAAGTACTTCAGGATATTCTTGACAGCAATCCAGTGACCTTCACCTGGATCAACTTGATATCTGCTCGTCATGCTCAAAGCATACGATACATCGGGACGAGTACATATCATGGCATACATGATAGATCCAATAGCTGATGCATATGGGATCTTACTCATGCGTTGTCTCTCATCTGGTGTTGAAGGACACTGTTCCTTCGAGAGAGATATACCATGTGTCATAGGCACGAATCCTTTCTTTGATTCTTGCATGCTAAACCTTTTAAGCACTTTGTCTATGTATGTACTTTGACTTAGGCCAAGAAGCCTTCTCGATCTATCTCTATAGATCTTGATTCCTAATACATAGGTGGCTTCTCCCAAGTCTTTCATCGAAAAGCAGTTCCCTAGCCAAATCTTTACAGATTGTAAGGCAGGGATATCATTCTCAATGAGAAGTATGTCATCTACATACAACACTAGGAAAATGATTACGCTCCCACTGACCTTCTTGTAGACACAAGGTTCATCTTCGTTTTTGATAAATCCAAACTCTTTGATTGCATCATCAAAACGGAGATTCCAACTCCGAGAAGCTTGCTTCAATCCATAAATGGATCGTTGTAGCTTGCATATCTTTCCAGCATCCTTTGGATCGACAAAACCCTCGGGCTGTGTCATGTACACATCCTCAAGCAGATTTCCATTAAGGAAAGATGTTTTGACATCCATCTGCCAGATTTCATAATCATGAAATGCAGCTATTGCAAGTAAGATCCTTATGGATTTAACCATGGCCACTGGTGAAAAGGTTTCATCATAGTCAATACCATGAATTTGTTTGAATCCTTTTGCAACCAGCCGACCTTTATAGGTTTGTACATTACCATCCATATCGGTCTTTTTCTTGAAAATCCATTTGCACCCTATGGGTCGTACCCCTTCAGGTGGATCAACCAAAGTCCATACTTGGTTTGCATACATGGATTCCATCTCAGATTTCATGGCCTCTTGCCATTTCTCAGAATCAGTGCCCATTATAGCTTGTTGATAAGATGACGGCTCATCCTCATCAATAAGTAGTAAGTCACCTTGTTGAGTCACAAGAAATCCATATCTCTGTGGCTCCCGGTGTTCTCTTACAGACCTACGCTGGGCTTGTGTCTCTTGAGCAGGTACTTCTTCCACAACAGCTTGCGGTGCCTGCTCTGTCTCCATCTCAATCTCAGGTTCAGTGTTTTCTTGTGGTTGAACTTCACTAAGTTCAATTTTTCTCCCACTGATTTTTCTAGAAATAAATTCTCTTTCAAGAAATACACCAGCCCGAGCAACAACTACTTTGTTCTCGGTGGGATAATAGAAATAGTATCTGATGTGACTAGAAATAGACACATCTATTGCGCTTAATTGTCTACGATTTGGTATATTTTGATGGATAAATTGATACATATGCTACCTAATCGTATATTTGTGTAAATGTAGGGAAAGGTGAAGAAATCAAGCTAAAATGATGAAAGAAGCAATAAAGTTGAAGAAAAGAGGAAAAAACCAGAATACAAGACACATGTTGCTTCTTTCTCCTCAAATTTCTATATGTTTGAGCCACTTTTTGGAAATGTGGTCCATAGAAAAGTTGTAGAACTTCGAGTTATCTTCGCGTGGACAGCTGACTCGTCGAATTCGGAGTTTGTATGTGAAAGTTATGGCCAAAATACGAAACTCGCCAGAAAAATGGAGGACAGGCGTAATTACGCCAACGCTACGGCATGGACAGGCGTAGCTACGCCATTATGAGGCGTAATTACGCCAGAAACTCATAAAGCCATTTTTGTGACACGTCACCAGGCGTCTTTACGCCACTTTCAGGCGTAGCTACGCCAGCAGAGTTTTGGAAAGTGTAAAAACTTGATTTCTTTCCTTCCCACATGGATTTTACCCTACTCCATCAGCCTCCATACCTCATATACACGATTTTTACCTCATATTAAGGATAATTTCATACCTTAGAATAATTTTGAGATTTTAGAGATTTTTCCTTTCAACTTTTGTGAAGAACGAGGACGGAATCGACAAGCCGGAATCGTGCTTCCTTTTAGTAACTATTTCTTCTCCTATTAGTTTGATGTTTTTTAGATTAATTTTGATTGTTTTTAATCTAGTTATGAGTAGCTAAATACTTTTGTGATTCTCGGTTTAGGAAAACGATACATTGGATGTTTACGATTCTTGTGAGATAAGTTTTGATTGTTGTTTTTCTTTGAGTATCAATTATTTTTCTGATTTGATTTTTCATAATTGTTATGCATGATTGTTGGATTGATCACCTAGCTATTGTTCATAATTTAACGCTAAATTAGATATCAAATACGGAATCGTTTGATCCCTCTAATTTACGAAGCAACTAAGATTAATTAAATCCCGCTTGTGAGTTTGTTAATTCTTAGGAAAAACAATTGACTAGATTAAACATAGACGCTTGGATTTTGTTGTTTAGCTTCATCGATCTCACTAGTTCGTATGCTATCATCGATTTAAATCTTAATCGCTTGTATTTTGATTGATTGTTTGATAAGGGTTAAACTAGAACGCTTGGGCTACTTAACTAAACATAAGGTGAGATAGGACTTTGATTATTGGATTAAACGTCCACGATGAATATTCATAAGAAAATTGAATCATATGTGTAGATCGATGACCAAGATAGTAAACGCCAATTGTAAAGTTAACCGAAAACCGAGAATCGCTCTTTTCTCATAAGTTAATTCATCTAGTTTAATTTTGCATCATAGTAGTAGTATCATTCAATTGATTTCAAAACCCCCTTTTTATTTTAGTTTGCATAAGTTAACACAAAGATATAACCTTCCTCGTGGGATCGATCCCTACTCACGCTACTACATTCATTACTGTTATTAACTTGAGAGGGAAAATTTGGGCGTACGCGATAAACGCTACCAAATTTTGGCGCCGTTGCCGGGGAAGGCAATTTTATTAATTTGTGTTAACTTTTATTGATATTCTTCTTCCCGTGCTTTTTACCTGTTTGTTCATGCACGCAGGCGATTTTTCATTTGAGGAGAACGAACATCAATACGATCCCGAGATAGAAAGGACCTTATACCACCTACGAAGAGAAAATCGAAGACAAGTGAAAGAAGAAGAGGAAAGGACCATCATGGCGGAGAATCAAAGCCTACGACAGCTAGCTAATCCTACTTTGGATCAGCAACCTCTCTGCATAACCTTTCCTACACTTGCTACTAATATAAATTTTGAATTAAAATCTGGCCTAATACATCTTTTACCTTCTTTTCATGGCCTTGCAGGTGAGGATCCGCATAAGCATTTGATGGAATTCCATGTAGTGTGCACTACAATGAAGCCGACTGGAATAACCGAGGAACAAATCAAATTACGAGCTTTTCCGTTCTCTTTGAAGGACGCGGCTAAAGATTGGCTCTTCTATTTACCTTCTGGATCCATCACTACATGGAACGAGCTGAAAAGAACCTTCTTGGAGAAATACTTTCCTGCATCAAGAGCGACGAATATCCGCAAAGATATATATGGCATTCGACAACTCCAAGAGGAATCACTGCATGAATATTGGGAGCGCTTCAAGAAGCTTTGTGCAAGCTGCCCTCAACATCAAATAAGTGAACATTTACTGATTCAATATTTTTATGAGGGTCTTTTGCCAAATGACAGGAATTTGGTGGATGCTGCTAGTGGAGGAGCATTTGTAGATAAGACGCCAACGGAAGCAAGACACTTGATTGCGAACATGGCAGCCAACTCTCAACAGTTTGGAACTGCTCGATCGGACCATCAACTTAGGAAGCAAGGCGAGGTAAATGTTTCTAGCCTCGAACAACAATTGATTGATTTAACAGGTATTGTGAAACAACTTGCGATCGGAATGGGACAAAGTGCTAAGGTATGTGGAATTTGTGCACTACCGAGTCATCCAACTGACGCTTGCCCCACACTTCAAGAACCTTCAATTGAGGAAGCAAATGCGGCAGGCGGATTTCCAGGACAACCACAACGGAAGTATGATCCCTATTCTAACACTTACAACCCGGGGTGGCGAGATCATCCAAATTTGAGATATGGGAATCAAAATGAGCCACAGATGCAACAACATCCACCACCATATAGGCCACCACTCCAAAGGCCACAACAAGCCATTCCAACCCCAACACCTGGTGAGTATTTAGAAAATATTGTTAAGGAACTTGCTACTGAATCTCTAAAATTTCAACAGGATACAAGAGAAAGCATCCAAAGCTTGACTACTCAAATGGGTCAGATGGCAACAGCAATAAATCGCATCGATTCTCAAAGATCAAACACTCTCCCTTCACAACCAGTAGTGAACCCAAGGGAGAATGTGAGTGCCATCACTTTGAAGATGAGCGAAGATGAAGATGATGAGAAAGTGGTACTGACACCACCCGGAAGAGAAGATGCGAAAGAGATGAAGGAGATGGAGAAGGACGTTGAAGAGCCCATACAAGAGGAGGAACCACGGGGTAAGTTCCCTAAATTTTCTGAATATAAAATTGAACCCCCATTCCCCCTTGCTTTTAAGGAAAATAGGAAAGATGAGGATATCAAGGAACTCTACGAGACTTTCCGACGATGTGATGCAAACGCTCCACTACATGAAGCCATGATGAAGATACCTCGATGTGCGAGATTTTTGAAGGAGGTATGGAAAGTGGGTAAGAACAAGGAAGGCAAAGGGTACCCCAAGATTGAGTTAGGTGAGAATGTTTCCGCGGACATCCAAAGAAGCATTCGCACAAAGTGTAAGGACCCTGATATGTTTTATATCCCTTGTGTGATTGGAACCACTAGAATTGATAAGGCAATGCTAGATTTAGGATCGTCCATTAATGTCATGCCTTACTCAATCTACACTCAACTGAAACCCGGCCCTTTGAAACAAGACCATACTGTGATTCAATTAGCTGATAGGTCCACGGTTATTCCTAGGGGGGTAGTAGAAGATGTACTTATGCATGTAGAGAACTTGATCTTCCCCGCCGATTTCCATGTCTTAGACATGGAAAATGGTGATCCATCCAGCCCCATCCTTTTAGGGAGACCATTCTTGAAAACATCAAAATCTGTGATCGACGTGAATAGCGGCCTGTTTACAATAGAGTCTAATGGTGAAATTGCAAAATTTAATATCTATGAACCCATTAAAACTCACAAGAATTCTAGTTACGATATTGATATAAATGATGCATATGATTCTGATTTTGATAATGATGAATTGTGGGAAATGGGAAAGGCTACTGATGGCCTTGATGACAACGGAGGTATGGATTCTCATTTTGTGCATAATGTTCATAATGTTGCCGCTTTATCTACTCATGATACTGCTGACCCTCTCTTTTCTAACTTGCAAGATCATACCATTGAAAAGAAGCACCCTCCGGATCGACCAAAGCAAGCAACAAATGCTGGAGGAGTAACAAAGACTGGGGACGACCACTCAAAGAGCAACAAGCCGAAATCCAGAGGAGTGAAGAAGATATTGAGGTGGTTAAGGAAGGACAGAACGACACCGCATCACCCACCTTGATAGAGGACTGGCGTCGGGCCACCGACGTTAAACAGAGGCGCTGCTTGGGAGGCAACCCAAGGGGAGTTAGTTTCCTTTCTCCCTTTTATTTATTTATTTTTGCTTTAGTAGTTAGATTCTCTTTTCTTGTATTTTTGTCTTACATTGGGGACAATGTACGATTTAAGTATGGGGGAGGGATTAGTAGTGTGTTATTGTTTTTCTATTACAAAAATAAAAAAAAAATCAAAAATTTGAAAATTTTGAGCTCATAGTTAGTAATGAACACATGCTTAGATTCACTAGCCCATGATGAAACCTAATTGATATCATGCATGCTTTTGAACATAGGTGAATTGTTAACCTTGGAACACTTTGAACTCTAATGCAAAGTTTACTTTAACTTAGTAGTTGAATATTTTGAGCACATTATTGTCATAGCTTGTGAAGTGTGCATAGCTTAGTGAAGATTGTGTGAACTTTGTGATAGTCTTAAGAAGTCTCTAATACATGCTAGAACTTAACTACATGCTCTTTGAGGCGTATATCTAGACTACTTGCGAACATGAAAGTGATATAGGCAATCTTTGATGCGTTTGAGCCTTTCAAGCCTACCAAGTAAAGAAAATCAATCACTAGTACCCTTTTTGAGCTTTAATGTAAAAGAATGGTAGTATGCTAAGCATACTAAAGACTCCCATTCAACATTCCTTGACTAGCTTATCATCCTACCCTTTTAGCCTAAATATGCTTTTAATCCATACCTTTTAAGGGAGTATGATGTATTTCATTCAAATGCACTAGGAAATTCATTGAATTATATTTGTGAACGTTATTGTCAAAAGAATGAAATACATGAAAGAAAAGGAATGCCTTGAGAAATTTGATAAAAATATGACTCCGAGGGGAGCCAAGGCACAAAAGATTGAAAAATTGTTGAAATAAACCTTGAAAAAAAAAATGAACAAGGTTTGAAAAATTCATGCAAGAAGAGAAGTTTTAGTGTGCATATCATCATACTCTCTTACTTGATATATCTTTATCCTTATTTCATAAGCCAATACCTAGGCCAAGCTACAAGCTAATAAAGACCTACTTGATTTATGTTTGCAAAGTAGCTAAGATAGTGGAGAAGAGTGTGCAAGTGAGCTTATACTTGTGTTAGTGTATGACTTGAACTATTGTGGATTTACATATTTTGGAACTATAATTTGTACACAACACTTGTTTATGACCACACACACACGTTCACTATTTTGTTGAGTATGAAATGTATAGGGATTGAACTTGTTCCACTGTTAACTTTTCACCGCCTTTCATTACTGTGCATGTTAAAATTGTTGGGGCATTAAAGTGAGGACAAGTTGCTTTGTTATGAACCTATGAGCCAAGAAAAAAATATTGTAGTTTTATCTGATTTACTCGAGGTCGAGTAAAGATTAAGTATGGGGGTGTTTGATGTGACTAGAAATAGACACATCTATTGCGCTTAATTGTCTACGATTTGGTATATTTTGATGGATAAATTGATACATATGCTACCTAATCGTATATTTGTGTAAATGTAGGGAAAGGTGAAGAAATCAAGCTAAAATGATGAAAGAAGCAATAAAGTTGAAGAAAAGAGGAAAAAACCAGAATACAAGACACATGTTGCTTCTTTCTCCTCAAATTTCTATATGTTTGAGCCACTTTTTGGAAATATGGTCCATAGAAAAGTTGTAGAACTTCGAGTTATCTTCGCGTGGACAGCTGACTCGTCGAATTCGGAGTTCGTATGTGAAAGTTATGGCCAAAATACGAAACTCGCCAGAAAAATGGAGGACAGGCGTAATTACGCCATTCACAGGCGTAATTACGCCAACGCTACGGCATGGACAGGCGTAGCTACGCCATTATGAGGCGTAATTACGCCAGAAACGCATAAAGCCATTTTTGTGACACGTCACCAGGCGTCTTTACGCCACTTTCAGGCGTAGCTACGCCAGCAGAGTTTTGGAAAGTGTAAAAACTTGATTTCTTTCCTTCCCACATGGATTTTACCCTACTCCATCAGCCTCCATACCTCATATACACGATTTTTACCTCATATTAAGGATAATTTCATACCTTAGAATAATTTTGAGATTTTAGAGATTTTTCCTTTCAACTTTTGTGAAGAACGAGGACGGAATCGACAAGCCGGAATCGTGCTTCCTTTTAGTAACTATTTCTTCTCCTATTAGTTTGATGTTTTTTAGATTAATTTTGATTGTTTTTAATCTAGTTATGAGTAGCTAAATACTTTTGTGATTCTCGGTTTAGGAAAACGATACATTGGATGTTTACGATTCTTGTGAGATAAGTTTTGATTGTTGTTTTTCTTTGAGTATCAATTATTTTTCTGATTTGATTTTTCATAATTGTTATGCATGATTGTTGGATTGATCACCTAGCTATTGTTCATACAATTTAACGCTAAATTAGATATCAAATACGGAATCGTTTGATCCCTCTAATTTACGAAGCAACTAAGATTAATTAAATCCCGCTTGTGAGTTTGTTAATTCTTAGGAAAAACAATTGACTAGATTAAACATAGACGCTTGGATTTTGTTGTTTAGCTTCATCGATCTCACTAGTTCGTATGCTATCATCGATTTAAATCTTAATCGCTTGTATTTTGATTGATTGTTTGATAAGGGTTAAACTAGAACGCTTGGGCTACTTAACTAAACTTAAGGTGAGATAGGACTTTGATTATTGGATTAAACGTCCACGATGAATATTCATAAGAAAATTGAATCATATGTGTAGATCGATGACCAAGATAGTAAACGCCAATTGTAAAGTTAACCGAAAACCGAGAATCGCTCTTTTCTCATAAGTTAATTCATCTAGTTTAATTTTGCATCATAGTAGTAGTATCATTCAATTGATTTCAAAACCCCCTTTTTATTTTAGTTTGCATAAGTTAACACAAAGATATAACCTTCCTCGTGGGATCGATCCCTACTCACGCTACTACATTCATTACTGTTATTAACTTGAGAGGGAAAATTTGGGCGTACGCGATAAACGCTACCAGTATCCTTTCGTTTCCTTAGGATACCCCACAAATAAACACTTATCAAATTTGGGTCCAAGTTTGTTAGTGGCGTGACGTCTAACGAAAGCCTCACAACCCCAAATCTTCATAAAAGACATACTAGGACGCTTCCCATTCCATATCTCATATGGTGTCTTTTCCACTGATTTAGATGGAACACGGTTTAGTAAGAAAATCGCTGTTTCTAGAGCGTGTCCCCAAAACGATATCGGAAGATCTGCATGACTCATCATTGATCTAACCATGTCTAACAAGGTTCGATTTCTCCTCTCGGATACACCATTCCATTGTGGAGTATACGGAGGAGTGAGTTGTGGGACTATCCCACACTCCTTTAGATAGTCGTGAAACTCTTGGCTTAAGTATTCACCTCCTCGATCTGATCGAAGGATTTTGATACTTTTGCCAAGTTGGTTTTGTACTTCATTCTTGAAATCTTTGAACTTTTCAAAGGTTTCATGCTTATGCTTCATTAGGTACACATACCCATATCTACTGAGGTCATCAGTAAATGTAACGAAGTATTGAAAACCACCTCTAGCAAGTGTACTTATTGGTCCACATACATCACTATGTATTAGTCCCAATAAAACATTTGCCCTTTCAACATGTCCCTTGAAAGGGGCTTTAGTCATCTTGCCCATTAAACAAGATTCGCATGTTTCATATGATTCAAAATCAAATGAATCTAATACTCCATCCTTATGAAGTTTAGATATGCGGTTCTCGTTTATGTGGCCCAAGCGACAATGCCAGAGATAAGTCGGATTACAATCATTATTTTTAATCCTTTTAGTATTTATGTTATAGACAGGTATATCAAGATTTAATAAATAAAGACCATTTACCATTTGTGCACTAGCATAAAACATATCATTTAAATAAATGGAACAACAGTTGTCCTTTATAATAAATGAGAATCCATACTTGTCCAAACAAGAAATAGAAATAATGTTTTTGGTAATTGAAGGCACAAAATAACAATCTTTTAAAATCAACGATAAACCAGAAGGCAAAGATAAATGATAATACCCTATAGCTAATGCAGCAACTCTTGCTCCATTTCCAACTCGGAGATCAACTTCGCATTTCGCCAACAATCTACTCTTTTTGAGGTCCTGCACATTTACACAAATGTGAGATCCACATCCAGTATCTAATACCCATGATGAAGAAGTAGATAAATTGACTTCTATAACAAAAATACCTGAAGTGGAAGTCACACTTCCTTTCTTTAGATCCTCCAGATATACTTTGCAGTTTCTTTTCCAATGGCCGGTCTCACCGCAATGGAAACAGTTCCCTTCCTTCGCTATCCCTCCCTTTGGTTTCAGTGCAGATGACTTTGGCTTAGATTTAACAAAGACCTTCTTGTTTTTCTTGAAGTTCTTAGCTTTAGTCTTTCCTTTGTTCTTATTCACAATAAGAACATTTGTAGGTTTAGACTTCTTGCTATTTGCTTCAAAAGTTCTAAGCATGCCAAGTAACTGTGGTAGTGTCTTCTCAATTTCAATCATATTGTAATTTAAGACAAATTGACTGAAGCTTTCAGGCAACGATTGCAAGATCACGTCAGTGGCCAACTCTTGGTCCAAAGGAAAACCCAGCTTCTCCAGATTCTCAATATACCCAATCATCTTGAGTACATGAGTTCCAACCAGACTTCCTTCCACCATTCTACACTGGAATAACGCCTTAGAGACGTCATACCTCTCTTGTCTAGCTTGTTGTTGGTACAGTTGCTTAAGATGCTCGATCATATCAAACGCCTCCATTTCCTCATGTTGGTTCTGAAGCTCAGAGTTCATGGTGGCAAGCATAAGGCACCCAACATCAAGTGCGTCACTTTGATGCTTCTTGTAAGCATCTTTTTTGGCTCTTGTAGCCGTTAGGGGAGGTTCCTCAGCAGGTAAGGGTTCCTCTAGGACATATTGTTTCTTTTCTTATTTGAGGACTATCCTCAAGTTCCTATGCCAGTCTAGGAAATTTGTCCCATTTAATTTGTCCTTATCAAGGACCGATCGCAGTGATAAAGTGCTTGTTACGTTGTTAGTTGCCATGGATATCTACAATATAAATATGCAAAATAAGTTTATGATTTAATCATTTAACATGGTCTTATATTAAATGATGCTCCCACTATTTTGTTTAAAAAATATCAACCCTCAAAACCTTTAGTGGGCCAAGATCCATATTTCGCCTAATCTTGAGTTAGCTTTGGCTAATCGCCCAAGACTCGGTTATTTAGGTAGACAACACTTTGTCAATTACATCACATATAATTCTTGGATAGTTGGACGAACAACGCTTTGTTCAATTCATCAAATGAATTATTATACAACCTATGCCTCTAGGTTCCCAATCCTATTGAGATAACCTAGTTAAGTCGTACCCAATTTAAAGTATAACGGATATCACTTTTATCCTTTCGCGCCTTACTAAGATTGCCACGGTGCTTTGATTTGGCAAACCCACATATGTACAATCGAAGTTTTTGATGAGTACTTTTAATTTTGGAAAGCATCTAAAACTTAATATTTTAGAGGGATTTATTGATCTCATGATTAGTTTGATAATTTAAAATATGTCCACTACATATAGTTGTATACATATCTACATATATGTGTAATACAATTATCAATCTAAAGCATAAGATAAATCATGCATCAACATACATAATTAAATGTGACATGGTTATAGCCCCTACTAACGATTTTCTCAAGCCAATGAGAAAATCCTAAGAGTCAACCTAAGGTAACTACACAAGCACCTTCCTTTGGCTCCAATTTGTGAATGGCCTCCTCATCCCGGCACGATGCTCCATCTTCATTGATCACCATCAACAATTAAACTATACTATTTACAAGATATAGAATTCCTCGATTCACATTCGAGGGGAACATAGGGGAGGGATAACATTTTGAATAAAATAGAGAAGGCACGACACGCAGGTCGTATTAAAAATTGCAAACATTCACAAATCCTATCTAATAGGTCAAAGGGCTATAACCACGCACCATGCTCAAACAACACATAAAGCATGCATTAACTTTTAATTAATTAAATTCTAAACATTTTAAATTTAATTCTAATTAAAACTGTAAAATAATTTTTTGAAAAATTATCGTACGCTCGGGACATCACATGCCACGAACTAAAGCGACTAAGCCACGAACCACCATGGTTCGAACCACGAAAGCGCACGGCTGGACCAATTATGGGCCTAGGGTTTGAAACCCTAGCCCATGGCCGAGCCTTGAGCGAGCGGCGGAGGCACTAGGGTTCCAAACCCTAACCGTCACGCACCACCTTGGGTTTTCATCGAGCCATCTTGTTCGAAACGCCGTAATTTGTTAGCCACGAGTCACGGTCAGGCCATGCACAGGGTTGGCTCCACCATCTCGAGCCAAAGGTTCGAAAACCCTAGCTCTCATGTGGTGAAGTCACTAATCCATGCATGCGAGAACCATTATCGAGCCAAAGAGTTCAAAACTCATCCATGTCTCGAAACCTCCATGCATGAACATGAGCAACAACGACTAGGCCATCTCGAGCATAGGAGTCCGAAACCCCTAGCCCTCACGTGGCAAAGCCGTGGGTCAAAAGCATGGTGGTGGCCGAAAACATTGCCCAATAAATTTGATTATTCGCCAATTATATCAAATACAATTTTACGATGATTTTCACAAACTAAATATTAACATATCATATATGTTCATACAGTTTCAAATAGCATGCAATATTAATTCTAATATGATTAAACTATTTAACCACATAAATCCGATATGAGCCTTGAACCTGGCTCTGATACCACTGAAAGTAATCCTTAGAGCATACAACGCAGCGGAATAAAATTTTTGGATTACTAAACACCGGATCTATACATAGGGATTCATATCGGATAAAGGTTTACAAAAGGTCTCACCCTTGTAGCGTGTTTGAGCAGATTCCACGGAGCACCATGTCCAACGATCCCGAGTCGCGAGCAATACCTCCAAGGTCTTGCCTCAACGGTATCCACACGATTAAACGAACAAGGGATGTTCAAGAATGAGTTGCTAGGCTTATTCTTGAACAAACAAGACTCACGGTTACAATAACCGATCGACGACCGCCTTCAAACCACCAAGAAACCACACGGCGGCGGCGGTGATGCTCACGGCTTGGAGGAGGCGGCCGAGAGCTTGTGATTGTCTAGGTTTTGGTTTTGATATAATATTATCAAGGAATTAATTAACAATTAATCACCTTGTTATTTTATATATATGATTTAATTAAAGGCTTTCTTAAAGCCTCATGGGCTTAAGCCCATGATTTTAATTAAAACATTTTAATCACTTAATTAAGACTCTTCTTAATTAATTAATTCATCCAATGAATTTAATTTCCCTTCTCGATTTAATCTTTTGTGCGACCCGATAGGATCTTGTAATGTTGGCAGTGACATAAAATCTCATTTTATGTTACAAGCAAAGAGCGGTGTCTAGCAACACATCAAGGCTACCCAAATTACAAGAATGTCAATGACTCGACATAACCTTTAGAACTTGTGATAATATTAACCATGTAACTTAATCCCTTTGTCCTTTGTGTTTAGATTGAACACGAGTCATGGAATAGTCATACTCGTATATTCAATCTTTATTTCTTGATCCCCAAGTAGAACTAGAATAAACGAATAAGCTCGATATCTCATATCGACTCATTCGAGCATGGCCATGCATTTTAGTTCTCACTTGATCAAGGGCCAAACACATCTCCTGTTATATAGGAGGGACAAATCCTATCTCGATCAGTCAACATCCCTCTACATAATTCGTAGTGTATCCAATAGTCGCCTTTATAGTATACCCTGTTACGGGTAACGTTTGACAATATCAAGATACATAACTCCTTATGTTGGGATCTCTGATGATCACAAGTCATAAGGATTACATACATTATTATCACTATGAGAATTGCATATGACAATCATATAACTATCCATGTTGCATTCTCATGGTGGGTCTGTCCAGTACATCGTTCTCTAACATGTACCCATGTATTGATTTGATATCTCATATCAATGAACAATTCATCAATCAACACATACTAGTCTCTACGTATTATCATTATCCCTATTCATGATAATACTTGACTAGGGACATCTTTAAGAATAATACAATATTATTCTAAGGACATTAACATATATATTAATTCATATTGCACAGTTAAAAGAATAATATATAATAATGAATTGCCATTCATAAAATCATATTACATTGTATGTCATAAACAATATCTAATGATATGTCTTAGGGCATATCCCAACACGAAGTACCAGTCCGACACTTGTTTCTTCAGTACCTGTCATCAAGCATAATTACTGTTGGTACGCAATCCTACTTGGGTCCAGAACAGATTAGCCCTTTGGGAACCCACACCTGAATCAGCTTTAATGGCTTGTGTGTGTCTGGTGTGATGTGAGCTGATCTGTTTCGATGTTGTGTGTGATGATGTGTGCGATATGGAATCCTTTGATTCTTATAAGGTAATCTAAATCTTCGTTGAACTGGTTTTGAGTTATGGTAGTTGAATGGTCTTCCTTGCCTTAGATCTTGCACCTTTAGGTTTGGTCTGATAGACACAAAGCTTGCTGATGCCTTTTCTTTGGCTTGGTTAATGTATCCAATTCCTTTTCTCAAACCTTGATCTTCGAAGGAGACTCCCGTTTGAATTGTAGGCACTTCGGTTTCATATATTGTGCTAGATCTAACAAATGTCATTTGTTTGACTTTGTTCTTTACCAGCAACAATTCAGATTCATCTTTGGTGCAATCATTGATGTCAAAGCCTATGCCAGTAATGTCACCGGCATTTCTTTGTACCTCTTGCAATTCTTCCAGTGATGCTCTTGATTTTGTCCATGTTTTGAAAATATGAGAAAGTTTAGCATTTTGTGTGCTAATTCTCTTATTTTCTTCATGGAGCTGTTCTTAAGAGATTTTCAGCTTATTCAGCTCGATCTTTAGATTATTGCATTCATCCAGCTCAGAGCAGCTTGGTTTGATATGCTCATCTATTTGATCATTGGCTAGCTTTAGTTTTCTCAAATGATTCAGCTAATATTTATAATCATTAGCCATGTCTTGCAGTGCAGACATGAGCTCTTATCGTGTGAATTCATTTGAATCAAGATAGAATACCTCATCCATTTGACTCATTTCTTCGTCTGCCATTAGACATTGGATTTCCTCTTCGCTTTCACTGGATGAACATTTTGAACTTTCTGATTCTGAGTCAGTCTGAGCCCATTTGTTGTTACCTTCCTCTGCTACCAGAACCTTTTGGGATTTCCCATGATGATTTTTATGGTCTTTGTAACGCTTCTTTTTCTTTTCATCACGATGCCTTTCTTTTCTTTCATCTTTCTTTGGTCTGGTGCAGTCTGCAATAAAGTGTCCGGTCTTACCACAATTGTAGCAAGCCTGATCATTAACAGCATCGTCTTTTCTCGATTTATAGTGATGAGAAGGTTTGAAATTCCGTTTGTTCTTAGACATGAATTTACCAAATTTCTTGATAAATAATGACATAGCATCATTACTTATCTGTTCTATAGATCGGTCTGTTGAAGGGGTGGTTTGGTCTGGAATGGCTGCCAGTGCTTTGTTTGGTTGAGAGATGAATGGTTCTGCTTCTCCTCTGGTGATCAGTTCAAACTCATACGCCTTAAGATCTGCGAAAAGATCATGGAGTTCAACTTTGTTCAGATCTTTAGACTCCCTCATTGCAATTGTTTTGACGTCCCATTCCTTTGGCAATGCTCTCCTTACCTTCAGAGCAATCTCTCTGTTAGAGTATTCCTTACCCAGACCATTTAGTTCATTGATAATGCCAGTGACTCTTTCATCGAACTCGTTTAGAGTTTCTCCAAGCTTCATTTTTATGCCCTCAAATTTTTGTAGAGCTACAGTCAATTTGTTTTCTTTAGTCTGGTCGTTCCCTTCACATAGCTGTGCTATCTTCTCCCAAATTTCTTTGGCGGTTGAGCACATTTTGATCTTACTGAACATATTCTTGTCCAATGTTTTGAACAAGATGTCTTTGGCTACGTTGTCTATATTGGCTTTCTTCCTTTCTTCATTTGTCCAGGTGGACCTTTCTTTTTTGATCATCTGAGGTTCGCCACTTTGTCCTCCTAGTGCAGGATTTACTTTTAATATTTTCATTGGTCCGTCTGTTATGACGTACCACATATCGTCATCCTGTGCTGCCAGATGAGCTTGCATTCTGATTCTCCAATCATCATAATCTTCTTTTGAGAACATGGGAATCTTGTTGAATGAAGCCATCAATCCAAGTATCTTTGATGATTAAGACGACCCGCTCTCATACCACTTGTTAGGATCGGTCCGGAGTGTTTAGAGGGGGGGGGGGGGGGTGAAGGAACACTCCTTAAAAATTAATCCTTATTGATTTCTCTCGGGTTAGTGAGTGAAATCTATTTCTTAATCAACTTATGAGCAGAACAGACCACTGAATATAAGAGTGCGGTACGGTTTGTTCTTGACTAGTAAGAACGGCTTGATGGCTTAATGATTGTAACTCAGCACAAAATGAGAATAGACAGGATATGTTTCTGGAAGTTCGAAGGTGGTATAATCCTTCTACGTCTCCCCTTCTTCCAATTAAGGAAGGATACACTAGAAGACTTTGAGTAATACAACCACTTGTACAACCCCGATTCAGCTGGATTTATCCCACTACCAGACTGGAACTCCTAGTCTCTCGATCTGTTCAGACAAAAACTGTCTGACAGTTACAATAGAATCTCACTCTTCTATTATAGTAAAATACAGAAGGCGGACTTATTTTGTCTATGCACACAATGATCCTATGAATATGAACTGCAGTTTCTTGCTTATGCATCCATATAACAAGGGAATAGAACCAGAAACTTGATTCATGATAAACGTTCTGTTACATCTCATTTACTCGAAGAACCCGAACCCTTCGGCCTGCTCGTAAAACTTCATTCATTCGGGCGATTTCGAGTAAAAGCTGGTTGATTCTGTTCTCTTTATCTTTGATAAGAACAAGGTGACTCTCCTTGCTTCTGTTCAGCTGCAAGTTCTTTTTCCATATCAGCATTCCTCTATGCAACAAAGAGACCAGCACCACTACAGCAAATCCGCCGCCCATTGTCAACGCAAACGACCAAAACCCAACCCGAAACCCACGAGCAATCCAAGAAATCCAACCACACAAAACTCCTGAATGCAACTTTTTAAGTCCCCGTTGGCCATCATATCCTGAAGAAGACGAATGTAAGTTGTGCAAGTCTTCATGGTTTTTAGGTAGAAAGAGGGACGATTCGGCAAAAAACTCTTCATCAACTGTTAACGAGTTGTTGGATGGCGACTGGATTTGCTCCCGATTGTAAGTTCTTCTGAGTCAGGCTCAGTTTCCATGCATTAGAATCAGCTGTTACTCAATGTACGTGAGGATAATTATAACAAGAATTAAAATTCTCCCTTATTTACGCTTATCTATTTCTGAGGATTAGATTACACGCCTTAAAAGGATCTTGAGTTGGGATATTTTGGTGGAAATATCTTAAAGAGAGCTGAATGGCCTTTGAGAATCAAGTTTTGGCAACTAGTATCTATTCCCTTATGAATTTTGGAACTACTTGAATACAGGGATGTAGATAGGATTTTTTGTCTAGGAACTGGAGTTTATGTTAAATATCATTGATAAAAAATCAGCGGATCAATTATATATTTCAATATTCCGATGAATTTGTCTTCTTAACGGTATTATAGTTGAAAAATAAATGGAAATATAGGAATTGAAAACCTATATTTTTATTAGACAGTATGTGTTTTACGTGTATTACAAATACAACAACGACTACGAGCGATAGTGATGAGCAAATTGAGTCGAGGATTTTTGCAATTTACTCTAATTTTTAGTCAACTAAATTATTACTTTCAAAATGGAATAAAATAACAATTGAAATCATCATGTACTTTGGTGACAAGAGCAGAAGTTAGGACAGATTCATGAACTTTACGACTGAGCGCATCCGTAGTAACGTTCACCTGTCCAGGGTGATATTGAATTGTACAATAATCCTTCAGGAGATCCACCTAGATTGCTTCATATTGAGATCAGATTGAGAGAACAAGTATTCAAGCTCTTGTGGTCTGAATAAATAACAATTATTTTCCACGTATAAGTACCGCTGCCAAATCTTTAAAGCAAAAACAATAGTTGACAGATCAAGATAATGAACATGATAAGTTTCGTCATATTTAAGTTGTCGAGACACATAAGAAACAACTTGGCTATGTTGCATCAGTCCACAAACCAAACCTTTTGAAGATGAATATGTGCATACCACATATCCTCCGACACTTGAAGAAATAGTAAGTACATGTGTTGTGGTTAGTCTCGTCTTCAATTCTAGAAAACTAACTTCACATTCATCTAACCAAATAAATTTCTGATTTTTCTGTGTCAGCTGAGTAATAGGTTTAGCTAATTTCAAAAAGGTGATAATATCCTGATGAACCATGAAGCTTCCAGGAGCAATCGAAGGTCTTGTCCAGTTTAATACTGCTTCGACCTTGGTTGGATCAAAAGAAATGACATTGCCCAAGAATAACACCTTGTCCATCCAAATTTCACATTTGGATAACATGCAATATAGATGTTCGGTGCGAAGAGTTTGGACTACCAGTCTCAGATGTTCAGCATGCTCCTTCTTTGATTTCGAATAGACAATAATATTATCACTAAATCGACACTGATGTAGAGACATCTGCACACATAAATAGGTGCTCATTTGATGAATGCACTTAACAACTCTGGCCCTAAATTCTCTAAGTTGTTCCCACTCATTTAAAAAATTCTTCTCTCCTCTATTACAAAATAACCTTGTATTTTTCAAAGCGGGCAAATTGTTTGCTTCATTTTTTTGTGCTAATTAAACAATAGATATATCGTTGCGATTGCATTTTCGTAGCGATATTAAGATCTCATGTGCATAATCTAATTATTATCTAGTGCCAATAACCTTTGAGGTAGAACTGTGAGGTTTGATGAACCGGATTTTGGAGGTTCGTGGTCAACCGTTCGTAGAGTTCAATTGAAGCGTTCAATAAGTGACAAGATCAGTGATGCATCCGCGACTTGACATCTTGAGGTATAACCCTAAATACCATATGAACGATTAAAATAGTATGTCCACGGTGATTTCAGATTGAAATTTTTTAAATTATGCTGCATGTCGGTTCCGTTTCGGGGAAAACCAACAGTATATATTATGTCTCGTCCATGTCTATCATGTCAAATTTAGAAAATAATCAACTCTTAATGGCGTTCACATATTCTTTGTCATTCCCAACCCGTAGTATATCATCGACATAAAGAGAGAATCACAATTTTTCTTGGACCGTTTCACATACACACAATAGTCTTCATCTATCATGACAAAATCATATGAGATTGCCGCACTATATAACTTCAAGTACCATTTTCTAGAAGACTATTTTATGTTGTATATCGATCTTTTCGATTTACAAACTTCTTTCCTGACATGGAAGCATGAACCTCACGGGTTATTCCACGTAGATTTCTTCTTCCAACTGTCCCTTGAGAAAAGCATTAACATCAATTTAATGGAATTCTAAGGCCATATTAGTTACTATGGCCAGAAGTAGTCGAAATGAGGCAAATCTCACAGCATGCAAGAAACTTTCTTCATAGCTGATACCATCTTGTTGAGTATATCCTTTCTCCACTAAGCGAACTTTATACTTATCGATAGACACATTAGTCTTTCTTTTAATCTTGAGAATCAGCTTATTCCCAATAGCCTTACGTCCAGATGGAAGATCAACCAGTTCCTAGACTTGGTTGGTTCTCATCGACTCTATATCTTCTTCCATTGCTTTCTAGCATTCATTCTTTATAGGAGAAGTTAAAGCCTTTTTACAGTTTTATTTTCATCTCCATCCTCTGGAGATATTACAAATGCGTAGGACAAAGCTTCATTTATTGTCTAGGGCTCTTCCTCAATTTCTAGAGAAATGTATGCCCTTCAATTTTATAGTAACATTTAGACAAATTCTTCATAGTATATTTCCAAAGTTGTGATTTACTAAGTGAAACATTCCCACTTGGAGCACTCCTACTCGGATATACTTCTGGTGGTAGAACAACATTACTCACACTTGGATTCACATCTAGAGGTAAAATACTCCCACTTGGATCAAGTGGGGTATGGTCCCCTGAATCTCTAATGATTTATGTAGCATGAGATCATTATTCAAATCAACAACTTCAAATAAGGGTTATATATTTCAAATGTCTCTCGTACTAGGAAATTCATTCTCTAGAAAAGTTGCATTTCATGATCTATTTTAGTAATACTTCCTTCTTGTGTCATCTATGAATGTATAACTCTTAGATTGTCTTAGTATCTAATAAAGATACATTTCTTTCCTCGAGGACCCAGTTGCCATACTCACTCGAAGTGTCGTATATGTAAACAGTCGAGCCTCATGATCTAAGGTTGTTGAGGTCAGGTTTCCTGCCCAACAAAGCATCCTCCCAATACGAGATTGACATGTTAGCTTGTGCCATCATGGACCTTGTCATATCTAACAATGTTGTATTCCTTCTCTCAGCTGCACCGTTTTGTTGGGTGTATAAGGAATAATTAATTGTCTTATAATGGCTTTTTAATTGCAAAAAATCCTTAAATATATCAGATAGATACTCACTCCCTCAGTTAGTTCTTAATATTTTATTGATTTGTTCTTGAGATTCTCAACCTCGTTTATATATCGTCTAGAATATCCAAAGCTTCATATTTGTGAGATATCAAATAGACATGACCAAAACACATATATCGTCTATAAAAGTAATGATATACGAGACTTCATGAACCTTCACACTAATAGGACCACAAATATCAGAATGGATTAATTGCAATGGAAATTCACCCCTCATAGCTTTCCCAAATGGTTTTCTAGTAATCTTATCGGCAAGACAATTTTCACAAGTGGATAAATCGACTTTAGAAAGTAAACCCAGCATTCATTCTCTCAGAAGTCGTTTTGTGATGACCAGGGATTATAGATGTTAATCCCGGAGTGATAATAACCCCTAAAGTTGTTTTACGTGGCGATTTGGAGTTTAATCGCGGTGTTGGGCCTTCTGGGCTCGTTTATTTGGGTAGTTGGGATCGTTGGATCCAGAGGTTGAGATTGTATTCTCATTTGGGTGAAAAACCTAAGAGTTGGGTTTTTAGTGTGACTCGGGATCTGGGTGCTTAGTGTGGACACCGGTAGGGGGTTTTGGAGTTAGAGAGAGAATTTTTGAAAACAGATGATTTTTAATGAATCATGATGTATTTGTGGGGATATTAGTATTTCAGGGTATTTTTGCTATAAATACCAGTTGAACCCGATGATTTAATTGGAAAAATCATTTCACCTCCTTCAGCCCCGTCTCTCTCTCCCCGTCCGCGCCCATTCTCGATTTCCCCAACCCCCGCGGCTTCAGGCCGTGCGCCCGCCGCCGTCCGGCCGCCGTTCGGTGCGTCCGACCCACCAGTGGCTTCGTCTCGTCCAGGCGCTCCTTTCTATACCGGTAATTCAAAGTTTGGTCGCGATTCACGTTCGGATTTTGCAGAAAACGAAAACGCCCAAATTCTAGGGTTTATCGGATTTCGACCGATTTACTTCCGATTTTTGATTAGGTAACCTTCCTTACCTCTTTTTCGTCCCTCTCATGTATTCCCCTGCCTTTTTGTGAATTATTGGTTCGAATTTATTTTCGAATTTCGTAGGGTTTGGTTCGAATTTTTGGGGGTTTTGGCGGGGGGTGATGATTCTTGTGGTTGGTCGTTTAATTCATGTTCTAGATGATTTATGATGCTTAATTGGGTTCGAATTGAGATGTTAGGGTTCGAAATTTGTAGGGTGTTCTTGAACAATTTTCGAAATTGTCTCATTTGTTTCCCTCCCTGCATGTACCCTGCCCCGGGTCTTTTAAATGGTTAATTGTCGTGTGTTGACAATATTTTTGAGGGTAATGGGTGTGCTTGAGCATGGGTTTCATGTTCGTAAATAATTGTGAATTATTTATCGTGTTAGCACATCGTTCCTCGGGGCATGGAACTCGAGCAAGGTTTGGCTCGGACTTCGGAGATTTAAGGTACGTGCGACGTACGAGCATTACTATATATATTAGAGCATTGTGAAATGCATAATGTATTTTGATTTCATTGAATATTGTGCGTGTGGTTATATATATATATGTTGATATAGCCAAGGAACGACCAAATCTTGATATCGCCGCTTGTAGCGTGCGTGACACTAGAGTAGGATAACTCTTACAAGATATAAGGGGTACTGGGTTTATATGACTATTGTAGGGCATTTGAGATGCCTGAGGATGATATAGAATCATGTATTCATTATAAGACATTTGAGATGTCTAGGTATAATGGAGAATTGGTAAAATAAATGCTAGGCATTTGAGCTATCTGTGATTGATAGCGAGGTTGTGAAATCAGTATTAGATATTGAGATATCTATATTTGCATGTATAATGAATTTGGAATCACTATCTATTGATACTCGAGAATTAGGCATGCGATGAGTTAATCAATGTGTTGATTTACTGATTTTTGAGATTTGATGAGTTTGATGATTGTGAGAACAGGGACAGTACACGGAATCCCGGATGAGGACGTTGCCATCCAGGGAGTATCATTTAAATTCATTAGTATTTACTTTTGTTGTAAATTATGAATTTCATTATTGTGCTTATGGGATTTTGTGTATTGGTATGCTCACCCCGTTGGGGGCTGTCTCTGTTGGGGCAGGTGAACAGGTACATCGATGGCTTTGGAGTTGAACTCGAGCTGTTGATTGGATTTACTCCCAGGATCGTGGTACCAGGGCTTGATGGAGCACGGTATCGTATAGAGTACCTATATACACCTGAGGGTTATATACATATTCATGATGCTCGCATGTGAGCACGATTATACTTGTATATGGATTGTATATAAAGGCATGAGCCTTCTCTCTTTCATTTGATGTTGCATGCAATTAGAGGTAGAATTGCTAAATGATATGAGAGTCATTGGTGTATTATGTGGGTGTTGAAACCCACTTTTGTCGTCATATGTGTGGTGTCTTCCCTGGCTGGGAATTTACTTGGTATTGCTGCATTCTGATGAGTATTATGTTTTCCCTGGCCGGGAATTATGTTATGTGTTGTGCTTTTATTTCGGGATAGCTCTATTTATGGGGAGACTCTGCCCAAATTTTTATAAAAGCCCACAATGTAAAAAGTGGCACCAAGGGGATGGTAAATGGCGAACATATGAGTCTATTTGTTGTTAGGCTGATGATCTTATGACATTGAGTATTAAAGGAAATTTTGTAATTGACATTCAATGGTAAAGTATCATCTGAGCTTCCCGATTGACTTTTTATTGAAAGCATGTGCCACACATAGTGGTTAATACACTAATCAAGGGTTAAGGGCTTGGGGTCCTTACACGTTTCATCCTACCTTGGACGATGTGACCCGATCTATCATGCCAAGTATTTCATCTACAAATGCATTATTAGAAAAACTAGCCATTTAACAAAAAACATTGATCAACGATAAAGTTAAATATCGTCCTATTACAATCCAACACGATAAAACCATCTAAAAATGTCCAGTATCATAACAACATGTCCAGTACATAACAAACATTATCTAACATAATAGAAACATAGTCTTTGCGAAAAACCATAGCATATCCTAGCCTACGAAGACTGAAACAGAAACTAGATTCCGTCAAATTTCAGGAGCGTAAAGTACATCATGCAGGATCAGGGTTCAGTCACTCATTAACTCGATCTTACAAGTGCTGATTCATTTTACTTCTACTCAAGCATTTTTCGCACATAGATCCATCTTGTTCCCTCCGGAACTCGACGATAATCTACAAACACCTCACAATCTCTATTTACATGGTATCTGGCCCCTGACTCTACATTCCACAAAAGATAAGATTCACATTAACAACAATTTAAAAAGAATTACTAAAAGAATAATTTCAAGTGCTATCTTGTACCTCTTAGGTTTATGGTACTCATGCTAATAATAGATACATCCTATATATTTTACCATACACTGTTGTTGTAAGGAAATTGCAACGACTATTTAATGTTTTCGAAATTATAAATAGTATTTACTATTGATACTTGTCTTTATCGATTTGTACTGTCTTTGTTGAAAAATATCCTTGAACCGATTTCATTTTTTTAGCATGGAAGGGGATTTTGTAATTAACAAATTTTTATCTTGAGTCATTCTCAAGTGTAGGAGGACGACAATCATTGGGGCAAACCTCTGGTGTCAAGCGATTTCATATTTGATTGAAAGAACTTAATTAGTTATCCGAATGGAACGAATTGTCATACCATAGCAAAAACGATAACTACCGCGGTAAAGTTACAGGCTAAAACGGGTGTATAATTATAGTACTATTTTTTATGGAATATCGGGATGTCACGATCCTCGTAGAATTGAACTATGTTTTTGGATAACTTTTTTCAAAAAAAAAAAATCCTCTTCTATTTTTTATTAAAAATTTTCCAAATTTTTCTAAATTACCTAATTATTTTTATTATAAATTTAAAAAAACTCTGCAATAATAATCACCACCATTCCAAAAAATATCAATGAAATTGTAACAGCTGTCTCCAGACACCTTCCACAATCGTATCAGCGAACCATGCCGGCATTACTTTAGCACCTCAGTTGAGAATTTTAATATCTTCTTTTTTTTCATTTTTTCAAAAACTTTAATTGAACTTTCCCACTTTCAGTGATGACATCTCTTTTAACCAGATGAACAAGGAATACATTACAAGAAAAGGCGGAAGAATTATTGTAGTTGTGAAGATTTTTTCGAAAATGTGTACGATTATTGGAATATTTATTGCAGAGAATGGTTTCGCTCACTCATCTTCTTTTCCATTAAAATGTTTTTGAGTCCTATGATTTACGAATTCCAAGTTAGATACATTGAACAGAAAAGGAAAATGAAAAGTCTTTTATCTGCACCATTTTCAAGAAAATACTCATTTTGACTTGCAAGATTTTAATTTTTTGGGTAAATTGTTTCTTCAAGTGAACCATATTCAAGAAAATACTCATTTTGACTTGCAAGATTGTATTGGTTGGGTAAATTGTTTCTTCAAACGCACCATATTCAAGAAAATACTCAGTTTGACTTGCAAGATTATAATTTGTTGGGTAAATTGTTTCTTCAAAATATTTCCTATAGTGATTTTATTCATATAAAACATAAAACATGAAAAAAATAACTACCATCTTATTAGAAAAAATTAAGTTAATATTATCATATTTCATATAAATTTTATAATAAAACATTAAATTTAATATATGAATAAAAAATGAATTTTTATTCTTTTATAGTATTCAATACTTAGTGCCAAATTTAATGTTACTTGTATGGTCAACAGGCCAGCTTAATTAATTTTTGGTTAAAAAACGAACACCCGTCACCCACTTTAGCATTTCACCCCCTAATTTTTTCAAAAAAACGTGTACTGAACCCCTGAACAATTTAAGTAATGCACTTAACCCCCTAAACAATATTCGGGAACAATTTTCCCGAATATTATGGTTGTAAATTACCTCATGTGCGTCACACATATCACGACATAGGGTATGTATGTCTTTTCATATATTTTTTGTAGAAATTTTACCAGTATACCCATCAGAAAATACATGAAACGAAATTTTATGAGTATATCCACGGTCGATGAGTTTTACTCATAAAATTCCTTCAGAAAATACATGAAAAAACATATATACACTCGACCATTGCATATGAGACGTATGTGAGGGAATTTTCAGCCAGAATATTTGAGAATATTATCCACGAATATTGTTAAGGGGTAAGTGCACTACTTAAAATTGTTCAGTGGGTTAAATGCATGTTTTGAAAGGTTAGGAGGCGAAGTGCTGAAGTGTGTAAACGTTGGGGGTTGTCCGCTATTTACCCTTAATTTTTTTAGTGGGATTTTAAACAACGGTTAATTTTTCTAAAAAAAAGTTTGATAATATTATAAAATAACATTTTAAGATTTAGATTTGTAATTTGCAAATAATCAATAGATTAAGTTGGTAATAATATTATCAAAAAATTAACCGTGTACCGTAGCAAATATGAAAACAAAAATATGTTACTGATTTTAATATTAAACTTTAATATAACACTGATAAAAAAATAGTTATAAATGGGAAAATAACGAATATACAAAATTAGTTAATATAAAAGGTATTTTGGGAAATTAATGACTAAAAAACATGCCAAGAGGCATTATAATTGTCTATCACTATAAGATAGCACTAGTAATATTGTTCACACACAGCGTGTTTGAACTAATTATCTACATACTCCAATATTTTTACATATAAAAATTTAGTATAAACTATCATTATTAAAGTACATGAAACACATTTAGGAAAATATAAAAAGAAATAACATCATCTCAACCCACAATTTCAACTTGGCGCAGGTTTTGTACCAAAATAATACAATTTATGCATCAAACACAAAACTAATATATAATCCATCAACTTCAAACTTTACTCCAAAAAAGAATATTCTTTATAATAGTCCTTTTAATTTCGTTTACAACAATTATTATATTTAATCAATTATCTATTACAAATTTATTAATATATTTGTATTAAAATTATATATTGGGAAAACATAAGTTTTGGTGATCACAAACATCTACTGCTTGAAGTGTCTACTGCATCGAAGCCTAAAAGACATCCACCGGGTGAAAAGCCTAAAAGACATCCACCGAGTGAAAAGATATCTACATGGTGTAAAGATAAAAAGATATCTACCGGGTTATCATCAACCGGATGCAGAGAGTGAACGTCCACTGGAATAAGAGTATCAACAGACGTCTAAAAAGTCATTAGTTGACCTTAGTCCAGCAGACTAAGTAACTAGTAACTATCCAGCAGATGATGGAAAGGACATCAGCAGATTGAAATAGCCGTTGATTAACGAAATTGGAAAGAAGACAAAGAATTTGGAAGAATATCAGGAAGCTGATTTTAAGTAGATCTTTCAAATTGAAGAAAAGTTATCGTTTGACTGCTATGTCTATAAATACGTCAAAGTGAAGAATGAAGAAAGCTCTAACAACGCGGTCAATATTTGAAAGTGAGAAATCAACTTCATTCAAGCAAAACATTCAACAAGTACATTGAAATATTCTGAAGTTTTGCAAGAGCAGCAAAAGCGCATTATTGTGATATGAATATCAAAGCCTACCGAGTCTGCTGCTCAAGAAGACGCGAAGATTAAGAGATTTATACTTTGTGTGAGTGTTGTAAAAACAAGTTGTAAATAACTATGATAGTTGTATTGCTAGGAGTGTAGGCCAATCTGTGTGAGTGTCTAAGAAGGTTGTTATACTGTAAAGTGTAAGCCAAAGTCTTATAGTGTAACCTTCCTGCAAAGGAAGAATGGGAGAGGTAGAAGCATTGTGCTTCGAACTTCCAGAACATATCTTGTGTTACTTATTTTCTGCACATTATCATTCAGTTATTTAATCTCACAAGTTCAGCAGACGTCTTCCGCAATATTACTAGGGTCTGCTGACTTGTTCATCAATTGAGAACCTACTGCAGTACTTAACAGTCTGCTGTAAAAAAGAAGAATCGAAATTAAGTCTAGTGTTTATTCAACCCCCTTCTAAAAACTACTCCGATCCTAACAAATGGTATCAGAGCAAGGTCTTCTCAATTGTGAGAAATTCTAAGAACTGATGGCCTCATTCAGCAAGATCCCGATGTTCATGAAATATGAATATGATGACTGGAGAATTCGGATGCAAGCACATATAAGTGCTCAAGATGATGACATGTGGTTCGTCATCACTGACAGACCAATGACGGTCATGAAGGTCAACACAGCAGCGACCATTACCAGTGGTGAATCTCAGATGGTCGAAAATGACAGAGCATTCTGCACCAATGAGGAAAGAAAATAGCAAATCTGGACAATGTAGCCAAGAACATCTTGTGCAAGACATTGGACAAGAATATGTTCAACAAAATCAAAATGTGTCATACTGCTAAAGACATCTGGGAAAAGATTGCACAGCTGTGTGAAGGAAATGACCAAACCATAGAGAACAAGCTTGCTGTCGCTCTACAGAAGTTTGAAAACATCAAAATGGTGTCAGGAGAAACTCTCAATGAATATGATGAGAGAGTAACTGGAATCATCAACGAACTCAACAACCTGGGTAATGATATATCAAACAGAGAAGTTAACATAAAAGTCATGAGGGGTCTTACAAGAGAATGAGATGTGAAGACCATTGCCATGAGAGAATCCAAAGATCTAAACAAGATCGATCTGCATGATCTATTGCTGACTTAAAGGCGTAGGAGTTTGAACTAGGAATTCGGATTGAAGATGAACCCAGCACCAGTCAACCAACCAATGCCATTGCTGCATCAGAGTCCTTGTCCATCACAACAGAGATGACTCATGATGTGTAATGATGCAATTGCGCTTTTTGTAAAAAAAAAATTGGCAAATTCATGAAGAAAAAACATAAGACTTACCAGTCTTATCGAAGGAAGCAGAACTTCAAAAAGAGATCAGAAGAAGATGATTGTGTCTGCTTCAACTGCCATAAATCGGGATATTTTATTGCTGATTATACAAAGCCAAAGAAGGGTGATCAAAAGAGAGCATCCAAGGACTACAAGAAGTCTAAGGAAAAGAGAAGGTCATCCAGAAGAGACAGAGATCAGAAAGTATTTGTTGCCGAGGAAAACAAGAGCAAGTGGGCTGATTCAGAATCAGAATCAGAGGAATCTTCAAGCTCATCCAGTGAAAGTGAAGATGAAGGAGTCCACTGTCACATGGCAAATGATGACAGAAAGGTAACTGATTCTAACCTTTCTGAATTTGCACATACTGAACTCACTAATGCATTACATGACATGATAAATGAGTATCAAATGTTGCATGAGTCCTTCGAGAACTATAAGTGTAAGTCCCTCGCTACCTTAACCCGTTATTAGTGCATTATCACATAATGTAGTGCATACATTCATGACATTAGGGAATTCTATACATGCTTCCATAACATTAACATGAAATCTATACACTTTTTTTGACATTAATCCACTTAATGTCCAATTCCCTGTACAACTCAACTCACAAGTATGCATCACATAATACACTAACGTATTCTCAATTCATTTGCAATTCCCTTAATTAATTGCATGCAACACATAAATGAAAAAAGAAAAGTTTACAACATTTATACAACCCATATACACATAAGAAGGCTAACATGCGAGCATCGAATAAGTGAATGTGTATCTAATGTATAAAGCATACTACTCAATACCAGCATTGGTACCTCAGCCATGGAAGCATTTCCAATCAACAGCTCGAACTCAACTCCAGAGCCATTGTTGCACATGTTCTACCTGTCCCAACAGAAACAGCCTCCACACGGGGTGAGCATACAAATAACACCATCTCAATAACCGCATTATCACAATTCATAATTTATAGAATATAAAGCTGTAAATTTAAAATATACTCCATGTATAGTATCGTTATCATATGGGATTCTCCGTATTGTTCATGTTCTCACAATAGCCTATCAAAATCCCAAAATCAGTTAATACATTGATCAATTTAACTCATTCTCACAATACCAATTCCATAATCAAATTTTTTTAATCATTACACTAATGATTTACAGAAATCATATAAATTTCAATTAATGATTTCCCACTTTCACCACATCGTGTCCCATCGCTCGCTCAACAGCGGCGGTATCATATCCAATACTCGCTCAATAGTGACATTGTTATACTCATTGCTCGCTCAATAATGGCACTACATAATCCTCAATGCACATCAAAAGGATTCTAACAACAATATATTATTCATGCACATGACAATAATATATTAACTATGCCCGTACGTTGCACGTACCTTTTAATCCAATAGCAAGAGCCAACCCTTGCCTTTGCCATGAGATCCGGTGAATTATACTCTAGACAGAGTCAATAACTCACAATTAATTACGTGCACACAAACACATACCCAAGCACGTATTCATCCTCCAAATACATCATCAATCATGATGATTAATCATTTAAAAGACTCGGGCAAAGCATGCATCAAAATCGCAATACAAAATAATTTCCAAAAATCAGTCATCGGCGATCGATCGCCTCTCTATGGTTTTGGCTACTGCCTCTAAGAGATCGATCACTGAGTCCACAGCGATTGATCTCCAGCCACGCGATTGATCTCTAAGCTTCAAGCGATCGATCGCTCGTACTGTTCATCGTCTTTCCAAATTTATCAATGATGCGGCGATCGATCGCCTCAGCCCTAGCGATTGATTGATTCGTCCCCGGCAACGGCGCCAAAAACTTGATTGCTTTTATTTTAAACAGTATTTTCCAGTGTAACGATTCACTACCGCAAGTGCACGGTGTCAAGTTTTAGTATAATGATATGAAAGTACGGATTGTCGATCCCACGAGGACTAGGAAATAAGTACCAAACTCCACTAGTTTAACTATATTTAGTCTATGATAACTGGTTGTGATTAATTAACTAAATTGACTAATGAACTCAAGATCAACCCTAAAAACATAAGAACGAATAAGAATATAATCAAAAGAAACAATTATCAAGACTTTCGGTTCACCTATGTAATCCCCCACAATTCACCTATTAGTTAAGAATCGAATTCAAACAATCTAAGGTGACGAGTTTTCCAAATTTATCTAATATACTCTCTCGAGTTATATTAAACCTAATATCAAATTGTAGTAAGTCACTCTCGTGCACTTATTTAACAACACAATATTGTATTAAGATCCGTGAAAACTTCTAACTTTCGATTACTAGATATCTATAGCTATCAAACGTGTATTTGACTTCATCTCTCTAAGTCTTGATAACAAACCTAGCCAAAAATCTCCATCAAATAACAATGTATAAACATGTTTTGCAACATTCTAAACATTAAATAATCAAAATATAGAACTAGAGTTAGAAATACGAAAATAACGAGAGGCGTTGACTCCTTGTGTTACTCCGTCGTCCCGTCTCTTCCGATGCGTCTTCTCTTCAATGGTTATGGTGTATGGATGGTTGGAGAGGATGATGAGTGATGTAGGCTGCTTGTTGTAGGGTTTATTATGAGCCCAAAAGTCCCAAAAACGTCCATTATAATCCATATTTATGGTAGTAGGAGTTTCACCAAGTTTGGACACCAAATAACCAAGATGGAAACAAAATCCTGAATTTTTTGAGTCGAGGCTCGATCGCCTCAAATGAGGCGATCGATCGCATTTTGCTACTGCCTAGAGGCGATCGATCGCTTCCTCTATTTTCAGCAAATTACGATTTTGCCCCTCCTTTTTCAGGTTTGCTCAGTTTGGTCCTTTTTCATCATTTTAAGCCTATTTCCTCCACTTTTATGCATTTCGCCCTGGATTCCTGAAATATAGAGATATAAACCAAAAACAGTAATATTTTCAAAGAATCACTACAAAAACGCCCCTAATATTATATCAAATTAAGTGTAAAAATACCATTTATCAACTCCCCCAAACTTAAACTTGATCTTCTCGAGCAAGAAATAAGATCAAATAGTCAAGTTCAACATTGAAGATTCAAATAAACCAATTCATAGTCAATCATGTAGCTCAGACATCTCACTTACAGACAAACAAAAACAAACAAAAATAAATCAGAAAGTTTAACAAATTGTGTTTTCTCCTAGATCAAACAACATGTCTCCGAATCAGAACGTGCGTGTGTGCTATTGTCACTCTCAAATTCCATGCAATTTTCATAGATCAAATCATGCTAGGTAATGAAAGTTAAGATTATCCTTGAGCATTCCATAGACTTATTTTCAAACAATTTCTCCACTAATGTAGCCACTCCCTAGACTTGGATCAATATGTCTTTTTAAGCTTGTAGCGTTAAGACTAGGTGTTTGGCTTCAAAGAAAGGATAGGATAGCACAAAGAAGAGAGTATAAGCATGTAATGTTCATATTGTTAGCACAACTTGAGCTTGTCTTCTTTTTCTCTTTTAGCCATGGTTACTTTGGGTCTTAGTTGGATAAATTTTTTTCTCAAGGCTTTTTCTATTCTTTTCTCATTCATCATCTTTTTTACAATAAGCTCATCAAAATATAGTAATTCATGTGAATCTAATGAGAATCATTATACTCCCTTAGGGTGAAGATAAAAATATTCATTTTAGGCTCAATTAGGTGAGTATAATGAGTTTGCCAAATAATGTTGAATGGGGGCTAATAGTATGTTAAACACACTCCATTCTTTTTCAATTAGGCTCAAATTAGGATACTAGAGATTGATGTAAACATGGTAAGCTTGAAAGGCTCAAACGGTCCAAAGATCGCCTAAATCATTTCCAAGTCAAGTTCATAACTATAAAATTTCACCTCAAAGTGTCATCATCAAATAGTTTCTAAGGTACTCTAAGATGCTCAAAATAATTCATCAAGTTCACTTCACTACTCCAAATGCAATTCACAAGATTATTACTCAAATGTGCTCAAAAAATTCCTCATCTTTGACATGCTTCTCAAAACAAGATATTCACAAAAAAGTTTTACAATCATCAAAACTTAAATTGACATGCAAAGTGAGACTAATATCATCATGGAATAGAGACCACTACTATGATTTATTCTTATCTACTAATTGAACTCATTTTCAAGAAACTTTTCTTGTTGGTGCTCAAGAAACGATCAATTTTCAAATAAAAAGCATGACACAGTAATGCACTCCCACAAACTTAATTCATGCATTGTCCTCAATGTAATAAGCATGGAAAATAGGACAAAACATTTACTGTTGGCAACGACCGTCAGTGATCGTTGTCCAATTCCTTATCAGCTCGTGGGGTGTAGTGTTGGACAGATCATAGCACACATGAATAAACTAAAACAAAGCAAAGGGTTAAGAAAGAGTTCTTGATTTATAGTCCCAAGCTGGACTTATTACCACATTTTCTCAAAGGTTGGGATGGTGTGTGGAGCATGAATCTCCGTAATCAACTGGGTAATGCTTCAACCTCTCATCATTAACGACATAAGTGCCTAGAATAGGATCACTTACCTTAATGGCTCCATGCGGGTATATCTTCGTAACAGTGAATTGTCCAACCCATGAAGCCTTTCGCTTGCTTTGGAAAATGCAAGGTGGTGGCGCTTTATGCAATTGGACTGTCTCTCCCTTCATAAGCGTCCTTTTATCTTTTTTCTTCTTCGCCTTCCTTGGCTTCACCATGTCATGGCTCTTGCCTTCTTCAGTCTCTAGTTCGGTCTTCACCTTCACCTTATCAGTATCTTGCACCACATCATCAGGCAAAGTATTAATTTTGTCAATAATAAAACATGTGTGTGTGTTGTGTGCATGTGGTGAAGTTTTGAAACATAGTAAAGGTAACATGATCCTTTCCTACACGGAGGATCAACTTCCCTTCTTCAACATCGATAATAGCTCTTCCAGTAGCTAGGAATGGGCACCCCAGGATCAATGGCATACTCGCGTCCTCCTCCATATCCAACACTAGAAAATCCACCGGGAAAGTGAATTGATCTATCTTGACTAGCACATCCTTGACGATTCCTAGTGGGTAGGTGATAGACTTGTCCGCCATTTGCAACACCACCCTTGTGGTCTTCGGCTCTCCCAGTCCAAGTCACCTAAAAACAGACAAAGGCATTAAGTTCACACTAGCACCCAAATCACATAATGATTTAATGGAAGAAATAGGCCCAATAGTGCAAGGGATAGAGAAACTCACTGGATCTTTTAATCTGGTGGCCGATTTCTTTTGCACAATAGCACTACATTTCTCAGTCAAAAAGACAGTCTTGTGCTCTCCCAATTTCTGCTTCTTAGACAACATCTTCTTTAAGAATTCAGCATAATTTGGCATTTCTCGCAAGGCATCAATAAATGGTATATCTATATGCAAATTCTTAAGCATGTCTAAAAATTAGGCAAAGTTTGAATCAACCTTTGCCCTATTAAATGTTGCAGAGAATGAGAGAGGAATGTGTACCTTTTCTTGTGGTGTGATAGATGTAGTGTCTCTAGTGGACTTACCCTTGTTGCGTGGCTGCTCCTTCTCCTCTTGCTTAATAGCAATCTTTTCAGTCTCCTTCTCATCACCAAGTTCTTTTCCACTCCTTAGGGTCACAGCATTGGCTTGGTCCTTTGGATTCTTCTCTGTGTCACTCGGTAGAGTTCCTTGTGCTCTCCCAGCCAAGATAGTTGCCAATTGCCCTACTTGGATCTCCAAGTTTTTGATAGATGAATCTTGCTTATTCATCCTTGTTTCCGTTGAGGATATAAATTTGGTCAATAGTTCCTCCATGCTCGGCTGTGGTGGATAACCCGGTGGTGGTTGTGGTTGATACCTCAACCCCGTATTGTATGTATTTGGGTAGGGGTTGTTTTGTGGCCGGTTTCCTACATAATGCACAGCTTCATTAGTCATAACGAATGTGTTACCTGTTTGGCTTTCAACGCTCGGTTTCCTCCACATAGGTCACAAGTAATCCCTTGAGCTTTCATCCCTGTCATGCTCATGCTACCTAGTCTCTTGTTCAATGCCTCAATTTGAGCGGCCAACACAGTAACTTTGCTCACTTGATGAACTCCAGCTTGCTTCTTTGGCACGTTCCTCTCGAACTGCCATTGACAGCTATTAGCAGCCATCTCCTCCAACAGTGTATAGGCCTCCTCCGGCGTCTTTCTCATCACAGTACCTCCTGATGCTACATCAATCATAGAACGATTATCATAAAATAAACCGTTATAGAAAGTTTGTACCTGCAGCCAGATGGGAAGGCCATGGTGTGGGCATCTCCTCAGTAAGTCCTTGAAGCGCTCCCATGCTTCATAAAGTGTTTCAGGATCATGTTGTGCAAATGTAGTGATATCATTTTGCATCTTAGCAGTCTTTGATGGTGGGAAGTATTTGGACAAGAAAGCTTGCATCATCCCATCCCAAGTGGTAATTGATTCTGTAGACAAAGAATGCAACCAAGATTTAGCTTTATTATTTAAAGAGAAAGGGAACAGTCGTAACCTAATGGCGTCGTCAGTGACGCCATTGTGCATGAAGGTGTCACAAATTTCCAAGAAATTTGCTATGTGAGTGTTGTGATCCTCAGTGGTCGCTCCCCCAAACTGCACCGAGTGCTGGATCATTTGTATGATAGCAGGCTTGATCTCAAAATTGTTGGCCTGGATGGTGGGTCTCGTGATACTCGACATCGATCCATGGAATGAAGGGTGGGCGTAATCCATGAGTGACCTTGCCACTGGTGCAACTGGAACTTCCTTGTTATTGGCCATTAGTGTTCTTGCTTGCCTTAGCCTCCTTTGACAAGTGCGTTCGATCTCGGGATCAAAAGGCTCAAGTGTATGGTTGATACTCCTTAGCATGTACCAAGAGATAGTACCCTGTAACAATCAACCAAAACAAAAAGAAACAGTAGAAGAGAAAAAAAAAATCGAAAAATAATAAAAAAAACAAACGACTAAACTACAGTCAACTAATCTCGTTTGATATTATTAAAACTAGTCCCTGGCAACGGCGCCAAACTTGATCGCTTTTATTTTAAATAGTATTTTCGAGAGTAGCTATTCTATACCGCAAGTGCACTATAAGGCCTCTCTACCTTAACAGTGTAATAAACATGTAAATAGGGCCAATATTTATTAAAAGACAAGTTATGGTTCCGGTTGTAACCTTGAGCTAACAGGATTACATGCCAAAAATAAACTTCCAAAGTTAATTAATTACATTCCCAATAATGAATGTTAATACTATAGATTTACACTACTACTGGAGTAGAGACTATCCAAAATTCCTGTATCCTAATTCAGTAATGCTCCTCGTAGCTCACTGCCTCAACCCTGCCCAAAGCCCTCCAAGTCCAAAAGTGTACCTACAGGAACAACTTACCATGAGCATATCCATCACCATTCAACAAAATCCAAGCACAATAACATAATTAATTGCATGAGATATGTATGTATGTATGCTCCCTGATTTACCACATTAGCACATTTTCATGGTTGTTCATGTTTCATAAACTCATGCACAAATCATTAGTTCACAATATAATGATCGATACTACATTCCAGATATATCCACAATAATCCACATTAATCACTAGAAATGTGACTGTTCCGGTCCTATTACAACAGCGGAATTTTAGGACCCCTCGCTTCGACATATATCGGCATCATATGATATCCCTCGCTTCGACAATGACAGCGGCATGTACATCGCTTCGACATGACAGCGGCAAATATCATATTACAATCGCTTCATATGACAGCGGCAAGTACCTCCCTCGCTCGTATATAACAACCACCGGAACAATCAAGCATTTCTAACCACATATATAGACGTAACACTTGAGTCCACAATCATAATGCATCACCATTATCTCAATATATATCAACACATTTCGTAATCCACACTTGTCCACGATATATATGTAGCCAAAAGCATAAGAACACATTTTACCGTCCGATGCCCATACGTCTCACTACGTACCTTAGTTTCAAGAGTGGAGAAGTTGAAGAACTTTATCTTCTTGAAGTTGTTGGTACCTGGGATGGTTCTACACAACCATAGAAATCAATATTAGAAGCCAATTATAGTCCAATATCAAAAATTCCACAAAATAAATCCAAAAACACCATATTTTGCATCTCGCGATCGATCGCCGCAAGGGCGCGATCGATCGCGAGATCATTCTGCCCGAAGCCAAAATTTTATCCTTCGGCGATCGATAGCCACATTTGGCGCGATCGATCGCCAGCCTTGCCGATCGATCGCCCAAAAGTGGCGATCGATCGCCGAATGCTTCTGGAGCCTACTGCTGGCTCGCGATCGATCGCCAAAAACGGGCGATCGATCGCCGAGTCCTGCACTTCGAAATCCACCATTTTTGTACACCATTTTCATCCCAAACCATACCAACACTCCTACCATCAAACCAACAACATAAAAACATAATAAACCTTCAAAAATACACCTTAAACAACCCAAAAATCCAACACCCAACCAAAATAATGCCAACCCCAAAATGACCCATTTCAAAAACCACTCAAAACCATTTCAAACTCAATCCAAACACTACAAAAACAATAAGGAGGTATCCATACCTCTTGGGGACTCCAAATCTCCCAACAAATTCCACAAATCAAGTTTTTGCAAGGATTTCTCTTCCACTTTATGCCCAAACTCGAAAATGGAGAGGAGGAGGGTTTGGATGAGTGATTTGGGGGAAAAGAAAAGTGATGGGTATAGTGGGAGTTTGGGGTATTAAGTGGGTTTTAATTAAATTGTACTCCCACAATTACTATGGTATATAAAACACCCCAACATGATATTTTAAAAGCATTTACCAGGATGCATAAAAAATCCCATTAAAATCATGCTTTACCAAATAATTATCAATTACCATAATCAAACCATAATAATCCCCAATTTCCCAACATGCATAACATGCACCCCGAAGTGCACCACCGGGTCATGCATACCATGTGACTAAGCATTTCACCCAGATAATTAATCCCAACACATATATTAATTACCACCATAAGTAATCACATAAACATAATTAATGTCCAAATTGCAATTAATTATTTCGGGGATATCACAATACTCCCCTACTTATAAGATTTCGCCCCCGAAAATCGCATGCACTTACCCAAAACGAAACTAAACATAATCACATACCAGAAAATAGTTCCGGGTAATGTTGCACCATATACTGCTCCGTCTCCCACGTGGCCTCCTCGACACCCCTACGATCCCACTGAACCTTTACCATCGGTATAACCTTGCTCCGAAGTCTGTGATCCTCTCGATCCAGAATTCTAACTGGTCGTTCCACGTAGGACACATCTGAACCCAACTGAACCTCTGAGGGATGTAAAACATGAGACGGATCTGGCTCATACTTCCGTAACATAGAGACATGAAAGACGTCATGTATACCAGACAATGACGGCGGTAGGGCCAAACGGTAAGCTAGAGTACCGATACGCTACAATATCTCATATGGTCCCACATACCTCGGAGACAATTTACCACGTATACCAAACCGAACCACACCCCTGAAAGGTGAGATCTTCAGAAAGACTCTGTCTCCCAACTGGAACTCCAACGGTCTCCGCCGTTTATTCGCATAGGCTGACTGCCTGTCCTGGGCTGCCTTCATCTTCTGACGAATCACTTTGATCTTCTCTTCCATTTCTCGAATCAATTCCGGTCCCCCGACCGTCTTACTAGTCAAGTCCTCCCAGTATAACGGCAACCTACAACGTCGACCGTAAAGAGCTTCGGATGGAGCCATCTGAATGCTCGCCTGGTAGCTGTTATTATAAGAGAACTCTACCAGTGGCACTGAATCTTGCCATGGAGTATCAAACTCCAATACACATGCCCTCAACATATCTTCGAGCGTCTGTGTGGTACGCTCTGTCTGACCATCTGTCTGAGGGTGATAAGTTGTACTCAGTCTAACCTCCGTACCCAAAGCTGACTGAAGACCTTCCCAAAAATGTGATGTGAACTGTGGGTCTCTGTCAGACACAATCGAGACTGGAACCCATGTAACCTTACCACGTGTGGTACATACAATTGGACCATCTTTAAGTATGTGTACAACATACAATAAGGGATGAAGTGAGCCACCTTCGTCAATCTATCCACGATCACCCAGATCGCATCATATCCCGAGGCAGTCCTTGGCAAGTGGGTCACGAAGTCCATAGATATGTGTTCCCACTTCCACTCCGGTATCTCTAAACTCTTCAACTCGCCACCGGGCCTCTGCCTCTCCGCTTTTACTTGCTGACAAATCAAACACTTCTTGACAAATGTGATGACGTCTCTTTTCATCCGCCTCCACCAAAACTAGTCACACAAGTCCTTGTACATCTTTCTCCCACCTGGATGTATGCTAAACTTGCTGCTATGTGCACGATGCAAGATCCCTTGACGCAACTCCGGTGCCCTCGGCACTACCCAACAGTTACCAAGCCTCAAGGAATCATCTTCTGCCACTCTGAACTTTGATGACTGACCCAGACGTGATAATGATAACCATCTCTGCACCTCAACGTCTGACATCTGAGCTTTCCTGATAGATTCAAAGATGTCCGGCTCTGCCAACAGGGTCGATACATGTACCGGTGATGTGTCCACATCAAAGTCATATCCCAGATGGCAACAAGAAGTCATCATGGCTGATAACTGAATAACATCCTCCGCGGTATACTTTACCTTCCTACTCAAGGCGTCAGCTGTCAGGTTCGCCTTCCCCGGATGGTACTCTATCTCGCAGTCATAGTCCTTGAGCAAGTCCATCCATCTCCTCTGCCTCATATTCAGCTCCGCTTGGGTGAATAAGAACTCCAAGCTCTTATGGTCCGTATAAATGGTAAATGAAGTACCATATAGGTAATGCCGCCAAATTTTCAAGGCGAAAATGATAGCCGCCAGTTCCAAATCATGAACTGGGTATCTGGTCTCATGAGGCTTTAACTGCCTCGAAGCATAAGCCACCACGTGCTTATCCTGCGTCAGTACACAGCCCAAACCTTGCAGTGATGCATCCGTGTACAAAGCAAACCTCTCGTTCTCCGAAGGAATCACCAATACAGGTGATGTAGTCAACCGATGCTTCAACTCTTGGAAGCTCTGCTCACATGCCTCGGACCACAAAAACGGAACTCCTTTCTGGGTCAACTGTGTCAACGACTTAGCGATCTTACAGAATCCCTCGACGAAACGTCGGTAATAACCCGCTAAACGAAGGAAGCTCCGGATCTCGGGCACAGATGTAGGCGCAGACCAATCCATCACTGCCTCTACCGTCCTGGGGTCCACAGATATCCCATTACTAGAGATCACATGTCCCAAAAATACCACGCTGCTCAACCAAAATTCACACTTGCTGAGCTTGGCGTACAACTGATTGTCCCTAAGAATCTGGAGCACTGTCCTCAAATGATTCTTGTGCTCTTCCTCACTCCGAGAGTAGATGAGTATGTCGTCAATGAATACAATGACGAACTGATCAAGGTATGGTTGGAATACTCGGTTCATCAAGCTCATAAAGACAGGCGGGGCGTTTGTCACTCCAAACGGCATGACCAGAAACTCATAATGACCATAACGGGTCCGGAATGATGTCTTCTGCACATCTTCCTCTCTAACTCAAATTTGATGGTACCCCGACCTCAAATCAATTTTACTGTACAACCTCGTGCCCTGCAACTGATCAAATAAGTCATCGATCCGCGGAAGAGGGTATTTATTCTTCACTGTGGCCTTGTTCAATTGTCTGTAGTCGATGCACAGACGCATCGACCCATCTTTCTTTTTCACAAATAATACAGGCGCACCCCAAGGCGATAAACTGGGGCGTATGTAACCCTTGTCAAGGAGTTCATGTAGTTGCTCTTTCAACTCTCTTAACTCTGCCGGTGCCATCCTGTAAGGGGCACGAGAAATAGCGGGTGTTCCCGGTAGTAATTCAATCCCAAACTCGACTTCCCTAGCCGGTGGAAATCCGGGAATCTCCTCCGGGAATACATCGGCAAACTCTGCGACTACGGGTATATCCTCGACCCTTAACTCTTCCTTCTTTTCAGCAATATCAATGGCATAAATAAGGTAACCCATATGCCCACGTTCCAATAACTGAGCCATCTTGATCGCCGATATCAATGTGATTCTCGAGCGAGAACCATCCCCATAAAAAGTCCACTGAACCCCCAAATCAGATCTGAACCGAACTGTTCTCTATATGCAGTCCATCACTGCCTGATACCTGTTCAATACATCAATGCCCACAATGCAGTCAAAGTCTGACATTCCCAGAACAATCAAATCTGACTTCAATTCGTTGCCCTCAAAATAAATGAGGCCGTCAACAACAAACCGATCCGCAATCATACTCTTTCCAGCGGGTGTCGAGACCAGAAGAGGCGTGGGCGACGGAGACGTGCATATGCGGTGCCTCTCCACAAAACTCGTTGACACAAAGGAGTGTGATGCACATGTGTCTATCAAAATAAAAGCAGGGTGCGTAAATAAATGACACGTACCCGCTATCACTTCCTCTGGAGCCGCTGTAGCCTGCTCCCTGGTCAGAGCGTACACTTTCCCTTGAGGTGGCCCCAATGGCTGACCGCCCAATGGTCTCGGTACAAACGGTGGTCTTTGTTGCACTGCCCTGTCTAAAGGTCTCCCCATAGTGTTCTGTGGTCCTCCCCGATTAGGACATTCTCGAGCAAAGTGGCCATGCTTACCGCATTCAAAACAAGGAGAACATTCCTTCACCGAGTGGGGTCCCCCGCAAAGGAAACATCTAATTCTCCCATGATTACTTGCTTGAGACTGTCCCCTATTTGACGGGCCATTATTCCCACGGTTTCCCCTTCCACGCACATCAGGCCGTCTACCACTGAATCGGGAAGCTGATGAGTTCCCCCTTGGCTTAAAATGGTCGCCCTAGGTTTCAAGTTTTCCAGGGTCGATCTCTGAGGTGGTGCTGGAGGTGGCGCTACAGTCGGATATGCACCCACTCCCAATTCTGCCAGCTCAGCCCGTGCAAGGGCGTCATCAAAACAAGTAGGGCCATAAGTGATCACCCTATCATACAATTCAGGCCTCAAGCCTTTCATGAAGTGCCTCATCTTTGCTTGAGTATTTGTGGCGACATGAGGTACATATCTGAGCAAGGAACAATAGTGAAGAGCAAAGTCTGACACCGGCATAGTACCTTGCTTCAGGTTAGTAAATTCATCCCCCTTAGCTTCCCGTGCCGCGGCCGAAAAGTTTTGGGTCAGAAATCGAGTTCTAAACAGCTTCCAGTTTATCTCATGCCCTTGAGCCTCCTGTTCTATCACCATGGTCTTCCACCACATTAGTGCCTTCTTGGACAGCTGGAATTCTGCTAACCTTATTCAGGCCGACTTTGCACAAGGAGCCGCCACGAAGATTTGTTCTATCCTTTCTAACCACTCTTCGGCCTGTTCCCCTGTCTCAGTTCCTTCAAACATTGGAGGTCGGTATGCAAGTAATTGAGTCAAGCTCAGTTCCCCAGGCAACAACTGCTGTTCACACGGTTCTTCGCCCAAAGATGGCGGTGGTAGAGGATTTGTACGCCCAGCACTTGCATTAACACTCACTGCGTCTCCTATATCGATATTTGCTGCCATGCTGTAACACAATGGTTAACAATGACACAAAAGGTAGTTCATATAATACATCGTTAGATAACATGAGTGACAATAACCAAAACATGTTAGTATAATATTTATATACTCAAAATGCACTAAACATGTATAAAAAGAGTACCTAGCCAACCTATTCCTAAGGCTACCCTTCACTCATTCCCGGGTTCTCTAACCTGGCTCTGATAATGTAAGACATCTCTACCTTAACAGTGTAATAAACATGTAAATAGGGCCAATATGTATTAAAAGACAAGTTATGGTTCCGGTTGTAGCCTTGAGCTAACAGGATTACAGGCCAAAAATAAACTTCCAAAGTTAATTAATTACATTCCCAATAATGAATGTTAATACTATAGATTTACACTACTACTGGAGTAGAGACTATCCAAAATTCTTGTATCCTAATTCAGTAATGCTCGTCGTAGCTCACTGCCTCAACCCGGCCCAAAGCCCTCCAAGTCCAAAAGTGTACCTACAGGAACAACTTACCATGAGCATATCCATCACCATTCAACAAAATCTATGCACAATAACATAATTAATTGCATGAGATATGTATGTATGTATGCTCCCTGATTTACCACATTAGCACATTTTCATGGTTGTTCATGTTTCATAAACTCATGCACAAATCATTAGTTCACAATATAATGATCGATACTACGTTCCAGTTATATCCACAATAATCCATATTAATCACTAGAAATGTGACTGTTCCGGTCATATTACAATAGCGGAATTTTAGGACCCCTCGCTTCGACATATAGCGGCATCATATGATACCTCGCTTCGACAATGACAGCGGCATGTACATCGCTTCGACATGACAGCGGCAAATATCATATTACCATTGCTTCATATGACAGCGGCAAGTACCTCCCTCGCTCGTATATAACAACCACCGGAACAATCAAGCATTTCTAACCACATATATAGACGTAACACTTGAGTCCACAATCATAATGCATCACCATTATCTCAATATATATCAACACATTTCGTAATCCACACTTGTCCACGATATATATGTAGCCAAAAGCATAAGAACACATTTTACCGTCCGATGCCCTTTACGTCTCACTACGTACCTTAGTTTCAAGAGTGGAGAAGTTGAAGAACTTTATCTTCTTGAAGTTGTTGGTATCTGGGATGCTTCTACACAACCATAGAAATCAATATTAGAAGCCAATTATAGTCCAATATCAAAAATTCCACAAAATAAATCCAAAAACACCATATTTTGCATCTCGCGATCGATCGCCGCAAGGGCGCGATCAATCGCGAGATCATTCTGCCCGAAGCCAAAATTTTATCCTTCGGCGATCGATCGCCACATTTGGCGCTATCGATCGCCAGCCTTGCCGATCGATCGCCCAAAAGTGGCGATCGATTGCCGAATGCTTCTGGAGCCTACTGCTGGCTCGCGATCGATCGCCAAAAACGGGCGATCGATCGCCGAGTCCTGCACTTCGAAATCCACCATTTTTGTACACCATTTTCATCCCAAACCATACCAACACTCCTACCATCAAACCAACAACATAAAAACATAATAAACCTTCAAAAATACACCTTAAACAACCCAAAAATCCAACACCCAACCAAAATAATGCCAACCCCAAAATGACCCATTTCAAAAACCACTCAAAACCATTTCAAACTCAATCCAAACACTACAAAAACAATAAGGAGGTATTCATACCTCTTGGGGACTCCAAATCTCCCAACAAATTCCTTCAAATCAAGTTTTTGCAAAGATTTCTCTTCCACTTTATGCCCAAACTCGAAAATGGAGAGGATGAGGGTTTGGATGAGTGATTTGGGGAAAAGAAAAGTGATGGGTATAGTGGGAGTTTGGGGTATTAAGTGGGTTTTAATTAAATTGTACTCCCACAATTACTATGGTGTATAAAACACCCCAACATGATATTTTAAAAGCATTTACCAAGATGCATAAAAAATCCCATTAAAATCATGCTTTACCAAATAATTATCAATTACCATAATCAAACCATAATAATCCCCAATTTCCCAACATGCATAACATGCACCCCGAAGTGCACCACCGGGTCACACATACCATGTGACTAAGCATTTCACCCAGATAATTAATCTCAATACATATATTAATTACCACCATAAGTAATCACATAAACATAATTAATGTCCAAATTGCAATTAATTATTTTGGGGATATCACATGCACGGTGTCAAGTTTTAGTATAATGATAATATAAGTATGAGTGTCGAAACCACGAGGACTAGGAACTACCAAACTCCACTAGTTTAACTATATTTAACCTACAAAATTATTTGAAAGATTAACTAATTTACTCAACTCCAATAATCAACCACACCACAACGAATTAAGATAATAAACAGTAGAGATAATTATCAAGACTTTCGGTTCACCTATGTAATCCCCCACAATTCACCTATTAGTTAAGAATCGAATTCAAACAATCTAAGGTGACGAGTTTTCCAAATTTATCTAATACTCTCTCGAGTTATATTAAACCTAATATCAAATTGTAGTAAGTCACTCTCGTGTACTTATTTAACAACACAATATTGTATTAAGATCCGTGAAAACTTCTAGCTTTCGATTACTAGATATATATAGCTATCACACGTGTATTTGACTTCATCTCTCGATATCAGTCTGAAATCCAGGGCATAAATCACTATATCGAATCACAATTTTATCTCTCGATCTCAATTGTAATTTACTATCATTCAAGGATGGTCAAACCTTTAAAAGCATGAAGAACAATGATCTATGCACTTAAATATATAAGAATCAATCAAAAACATTCAATTTAAATCATGGGTTCATACAAAGGATCCCCCAAGTCTTGATAACAAGCCTAGCCAACAACCTCCATCAAATAACAATGCATAAACATGTTTTACAACATTCTAAAAATTAAAATCTAATCAAAATATAGAACTAGAGTTAGAAATACGGAAATAACGAGAGGCGTTGACTCCTTGCGTTGCTCCGTTGAGAGTGCTTTTCTTAATGGTAAACTTCAGGAAGAAGTTTATGTTGAACAGCCTCCTAGGTTTGAAAGCCATCAGTAGCCTTCCTCTGTGTATAAACTGAACAAAGATTTGTATGGTTTGAAACAAGCTCCCCGAGCATGGTATGAAGTTCTATCAAAGTACTTGACTGAGCATGACTTTACCATTGGCACGGTGCACAAGACCATTTTTAAGTTCACAAAGGGTGACCATACACTACTGGTTCAGATTTATGTTAATGATATTATTTTTGGTAGTACTAACCCAAAGCTTTGCGAGAGATTTTCCAAAATCATGCAGGATCAGTTCGAGATGAGCATGATGGGAGAATTATCCTTTTTCCTAGGATTGCAAGTCAAGCAGTCTAATGAAGGAATCCTGATCAACCAGTCGAAGTACACCAAAGAACTATTAAAGAAATGCGTAATGAGCACTAGTTCAGCAGCAGCCACTCCTATGCTTTCTTCTGCTAAACTAGATTTGGATGAAGCAGGCATACCAGTCGAAGTAACAATGTATATCGCGGTATTATAGGATCTTTACTATATTTGACAGCCAACAGACCTGACATTATGTTTGATGTATGTATGTGTGCTTGTGAGGGATCGATCCTAATATGGTGTTTAATTATCACACAGTGATTAATTTATGTAAACAGTGAAATATTTATTTCAAATGTCTTGTTAAATGGCCCTAAAAAAATTTCGCTTTTCAGTGAGATATATATATATATATATATATATATATATATATATTGATATCAAAATATATATTTCCAGTTAGGCCTTTCATTTGCAGATAATAAAACAAACGATATTCAGCATTATCACATAGTCTCGAAATATCATATCCCAAGTATAACATACACGGGGCATATCACGGTAAATTTATTTTGTTTAAAAACGACATAATATTGCTGGGAATGAAAAACAAACATAATCTGAGCTCGCTCATCATGGAGCTCAGTTATCTCTCGAGGCGTCACCATAAGCATCGTCACCATGTCCTCCTGTAAAGCCTGTCATGCCCGAACAACAAAATACATGACAGCCCCCACAAAGGGGGTCAGTATCCCAGTACGAGAAATAAATAAATCATGTCAAATGACAAAGTATCATGCAATGCATACCATGTATGAATGCGATGTATGAATGGGTACAAGGAATCGAATATCAAGATACCAAAATCGGAGTCCAAAGGAATGTATCATCAATCAATATCAGCTCGAGCAGAGGGTGACAACACACACACTTTGCGCTAGGAGAATCATCATGTGCTGTGATCGTCATCCCTCGTGTCTAGGTCCGATAGCAACGCGCGTGACTACAGTAGCTACCTAAACTGCCTGTCATTGTCGTGCCCGTCGTCCCCGACACTCAGAGTGAGTCAACTCAGTCATAATCATGGATATCAAAGATATGATAGATCAATATGATATGATCATGAATTATTTATGCATCAATGACATATGCAACTCAATATATCATGCAATCTCATGTGAAAGTATATACATATCATGTAATTTCACATATCATGTAATCCAAGATATTCATAATATCATATAGTCACATAAGAATCATATAGTGACAATTAAATCATATAAATCAAGTAATGGCATAAAAGGTCATACAGTAGTATCATTACACGCCTTTGTCAGACGTCATGATACAACTCATTTCAACGTACCTCAGATCGAGGCTAAACTACTGAATCCTCCTCGAGTCACCCGGAGTCTATTAACCTGGTCATATAATTCCAAAATGACAGTAAGTGTTCAAATAGTGTATTGAATCAAACCTAACTTAAAAATATGACCCTTATCGATTTTTCCTACATTTTTAGCCTGGCCAATTTTCGTAGAAAATTTGCTATAATTCCATACAACATCAAAACGATTCTATTCCACTGCTAAAATTTCAGAAACTCAAAATATTACATTTCATCAATTATGGTGTCATGCTGGTTCGACCATCTAAGTGGGGTTTGAACACTAAAATCGTAGCATTTAAAAATGTGTTTTTCGGCTTGGGCAATGTTAGTAAAAATGCTATAATGTTTTCTTTTCAAAACCAAATTGAGTGATTCCCGTGGAAACATCAAGCCAACTCAAAGTACTAAAATACTTATTTCTGGACATTTTCCGGAATTCCTAGCCAAAAATGCTCAGGAACTCGAAGAACACACTGCATGGCATTTTCGCCCACATACAGGACATAGATTGAACACTTAAAGTATAAAATTCATAAATAATCGAAACAAGTCTTAGTTGAGTCCTTTTTTTAAATTCAAGATAATGAAAATATCTACACTTTTTATTTGAAGACCGACAACAAATTAGAACATAAAATTTGTCAAAAGTTCGGAATTCTACACTGCATGTGCATTTTCAGCACATGCAGAGTCAAATCTGGCACCCTTTAGTAAAATGAGCATATCGCACTCATTTCAAGTCCAAATGGTCTCAGATTTTAACCACAGGACGACAACTCATATATCTACAACTTTTGTTTGGGGCTCAAAGTCAGATTCAGATGATAAGAAAATCGAAAATACAGAACAATTGACTGCTTGCAACAATAGTTTCTGCTGAAGCTTATGACAGCATGAATTTCACTTCTTATTTTCATAGTTATGCACTAAAATTCGACCCTTCATACAGAAATCCTAAGCTAACAACAAAGCGATGGTAATATACCTCCAAATATTCCAAACACTCCAACTCCTTGATGCTACACTTGCTTTCTACTCAATTCTATACTTGCATGTATGATTCAAGCAAGGTTGAAGAAGAAAGAAGGTGTGTGTATTGGGAGGAGAAGAGGGAGGAACTTGAGAGATGGAAGAGGGAGGAGTGAAATCAGATTGTGGAGGAATGACATCACCCAAGTCTTTTTATAATGAAAGGGGGCGAAACATACTAGGTTGGCAAAGGATTAATTTAATCATTTTTGGGCCAACATTGCTCCATGAGTCCAAGATGGTGATTTGATGGTGTTTTAGCGGCCGAAAATTGCATGCCAAAATAATAATTTTTGATGTATTTTATCTGGTTAAAAATAAGGTGTCGTGATCCGGAACACCTCAATCCGAATTCTTCGCTTTTAATCGCCCGGGTTTGCTTAATCATTAATAAACCGGATTAATCATAATTACATAGCAATGGGGCCTTACACTGCTCGCTTCCAATCTAATCCTAAGCAATCTCACTTCACTGGTACTAAAAGGATTCTTAAGTATCTCAAATGAACTGAGAATGTTGGCCTCTGGTATCCCAATGATTCAACGTTTAACTTAGTTGGGTATTCAGATGCTGACTACGCAGGATGCAAGATTGATAGGAAAAGTACCAGTGGATACTGTCAATTCCTAGGGGATAGATTGATTTAATGGGGTTGCAAGAAGCATACATCTATCGCAACGTCTACTGCAGAGGCAGAATACCTTGTTGCTGGAAGCTGTTGTGCTCAACTGTTATGGATCCAACAACAATTAAGAGACTATAGAATTGAGTCCACTGAGGCACCAATATTTTGTGATAATACATTTGCCATAGCTATCACGTATAATCTAGTTCTTCATTCTCAGACCAAGAATATTGACATACGTCATCACTTCATCCGAGATCACGTAATGAAGAAGAAGATTTGGTTGGAATACATATCCACCGAACAACAAGCAGCAAATATCTTCACAAAACCCCTACCGGACGCTAAGTTTTCCTATTTTCGCAATATACTTGGTTTAATTGATATAACTAAGTATCTTATTTGTTTAAATTTCTCCTTTATGACAAATGAAGGGGGAATTACAATTTAGACATTGCATGAATTTAGGGGGAATACTAATGTGTGTTTTTTTTGAAAGTCTACTGATGCTTAGCTGGTAAAACAATTGTCAGTTGCAGTAGAAGCTACTTCACCAGTGAACTCTACATACTAGTGGACATTACCATATATGATTTGTTGTTAATAACCTTCGTTAATTATAAACCAATTAGAACGTCGGATTTCAAACTTAATTTTCATTAATATTGAATTATTTTGGTCCCGCTTTAACCGTGTCCGTTTCAGTTTGTTTCAAAAAATTCCTCGGTTAGATGACCGACATGTGTCCATGTGTCCGTTTATCTACAGTATGACACACATCCCTTCTCTTTAACCGCCATTAACTTTTTCAATTTTCACTTTTACCATTTCCAAATTAATGTACTGAGTTCGAAGCAAATTTCTCTCAGACTTCACAGGTTCTCAGCATTTCAGAAATCAAAATGTCGAAGACCATCCAGCCAAGTTTTGTTACCAATGTCGTACATGTCGATTTCAACTCAGTCTACACTAGCGCCGATGAGGAGATGACTAGCATTTTCCAGAACTCCGGCCTGCTGGTTATGCTGAACCTCACACCAATGTTCTACAGAGAAACTCTCCAAGAGTTTTATCTTACAGCGAGGGTGGTTAACAACACCGTGGTGTCCTCCATCTCCAGTCAATCTGTCACAATCACTCAAGAGGACTTTACCACTCAACTGAGCCTTCCCACTATTGGGCTCACGGATCTTTCTACCATCTCCAACTCCTTGCAAGATGAGATGCGTACAGTGCTCTCAGAATCTGGCCTACGACTACGAAGCCCTCCGTTTAAGAAATTCTGATGAAGAACCATTTCCAATTGCTCGCAGACATCATCGCCAAGGGTCAGTTGTGCAAAGCTGGGTCATTCGATGTCATCACCCCAGAAAAGTTCCAAGTATTGTGTGATGTTGTTAAGGGGATAGATGTCAACTGGTACGTAGTACTTTTTCAAGTACTGAATGGCCTAGTTGAATCTGCCAAGGGCCATTTTGGATTCGCCCTCCCGCTCATTCGAATCCTAGAGAGCAAGAATGTACCAGTGGGGGCTATCTTCACTCTCCACCCAGCAAGACTCCTGGACGCCAAATACCTGCAGATTCACAGGAAGCGAGCTAGTGGAGAAGGTGGTCCCTCCAAAGCTGTTCCCACCAAGAGGAGGAAGCCGCAAGTGGTCAGTGATTCTGAGCAGACTATCTCAGAGTCTGCTGAGTCATCACCTCCCCCCTCCCCACCAAAGAAGCCACGAACCAAGAAAGGAAACCCTGTTGTCTCTCCCTGCTGCTGCCACCGAAGTCCCAACAAAGGTACTAGTTGCTGATCAGGGTAGCAGCACATATATTACTCCAACTGTGGAAGCAGTTGAGGTTGCTACATCACTGGCCATTATCCCTGATGTACAGGCATCTACTGCTCCCACTACCACCGACTTATCACAAAGTTCTCGCCGAGGGGCAGGCTTGTTTACCCTCAGCTTAAGACCACCGAAGATTGACTGCTCCATCTGCCATTGTAAGGACCCCCGTGCCCTTAACCCGTTATTAGTGTATTAATCCATACCATTAGTGCATATAATCATACTATCATGGGGAAAAGCCATATGCAAGTGCTACACCATATTAGCTATCCAGAAAATTTCTTGCATTCAATCCACATAATATTCAAATCCCCCAACCAAGATTACATATATGACATGCACCCTCATAATATACTCTCAGTTCATTTAGTAATCCCATATTTAATTGCATGCAAACCATAAATGAACAGAGAAAAGTCGTAGCCCATTTATGCATTCCATATACACGTAAAACGTACTCACATGAGAGCACCCAATGAATAAGCGTGTATCTAATGTATAAAATACCCTACCGTATACCGTTACTGGTACTTCAATCCTGGAAGCACCTCCCAAGCACAACTCGATCTCAACTCTGGATCTATGCACTTAATCAACCAGCTCTAGTACCTCGATCCGGGAAGTACCTCTAATCAACAGCCCGAGCGTAACTCCAAAGCTGCTGCTACACCTGTAACACCTGTCACAACAAAGACAGCCCCCACACGGGGTGAGCATACCAATACTCCCAATCCAATAATCATAATATTGCACTTCATAATTTACAGAATGTAAATGCCATAATTTAAATGATACTCCCTAGATGGCATCATCCTCAACCGGGATCCCCTGTATTTTCCCTGTTCTCAAAATAACCAAACCATTAAATTCTCAAAGCCAGTTGATCATCTCATTGATCAACTAAAACCATTCATGCTATACCAGTTCCATAACCAAATGCGATTAAACCATCAAAATAGAGTACTACAGATATCACATATATCTAGCAAATGACTCCCTATTTCTATTTCATAGCTCACTCCACAATGGCGGCATTTCAACCCCACGAACGCTCAACAATAGCGGCGTCATAACCGATGGTCGCTCAACGGCGACAACATCCCAATCATTGCTCCCTCAAAAGCGGCACCATATAATTCCCAATGAATGTCCATTTATCGCAATTACCATATACCATGCATTTCACTATCCATTTATAGCAAGTACCATATACCATGCATTTCAATATCCATTTATGGCAAATACCACATACCATGCATTTCAATATCCATTTATGCAAATACCACATACCATGCATTTCATAGTTGCAACATTATAACAGGCTATGCTCGTACGTCATAAGTACCTTATAGTTCCGTAGTTCGAGTCTGACCTCGCCTGAGTCCCACGACACGATGAATTAAGTGCTAACACATAAATAGTTCACAATTAAACACAGGCATGCAACCACGTGCCCAAGCACGTTCATAACCCCCAAACATATCGTCAATCCATGACGATTATCAAAAAATAAAAGCCCCCGGCTAAGCATGCATAATACCCAAAATATTCCATTTTACCAGTTTAAAAGATAGTCAAAAACCCAACCGAGAATCCCGTTTTATTAAACTTTGGCTCCAACCAATCCATTTTAAAGGTATAGCATTCCTATTGGAATGTGGACATTGCCCCGGAAACGGCCCCTTTGGACCTCGGTTCCAAAATCCCGACATTTTCCAAAAATTTCAAAAAAACAAAATCCTTCGGGTGGCGATCGATCGCCACCTTTATTGCGATCGATCGCCACAGTCCAGTGGCCAAACCAGTGCATTCTCGCGATCGATCGCCAATCCTCGCGATCGATCGCCAACCCTCCCGCGATCGATCGGCGAGACCACGCGATCGATCGCCAGCACTGTTCATCGCCTTCAAAAATACAGCTGCACGTCGCGATCGATCGCCCCACCTCGGCGATCGATCGCCACCTGCGATTTTTGGAAAAATTCGAGCTTCCATGGTGTTTTTCACACCCAAACTCAAATCCAACACCCCATACACCTTCAACACCTCAAATACACCATTTAAAACCAATAAAAACTTTAAAAACTCAACATAGGATTTTAACCAAAAATCCCCAAAACCCATAATCAACCAAAACCTCAACCAAAAGCTACCATCGATTTTGCTTCCAAGAGCAAAAGAGGGGAAATGGTGGGGGAGGGTTTGAGCGAAGAGAGGGGGAGGAGAGAGAGAGGTTCCGTGCTAAAATGATGGAAAAACGGGTCCACTTGGTATATATAGTACCAAAACTCAAAAATACCAATCCCTTCACAAATACACCATGATTCATTAAAAATCATCTGTTTTCAAAAATCATCTCTCTAACTTCAATTCCCATTACGAGCCCCAGTACAAAGTACTCCGGACCCCAAATCCCACCAAAGACCGAATTCCAAGGTTATCACCACGATGAGAATACAATCTCATTCTTTGGATCCAACGACGCTATAAATTGGATTCAAAATCCCCGAGAGTTTAGAAACTGCAATTAATTCATAATTGCCACAAATAAAATCCGTTAAGGATTATTACCATACCGGGATTAACACCATTCACAATTATCCCCCACTAAAAGAATTTTGTCCTCGAAATTTACACGACGTGCTCCACGTAACGCCGAGAACAAGCAATCCAAACGGATCCACGATGTCGAATCATTAACATAACATGAACGACACACCAACCGCGAGGATACCGACCTCGCACCAAACCTGGAATGGAGTAATCTCTCCAACCGACACAAATCCATGGAAAACATCAGCATTCCCCGATGCTAACCATCTCAAAGGCAGTCAGCCAACCCTAACTGCAAATCAAATGAATCATTCGTGATTCTAAATAGATATCGCATCAATGATATCTCCACGATTCAGCCTACGATGTTCATCACACATCGTTGCCAAGGAAACTACCAGTACACTACAGTGTACTTATACTAAATCCGGTTCCCATTCCGATTCCGCCTCCACTAAAGGAGCAGTTGCACCACTTGGCAACACGGATTGGGCCAAAACACGGCCCCGATCAACACGAAACACATCTCCAAAGATGTCTACATCCGAGTGTTCCAGGAATCATATCTTGGTCCAAACACACTATCGAGACTCCACAAGGTCTCAAGTTCTCGAAAGGACATGCAAGAACAATCGATTGCATTCCCGCCACACGTGTCAATCACGACACTAAACAAATCCAAATCCTGGCCATTCTTCATTTATCCTGGGATTCATCAGTCCTAAAATAGGGAGGCTATCGAATTGACCAGCAAGAATTACTATGGTCCCAAAACACGACAATCCCTCCTCATGGGAAGTCAACAGGACCTCACGATTATTCCTCAGAATACATCGTGACATCGAGATTACCAATCTCAAGGTGCCACAATCTCTTACAGAGATTCGCCAAACCAAGTATATTAATCCGACGTTCAACAAGGAACAAAATAGAGTTGGCATTCGTATACACATACGACATACATGCCTAAGTACTAACGCAACATGCATATTCGAAGCAATAGGCTTGGGTATCTCCAATCATAACCAAAGTCCAAAAACCAACTGTCAATCCCCAACTATTCTCACCTCGCGGAGAATAATGATCGACAGACCAATGACCAATGGTGTGATTCCAACATCAACACCTCACAAACCGACTTATTGAATCTCCCAAAGATTCTCAATCGGTAGGTATAATAATACTACCTTCCTCACAAGGGAAAACGCCATGAATACACGACCCTCCAACCTCGAACCAACGTTCGGAAAACTGGATATGTTTATTCCAAAACATATCCCAAAACCAAAATACACAATTGGTTCAGAATAGTGCATCAAAGCTACTATTACCAAATCAAAACCCGTATACACCATGTATACTCAATCTAAAGACGCTCAGTACCAATGACATAGTACTTCAAGACCTCGAGCATTACCCCAGAGACGTCTCCTCGAACGTCTCACCGGAAGTACGAAGCCATCACATAGTCCAACACTAGTAGGGCTTACCCCGGTTGATTCACAATCAACCCTCAACCAATACCAGTTGTCTCCATGACAGCACAATCCAAATCTCTCCAAGAGATAGAATCAATATAGTAGTGTCACTCCACTAACTATATCTCACAACCCATTGTGACTCCCATTGCATGTCATATGCAAGAATGCTCAACCAGAGCTAATAACGACTTGTTGATACCCACGTTGGTATTCCCAACCAAATTGAGCTGTCCCAAAATAAGTCCCTCGAAACATTTGACCTATAAACGTCTCCGTGAGGTACTCTCTGCCTCCATCATCATGCTACAAGGAGACTACAAAAGCCTACCATACCCCTCATCGTATTCACCATACGATTCACCCAGCTCGAATCCAATGAGCAGGATAATGGCTATCACAAGCACACTAAAGCACTGCAACAATACCTGGCTAGCGATTCGCTGGCCCCATAGGCTTAAACCAACCTATCAACGTGACACACGTTCCATCCCGGTATACCATACCGTACAAACCATTAGAGTTGTGGGTCATCACCCAACATATCTCTAAAATACCAAAGCACAATGGACAACCCGGTGTCCTTGCTCAACTATGATGCAATCCTAATCCATTAGGACTTAGTCCACACTCTCAGGGTGGGTGTGCCCATGCCTAACACCCATCACAACAACAAGCGAGTAGTTTCCTCAATGACTACTCTTACCACCCAATCACTTGGCCTTAGCCAATCCAGCGAGTATACCCAAAGGATATCATTACTCAAATATATTTTCCTATATTACATGATGCGGTACCCTCACCTGTACAATGCATCCAATAATCTATCGAGCAAACCTGCTCGGCGTAACAGTCTCGTCAACCAGTGACGTAGACATCGCCTTGTGCCCATCAACAACACTCACACCATATGATTAAATACATACACTCAGACGTATTATTCATCAAAACGACGCTACACGTCTACATAGAATATCCACTATGTCATCGTCATCCCGTGACGGTATATGCCAACATATGACATCCAAAATTCCATCGTCAACTCGTGACGGTACATGTCGATACACGACATCCATATTCTCATCGTCAAACACATGTCAATATATAACCACATATGGTATTCACAATAATGCTAACAAAGCAGTAATATAACATACCTCATCGCTATCAAGATAGCGGTATACCTGTATCCCTTGTCCACCAGCGGTACACCATCAGCACCCGTCGCTCGTAGGCGGCATAATCCAGTGCTACGCACATAGCGGTATAACACATCGCTATAAAACCAGCGGCATGATCCCTCGCCATAGAGTCAATGGCATAAAATATTGTTATAGATATCCGACGGTATGAACCATCGCCATAGATGTAGCGGAATGTACCATCGCTATATGATACCTGGCGGCATGAACCATCGCCATAGATGTAGCGGAATGACCCGTCGCTATGTAATACCCGGCAGTATGAACCATCATCGCCAATAGAATACCCGGCGGTATGAACCATCATCGCCAATAGAATGTTAGTAATCCTAAGAGCATACAACGCAGCGGAATAAAATTTATGGATTACTAGAACAATGGATCTATACATAGGATTTCATATCGGATAAAGGTAATACGAAGGTCTCACCCTTGTAGCGTGTTTGAGCCGATTCCACGGAACTGCACCACGTCCAACGCCTCCTCCGAGTCACTAGCAAAACTTGTCTAGCTTTGCCTCAACGGTATCCACACTATTAAACAAACAAGGGATGTTCAAGAACAAGTTGCTATGCTTATTCTTGAACAAACAAGACTCACGGTTACAATAACCGATCAACGACCACCACGAACCACCAAGAAGAACTCGGCGGCGATGGAGAAGCTCACGGCTTCAAGGAGGCGGCCGAGAGAGAGAGCTTGTCGAGTGAGGCTAGGTTTTTATGATATAAAAATGTTATCAAGCAATGAATTAATCTAATTAATTACCTTGTTATCATTATAAACAATTTAATTAAAGGCTTTCACAAAGCCTCATGGGCTCAAGCCCATGATTTAATTAAATCCTCACAATTATTTAATTAAGACTCTTCTTAATTAATTAATTCATCCAATGAATTTAATTCCCTATATCGATTTAATCTTTTGTGCGACCCGATAGGATCTTGTAATGTTGGCAGTGACATAAAATCTCATTTTACGTTACAAGCAAAGAGCGGTGTCTAGCAACACATCGAGGCTACCCAAATTACAAGAATGTCAATGACTCGACATAACCTTTAGAACTTGTGATAATATTAACTATGTAACTTAATCCCTTTGTCCTTTGTGTTTAGATTGAACACGAGTCATGGAATAGTCATACTCGTATATTCAATCTTTATTTCTTGATCCCCAAGTAGAACTAGAATAAACGAATAAGCTCGATATCTCATATCGACTCATTCGAGCATGGCCATGCATTTTAGTTCTCACTTGATCAAGGGCCAAACACATCTCCTGTTATATAGGAGGGACAAATCCTATCTCGATCAGTCAACATCCCTCTACATAATTCGTAGTGTATCCAATAGTCGCCTTTATAGATTACCCTGTTACGGGTAACGTTTGAAGATATCAAGATACATAACTCCTTATGTTGGGATCTCTGATGATCACAAGTCGTAAGGATTACATACATTATTATCACTATGAGAATTGCATATGACGATCATATAACTATCCATGTTGCATTCTCATGGTGGGTCTGTCCAGTACATCGTTCTCTAACATGTACCCATGTGTTGATTTGATATCTCATATCAATGAACAATTCATCGATCAACACATACTAGTCTCTACGTATTATCATTATCCATATTCATGATAATACTTGACTAGGGGCATCTTTAAGAATAATACAATATTATTCTAAGGACATTAACATATATATTAATTCACATTGCACAGTTAAAAGAATAATATATAATAATGAATTGCCATTCATAAAATCATAAACATTGTATGTCAAAACAATCATCTAATGATTTGTCTTAGGGCATATCCCAACAAATCTCCCACTTGCACTAAGACCACTCAGACATATACCTAATGCCTAGAGATCTAGTATGACAATCATGCTTCTGCTGTGACAGTGGCTTCGTCAATGGGTCAGATACATTATCATCTGTTGGTACTTTGCATATTTTAACATCTCCCCTTTCAACGATTTCTCGAATGAAATGGAAACGCCTAAGTATGTGCTTGGATCTTTGGTGAGATCTTGGTTCCTTAGCCAATGCGATCGCTCCATTGTTGTCACAATAGAGTTCTATCGGATCTTTAATGCTAGGCACCACTCCAAGTTCAGAAATGAACTTTCTCATCCAAACCGCTTCCTTTGCTGCATCCGAGGCAGCAATATACTCAGCTTCCGTTGTAGAATCGGCTACTGTTTCTTGCTTTGAACTCTTCCAGCTCACAGCACCTCCATTTAGGCAATACACATATCCGGATTGCGATCGAAAATCATCTTTGTCAGTTTGGAAGCTTGCATCAGTGTAACCCATTACATTGAGCTCTTCCTCACCTCCATAAATCAAGAATGTATCATTAGTCCTTCTCAAGTACTTTAGGATGTTCTTGACAGCAATCCAGTGACCTTCACCTGGATCAACTTGATATCTGCTCGTCATGCTCAAAGCATACGATACATCGGGACGAGTACATATCATGGCATACATGATAGATCCAATAGCTGACGCATATGGAATCTTACTCATGCGTTGTCTCTCATCTGGTGTTGAAGGACAATGTTCCTTCGAGAGATAAATACCATGTGTCATAGGCACGAATCATTTCTTTGATTCTTGCATGCTAAACCTTTTAAGCACTTTGTCTATGTATGTACTTTGACTCAGACCAAGAAGCCTTCTTGATCTATCTCTATAGATCTTGATTCCTAATACATAGGTGGCTTCTCCCAAGTCTTTCATCGAAAAGCAATTCCCTAGCCAAATCTTTACAGATTGCAAGGCAGGGATATCATTTCCAATGAGAAGTATGTCATCTACATACAACACTAGGAAAATGATTACGCTCCCACTGACCTTCTTGTAGACACAAGGTTCATCTTCGTTTTTGATAAAACCAAACTCTTTGATTGCATCATCAAATCGAAGATTCCAACTCCGAGAAGCTTGCTTCAATCCATAAATGGATCGTTGTAGCTTGCATATCTTTCCAGCATCCTTTGGATCGACAAAACCCTCGGCTGTGTCATGTACACATCCTCGAGCAGATTTCCATTAAGGAAAGCTGTTTTGACATCCATCTGCCAGATTTCATAATCATGAAATGCAGCTATTGCAAGTAAGATCCTTATGGATTTAACCATGGCCACTGGTGAAAAGGTTTCATCATAGTCAATACCATGAATTTGTTTGAATCCTTTTGCAACCAGCCGACCTTTATAGGTTTGTACGTTACCATCCATATCGGTCTTTTTCTTGAAAATCCATTTGCACCCTATGGGTCGTACCCCTTCAGGTGGATCAACCAAAGTCCATACTTGGTTTGCATACATGGATTCCATCTCAGATTTCATGGCCTCTTGCCATTTCTCAGAATCATTGCCCATTATAGCTTGTTGATAAGATGACAGCTCATCCTCATCAATAAGTAGTAAGTCACCTTGTTGAGTCACAAGAAATCCATATCTCTGTGGCTCCCGGTGTTCTCTTACAGACCTACGCGGGCTTGTGTCTCTTGAGCAGGTGCTTCTTCCACAACAGCTTGCGGTGCCTGCTCTGTTTCCATCTCAATCTCAGGTTCAGTGTTTTCTTGTGGTTGAACTTCACTAAGTTCTATTTTTCTCCCACTGGTTTTTCTAGAAATAAATTCTCTTTCAAGAAATACACCAGTCCGAGCAACAACTACTTTGTTCTCGGTGGGATAATAGAAATAGTATCCTTTTGTTTCCTTAGGATACCCCACAAATAAACACTTATCAGATTTGGGTCCAAGTTTATTAGTGGCGTGACGTCTAACGAAAGCCTCACAACCCCAAATCTTCATAAAAGACATACTAGGACGCTTCCCAGTCCATTTCTCATATGGTGTCTTTTCCACTGATTTAGATGGAACACGGTTCAGTAAGAAAATCGATGTTTCTAGAGCGTGTCCCCAAAACGATATCGGAAGATCTGCATGACTCATCATTGATCTAACCATGTCCAACAAGGTTCGATTTCTCCTCTCTGGGTACACCATTCCATTGTGGAGTATACGGAGGAGTGAGTTGTGGGACTATCCCACACTCCTTTAGATAGTCATGAAACTCTTGGCTTAAGTATTCACCTCCTCGATCTGATCGAAGGATTTTGATACTTTTGCCAAGTTGGTTTTGTACTTCATTCTTGAAATCTTTGAACTTTCAAAGGTTTCGTGCTTATGCTTCATTAGGTACACATACCCATATCTACTGAGGTCATCAGTAAATGTAACGAAGTATTGAAAACCACCTCTAGCTTGTGTACTTATTGGTCCACATACATCACTATGTATTAGTCCCAATAAAACATTTGCCCTTTCAACATGTCCCTTGAAAGGGGCTTTAGTCATCTTGCCCATTAAACAAGATTCGCATGTTTCATATGATTCAAAATCAAATGAATCTAATACTCCATCCTTATGAAGTTTAGATATGCGGTTCTCGTTTATGTGGCCCAAGCGACAGTGCCAGAGATAAGTCGGATTACAATCATTATTTTTAATCATTTTAGTATTTATGTTATAGATAGGTATATCAAGATTTAATAAATAAAGACCATTCACCATTTGTGCACTAGCATAAAACATATCATTTAAATAAATGGAACAACAGTTGTCCTTTATAATAAATGAGAATCCATACTTGTCCAAACAAGAAATAGAAATAATGTTTTTAGTAATTGAAGGCACAAAATAACAATCTTTTAAAATCAACAATAAACCAGAAGGCAAAGATAAATGATAATCCCCTATAGCTAATGCAGCAACTCTTGCTCCATTTCAAACTCGGAGATCAACTTCGCCTTTCGCCAACAATCTACTCTTTTTGAGGTCCTACACATTTACACAAATGTGAGATCCACATCCAGTATCTAATACCCATGATGAAGAAGTAGATAAATTGACTTCTATAACAAAAATACCTGAAGCGGAAGTCACACTTCCTTTCTTTAGATCCTCCAGATATACTTTGCAGTTTCTTTTCCAATGGCCGGTCTCACCGCAATGGAAACAGTTCCCTTCCTTCGCTATCCCCCTTTTTGGCTTTAGTGCATAAGACTTTGGCTTAGATTTGACAAATACCTTCTTTGCTTTCTTGTTGCCTTTAGCTTTGGCCCTTCCTTTGCCCTTATTCACAATAAGAACATTTGTGGCCTTAGTCTTCTTTGTATTTGCTTCATATGTTCTCAACATACCAAGCAATTGTGGTAGAGTCTTTTCCATGTCAGTCATATTGTAATTTACTACAAATTGACTGAAGCTCTCAGGCAACGATTGCAAGATCACATCGGTGGCCAACTCTTGGTCCAATGGAAAACCCAGCTTGTCCAGATTCTCTATGTACCCAATCATCTTGAGCACATGAGTTCCAACTAGGCTTCCCTCTACCATCCTGCACTGGAACAACGCTTTAGAGACGTCATACCTCTCTTGTCTAGCTTGATGTTGGTACAATTGCTTTAAGTGTTCGATCATATCGAACGCCTCCATTTCCTCATGTTGCTTTTGAAGCTCAGAGTTCATGGTGGCAAGCATAAGGCACCCAACATCAAGTGCGTCACTCTGATGCTTCTTGTAAGCATCTTTTTCGGCTCTTGTAGCCGTTAGGGGAGGTTCCTCAGCGGGCAAGGGTTCCTCTAGGACATATTGTTTCTTTTCTTGTTTGAGGACTATCCTCAAGTTCCTATGCCAGTCTAGGAAATTCGTCCCATTTAATTTGTCCTTCTCAAGGACCGATCGCAGTGATAATGTGCTAGTAACGTTGTTAGTTGCCATGGATATCTACAATATATAAATATGCAAAATAAGTTTATGATTTAAATCATTTAACATGGTCTTATATTAAATGATACTCCCACTATTTTGTTTAAAAAATATCAACCCTCAAAACCTTTAGTAGGCCAAGATCCATATTTCGCCTAATCTTGAGTTAGCTTTGGCTAATCGCCCAAGACTCGGTTATTTAGGTAGACAACACTTTGTCAATTATCTTGGATAGTTGGACGAACAACACTTTGTTCAATTCATCAAATGAATTATAATCCAACCCATGCCTCTAAGTTCCCAATCCTATTGAGATAACCTAGTTAAGTCGTACCCAATTTAAAGTATAACGGATATCATTTTTATCCTTTCGCGCCTTACTAAGATTGCCACGGTGCTTTGCTTTGGCAAACCCACACATGTACAATCGAAGTTATTGACGAGTACTTTTAATTTTGGAAGGCATCTAAAACTTAATATTTTAGAGGGATTTATTGATCTCGTGATTAGTTTGATAATTTAAAATATGTCCACTACATATAGTTGTATACATATCTACATATATGTGTAATACAATTATCAATCTAAAACATAAGATAAATCATGCATCAACATACATAATTAAACGTGACATGGTTATAGCCCCTACTAACGATTCTCTCAAGCCAATGAGAAAATCCTAAGAATCAACCTAAGGTAACTTCACAAGCACCTTCCTTTGGCTCCAATTTGTGAATGGCCTCCTCATCCCGGCACGATGCTCCATCTTCATTGATCACCATCAATAAAATAAACTACACTATTTACAAGATATAGAAATCCTCGATTCACATTCGAGGGGAACATAGGGGAGGGATTACATTTAGAATGAAATAGAGAAGGCACGACTCGCAGGTCGTATTATATATTACAAACATCCACAAATCCTATCTAATAGGTCAAAGGGCTATAACCACGCACCATGCTCAAACAACACATAAAGCATGCATTAACATTTAATTAATTAAATTCTAAACATTTTAAATTTAATTCTAATTAAAACTGTAAAATAGAATTTTGAAAAATATCGTACGCTCGGGACATCACATGCCACGAACTAAAACGACTAAACCAAGAACCATCATGGTTCGTTTATGGGCCTAGGGTTCGAAACCCTAGCCCATGGAAGAACCATCAAGCGGCGACGACCGAGCCCATGCACGGCTGCTAGGGTTCGAAACCCTAGCCGTCATGAGCTAGCCGTCACGAGCCAATGGGTTCAAAACCCTAATTTATGCGGCGGCTCGGTCCACGCTCGAGCCAGGGTCCGAACCCTAGCCCTTAAGCGGCGGCTGCTCGGCCATGCACGAGCCAATGGGTTCGAAACCCTAGCAACATGCGGCGGCCGTGAGCCATGGTGACTAGGGTTCGAAACCCTAGCCATTTGGTGGCGTCGGCCGTGAGCCATGGTGACTAGGGTTCGAAACCCTAGCCATTTGGTGGCGTCGGCCGTGAGCCATGCATGAGCTAACACCTCGATTTTACGCTTTCGTGTATCGTATACAATTATTCGCCAATTATATCAAATACAATTATACAATGATTTTCACAAACTCAATTTAATCATATCATATATGATTATATACAATTTTAAATAGCATGCAATATTAATTCTAATATGATTAAACTATTTAATCACATAAATCCGATATGAGCCTTGTACACGGCTCTGATACCACTGTTAGTAATCCTTAGAGCATACAACGCAGCGGAATAAAATTTATGGATTACTAGAACAATGGATCTATACATAGGATTTCATATCGGATAAAGGTAATATGAAGGTCTCACCCTTGTAGCGTGTTTGAGCCGATTCCACGGAGCTGCACCACGTCCAACGCCTCCTCCGAGTCACTAGCAAAACTTGTCTAGCTTTGCCTCAAAGGTATCCACACGATTAAACGAACAAGGGATGTTCAAGAACAAGTTGCTATGCTTATTCTTGAACAAACAAGACTCACGGTTACAATAACCGATCAACGACCACCACGAACCACCAAGAAGAACTCGGCGGCGATGGAGAAGCTCACGGCTTCAAGGAGGCGGCCGAGAGAGAGAGCTTGTCGAGTGAGGCTAGGTTTTTATGATATAAAAATGTTATCAAGCAATGAATTAATCTAATTAATTACCTTGTTATCATTATAAACAATTTAATTAAAGGCTTTCACAAAGCCTCATGGGCTCAAGCCCATGATTTAATTAAATCCTCACAATTATTTAATTAAGACTCTTCTTAATTAATTAATTCATCCAATGAATTTAATTCCCTCTATCGATTTAATCTTTTGTGCGACCCGATAGGATCTTGTAATGTTGGCAGTGACATAAAATCTCATTTTACGTTACAAGCAAAGAGCGGTGTCTAGCAACACATCGAGGCTACCCAAATTACAAGAATGTCAATGACTCGACATAACCTTTAGAACTTGTGATAATATTAACCATGTAACTTAATCCCTTTGTCCTTTGTGTTTAGATTGAACACGAGTCATGGCATAGTCATACTCGTATATTCAATCTTTATTTCTTGATCCCCAAGTAGAACTAGAATAAACGAATAAGCTCGATATCTCATATCGACTCATTCGAGCATGGCCATGCATTTTAGTTCTCACTTGATCAAGGGCCAAACACATCTCCTGTTATATAGGAGGGACAAATCCTATCTCGATCAGTCAACATCCCTCTACATAATTCGTAGTGTATCCAATAGTCGCCTTTATAGATTACCCTGTTACGGGTAACGTTTGAAGATATCAAGATACATAACTCCTTATGTTGGGATCTCTGATGATCACAAGTCGTAAGGATTACATACATTATTATCACTATGAGAATTGCATATGACGATCATATAACTATCCATGTTGCATTCTCATGGTGGGTCTGTCCAGTACATCGTTCTCTAACATGTACCCATGTGTTGATTTGATATCTCATATCAATGAACAATTCATCGATCAACACATACTAGTCTCTACGTATTATCATTATCCATATTTATGATAATACTTGACTAGGGGCATATTTAAGAATAATACAATATTATTCTAAGGACATTAACATATATATTAATTCACATTGCACAGTTAAAAGAATAATATATAATAATGAATTGCCATTCATAAAATCATAAACATTGTATGTCAAAACAATCATCTAATGATTTGTCTTAGGGCATATCCCAACATAGAATACCCGGCGGCATGAACCATCGCCAATAGAATACCCGGCGGTATGAACCATCGCCAATAGAATACCCGGCGGCATGAACCATCGCCAATAGAATACCCGGCGGTATGAACCATCGCCAATAGAATACCCGGCGGCATGAACCATCGCCAATAGAATACCCTGCGGCATGAACCATCGCCAATAATTAGCGGCATAATCGTGGACTCAAGAGGCACTCACATTCATGTAGCACTTTGTTCCTTTCGGACCCAAGAGGTGGCTCACATTAAATGCAGCACTTTGTTCCCGATCGCATCGCTACGTCATGACAGCGGCATCATCGCTTTGACGTGACAGCGGCATGTATCATCGCTTCGACACGACAGCGGCATCATCGCTTCGACATGACGGTGGTACTATCGCTTCGACGTGACAGCGGCATTTACCATCGCTTCGACACGACAGCGGCATTTACCATCGTTTCGGCATGACAGCGGAAATACCCCTCGCTTCGACATATTAGCGGCATAATATCCCTCGCAATAGTAATATGACAGTGGAATTATCCTTCGCTTCGACATATTTGCGGCAAATATTCTTCATCGCTATCATATGACAGCGGCAAGTATTCACATCGCTACACCATGCATGCAACCGTAATGCATAACCCGTTATTCCAATAAACATCGCCATGAGTGTATTTTAATGCACCTCGCTTCAAATGTGACATGCGAAATTTTACCATCGCTTCAACATTTAGCGGCAAAGCATTAGAATCATTACTCCAATGTATATCTATGCAATCGTAATGCATAGTCCATGTCTCATATGACCCTGCAACCACCATGGTTAGCAACAACACATTCCAATGATGAACACGTATCATAAACGCACATAAGCAATATAGTTGTGCCACACAACACTAACTATCATCATGCATAAGTATATGCTTCTCATTCCCATTAACATTTTCCTAGGCCCTCAACAGCCCCAAAGAGCTAACCTGGCTCTGATACCACTAATGTAAGGACCCCCCGTGCCCTTAACCCTTTATTACTGTATTAATCCATACCATTAGTGCATATAATCATACTATCATGGGGAAAAGCCATATGCAAGTGCTACACCATATTAGCTATCCAGAAATTTTCTTGCATTCAATCCACATAATATTCAAATCCCCCAACCAAGATTACATATATGACATGCACCCTCATAATACACTAATATGCTCTCAGTTCATTTAGCAATCCCATATTTAATTGCATGCAAACCATAAATGAACAGAGAAAATCCGTAGCCCATTTATACATTCCATATACACGTAAAACGTACTCACATGAGAGCACCCAATGAATAAGCGTGTATCTAATGTATAAAATACCCTACCGGATACCGTTACTGGTACTTCAATCCTGGAAGCACCTCCCAAGCACAACTCGATCTCAACTATGGATCTATGCACTTAATCAACCAGCTCTAGTACCTCGATCCGGGAAGTACCTCTAATCAACAGCCCGAGCGTAACTCCAAAGCTGCTGCTACAGCTGTAACACCTGTCCCAACAAAGACAGCCCCCACACGGGGTGAGCATACCAATACTCCCAATCCAATAATCATAATATTGCACTTCATAATTTACAAAATGTAAATGCCATAATTTAAATGATACTCCCTAGATGGCATCATCCTCAACCGAGATCCCCTGTATTGTCCATGTTCTCAAAATAACCAAACCATTAAATTCTCAAAAGCCAGTTGATCATCTCATTGATCAACTAAAACCATTCCTGCTATACCAGTTCCATAACCAAATGCGATTAAACCATCAAAATAGAGTACTATAGATATCACATATATCTAGCAAATGACTCCCTATTTCTATTTCATAGCTCGCTCCACAATGGTGGCATTTCAACCCCACGAACGCTCAACAATAGCGGCGTCATAACCGATGGTCGCTCAACGGCGACAACATCCCAATCATTGCTCGCTCAAAAGCGGCACCATATAATTCCCAATGAATGTCCATTTATCGCAATTACCATATACCATGCATTTCACTATCCATTTATAGCAAGTACCATATACCATTCATTTCAATATCCATTTATGGCAAATACCACATACCATGCATTTCAATATCCATTTATGCAAATACCACATACCATGCATTTCACAGTTGCAACATTATAACAGGCTATGCTCGTACGTCATACGTACCTTATAGTTCCGTAGTTCGAGTATGACCTCGTCTGAGTCCCACGACACGATGAATTAAGTGCTAACACATAAATAGTTCACAATTAAACACAGGCATGCAACCACGTGCCCAAGCACGTTCATAACCCCCAAACATATCGTCAATCCATGACGATTATCAAAAAATAAAAGCCCCCGGCTAAGCATGCATAATACCCAAAATATTCCATTTTACCAGTTTAAAAGATAGTCAAAAACCCAACCGAGAATTCCGTTTTATTAAACTTTGGCTCCAACCAATCCATTTTAAAGGTATAGCATTCCTATTGGAATGTGGACATTGCCCCGGAAACGGCCCCTTTAGACCTCGGTTCCAAAATCCCGACATTTTTCAAAAATTTCAAAAAAACAAAATCCTTCGGGTGGCGATCGATCGCCACCTTTATCGCGATCGATCGCCACAGTCCAGTGGCCAAACCAGTGCATTCTCGCGATCGATCGCCAATCCTCGCGATCGATCACCGAGACCACGTGATCGATCGCCGAGACCACGCGATCTATCGCCAGCACTGTTCATCGCCTTCAAAAATACAACTGCACGTCACGATCGATCGCCCCACCTCGGCGATCAATTGCCACCTACGATTTTCCGAAAAATTCGAGCTTCCATGGTGTTTTTCACACCCAAACTCAAAACCAACACCCCATACACCTTCAACACCTCAAATACACCATTTAAAACAATAAAAACTTTAAAAACTCAACATAGGATTTTAGCCAAAAATCCCCAAAACCCATAATCAACCAAAACCTCAACCAAAAGCTACCATACTACTACCAAATCGAAGACAATGACGAGGGGAAGACTAATACCTGATCATCTTCGAGAAATCGGCCTCCGAGCCAAGCTACCATGGATTTTTCTTCCAAGAGCAAAAGAGTGGAAATGGTGGGGGAGGGTTTGAGCGAAGAGAGGGGGAGGAGAGAGAGAGGTTCCGTGCTAAAATGACGGAAAACCGAGTCCACTTGGTATATATAGCACCAAAACTCGAAAATACCAATCCCTTCACAAATACATCATGATTCATTAAAAATCATCTGTTTTCAAAAATCATCTCTCTAACTTCAATTCCCATTACCAGCCCCAGTACAAAGTACTCCGGACCCCAAATCCCACCAAAGACCAAATTCCAAGGTTATCACCACGATGAGAATACAATCTCATTCCTTGGATCCAACGACACTATAAATTGGATTCAAAATCCATGAGAGTTTAGAAACTGCAATTAATTCATAATTGCCACAAATAAAATCCGTTAAGGATTATTACCATACCGGGATTAACACCATTAATCCCCGGGTATCACAGCCATCCTCCTTCACCCCTGAAGGATGAGGGAAAGCTGCTATGGAACCTGTCTCCACTCATGTGGCCACTGAAATAGCCCTAGTGCTTGAAGAGGTTGAAGATGGGCTTCAACCACACATGGAGATATGTGACAGATGGGTGAAAGCTCGTCTGAAAATCAGATTCAATGACTTCACTCGGGTTCTTAAGCAGGCAAGGATTGTGAAAATTTTATCCTTGAATATCTTCACGATGTTGAACAGGGTCTGAAACTGAGAGAGGTCTTCCGGCTGATGAAGTATGTCAGTAGACTTGACACTCTTGTCAAATCCCGACATAAGGAGTTTAAGTCAGACTCGGGTATTGCTAACCATGACATTGCTATTCTCCACGCCTTGGAAGCAAAACTTGCTTTAGCTGAGAGGACACTGCATGATCTCAAAATTTTCATGGGATTGCACTCATGCTCTGCCCAACTGGAATCAGCTACAGCAGAGACTAATGAACATAGAATGGTTGTGGTGGCCCCAGCAGAGGTATCTCCTGTAAGTGTCCCTTCTACTAATTCTACAGCCGAACCTTCGCCCTCTCCCGAACCCCTTATGGTATCCGGTCAACATCTATCTCTACCAGATGTTAATCCTCTTACTATATATGTGGTTATTGAAACAGTAGTACATCATGTAAACCTCTCCTCCGAGGATGATGATCTACTGATTCCACGCCTTCCTCACCAAATGTCCTAGCCATAATACCATCTCCTCCTAAAACCACACAAACCCAACTGACCATTGAACCCACTGCTACAGCCCCATTGATCGAACCTTTAATCACCATTCCCTTTTGTAGGATCGAGCGCTTACCGCTTTACCAATAACTATAGCTAAGGGTAATGGCGCAACATCAATCTTTTCAACCATACGCTGGCACAAGCGCCACGTGTTCGACCGATCATAAAGCAGAGGCAATTGTTAAACACCAACAATCCCTCCCCCAATAATTGCACTCTCTGCAACTCATGGGAATCGAACACGCGACATTTGCTCTGATACAAATTGTAGGATCGAGCGCTTACCACTTTACCAATAACTATAGTTAAGGGTAATGGTGCAACATCAATCTTTTCAACCGTACACTGGCACAAGCGCCACGTGTTCGACTGATCATAAAGCAGAGGCATATTGTTGATCCCCAACACCTTTGACTTCACCAACCTTCTCATCCTCACAACTAACCTACCTCCTCTGCCCTCTATCCTAGAGATACCTGATGCGGCGATCGAACCAATTCGCATGGCTGGTGAGTTGATGGTATCTACTGTGTTTGATCTGTCTGTTAATAAATCTGCCGAGGTATTTGCTGAAGTTGTCTCGCTTGCTGTTCTGACTGCTGATATATCTACTGAAGTTGCTATATCTATGGATATATCTGTTGCGGATGCTGACCTTGCTGCTAACCCTGCTGCTTCATATGCTGAGGTATCTGCTGAGGTTGCTCCATCTGCTGCTCTCACTAGTGATGCTTTATCTGCTGGTGGATCTGTTGCTCTTACTAGTCCAGTCACTACTGATGAGAAGACTGATAGAGTTGGTCCTTCAACTTTTGCACGGGCTCTAGCAAGTGATCCACCTAAAGATCTCTTTGATTTTCCTGAACTTCATGGTGAAGATATGCCTCCGACTGTTGCGGACCAGCTGAATCAGTTGTCTGCTATTATTTCCAATCTTGCTAGCGAGTTCAAAAACTTAAGCATGAAGAAAGAGACGCCAGTACAGAAATTGGAAACTTAAAGAGACATGCTGATTTTCGGTTCGGGGAAATCTATCGAGATGTCAATCACTTGACTGAGAAGGTCACAAGATTCCAAAAATTTGCCGTAGATGCCTTCTCAGACTCCTTCTCCAAGCCTTCACTGGAGATTGGGGGAATGATTGATGACATTCATCAAAAGTTCTCAGCGCAGATGGCCGATATGCAAACAACTTTTGCCACGCAGCTACAAGATTTAAGCAGCAGTCTTCCAACTGCTACTCGCACTGTTTGAAGGCTACTGGAGCACAGTAGACCTCAACATCCTAGCAGCAGAAAACCAGTCCAGGAAAGGCGATCATCTGCTGGCAATGGAGAAGCAAGTTAGTCGAGACCTTCCTCCCAGTAGAGGACACAAAGTTCAAGGCAACCACCTACTGACACTCCTCCTTCAGCCCGTGACTACTCAAAACATTGGTTGGGATGTCCATAGTAACGTATATTGTCTTAATCTATTACATTTGTCGTTATTGCAATAAAATAATGTTTCTTTTATTCAATGCTTATCTTCTTCAATTTCATTTAATTCAAGATTGAATGCCACAAACTGATGTGTCATTTCAATCACAATAATGTACCTTGCCAATTTTTGTATATAAAAGCATACTCACTGCCTCAACACATCTCACACTAGAACATGCTTATCTTAAAATTTAACTTACCGTTCTTGCAATTCTATTTCATGGGTTTATTACTTATCTATATCAATCCTACATGGGTTGATTACTTATCTAACCCTCCTCTGCTAGCTCCAGCTTCACAGACCGATTTTGGTGTTCATCCACCAGCCTGGTATTTGGAGCGAAGATGTCTGGGTGCTGATAACAAAAGGGGAAAGACAGGGACTATGATGAACAAATGATGAACAGATGATTACTTTGAACATAACGTAGTTTATTTTCTAGGTTTTTTTTTGTAACAATTTCTATGTATGCACGTTTTCTCCCCCTTGTCAAAACCCCGAAACTGGCTAGGTCGGATCATTCCATACTAGCTATGTTTCTCAAATTGCTTTTACCCACTTGAATAGATCGTAAACATAGGACTGTTGTAAGAATTGTAATATGTAAACATGATTCATTTTAAATAAAAATGATATTCTTTAGTTAATGTTCATCTTGATTACTACTTGGAATCTGCTTATTTATCTAACAATATTTGTTGTTCTTCACTGTTATGTTTTTAAGTCTTAACAGGTATCTGTTGTTCAACGTTCAAGCCAAGAGTCTCCACTGTTAAGTTTTGTCATCACCAAAAAGGGGGAAATTATTGGGAAAATATTTCTAAGTTTTGGTGATCACAAACATCTACTGCTTGAAGTGTCTACTGCATCAAATCCTAAAAGACATCCACCGGGTGTAAAACCTAAAAGACATCCACCGAGTGAAAAGACATCTACCGGGTGAAAAGATAAAAAGAGATCTATCGGGTTATCATCCACCGGATGCAGAGAGTGAACGTCCATTGGAACAAGAGTATCAACAGACGTCTAAAAAGTCATTAGTTGATCTTAGTCCAGCAGACTAAGTAACTAGTAACTATCCAGCAAATGATGGAAAGGACATCAGGTGATCATATGTTCAGCGGATATACAGTAAAGGAGAAGTCAGCAGACGTATAAAGCAACAAGACAAAATAAGTACAAACTCACTCTGACAGAGGTACAACAGAGCGCACATTACCATATCAGCGCCATCAGTAGCGTCAGATTGAAATAGCCATTGATTAACGAAATTGGAAAGAAGACAAAAAATTTGGAAGAATACCAGGAAGCTGATTTTAATCAGATCTTTCCAATTGAAGAAAAGTTGACGTTAGACTGCTATGTCTATAAATACGTCAAAGTGAAGAATGAAGAAAGCTCTAACAACGCGATCAATATTTGAAAGTGAGAAATCAACTTCATTCAAGCAAAACATTCAACACGTACATTGAAATATTCTGAAGTTTTGCAAGTGCAGCAAAAGCGCATTATTGTGATCTTGAAGATCAAAGTCTACTGAGTCTGCTGCTCAAGAACACTCGAAGATTAAGAGATTTATACTTTGTGTGAATGTTGTACAAACAAGTTGTAAACAATTGTGATAGTTGTATTGCTAGGAGTGTAGGCCAATCTGTGTGAGTGCCTAAGAAGGTTGTATATTGTAAAGTGTAAGCCAAAGTCTTCTAGTGTAACCTTCATGCAAAGGAAGAATATGAGATGTAGAAGCGTTGTGCTTCGAACTTCCAGCACATATCTTGTGTTACTTACTTTCTGCACATTATCATTCAGTTATTTAATCTCCCAAGTTCAGCAGACGTCTTCCGCACTATTACTAATGTCTGCTGACTTATTCATCAATGAGAACCTACTCCAGTACTTAACAGTCTGCTGTAAGAAAGAAGAATCGAAATTAAGTCTAGTGTTTATTGAATCCCCTCTTCTAAACACTACTTCAATCCTATCATTATATTTAGAAAAAAAATTACATAATTAATTATAATTAAAATTAATAATTAAATAATTATAACTTAATCAGTAATTAATTTAATTACAATTTAATAACAATTCATTAAAATTAATAAATAAAATATTTACGTAATAAATAACTATTTACGATGCTGCACCAACTTAATTGCAGTTTCACTAAAATTTTAAACTAATAAATACCAAACACCAAATTTAACGCCAAAGAATGGGGTTGCATTGAAGCACACTTTAAAGCTAAACTTGGCATTTAAAGGCCAATAATAGCGTTGCACTGGAGATGCTTTAAGATCTACGATGCACGGACACTGACACGACACGATAAGGATTTTTAATATTTTCAGGATATAACACTACTGGACATGCCTGTGCGCGCGTGTGTGTGTGTGTGTGTGTGTGTGTGTGTTTATATGTATATAATTCACATTTTTAAAATTCTAAAACCATGTAAAATCAACAAAAATATTCTTACCAAATTCAATAATCATAGAAATAAATGCATGTTACTGGAATCATCATATTATCACTCATACTAACACCAAATACATATTATCTTAGTTAATGTAAAGTTTAACAAACACGTCTAAATAAAAGATAATACCATAAATTTTCTGACCATATTAAAAAATAATATATATAAATGTATGTCACTGAAATCATCATAGTATAATACATACTAATAACAAATGTATATTACTTCAATTAACATAAAGTTTAACTAATACGTCTAAATTTAGCCAAAAACTTTTGAAATTGTACAATTAACACCCAAAAGTGTTGTTGGAGTGCAATAATTGTTCATACTTGGAGAGCGATCGAAGGTGGCGTTTGGGCTGCTCGATTTAAAAATTATAGTTGCACCGTTACCACCAGCTATAGCTTTTGATAAAGCGGCAAGCGTTCGATCCTAACAATTGATATAAGAGCCAATGTCACTTTTTGATTCCTATGAGTTGCAAGGTAGTGCAATTATTAGAAGGGAGATTGTAGGAGTGCAATAATTGTCCCTGTTTGAAGAGCGATCGAAGCGTGGCGCATGAGCTACTCTACGATTTAAAGATTAGAGTTTCACCGTTACCACCAGCTAGTTGTCATTCTGTGTCGGACACGCCCATCGACCGTGTCCGACACGGTATCCGATTTTGAGAGGAGTGTCAACACTGGAATCCATTTTTTTTTTTTAATAAAATTAATGAAACGCATTGTGTCGTGTCCGACAAGTGCCCAATAATTATCTGACGAGTGACTATTAAGAGTGTCCTTACATCAAGCCTAAGATACAATATAATTCATACTTAATGCTTTGTGCTAGTAAAGGGATGATATTTTAGGAAGTAAACAAAATTATCAAATATACAGAAATCAGAGAAATAACTAGATTTCTTCATAAAATGTTATTTTGTCAAAATAATATTTTGTTGATACGCAGATTTAGCCTAACCGACTAGAAAAAATATATTTTAATCGGTTGTTGATGATCACAACTTCAAATATTAATTTTTCAATTTATAGTAAGATGGACATCATTTTTTTTTTAAAAAAAGTTAAAGTTAGTCATTTGAATTTTTTTTTCATTCAATTACAGTAGTAAGTTGTTTTAATTTTTTTTGTTGATGCGCGGGTTTGACCTGAACAGACTAGGAAAAATATATCTTAATCGGTTGTTGATGCGCACAACTTCAAATGTTATTTTTTTCAATTTATAATGAGATGGACATCATTTTTTTTAAAAAAAAAAGTTAAAGGCAGTCTTTTGGTTATTTTTCCATTCAATTAAAGTAACATTGTCGTTTTTTAAAAAGGGTTGTAAAAGCCAGTTATTTGAAATACTATTTTCGATCAAATTAGACGAAAATTGACCAACATGCTGATACCTGGCACCGCGCCTTGAACGGTGCCAGTAAAAACTTGTGTATTTATATAGGTCAGATAACATTTTTTTCAACAAAAAAATGTTATATAATCTATACGGCATGGAGGCCAGATGTATTATGACTCAAAACACTTGACCAATTATCACCAATCACAAACTCCACAACATTATCTCCACCATGAACCTAATCTTCCCACAATCCTGACAAATCCAAAATCAACCATTTCTCTTCACATATCCCACCTCTAAACCATTATCCATAATAACACAATTTTTATTAAAAAGAGGGATCATTTGAGTCAAGTAAATGGCCTCAACTGCATGTTTTCTGCGCCAGATTTCAACTCTCTTCTACAGCAGCAAGAACTTATTCTCAGCGCAGCTACGCTCCATATTTGAAGTCTAGCCAGGTTGTCTGCCAAGCCCAGAAACAAGATGATGCCGCCGTCGTGTCGCGTAGACTGGCCCTCACTGTGATCATTGGTGCTGCTGCCATTGGCTCCAAGGTTTCACCTGCAGATGCTGCTTATGGAGAATCTGGAACGTCCCACAGTTTCATTCATTGGTATATATTCAAAAACACAAAATCGAATGCATTGGTATACTTGTAATCATGATTGGAGTCCGAACTTGACTACAAGAATTAAATTCTTTCGTCCACGGCAGCTAGAACTTGTTTTCTTTAGTATTTGCTGTTGGTATTCGAACACAATAAATCGAATGCATCAATGTAATTGTAAAAATATTCGCTGTGATTCAAGTCCGAAGTTGACTACAAGATTTCGATTCTAAACCATTTCTGTTTTGGTGCAGTACTGCACAACACTGCTATATACTTAATACTCTTGCGAGTAGATTTGGTGATACTCCGAAAATAGGGGAGATTCTATGAATTTGCTAGAAAGAAACCTTGGGATTGTAGTTCTTTTCTACTTTCTGAACTGGATATGATCATGTAAAATACCACTAAATTGTATGTACACACACACACACACACACACACATATATATATATATATATATATATATATATATATATATATATATATATATATATATATATATATATATATAGGATGGTGCTAGGGAATTGCTTGGAGATAAGCGCAATTGTATCTATAATACTCCATATCTCATCTACATTAGATATGACCTTTTTGTTTATCCAATAAAAACCCGGAGTCCATGAATATATGTAAATCATGGGTCTTACTATGAAATAAGAGAGTCCCAACAAACGTCCATGTAAGTTGTCTGCTTCGCTTTTGGTTGTATGGGTCATCAAAACTTGGTCTTATGGCAATTAGTTTTTTTTTAAAAAAAATTTTATAGCCATTTTTGCCTCTTGGATGTGGCGCCGAACATCGTTGTGATACGTCAATAAAGTCCGGCACTGCATCATAAATATCCGACTACATGTCAGCATCCCAAGAAAAATGACAAAAAAAAAACTTGATACACCAAAACCAAAATTTTGCAACATACAAGACTAAAACCGAAACAAGCCAACTTACTGGACGATTTTATTTGCTCGTCGTCCAGGCAAAAGAAACAGCAAATAGCAAGTTTTAATGTATAGCATAAGAGTGTTTGTCGGGAAATGCTTATTTTTGTGTTTTGGGTAGTTGTCATTGATCAAGATTTTGTTCCATCAACGGATTGTTAAAAAGTAAATGATTCAACATATGTCTATATATATACAGCCAACATATTTGGAAAGCCAAAGAGAAACACAGAATACTTACCTTACAATGGTGATGGATTCAAGTTATCTGTTCCCTCGAAGTGGAATCCAAGCAAAGAGAGGGAGTTTCCAGGTCAGGTGCTGAGATATGAGGACAACTTTGACGCAACCAGCAATGTTTCTGTTATCATCACCCCTACTGACAAAAATCCATCACAGACTATGGTCCACCCGAAACCTTCCTCGCCGGAGTACGTAATTGACTATTTTTTAGGGCTTCATTTCATTATACATTTATATCGGCATAGTTATATATTCTTCAGATGAATATGTGGCTTCATTTCATTATACATTTATATCTGCATATTTATATCTGGCTGGTAACTTTATGCAAAAGCTGTATCTTAAATTTTTCAGGTGGACTTTCTTCTGGGAAAGCAATCCTACTTTGGTAAAACTGATTCGGAGGTAAAATAACTAGTTTTGTGCAGTGGCACGACTTGGAATGTCCGGGATTATTTGATTTATGGGGGTATATTTGGCATTGTCTAGGGTGGATTTGATTCAGGCGTCGTGGCGAGTGCCAACATATTGGAGACAGCAACCACGGTTATTGGTGGGAAGCAATATTATTTCTTATCGGTTTTGATGCGGACAGCAGATGGAGAAGAGGTGGAAAACACCAGCTGATTACAGCCTCGGTGTCGGATGGAAAACTCTACATTTGCAAGGCTCAGGCTGGAGACAAAAGATGGTTCAAAGGTGCAAGGAAGTATGTAGAGGGTGCAGCGAGTTCTTTCAGTGTTGCTTAAGAATCAAAGATTATATGATTATTCTTTTGTGTAATTTTAACAAAATATATGACACTTGATCCATTTAATATGTTTCAAGTTAAATATATTGATTTATGCTCCTTGGTAGCTTTCTGTTCTTTTCTTTCTTCCTTTGCAGCATTCTTGGCTTTTCTTTGCTACATAAACTTCTTCTTTCCTAGCTTCAATATGCTTGGGGATTTATTTATGTTTGATTCCGAACTATGCAGCTTGTGTATAGGTCGTGATTATTGTCTTTTGGGGATTCTTTGACAGTGAATCTTATTGCATCGAGATATCACATTCGAAGAGGTAAAAGTATTTTCTAGTCAAATGCTATGTCACAACTCAGATCCATTTCACCTCAATATTTTTCCAATATTCAATTCCACCTCAATCAATTGTCCAGTTTCCAACAATTCCCAACGGAGAATTAGCAATATATGAGAGAACCATAAAGACTAGCTTTCTAGAACATCGATAAGAAGTGCTTCGAATTTCAGGGACTTCTCCCTTTTTTTGTAGCCGTAAATTTATAACATAAGCATATGGAGTTGCTAAAGTTTGGTCCTATAGACGGGCCGATTACGACTATCATTCGATTAATCCCACAAAGTTCCTCACTAATCATTTACCAACGCGAAGGTAGATGGAAATCTCAATCTGGTATATTCACAACTAGTTATTCAAATAAGACCATGAGGAATTGATGTGTCTAGCGCGTTTGATGTATTTAATTTTCAATGATTAGGCATGTTCTAATAGTTAGTATGATGTTTATATTACTACCTAAAATATATTTGGTAGTATTTAGGTGATAATGAAGAAAACGAGTTAGAAAGATGGATAAAGGTCAGAAGATGATTTAGAGATGATGAGGAGTCGAAACAGAGCGACGAAAAAGAGCCAAAAAAGAGCAAATTACGGCGATCCATCGCCATAAAGCCAAGTGATCGATCGCAGAGAAAAATGAAAAACAAAATTTGCCAAGCCGCGATCGATCGCGGGGAGAGGCGGCGATCGAAGTCCTGAGGCAGCAAAATTGACCCTCAAAATTTTCAGAGTGGCGATCGATCGTGGGATAATCTGGCAGCCGGCCGTGAGTGGCAGAAAATTTCATGAAGTACAGCGATTGATCGCAGGTGCAAGTAGCAATCGATGGCCAGACGAGAATTTCCGAAATGGTTGAGGCAGACAATACCTTTGGATTTTGAATACTTGTACGATTCACGTTTTTAATAATCGATTTTTGTTTTGAGTATCAATTGTTTTTCTGATCTTATTAACATGCTTGTTTGTTTAATTATTAGATTGATCATCTAATAGTTTTTCATGCAATCTAATGCTAAATTAGATGTCAAATAAGAAATTGTTTGATTAATTTAATTACGAAGCAACTAAGATTAATATTTTCTGTTGTTGAATTTATTAAATTCTTAGGAAAAACAATTGACTAGATTAAATATAAACCGCTGGTGTTTATTTTGATTAGATTTATCATTAGTTTTTAATGCTATCATTGCGTTAGTCTTAATCGCTGGTAATTTGATTAATTTATTGATAAGGGTTAAATTTGAGTGCTGGTTTTGTTTAACTAAAAATAAGATGAGATAGGAATTGAATATCCAATGATGACTACTTAAATAAAAAATGATTAATTGCTAATTTGATATTTTAATCTTTGCTTTTAAATTCTTAGTTATAATATAACACAAAACCCATCTTTTAACTTTATTGTTTTTGATTTCTAAACACAAAAGAAATATACCTGCACGTGGGATCGATTCTTACGCTACTATTTTTTATCAATCCTAATATTGAGTGTGGTTAATTTGGGCGTACATGACAAGCGCACGTCATAAACATATGTAAAGGCAAACGAAAAACAGACGAAATAGTTAGAAAATATATTCCAGTTGTCATACTCTGAAGTTTACCAGAAGGATGTAAAAGTATTTATTCATAAGATGATATGTAATGATATGTATTCGAAGACTAGATTTATTAACTGAGAACAAGGTACCTAATTTTCGACAAACTCAACTAAGGTTGGTTCATAGTCGATAGGTGCCTCGAATCCAAGCAGATTAATGACAGTTGCAGCCACATTTGCCAGCCCACCGCCAGGAAAGTCTATGAGAAATCTCACACCAGGTGCCAGCCCCGGGCCTCCGATTGCTATAGGCACCTGCAGAGAACCGTACTATTATGAACTAAAACTTATCAATGCTTCAAAAATAAGCATGCAAATGAGTTTTTTGAGATCGAGCTCAAAATAAACAAGCTCAGGCTTGAAAGCACTGCTCTGGGGCTGAGCTTGCGTTCACAAATCTGTCATGAGCATGTTAACGAATTCGCAAGCACTGCTCACGAGCTCAGTTTGGGTTCACAGACTTCTCAGGAGAATGTAAATAAATTCAGATCACGAATTTGACTTGTGAACTTTAAGTTCATAATCATCGAGCTTTATATATTTTAAAAATGAAGTATATTTTATACTTTTCAAAATAAAAAACATAGGGAATAATTAAAAGCGAGTGGGGACTTTCATGAATAAGGAGCTGGTAGAAAGACTTGGCCAGAACAACTTTTCCCAGGTCTAACCAATCTAAGGGGCATTCCCCTAAATATCAGAAAAGGAAGGAGCTCTCCTAAGCTAAAATTCCTAGTTTGAGAGATGGGAAAGCAACCAACAAAGGAGTGGTCAAGCCAAGACCTTTATAGTATAGAGTGCCGAAGAAGCATCGCCCGAAAGCACGGGATTCGACCTCAGCCGGTTAAGAAGGCATTCGCTAAGCAGAAGTTGAAAAAAAAAAAGGCTATCCCCCTCAATCGATTTTGGGTTCCGAACTCCATATGGGGAAGAAGCGCATATGCACACAAGCTCATGAAAAAACTAATTGAGCTTGAGCTCAAAAACATCTTGACCTCGAATAGAGCCGACTTGACTTAAATCATCTGAATCCAAGTCTAAATAGCATTTAAACAAATGAATCACATGGAAAAAATAATGAGCTGTCCATGGTTGAAGCATTGTAGCAAACAATTATTAGGGATGAAGTCCTCTGTTTAGAACTAAATTACTTACAGGATGTAGAGTGTGAGAAGTAAGGATATGAACATCGCCATTGTTGCTGCTAACAGGGTTGCCTTTCTTGTCCCTTTTCACCATGTCCTCGGCATTTCCATGATCGGCAGTAACGACATGTATTCCACCCACTTGTTCTATCGCATCAATGATCATCTAACAAGTAATCCAATCAGTCGAATATTTCTGAATAATATGATTCCAGCTATGAATCTTCAAAGATTTCCATTAATTGCATCACTAAATTTCTTAAGTATAATTAGTAAACAGGGAGGTCATAAAAGTTCGAAGTTCTTGTGTTGTAGTGCTATTACCATAAGAAATAAGTCGTCCTATATTAGGAAACGATTGTCACACTCTGTAAGCACGAAGATGTGATATATTCAACTTAAGACAAATTGGTCTTAAAAGAGAGTCTAACTCTAACTCTAACTCTTGCCTCGACCGTAAACATTGCCTCGACCGTAAACAGTTGATGACATCTCCAAATTGCATACAAAATTATTTCTAAAACAAATTTTGGTTCATAAAATCTTTTAGGCTGAAGTCAATAGAAGTTGTTAAAATGCATGAACCAACATTACCTTGACAGCATCATCAGCAGCCTTACAGGCCACAACAGTAGCCTTTATATCACCTGTGTGCCCCACCATGTCGCCATTTGGTAAGTTAACTCGTACCTTCAGATTGAAAGAAACCTCTTAGAACTAATGCTTCTTACGATATAGTCATTCTGCTTCAGATGCCAACACCACCAAATAAGATATTAACGACTTACATGGTCAAATTTACGGCTAAGAATGGCATCCCGGGCCTTTTCAGCAATCTCCAAGGCCTTCATCTTAGGCCGTTCATTAAATGTAATACCGCTATCACTTGGAATTTCAAGATATTCTTCCATTTCTTGGTCAAAGTATCCAGAGCGATTACCATTCCAGAAAAAAGTAACATGACCGAATTTAACTGTTTCACTGCAATACATTATGGCAAATACGTGAACGCGTGGTCAGAAAGGAATGAAATTCAGGCTATTTAAGAAGAAAGAAAAGATGCAACTGACAGTCTTGAACTTTTATCATGTTTGAAACCTATTTCTAAAACATAAAGTGCCAAATCGCTTGTCACGAGCTGGATTCGAACCAGGCCAAAGTCGTAAATCTAACTAACCAATTCTTCCTTGGGGCGGTTTGGTCATAGCTTCGTATTCTTTATATTGCAAGAAATACAAATACTCATTTTTCAAATGGTGCCAATGCTTTCATAACTCAGTTTTTTACAATATGAGTGTATCTCGAAATTCTTTAAAAATAAGCATCATGGTTTCGATTACAAGCATACATGACTAAAGATAAACTTTTTAGTCATGTGATTAACTTCTTAAAAACAAGTGTGTCCCAATATGTGAAATTGAGCTTGTCGAAAAATAAATGCATACATGTATGAACTATCATTAACATATCAATAAATAAAGTAACAAAAATTTGCAGGATACACACTAAAATTGAGTCATGAAACCAGGAATTTGTACGTCGGTGGACTTAAAATAAATACAAACACATTTTTTGTATGCCAAAAAATAATGATAAAAAATCAATGCGTCAAAATACAACAAGAATTTGCATATCATGATAGACGTCATTTCAACCAAATAAACTCATACACACAGTCTAGGAATATTGTTTCACTAAAACATAAGTTTTTTATAAGTTTCAGAATGCAGGATTTAAAAGAGAGGATTTCAAGTTGTATGTTTCAGAATGTAGGATTTAAAACAGAGGATTTCAAGTTTATATCGAGAATTTTCAATTCATGCACATCTGAAATGTTAAGTCTAAAATCTATAATTATTTATGAAATAATCTAAAAATAAAAAACACACAGCACGGATTGATTTACTTCAATTGAAATATCCAATATCTTCCAAGTTCGACAGATAATATTTCTTTAAAAAATAATGTGGTTTGGGATTGTGATAGTGGGAAGAGTTTAGGTCCAGCTGGATATAATTTCAGGTTCATCAAGCATTTTTGACATGTCCTCAAGGCGGATTTCATGAGGCTTTTGGAGGAATTTCACTGGAATGGACGATTGAAGGGGGAATCTATCGTTCATAGTCCTCATACCAAAAAGGATAATCCGATGAATATTGGTGAGTACAGGCCTCTATAGGTTGTGTTTACAAGGTGCTGGCCAAGTTGTTGGCGAATAGATTAAGTGAGTGATAGACAGTTATATCAGAATCACAATCGCGCTTTTGTGGGCAACCTTAGGATACTGGATGGAATCCTGATTATAAGCAAACTGATAGATGAAATGAAGAGACAGCGGAGGAGTGGAATCATCTGTAAAGTGGACAAGCTTATGATGGGAAAATTGGAGTTTCCTTGCTCAAGTGATGAATATGATGAATTATGATAGGAAATGGAGACATTTGATTATGGAGTGCGTCACAAGTGTTAAGGTGCCAGTTCTCATTAATGATAACCCAACGGAGGAGTTTGAACTTAAAAGGAGGCTAAGACAAAGGGATCCTCTTTCCTCGTTTATCTTTTGATTGGGGCGGAAGCACTGAGCAGAATGGTGAATAAGGCAGTGGAACAGAATATGTTATCGCCGGAGAGAGTGGGCAGAGAGAACACGGTCATTTCACATCTTCAATATGTTGATGATACACTTCTAGTTGGCGAAGCTTCAGTGGAGAATGTCAAAAACTTGATTTTACGATCATTTGAGCTGATCTTGGGACTTAATATTAACTTCCATAAGAGTAGTCTTATTGGGATTAATGTGAAGCAAAGGATTATGACGAGACTAGATGGTATGCTAAACTGTAAAGTCGAAGAGTTACCGTTCAAGTATCTAGACATCCCGATCGGTTTGAACCCAAGAAAGAGAGGTATATGGGAACCGGTGGTTTAGAAATGCAGAAAGAGGTTGGCCTTATGGGAAGACAAAAGCATGTCCCTTGGTGGTCGGATGATATCAGTTAATGATGTGTTGTCATCTCTTACAGTCTATTTCTTCTCCCTTTTTCGTGCTCCAAAAAGAATCCTCTCCAAACTCAATCCAAATCTCTTTTCTTTGTGTGTTGTGGTTGGTGGTGTGAGGTGGGGTGGTGTGGGGCCCGAAAGTAGCCTTGGTCAAATTGGCAGATGCATGTAAAATGGGTGGTCTTAAGGATCTGGACTTTTTTAATAAAGCTCATTCGGGTAAGTGGGGGTCGGGAGCTCATAACAGGGTAGAATAGATTATGGTTCAAGGTGCTTGAGTCAAAATAAATGAACTTGAGAAGGGGGGTGGTTGTTATCGGGTGGAGGGGGGATAGGAGTTGTTACTCATTGTGGTGGATAGCTATTAACAAATGGGTTTTCCAAGATACATCCGAGTGGTTTGGAGGGGGGTGAGTAGAAGAGTGGGGAATGATAATAAGACAAAATTTTGAAAGGATCTGTGGGTAGGGGAGGAAACTCTAGAGTGTAAGTTCTCGAGATTAGCATCTACAGCGAGGGATAAATACATTTTAGTGGGTCATATGGGACAATGGATCGAGGGGGTTTGGTCTTGGAAATGGGATAGGAGGCGAGAGCTGTTTGAGTGGGAAAATGAATTTTTTTTTTTGTTTTTACTAACTTTTATTGGCACGATATCATTAGCTCAAGACAAGGAAAACAGGTGGGAATGGCATCATGATTCAATATAATTCTTTCTCGGATCGACCGGCTTATCACATTATTCAAGAGGAGGAGGCACTTCCAGAAAGGGATCTACGTTCAGCTTTTGAAATCATTTGGAATACTTGGCCCCCTAAAAAGGTTGCAACATTTGCGTGGTGACTGATTACGGGCAGAATCCCAACATACGAGAACTTGCGAATCAGGAACATTAGAACATGATCTATCTCAGATTTTTGTGCAGTTTGTCATTTTGAGGAAGAAACAAGCCAACATCTATTTTTATACTGTTCGATATATCGCATTTTGTGGATGGATTGTCATGCGTGATTGGGTATACAAGTGGTCACTCATAACAAAGTGGTTAGCCATCTAATTCAACATAGTGGATTGTGAATTCAGCGAAAGGGAAGGAAGGAATGGTTAACTATCTGGCTAGCAGTGTTATAGACGATTTGGTTGGACATGAATAGAAGAATCTTCATAGAATCAGACATTGAAGAAAAGAATCTTTTGGATTTCTTGAAGTATAAAAGTTGGAGTTCGATTAAGAGCAGAAGTAAAAAGAACCTACCTTTTACGTTTCTAGACTCGACTAGGATCGTTTGTTTATTAGCGTCACAGTGTTAGATGTTATTAGCTTTCCCTTTATTTTGTAATTATGTAAATTTTGGGTACTTTTTGTACTAATTCTTAATTAATATTTTTTTTCCTGATCAAAAAAAATATTCTTTAAAAAATCATTAAAATTCCTAATCCTAATAAAATTACATAACCTCGGCATTCTATTCGTTATACATACATGCACCTCGAAATTAATCTACGAGGACAAATATTAGACCAACAAATAAAAAAAAAGATTATCTATATAATTACTTCCCATAGCAAATTTTCATTTGGTCATTTGTTCAAACATGTTATTTTGCAATAATAAATTACCTCCTCAACTTGCTAATATAAACTGCATCACCCATCAATGTCGTTAGTAGATTAGTACCATCTAGGGCATTGAACACATTTAGAACATACAAGCGAAACTAGTACTAATAAACAAAAGTTAGAAAACGGAGATTCCAACTAAACCTTTGAAAACAACTCAAAACAAATCCCAAAACAACAAAACCAAGAATTAGCAATCCCCTAAAACTACAAAGTTAATTGAATATTCTCATCCATGTTGGATGATAATTGGACGTGAATATTCTCATCCAAAAGTTTGATGTACCTTTAAGGGCATTGGATCGTAATATCATCCAATGGTTTGATATACCCTTAAGGGAATTGCATTTTAAGGGTAGCATCAAACCGGTTATGATAATTTTATTAAACTAGATTATATGGATGTGTGCATACAAGCAATGGCGGAGGCACTCGGGGGGCAAGTGCCCCCACTTGCCCCAAAAAATTTTTTTTTTTACCTCAAAAAATATATTTTTTTAAAAAAAATTTGCATCTTTACCCCTAAAAATTATATTTTACCCCCAAAAAAATGTAGTTTGCCCTCCCTTAATTTATTTATTGACACCTTAAAAAAAATTTGTCATAAATTTATGTACAAAATCCTCCCTTCCTACGATTCCTGGCTCCGCCCCTGCATACAAGGAGATGAGCTAGACCGCGCCCCCTGAATTAAAAACCAATAAATTAATCTCAAATAAAATCATGTCATATTATTAAAAAGTGCACTACATTTTTATTACAAACTCAAAATTATATTATTTTTTCTTTTGAGTTTCGATTATTTATAAATTCTGAATTTTAAAAAAGAAATGCAAAAGGGCCTCTGCCATACCCTTTAAATTTATAAATAGCCCTGAATTATCTTTTTCAAATTATAAAATAACCCCATTCGTATTCACCTCATAAATACTTTCTTTCTGGATACCGCATCCAAACATTTCTGTTGCCAAATCTATTTTTCTTAATTAATACATCTCTAGCCATATCCATATCAATATCCGAGGAGGAGACGGTACGTTGACATTTTTCAGATTATCCATGCACCATATGCAAAAGCCTATTGGTTAGAATAATAAGTAGGCATTTGATCAAGATTGTAGCTATATGGAATGATCCATAGGCTGTTGCTTCATATTAATTTGGGGTGCTCATAGAGAAAAGGACTCGCAACCAAAATTTTGGGAAAAAAATTATTAAATCTAACCAATTATTCACTTACCTACAAGCAAAAGTACGGATGCCATTATGTACCAAATATTCTCCAGATGTCCTCTCTATTTCCGGAGGAGAGACTAGGTAGTGACTTGGTAGTTTCAATTCACCATCATATTGAATTATTCCAGCATAACGGATTTTAGGAAACCGAACTCGATCAAATTTATCGAAGTCTTCGTACTCCAATGACTTGGCAACCATAACCATGCGATCGGCACGAAAGTTAAAAGTTACTACGGCATCACCATCAACAATTGGCCCAACGGCCTTTCCACAATCATCAACAACAACAAAAGGAGGCAGGTTCTGATCATTTGTATCAGGAAGCTCTCGGAGCTTCGTTATAGCTTCAACGGCACTCTTAAACTTGTGTGGAGCTTCGCCGAGTACTTGTGCATCCCAGCCTTGTTTCACGACATCCCAATCATTCTGGAAAGACCCAGAAACATATTATTGATGCATGAGATGAGGTTCCTTACGAGAAATTTTCAAATAGATAATTAACAAAAAAATATCCTCTAGTTCTAAAAAATAACTATAAATTTAAGGAGATAAATTGGTAGATACTAGATAATGATTGACTTCGGAATGAAAACTAGAAAAAACGGAATTGCAAATTTAGATTTAAATTTTGGTGTTTGAATAATTAGATGCCTAGCAAAATAAACTAACTTTTGTCCTCCTCTCCTATTATTTTAATCAGGATGATTAAAATTCTTGAATATATAAATTGCAAAATCATGCAAAAACCCATACACTGAATTTTCCGAATATTATTTGCACTAGGCGGGAGGCCACCCTTCCTCCCTCTTCCATAATCATGGGTCCACCCTGAGTCTCTTAAAAATATATAGTACGATGATTATTATGTTATAAAAAAACAACACAAACACTTTACCTCATAACGATCCATCGTAACATGCATGCGACCTCCACCAGATGCTATTCGGGCATCAACACCCTTCTCACGCAGTTTCGCAAGATAATTTTCTAGAGTTTCAACTAAACCTACGCTCGTTCCATCCAATGCATCACGTCCATCAGTGAGAACATGAACACGAATTCTTTTAGCACCATGCTCACTAGCTCCTTTCAGAAAAAGCTGAACCCCAATAATATGGCAGGCAGACACATTTAGTTTTCTCATATTCCAATGCATATCATGCAGATAAAGATGAGGCAAGACAAAATTTTAGAAAAATACACAAAAAAATGAGAAGAAACGAGCTAAAAAGATGAAAACGGTAGCTTTGGTTCAATTAACAATATTTGATAAATCTTAGACAATGTAGATACCTGCAACTGATCTAGTCGAGCGTGAACACCTCCGTCACTTAATAAACCAATCAGGTGCAGTGTTCCAGTATTAAATGACTCTTTGATGTACTTGAAACCTTCTCCATCGTAGATTTTACCAGATTCAAGAGCAATATCAACGAGCTTCGCACTATGCCCATTAAAATATAAATTAGGAAAAATTAATGTTTATTCAAGATAACCATTCAAAGCACGGACTTGTTGAAAACATATAATTGGCAATGCCCTACAAATGAGTGGTATAAATTGTCTCCAAGTAGTACATTGTATACATTATTTATCATTCAAAAAATGAACCTCAGGCATTAACGAATGCAACTAGAAGCAGAAAAACACAATTATTGACCACCTCAGCAGGCAGTTATTTTAACTCCAGTTCTATGCCATATTTTCACATGAACATTCTTACACAACATTGGAATATGATGATCCAAATGATGTTGGGTACCAAAAGCTCATTGTACAATGAAGTTTGTAAAAGATTTGCGGCATCAATGAACATAGAAGTTTTCAACTGGTATGCTGAAAGATTTTCCTATGCCCATAGTTTTTTACCGATTGAGGTTTTCCATGTAAATCGTGTGCCTCAATGATTTACAATTTCCTTATGTTGTTCCTGTTTGTTCTTTTCATACCACATTTCGGAGTAATCAACTCCATATTCAGAACAAAAATACCTCCATCAAAAAACGTTTATGCTCGACTTATTTCAAATTCTTTGAGGCAGCATTTGGCTGTGTGCTTTTAAATTCTAAGAAAGAGAGATATAAAATTAAAGCAATTGCAAAGCCATTGACTTAACACAACACATGGTTGATACTCATTTCAATCCTTTCAAAATGTATACAAAAAATATTGGAGTAAAAGGTGAAAATTGAAATATCTACTTAGATTCTTTTCCTAGACAATAGTACATAATTAAATTGAAAATTTGAAATTCAATCATTTCAGATATACCGATTCAAACACAGCCTGAGATCATAGGTGACTTCTAAATAGGGAAAACACATACAACCACGAGTTCAAATTTGTGGTGTTATCTTTCAAGTCCAAGAAGTATTATCCATATTGAGATAGAATACACCTTTCAATGAAGAACCACATTCTCACATTACATCAGCCTATGGCGAAGCCAGGAATTTTTTTTATTGTGGGGCAAATCTAATAAAACTTCAAATGAAATGGAGTGGAAAGTATAAGTCTTATTTACATTTTAATAGAGAAAAAAATATAATGTAGAAGCAAGGAATTCATTTTATGTGAGGCAAAAAAAACTTTAAATGTGGAGGAGATGAAAAAAATATTTTTACTTACGTTTACATTAAAAAATGTTTATATTAAAAAATATACTCGATTATGGAAAACTTAATTAGTATAGGAGCAACAGTCTGGCAAGCCACTCCAAGCCCCATCGTTTACTTCATCTGTATGCATTTAGAAAGGGTAAAAATAATTACATTTTTTATCTCCAACATTTGAGACCAACCTCTTATTTGCGATGTACCAAATAAGTGGCTCGAATTATAAATTTTAGAAATTTTTTATCTCTAACATTAGATCATCGTTAAAAAGCAATAGAAAAAGGCCTCGTTGAATATACGAGGGATCAAAACAATTTTAGTCTTAAACCACAGGGATGAAAAATATAATCACCACTCTTAGAAAAATACCCAATTTTGCGGGAAATTGGACACGTGCAGTGCATATGCCCTCATATTGGTAGGTTTTCATGATGTAAACAAGAACTTTAAACAACTTTGGCCCCAAACAATCGGGCCAAAATTTCCCCAATGGCATAGACGGAGTGGTAAGGACTGAGGTGACGTGGGGAGAAATTTTCTGACTTCGTAGATTCGAATCCCGTGTGGGACAAATTCTCCATTGAAATATTGTGGGGCTTTGTCCTGCGTTCGGGTCATGTCATCCGTGCACATCCCTCGATTTACCTGGTGGCGGTACTGAGGGACAGGGTTATCACACAAGGATTAGTCAGGCGCAAACCTGGATACCTTGTTAAACCAAAAAATAGGGGCAAAAATTATAATTATTCTTGAAAGGTGAATAAAGAAAGCTAAATTAGGTAAAATACTTCCCCTTAGTAAGAAGTAGAATGCACATGGCTCATAAATGTTTTAATAAATTGAGCCGTTTGAATTATTTTTCCGAATAAAAAAGTAGTAGACATGTTCAATATATATTTTTTTTTATATATTTCGAGTCAATTACATTTTATGTTATATTGTTTAGGGCCAAAACCGTTTTGATCCCGTTAACTTATAAATTTTACACACTTAATGTACCGTTTTGATCCCGTGATATGATAAAATTATGAAATGATTAAAAATAGTGTGATAATTATATGATGTTTGGTATGATTTAAAAATATTGGATTAATTTATAGTTTGATATGATTAAAATAACCTCGAAAATTTGAATTTAAAATTTTAGCGCGAATTTCAAAATTCTACATTTTTGGAATTAATTATAGGAAGTAAGTTGAAATTTTTGGCGCGAAATTCAAATTTTGAAATAGCAAAACAATTGAAAATGGTATATATTTTATATTGTTAGAACTGAGATAAGTATGATGGGATATTTTTTTCTTAAAATCACACTAAAATAAAAATTAACCAAAATTATCATATCCCTATCACTCACTTCAAACACAACCTTGATGGTCGGCGATAACTAAAGGGGGAGTGACTAGAATAGTATTGGTAAAGCGGAAAATGTAATTATCATGTTCAAATAAATAACCAATTCTGGAAAGAAATTGGACACATTCAGTAAATGGCGGTACCAAAAGCACCTACAATTTTGTTTAACAGAAGAAAAAAGGCCACGAAAAGATTTCCTCTTCGAGAGATTTTGTACCCTTGCAATAAAAAAATTAAATAAGTAAGAAGAAGCTCACCCTTGTGCATAAATCCGTCCAGCTCCAAGAGCATTATGACCAACCTCACTATTGCCCATGTCATCATCTGTGGGTAGCCCCACCGCCGTCCCATGAGCCTTCACCAATCTCCATTTCTCTGGAGCCCCCTTTTACACATATCCAACAAAAACCACCAAGAAACAATTTCCATCACTTCACTTTTGAGTATACAGGCTTAATTACATTTTTCATATCAAATAATTGGGATCTAGAACTTTATTGATTCCTCCGTGTTGAAATGTGCCAAAAGACGTGCGAATTCTAGACGGATTAATATCGGTTTTAAAAGAAACTTCTAAAATTATATCGGTATTAAAATAAACTTGTATATTTATAAATTGGGATCTTGGAATAAAAATGTTTTAGTCCCAGAGAACATAAATATATAATATTGTAAAACGATGTGAAAATTGATAAAAAGGTTACCTTTTTAAGAGAATCCATGGTTGGAGTTTCTGCCAAGTGAATGCAGTTATACTGATTGGGATCAGCCTCCCCCCATCCATCCAAAACCACCATCGCTACAATCTTTCCCTTTGGCAGATTCGGGTGATCTTTCAACTTCCATGAAAATCCCATCTTCTATTTTCTTTATAAAAAACTAAATATCCAAATAAAATCAGCAAGAACCTTCGTGTAATCTTTGAACAAAAATTTACAGAAAAGCCGAGGAATTTTAGAGTGTGAAATTCTTGTTGGTTTTTGGTTGTGTTGTTTAGATAAAAGACGGGGTTTGGAAGGTTGAAGACGGAGTTCTTATTCATACTTTGCGAGACACGTAGTGATCTTGCATGTTCTGTCTGGAAATTTCTTTCATTCTTTATTCAAATAGCCTTTCAAAAAATAATAATAATGGATAAAATTGCATATTCATGCGTATGGTTACTTACCCCATCTAGACCTATCATGGTTCAAAATTGTAGGTTAGATGGTTCAAAAAACCTCGTCCATTAACCATAACCTTTCTTAACGGTTACGATTTATGAACCGCCGATTACGGTTAAGGTTTAACTCTTATTTTTTAACAAATTTATAAATATTATAAAAATTTGAAATAAAGTGTAAAAAGCATTTGAATGTGTTTTCATCCATGGACTAAACATAAAATAACATGAAATAGATCAAGTTCAGATAATAAAAATGTGTAAGATATATTTGTTTGGTTAATATATATAAATTATAACATTATATTTAGATCAATAAGGCTCTTATATCTTAGTGGTTGAAGCTAGTTTTTCAAGTTGGAGGTCATGAGTTCAAATCTACACCATAACATATGTTTTAAATTAAAAATGTAAAAAATATTAAAACAAACCCTTGAACCGGTTAACCGACGGTTCACAGGTTAACAAAATTATGATCTTCAGCCGGCCCGCCTATAGACGGGCCGATTACGAGTCCTACCCTTACAATCGTTGACCATTTTTACCGGCCCGTTGACCATGGTCATTTGAGGACGGTGAAGGGTCGTTTATGACCCTTGGTCGGGTCTCCCCATCCATGGGTCACAATTATGACCCAAAATTCTCGTGTTCGACTATCCATCATCACCCCTAGTAATGATAGTAGTTACTAAAAATAATGAGCCATTGACATGTTATCTCATTTAGAAGCTTAGGTAATAAAATTTCTTTAACCACTTTAATAAAAAATTAGAAATAAAATTTCGTAAGTAAATATATAACATACATATATGGTTACTTTGATATGGGTGATGAGATAGGATTTTTTTTTTTTTTTTGAGAGGGGGAGTGCTAAATATTTTTTAGCACACTGCTAAATTCAAACTCGAGTCTCTCAAAAGTGAATGTAGGCTTTTACCAACGGGATAGACCAAGAGCTCGATAAGAATCTATTTTTAATCGTATTTTATCTGCTGTTTCTTTCAAGATTTTCCAATCTGATTCAATCAACCAAATTCTTGGCTGGTTTTATGTGAGATTATGTAATCTCCATCCCCAAAAAAAGGCCTCTAGAGAAAATAATAATTTTATAAACTCCTACTATTTATCACTCAACAAATGATTAATAATTATTCTATCAATGCAATAAAATGTGCCCCAAATAAAATGTGATATTTAGAATAATAAACAAATGCTTTAGTTTAAAAAAAAATTTGTTGAAAAATAGTTTGAAGAGGAAATTACAAAAAAGTATCCTTTTGGGAAACGTAATCTACTTAAGTCTTGAGAAAAAATAATAGTGCAGAAAAATCCAAGTTTGATAAACCTTAATCAAATTGGTCCACTTTCAAAATTTTAAATCAATTTGGTGCTTTATTTTGACTCTTTTACCCCTCAATGGTTTGGTAAGTTGCATTATACCCCTAAGCTATTGTTTTATTTATAAAGAAGCCTCTATAAAATATTTAATTATCTTTTATATATCCTTGTGATTATAAAAAGTGGCATTTAACTTCGTCTTTTTACAAGTCTCCGTTTTTTGCGATCATTGGCACAAAATTGCATTAGAGCCTAGGTTTATTCTGGAAATACTATAATAATATCTTGAATATTAATTTGTAACCTCTACGGAGGAGACGATTCAAGATAACATGGACCCGAACAAATGTTCGAAGTGTCATTCATACAGATGGTACTTCTAGAAATTGGAAGCACTAAATCAGAAACATATGGCAGAAGCTCAACTCTTCAACCATAAGTGAAAACTATTACGATGAACAGATTTATACACACCAGACATAAACCAATTACAAGAAACTGGAAAGGATGGCTAAGATGCTTCATCAAGTGACCTCAAATTACAGTTCCAGTTAGTCGAACTTCAGGAAGACGATCATCCCCCAATGATCCAACAGGGTTCGGACCAGAGGATTAGGATGGGAGAACCAACCTTTCGAGAAATCGAGCCAGATACTTCTAAGATATCTCAAGATCTTAGAGAGATTCAGAAGACAGTGCAGCGTTATGACTACCTTCAATACCATGTCCCTGCATAGATCTATCAGATTCATAGTCAGATGGAGATTATGATCAAACATCAGGAGGAAATTTGTGATATCCCCGAAATAGTTAATTGCAATTTGGGCATTAATTATGTTTATGTGATTAATTATGGTGATAATTAAATTATGTGTTGGAATTAATTATCTTGGTGAAATGCTTAGTCACATGGTAGGCGTGACCCGGTGGTGCATTTCAGGGTGCATGTTGGGAAATTGGGTGTTAGCATGATTTAATTGTGATGGTTGATAATTACTTGGAAAGCATGTATTTTAATTGAGGTTTTTGGTGCATTTTGGTAAAATGCTTTTAAAATACCATGTTGGGGTATTTTATACATCATGCTAATAACTGGGGTACATATTTTTAATTAACCCCCACCTTTATACCCCACTACCCCCACTTTACCCATCACTTTACCTTTTATTTTACCAATCCCCCAATTACTCTCCCAACCCTAACCCCTTATCCCATTTTCGAGTTTGGCAAGAAGAGGAAGGAGAAATCTTTGCAAAAGCTCCATTTGTGTGATTCTTGGTAAGATTTGAGGTCTAGAAAGGGTATAGATCCTTCCTTGTTGTTTTTGTAAGGATTGGTTTTGATTTGAGTTGATATTTGAACTTTTGAAATGTGTTTGTTTTGGGTTGGTGTTGTTTATGATTGGGTGTTAGATTGTTGGTTGTTTAAAGGTGTATGTTGAAGGTTTATGGTGTTTTTATGTTATGGGTTTGTTGGTATGTGTGTTGGTGAAGATGGGGAAAAATATATGGTGCAAAAATGGTGGTTTTCGAAGTGCAGGGAGCGGCGATCGATCGCCCGTTTCTGGCGATCGATCGCGCGCATACAGTATGCCCCAGTAGCGTTTGGCGATCGATCGCCACTTTTGGGCGATCGATCGGTGAGGCTGGCGATCGATCGCGCCAAAAGTGGCGATCGATCGCCGAGTGCAGAAAAATTCATGCTCGGGCAGTGTTATCTCGCGATCGATCGGGGCCTTGCGGCGATCGACCGCGAGACACCAAAATGTGTATTTTTTGTTATTTTTGTGGGATTTTTGGTATTGGACTATTATTGGTTTCTATTATTGGTTTGTATGATTGTGTAGAACCATCCCAGGTAGCTACACAACAAAGGAGATAAAGTTCCACGACATCTCCACTTTTGGAAGGAAGGCACGTAGTGAGACGTACAAGCAATTGGTGATGAGATTGTATTATTTGATTTATGCATTGTGCATTACTATGTGTTTGGGAATGATTGATATTCCGGTGGTTGTCATATTCGAGCGACGGATGTAGTACTTGCCGCTGTCATATGAAGCGATGGAAGTATGATGTTTGCCGTTGTCATGTCGAAGCGATGATTATGCCGCTGTCATGTCGAAGCGAGGGACATCATCTGATGCCGCTATATGTCGAAGCAAGGGGTGCTAAAATACCATTGTTATAACAAGACCAGAATCATCATATTGGTTATGTGATTATCGATGAGTATTGTGGTATATGAATGAAATACGGAGACGATCACTTATCTTATGCACTAATGACCATGTACATGAGTTATGAAACAGGAACGACCGACGAGAATATGTAAATGCGGCAACTCAGGGAGTATACATGATATACGTTTCATGCAATTATTTATATTATTGTTCTTGAGTTTTGTTGAGGAATATTGTATGTGCTCATGGTGGGGTTGTTCCTGTAGGTACATTTTGGGAGAACAGGACTATGAACCGGGGGTTGACGCGGTGAGCTTGAGGAGTGCTATTGGATAGGGCATTGAAGTTCTTTTGTATAGTTCATACTCTAGGAGTGGTGTGAAAACTATAGGGTTGACATTCTTTCATGTTGGGAATGTAATTAATCCATTTTGGAAAGTATATTATTTTGGCGTGTAATCCTTAAATCTCAAAGCCTCAACACGGATTTTATACTCTGATTTATATATGCTTAGTCCTAATTGTACCTAAATTCTCACTTAAGGCCTTAGGGTCCTTACATTAGTGGTATCAGAGCAGTGGTTAGAGAACCCGGGAACGAGTGAAGGGTAGCCTTAGCATGGTTGGCTAGGTGTTTACATTTGGGCATGTTTATGCATGTAGTGCATATTGATGTATATAATTGTTATACGACCATGCTTATTATCATTCATGTTATCTAACACTGTAGCATATATATTGTTTGGAATTGTTGTTAACCCTTGTGTTACAGCATGGCAGCAAACATTGAGATAGGCGATGCTGTTAGTGTTAATGCAAGTGTGGGGCATACCAATCCTCTACCCCCGCCTGCCTTGGGTCAAGAGCCGTCAGAACAGCAGTTGTTGCCAGGAGAACAGAGTTTGACCCAATTTCTTGCTTTCCGACCGCCGATGTTTGAGGGGACTGAAACTGGGGAACATGCCGAAGAATGGTTGGAAAGGTTGGAACAGATCTTTGTAGCTGCCCCTTGTGCAAAGTCGGCTTGGATCCGATTGGCGGAGTTCCAACTCGCCAAGAAGGCATTGATGTGATGGAAGACAACCGTAATGGAACAAGAGGCTCAAGGGCATGAGATCAACTGGGGATTATTTAGGACTCAGTTCCTAACCCGATACTTCTCGACTGCTGCACGACAAATTAAAGAGGATGAATTCACCAATTTGAAACAGGGCAACATGGCAGTATCAGACTATGTTCTTCACTACTCTTCATTATTAAGATATGTGCCCCATATCGCCACAAGCACTCAAGCAAAGATGAGGCACTTCTTGAAAGGTTTGAGGCCTGAACTATATGACAGAGTGATTACTAATGGCTCTACTTCCTTTGACGACGCTCTTACACGAGTTGAATTGGCAGAGTTGGGACTAGGTGCATATCCAGACGCAGTACCACCACCAGTGCCCCCATAGAAGTCGACCTCTGATAGCCTGAAACCAAGGGGTGATCAATTTAAGTCAAGAGGAGTTCCATCATCTTCTAGATTCAGTAGTCGACGACCGGATTCTCGTCGCATGGGGGACCGTAGAAGCACTAAGCAATCAAATAGGGGATAGACACAAGGGAGTAGATTTGGGGGAATCAGATGTTGTGATATCCCCGAAATGATTAATGACAATTTGGGCATTAATTATGTTTACGTGATTAATTATGGCGATAATTGAATTATGTGTTGGAATTAATTATCATGTTGAAATGCTTAGTCACATGGTAGGCGTGACCCGGTAGTGCATTTCGGGATGCATGTTGTGCATGTTGGGAAAATTGGGTATTAACATGGTTTATTCATGTTGGTTGTTAATTTTTTTGGAAAGCATGGATTTAATTGAGGTTTTGGGTGCATTTTGGTAAAATGCTTTTAAAATACCATGTTGGGGTATTTTATACATCATGCTAATAATTGGGGTACATGTTTTTAATTAAAAACCCACCTTTATACCCCACTAACCCCACCTCACCTTTCACTTTACCAAATCCCCAACTCACTCTCCCCAACCCTAACCCTCACCATTTTCGAAACTTGCTCAAAAGAGGAGGAGAAATCTTCTCAAAAGCTTGGTTTGTGAGATTTCTAGTGAGATTTGGAGTCCATAAGAGGTATGGAATCCTCCTTGGTGTTTTAATGGTGTTTGGTTTTGATTTTGAAATGTTATTCTAAGTTTTTGAAATGGGTTTGTTTTGGGTTGGTATTGTTTTGTTTGGATGTTGGATTTTTGGTAGTATTGTGGTGTATGTTAGAGGTTTATGGTGTTTTTATGTTGTTGGATTAATGGTTTTTGAGTTGGTTTGATTTGGAGAAGAAGAAATGTGAATAGTGCCCGAAAATCGCATGTACAGGTTTCGGCGATCGATCGGGACATTCTCCCGATCGATCGCGAGCATCAGGGGAGGCTGGAGTAGCCTTCCGCAATCGATCGCGAGTTTGGCGTGATCGATCGGCGAGGCCGCGATCGATCGGCATAAACTCGGCGATCGATCGTGGATTGAAAATTTTTGTTGGCCGAGACAGTGTGATCTCGCGATCGATTGGGGCTTTACGGCAATCGATCGCGAGACACCAAAATGTATGTCTTTGGTTATTTTTGTGGGATTTTTGGTATTGGACTATTATTGGGTTCTAATATTGGTTTGTGTGAATGTGTAGAACCATCCCAGGTGGCGACACAACCAAGGAAGTGAAGTCCTACCACATCCTACTTTTGGAAAGGTACGTAGAAGATGTACGAGCACCCAACGGTAACATGTAAATTATATACGCATTGGGATATGCATTGTGGATGCAAGTGTATATTGAATTGTGCATTGTGGATGCAAATACATGTTGAATTATACATTATGTAATGCCTCGATTTATGTTATATACGTGTGATATGATTATGGTGTAATTATATCACGTGGCGGTATGATATTGGGGGTTCGGGTGGAACTAAGAATGAATTAATACATGTAGCAAATGATATATGCCAAATGTATAGTAGAATATAACATTGGTGTACATGTAGCATGCATTTGAAGGTGCATTAGAATGTACATGTGAGTTGCATTCCATAAGTTGTTTGACATGAGTTTGAAGGGAATTACATGTGCATGTGAATTTACTTGCAATTGGAATTGCATTTGAATTTGGGGTTCATTTCATGTACATGTTAGATAACATGTTATTAACTCCAAACAATATGATAACAAGTGGTTAGAGAAACTAATGACCTTATATCAAGGTGCTTTAGGGAAGAGAGTCACATAGTACTCACTTTACACCTACTAAAACACTACCAAGCTCCTCTCCATATCTTTCAAGTTCTTGATAGTTTGAGCTTGGGATTCACTTGTGAATTGAGCTAGGAAGTTGTGTGAAGTGATTTCTTAATATCTTGGTAAGGATTTCATGGTTTTACACTTGAATTATGTAATTGGTATTGATTTATGTGAAGGGGAATATCAATTTTTGATGCTTAGAATCATAACTTGTTTCTTTGCCAAGAATTGGATTCTAGGATGTTAGGAACATGTTTATATGATACTAGGGAGTGCATGAATCATGGTTACATGTGAAATTCTGGGTAGGAGAAGAAGTACCATGAAGATAAGCTCAAAATCGCCATTGTCTCAATTTTTCTGATCGTGCCGATCGATCGGCATGTGGTCTCGATCGATCGCCGCGAACAGTAAAGTTTTAAGGCGGTTTGAGCATGAGGCGATCGATCGGCGAGTTTGAGGCGATCGATCGGTACATGTGGCGATCGATCGGTGATTTTGTTCGATCGATCGGTGAAGAGTGAACAGTTCGGCGATCGATCGAGAATCCGGGGCGATCGATCGGTGATGGCAGAATGTTGAAAAATGTTATATTTTTGTAGAAGTTGATTTTAATGCCTATGATAACATGATATATTGTTGGCATTGTTGTAGCATCATCTCAGGGGACAGGACAACGAGGCACTTAGCCAGTGACGCCTAATTTATCTCGTTTGTGTCGCAGTACATGTACGTGTTGACGTACGGAGTATAGATATGATGTGATGATGATGTTATGGTTTTGATATCATATGATTTATGTTATCTTGTGTCATATGATTGATAGTTTCATATGCATGTACATACATGGATTTCATATGATTGGGATGGAGGCCTTGATAGATATGTGTATATGCTTTGGTGAGATCATTGCCTCGATAGATATGCCTGGTGTGGTATATGCTTTGGCTGGGATCGTTGCCACGATAGATATACTACATATGCTTTGGCTTGAGAGATATACACCTGGTGTGGGTATATGCTCTGGCTATTGTCACAGATGAGCATGGTACTATGATATGTGCTGCTAATATGAAGATGTGATGTGGTTCCACTGACATATTGAGCTGAATAGGCATATCATATGGGGCTCGTGATAATAGGGTGCTTATTGGACATGTCATGACATAGTGCATTTGTGGATGCATGATACAGAACATTCACGTTAGATGATTTATTGTGCTTTATCATTGATATTGATATTGTTGCACTGAGATCGTTGTTCTCTATACTCATTGTGTGAATGTTTTCTGTAGGGACTCATAGACGTGGGGAGACGGGATGTGAGTCATTTTCCGCTGCGAGCTGAACCACTGCCTAGGAGTTATCGTGAATTAGGTTGTTGTTTGTACATGTGATGTATAGTTGGTTAGGTTTTTATAACCTTGTAACAACTTAACTTGTTAGATACTCTTAATCAGTGTATGTTCTTACTTAATTCAGACTCACTTATGTATGTTAACTGGATACATAATGAATTAAGTAACGAGGACCCCACATTAGTGGTATCAGAGCAGTGGTTCGAGAACGGGGTGAACATGGGTAGAGGAAGTGGTTTAGGGAGTTACCTAAACACTTTGAGAATGGTAATAGCATGTTAGGTTTTGGAATATGATGTTATTCTAACATGTTATATACTTGTGAATGTTATTGTTAACCCTTGTTATACAGTTATGACAGACAGAGTACCACATGAGAATGTTGGGGATGCCATGAGTGGCAATGCTAGTGTGCGACTGGTGCCTGTGCCACCACCACCGATTGAGCAAGGGCCAGTGGAACAGGTACTGTTGCCTGGAGAATTGACTTTGACGCAGTTTCTGAGTTATCAGCCACCCAGGTTTGAGGGGACTGAATCAGGAGAACTGGCAGAGGAGTGGCTGGAACGTGTGGAACAGATCTTTGTGTCAGCACCGTGTGCCAAGACTGCTTGGTTACGTTTAGCTGAATTCCAGTTAGCCAAGAAAGCTATGATGTGGTGGAAGTCCACAGTACTTGAGTTGAGGGCTCAAGGACATACAGTAAACTGGGATGTGTTTAGAACAAAGTTTCTGGAGCATTATTTCTGTTGCTGCAAGGCAGAGGAAAGAGGATGAATTTACAAACTTGAGACAGGGAGCAATGACAGTATCTGACTATGCTGTGCATTATTCTTCTTTGCTCCGGTATGTGCCACATATTGCTGTTAACACCAAGGCAAAGATCAGACAGTTTGTGAAAGGGTTGAGGCCTGAATTGTTTGATAGGGTAATGTCCAATAACCCTACATCATATGAAGAAGCGTTGACTAGAGCCGAGATGGCTGAGATTGCTGTAGGGGTATATACAGATGTTGGACAAGCCCAACCACCTACATCTGACAGTATGAGACCTAGAGGGGAATCATTTAAATCACCACGAGGTGGTGCATCTTCATCTAGGTTTAGTGGGAAACATTTTGGACCACGGAAAGGGGATGACCGAAAATCTAAAGGACAGTCCCAAGGAAGTAGTAGTAGTAGTGGACGAGGACTACATTGTTTTAAATGTGGAGGGCCACATTATCAAAGAAATTGTCCACAGTTTGATACGGTGGTTTGTTTCCGTTGTGGGAAGCCAGGACATGTGATCCGTGATTGTCCTCAAGTGGGTGGACAACAGAGGAGAGGACCAGTGTCAGAGAATACAGTGCAGCAGAGACCACAGGGTGTACCACAGTCTGGTGGCGGACAGAGGACAGGAACACCTCAGGCTCAGGTGTATGCACTGAACAGGGAGGAAGCAGAGGCAGCTCCTGATGATGTGATAGCGGGTAAGTGTACTTTGTTTACTTATCCTGCTTTACTGTTGATTGATACTGGTGCATCACATTCTTTTATTGCACAAGCATTTATTGATCAGTATCATATATGCTCGTCTCCACTGTTGATGCCTCTTTATGTCTCGACACCCATGGGAACTACTGTGATGACTTGTCAAAGTATGTCTGATTGTGCTATTCAGTTTGAGACTGAGTATGGGCTACAGGCTGATTTGATTGTGTTAGGTATGACAGATTTTGATTGCATCCTTGGAATTGATGTATTGAGTAAATATCAGTCTGTTGTGGATTGTTGTCAAAAGATTGTGAGATTTCAGTCTGATACTGGAAATCAATGGTTATTCTATGGCCAGGGATCGAGGGCAAAGATTCCTTTGATATCAGCAATCCGAATGTCGCGTTTGTTAGAACGTGGACATGCGGGTTATTTGATTTATGCCCTTGATATCACGGAACAGAAAAGAGAAAGGAAAGTGGAGGAGATACCAGTGGTTGCAGAATATGCGGATGTATTTCCAGATGAGATACCTGGATTTCCACCTAGTCGAGAAGTGGAATTTGGTATTGATTTGATACCTGGTACTTCTGCAATTTCACGGGCTCCTTATCGGATGGCACCAACTGAATTGAAAGAGTTGAAAACTCAATTGCAAGATTTATTGGACAAGGGGTACATACGTCCTAGTGTATCGCCTTGGGGTGCTCCGGTTTTATTTGTTAAGAAGAAGGATGGGACAATGAGATTGTGTATTGACTATAGACAATTGAACAAGGTAACGATAAAGAATAAATATCCTCTTCCTCGTATTGATGATTTGTTTGATCAGTTACAGGGGTCAAGAATTTATTCTAAGATTGATTTGAGGTCAGGATATCATCAAATACGTGTGAGGGAAGGAGATATACAGAAGACAGCATTCAGGACTCGTTATGGACATTATGAGTTTCTTGTAATGCCATTTGGAGTGACAAATGCTCCTGCTGTCTTTATGAGTTTAATGAATCGAGTTTTCCAGGAATACCTTGATCGATTTGTTATTGTCTTTATCGATGATATACTGATCTATTCACGGAGTGATGCCGAACATGTTCAACATTTGCATATGGTATTGCAATTGTTGAGGACACATCAGTTGTATGCCAAACTCAGTAAGTGTGAGTTTTGGTTGACTAGTGTCGGCTTTTTGGGACATGTCATATCAGAAGAAGGTATATCAGTTGATCCAAAGAAAGTGGAAGCAGTGTTGAATTGGTCAGCACCTACTTCTGTGCCAGAGATTCGTAGTTTCTTAGGTTTGGCTGGATATTATAGACGGTTCGTTGAAGGATTTTCAGCGATCGCCAAATCATTGACACATTTGACACAGAAGGGAGTATCATTTCAATGGTCAGAGGCTTGTGAGCGTAGTTTTCAGGAATTAAAACATCGATTGACTACAGCTCCAGTCTTGATCATTCCATCTGAGCATGGCAGGTTTGCAGTATATACTGATGCATATTTACTTGGTTTGGGTTGTGTATTGATGCAGGACAAACATGTAGTGGCTTATGCATCACGACAATTGAAGCCACATGAAATGAGATATCCAGTGCATGATCTGGAATTGGCTGCCATTGTCTTTGCATTGAAGATATGGCGACATTATTTATATGGTACGTCGTTTACCATATACACAGATCATAAGAGTCTAAAATATCTATTCACTCAAGCGGAGTTGAATATGAGACAACGGAGATGGATGGATCTGTTGAAAGATTATGATTGTGAGATTGAATATCATCCAGGAAAGGCTAATCTTACAGCAGATGCTCTGAGTCGAAAGGTATATCATACGGCTGATGAGATGATTCATTTATCCACATTGATGACTTCTTGTTGTACTTTAGGTTATGATTTTGATGTGGAAATAGTGTCAGTACGGGTATCAACATTGTTGGTTGAACCCGACATTTTTGAGAAAATCAGAACGGCACAACTGACTGATGATGAAGTACAACAGTGGAAGGAAAGGATAAATCAAGGACAAACATCTCAATTTGTACTTACAAGTGATGGAATTTTGAAATACAGAAATTGTTGGGTAGTACCTGCTTCATTAGGACTACGCCAAGAACTACTACAACGTGCTCATTGTAGTAGATACAGTATACATCCTGGAGGGAAGAAAATGTATCATGATCTACGTACACAATTTTGGTGGAAACGTATGAAACAGGATGTATTGAGCTATGTGAAACGATGTTTGATCTGTCAACAAGTGAAAGCGGAAAGACAAAGACCAGGAGGTGAATTACATAGTTTGGAAATTCCTCAGTGGAAATGGGAACATATCACGATGGATTTGTGACTCATTTACCACGGACGTCTTCTGGTTGCGATGCTATTTGGGTGATTGTTGACCGACTCACCAAAGTATCTCATTTTGTGCCATATTGTATGACGTTTACATATCTGAGACTGGCACAGTTGTACATTCAACATGTAGTGAGACTACATGGTATTCCAGTTTCCATTGTATCGGATAGGGATCCGAGATTTACTTCTTATTTCTGGGAAGGGTTACAGACAGCGTTGGGAACTGAAGTGCGGTTGAGTACAGCATATCATCCTCAGACAGATGGACAAACAGAGCGTACGATACAGACGCTTGAGGATATGTTGCGTGCCTGTGTATTAGAGTTTGATACTTCTTGGCAAGAGTCGTTGCCATTAGTGGAATTTTCATATAACAACAGTTATCAGTCTAGTATACAGATGGCACCATTTGAGGCTTTGTATGGACGACGATGTAGATCGCCATTGTATTGGGATGATGTGGATCAGTCTTTCTTACATGGACCGGATATGATTCATGATATGGAAGAGAAAGTGAAAGTAATTAGATTGAAACTTAAAGGTGCTCAGGATAGACAAGCTGCATATGCCAATAAGCGACGTAGACCACTTGAATTTCAAGTTGGTGACCGTGTGTTCTTGAAAATCTCACCTTTTAAAGGTGTAGTACGGTTTGGTAAGCGTGGAAAATTGTCTCCACGGTATGTTGGTCCATATGAGGTGTTGCAACGTATTGGTACGTTGGCATATCGCTTAGCACTACCACCGGCCTTGAGTGGTATTCATGATGTTTTTCATGTGTCACTATTGAGGAAGTATGAACCAGATCCGAGTCATGTATTACAGCTACCTGATGTACAGTTGGATACAGATGTGTCGTATGAGGAACGACCGGTTATGATCTTGGATCGAGCTGAACGCAGGTTGCGTAATAAAGTAATTCCTATGGTTAAGGTACATTGGGACAGACGGGGTGTCGAAGAGGCAACGTGGGAGATGGAGCAGCATATGATGCAACGGTATCCGGATTTGTTTTCTGGTATGATTTTACAGTTTTATGATACTGTTGGTACATACATATTGTACTGTTGCATACATGATTATGTTTCCTATCTTTTTATAGTAGGATGATTGAGTTGTGTATCATGATATGCATGTTTTGTATATACAATTTCGAGGACGAAATTCAATGAGTGGGGGAGAATTGTAATGCCTCGATTTATGTTATATACGTGTGATATGATTATGGTGTAATTATATCACGTGGCGGTATGATATTGGGGGTTCGGGTGGAACTAAGAATGAATTAATACATGTAGCAAATGATATATGCCAAATGTATAGTAGAATATAACATTGGTGTACATGTAGCATGCATTTGAAGGTGCATTAGAATGTACATGTGAGTTGCATTCCATAAGTTGTTTGACATGAGTTTGAAGGGAATTACATGTGCATGTGAATTTACTTGCAATTGGAATTGCATTTGAATTTGGGGTTCATTTCATGTACATGTTAGATAACATGTTATTAACTCCAAACAATATGATAACAAGTGGTTAGAGAAACTAATGACCTTATATCAAGGTGCTTTAGGGAAGAGAGTCACATAGTACTCACTTTACACCTACTAAAACACTACCAAGCTCCTCTCCATCTCTTTCAAGTTCTTGATAGTTTGAGCTTGGGATTCACTTGTGAATTGAGCTAGGAAGTTGTGTGAAGTGATTTCTTAATATCTTGGTAAGGATTTCATGGTTTTACACTTGAATTATGTAATTGGTATTGATTTATGTGAAGGGGAATATCAATTTTTGATGCTTAGAATCATAACTTGTTTCTTTGCCAAGAATTGGATTCTAGGATGTTAGGAACATGTTTATATGATACTAGGGAGTGCATGAATCATGGTTACATGTGAAATTCTGGGTAGGAGAAGAAGTACCATGAAGATAAGCTCAAAATCGCCATTGTCTCAATTTTTCTGATCGTGCCGATCGATCGGCATGTGGTCTCGAACGATCGCCGCGAACAGTAAAGTTTTAAGGCGGTTTGAGCATGAGGCGATCGATCGGTGAGTTTGAGGCGATCGATCGGTACATGTGGCGATCGATCGGTGATTTTGTTCGATCGATCGGTGAAGAGTGAACAGTTCGGCGATCGATCGAGAATCCGGGGCGATCGATCGGTGATGGCAGAATGTTGAAAAATGTTATATTTTTGTAGAAGTTGATTTTAATGCCTATGATAACATGATATATTGTTGGCATTGTTGTAGCATCATCTCAGGGGACAGGACAACGAGGCACTTAGCCAGTGATGCCTAATTTATCTCGTTTGTGTCGCAGTACAGGTACGTGTTGACGTACGGAGTATAGATATGATGTGATGATGATGTTATGGTTTTGATATCATATGATTTATGTTATCTTGTGTCATATGATTGATAGTTTCATATGCATGTACATAAATGGATTTCATATGATTGTGATGGAGGCCTTGATAGATATGTGTATATGCTTTGATGAGATCATTGCCTCGATAGATATGCCTGGTGTGGTATATGCTTTGGCTGGGATCGTTGCCACGATAGATATACTACATATGCTTTGGCTTGAGAGATATACACCTGGTGTGGGTATATGCTCTGGCTATTGTCACAGATGAGCATGGTACTATGATATGTGCTGCTAATATGAAGATGTGATGTGGTTCCACTGACATATTGAGCTGAATAGGCATATCATATGGGGCTCGTGATAATAGGGTGCTTATTGGACATGTCATGACATAGTGCATTTGTGGATGCATGATACAGAACATTCACGTTAGATGATTTATTGTGCTTTATCATTGATATTGATATTGTTGCACTGAGATCGTTGTTCTCTATACTCATTGTGTGAATGTTTTCTGTAGGGACTCATAGACGTGGGGAGACGGGATGTGAGTCATTTTCCGCTGCGAGCTGAACCACTGCCTAGGAGTTATCGTGAATTAGGTTGTTGTTTGTACATGTGATGTATAGTTGGTTAGGTTTTTATAACCTTGTAACAACTTAACTTGTTAGATACTCTTAATCAGTGTATGTTCTTACTTAATTCAGACTCACGTATGTATGTTAACTGGATACATAATGAATTAAGTAACGAGGACCCCACACATTATGATTGTATATGCATATGATGATTGTTTGGTGCACATCCCATGAGTCATGGTTATATAGAGTGATGATTTTAATGCTTTGCCGCTGTCACTTGAAATGTTGATAGAATACTTGCCGCTGTCATATTGTAGCGAGGAAAGAATATTTGCCGCCAAATGTTGAAGCGAGGGTATTGCCGCATGTCGCATTTGCGCGAGGTTATTCAATGCCGCTAATATGTCGAAGCGAAGGGTATTAGTGCCGTTGTCATGACAAGCGAGATGCATTAAAATACACTATTATAACAGACTAGGGATTGGTAATTGGTGATAATGAAATAGTGTTATGTCATGACATGGGTGAACCATTAAATAATCTATTGATTATGCTCATGAGTTATGGTACAAGGGCAACAAAAAAGGGAGCGTTTAAAATGCATGGGAAAAACAGGAAGTGTTTTATTACGGTTTATGCATTTACGCCTTATATTCATATTGTGTTGGATATGAATTATTATTTTGGGGGTTGTCCTTGTAGGTACATTTTGGCATGATAAAGGGGCTAAGGCGGGTTGAGGCGGTGAGCTTGACGCTTTTGATAAGAAAGGACAGGATTATTTTGTATAGTGTCTACTCTAGTAGTAGTGTAAAGCTATAGTGAATAACATTCATTTGTTTGAGAATGTAATTAATCAGTTTGATAGTCCTTAATTTGGCATGTAATTCTTAAGGCTCAAAGTCTCAACACGAACTTTTATACTCTGATAATGCATGTTAGCTCTAATTATGCCTTTAATCCGTAGGTTAAGGCTGAGAGATAGAGACCTGGTGGTGAGCTGAAGAGTTTAGAGATACCAAAATGGAAGTGGGAACACATATCCATGGACTTTGTGACCCACTTCCCGAGGAGTGCTTCGGGTTTTGATGCCATTTGGGTCATTGTGGACAGATTGACCAAAGTGGCTCACTTCATTCCCTATAGTATGACTTTCACCTATTTGAGGATGGCCGAGTTATATGTTCGGGATGTGGTAAGATTACACGGGATCCCTATTTCTATAGTGTCGGATCGAGATCCACAATTCACCTCTCACTTTTGGGAAGGTCTACAATCAGCCTTGGGAATTGAGGTAAGGTGGAGCACGGCATATCATCCTCAAACGGATGGCTAGACCGAGCGTACTATCCAAACGCTCGAGGGTTGAGGGCATGTGTATTGGAGTTTGATACTTCATGGCAAGATTCGGTGGCCTTGGTAGAGTTCTCATATAACAATAGCTACCAGGCATGCATTCAGATGGCTCCTTTTGAGGCCCTTTATGGCAGAGGGTGTAGATCACCCTTATGTTGGGATGACTTGGACCGTAAATCGGTCGGAGGACCGGAACTGGTTCGGGAAATGGAAGAGAAGGTAAAGGTTATAAGGCAGAAAATGAAAGCAGCCCAGGACAGACAGGAAGCTTATGCTAATAAACGGCAGCGACCGTTAGAATTTCAGTTGGGGGATAAGGTCTTTTTGAAGATCTCACCTTTCAGAGGTCTTGTACGATTTGGAATGCGCGGGAAACTGTCTCCGAGGTATGTTGGACCGTACGAGATCTTGCAGCGCATTGGCACCTTAGCTTACCGACTGGCATTGCCACCTTCTTTGTCTGGTATACATGATGTGTTCCATGTGTCTATGTTGCGGAAGTATGAGCCGTATCCGGCACATGTGTTACAACCTTCCGAGGTTCTGTTAGAATCCGATGTATGTTATGTGGAACGGGCTGTTAGAATTCTGGATCGAGCAGACCGTAGACTTCGGAACAAAGTGATACCTATGATTAAAGTTCAGTGGGATCGCAGGGGTGTCGAGGAGGCTACGTGGGAGACGGAGCGGCATATGGTGCAGCACTACCCAGAACTGTTTTCTGGTAAGTAATTTACATTTAGTTTCATTTGGTAAGTGCATGCGATTTCGAGGTCGAAATCTTATAAGTAAGGGAGTATTATGATATCCCTGAAATAGTTAATTGCAATTTGGGCATTAATTATGTTTATGTGATTAATTATGGTGATAATTAAATTATGTGTTGGAATTAATTATCTTGGTGAAATGCTTAGTCACATGGTAGGCGTGACCCGGTGGTGCATTTCAGGGTGCATATTGGGAAATTGGGTGTTAGCATGATTTAATTGTGATGGTTGATAATTACTTGGAAAGCATGTATTTTAATTGAGGTTTTGGGTGCATTTTGGTAAAATGCTTTTAAAATACCATGTTGGGGTATTTTATACATCATGCTAATAATTAGGGTACATGTTTTTAATTAACCCCCACCTTTATAGCCCACTACCCCCACCTTACCCATCACTTTACCTTTTACTTTACTAATCCCCCAATTACTCTCCCAACCCTAACCCCTTATCCCATTTTCGAGTTTGGCAAGAAGAGGAAGGAGAAATCTTTGCAAAAGCTCCATTTGTGTGATTCTTGGTAAGATTTGAGGTCTAGGAAGGGTATAGATCCTTCCTTGTTTTTTTTGTAAGGATTGGTTTTGATTTGAGTTGAATTTGAACTTTTGAAATGGGTTTGTTTTGGGTGGTGTTGTTTATGATTGGGTGTTAGATTGTTGGTTGTTTAAAGGTGTATGTTGAAGGTTTATGGTGTTTTTATGTTATGGGTTTGTTGGTATGTGTGTTGGTGAAGATGGGGAAGAAAATATGGTGCAAAAATGGTGGTTTTCGAAGTGCAGGGAGCGGCGATCGATCGCGCGCATACAGTACGCCCCAGTAGCCTTTGGCGATCGATCGCCACTTTTGGGCGATCGATCGGCGAGGCTGGCAATCGATCGCGCCAAAAGTGGCGAAAGATCGCCGAGTGCAGAAAAATTCATGCTCGGGCAGTGTGATCTCGCGATCGATCGGGGCCTTGCGGCGATCGATCGCGAGACACCAAAATGTGTATTTTTTGTTATTTTTGTGGGATTTTTAGTATTGGACTATTATTGGCTTCTAATATTGGTTTGTATGATTGTGTAGAACCATCCCAGGTAGCTACACAACAAAGGAGATAAAGTTCCACGACATCTCCACTTTTGGAAGGAAGGTACGTAGTGGACGTACGAGCAATTGGTGATGAGATTGTATTATTTTATTTAAGCATTGTGCATTGCTATGTGTTTGGGAATGATTGATATTCCGGTGGTTGTTATATTCGAGCGACGGATGTAGTACTTGCCGCTGTCATATGAAGCGACGGAAGTATGATGTTTGCCGCTGTCATGTCGAAGCGATGATTATGCCGCTGTCATGTCGAAGCGAGGGACATCATATGATGCCGCTATATGTCGAAGCGAGGGGTGCTAAAATACCGATGTTATAACAAGACCGGAATCATCATATTGGTTATGTGATTATCGATGAGTATTGTGGTATATGAATGAAACACGGAGACAATCACTTATCTTATGCACTAATGACCATGTACATGAGTTATGAAATAGGAACGACCGACGAGAATATGTAAATGCGGCAACTCAGGGAGTATACATGATATACGTTTCATGCAATTATTTATATTATTGTTCTTGAGTTTTGTTGAGGAATATTGTATGTGATCATGGTGGGGTTGTTCCTGTAGGTACATTTTGGGAGAACGGACTATGAACCGGGGGTTGACGCGGTGAGCTTGAGGAGTGCTATTGGATAGGGCATTGTAGTTCTTTTGTATAGTTCATACTCTAGGAATGGTGTGAAACTATAGGGTTGACATTCTTTCATGTTGGGAATGTAATTAATCCATTTTGGAAGTTATATTATTTTGGCATGTAATCCTTAAAACTCAAAGCCTCAACACGGATTTTATACTCTGATTTATATATGCTTAGTCCTAATTGTACCTAAATTCTCACTTAAGGCCTTAGGGTCCTTACAAAATTCTTAGAAACCTTCAAGATGTTCAAACCCTAGTCAAGGAATTGGAGTTAAAACCAAGTCCTACAGGGAGAAGGAATGGAGGATGGTTACCGCCGTCCTACAGAACAGAACCCCTTTTACACCAAAAAAGGAAAGCAGATGAGGTCCGAAGACCTTTGACGGGGACTGAAAAAATGATTGCAGTCATAGGATGAGAGCCCATACTTCCCACAAAGTAATGGAAAGAATCAACCTGAAAGATCTGCGAGATCTTGCTGATTCATTTGCGGGATTAAATCTCGTAGAATTTAAGACAGGAGAGCTTGTACCAAGACCTCCACCACAAGAAAGTTTTGGGTCACACAATCTACCTGAAGGTGATCAAAGTATGCCACACAGGGAAGATTTCACCTCAGCAACTTTGGATCCCCCAATTGGAACAAGGAACCGTTCTCGCAGGCCAGATATACATCAAACGCCTTACGGGAAATCGCAATTAGATCCAATCCATCCATATGGACTTATGCCCAACATGGATATCTTGGATTTCAAAAACAGAGAAGTTGTGATATTAGGAAATTATTGAGTTAATCCCGGAGTGATTATAATCCTTAATGGATTTTAATTGGGGTAATTATGAGATAATTACAGTGTTGGGACTCACGTGGATTTTAATCCGGTATCAGGATTGTTGGATCCATGGGTTGAGATTTTATTCTCATTAAGGTGTTAAACCTTGGAATTGTGTTGGTAGTGAGATTTGGAGTCTCTGGAGCTTTGTATTGAGGTTTGTGATGTAATTAAGTGAGTGGGAGATAATTATTGAACACACATGATTTTTAATGAGTTACGATGCGAGTATTTGAAACTCGGGTTTTGGGCCCTTTGTACTATATATACCAAATGGAATCGGTGTACAATCATTTTTGTCACTCGCTTCCCTCTCTCTCATCACTCACGCCGTCTCTCTCCCTCCTCCCCCCTCTCTTTGCTATTTTCCCCCTTTGAAGAGAAATCGATGGTGCAAAATTATTGGGTAATCTTCTTCCTCTCTCGTTTATCTATATTTTGATATTATTTTGTAAGATTTGGTCATGGTTTTGAGTTGGGTTTTATAGATTTTGATGAATCTTGGATTCTTGTTGTTTCTTGTTTTAAATTGTGTTTTGACCCTTGTTGAGTGTTCCAGGGTGTTTATTTATTGTTAGAATTGAGTAAAGTTGTGGTTGGTTGGTCGAGGTTTTGAAGTATTTAAAAATGATGTTTTTTTCGGGTCTGTGCAGCGACAGATCGATCGGTAGCATTGTACCGATCGATCGGCGCAAAGTCGTAGCGATGGTTGAGTTTTTTGGCATTTTACCGATCGATCGGGAGAACGACCTATCGATCGGTGTAGGTGAACGATCGATCGGTCTATCCAACCGATCGATCGGTGCAAGGCCGTAGCCAAAGCTTAAATTTGGACTTTTACCGACCGATCGGTAAGGGAGCCACCGATCAATCGGTAAGGCTGTTTTCTGGAATTGAAAATCCTGTTTCTCCTTTGGATTTTGAGGAGTTTTTGTTGGTCCATTGTTGATTAATGGACATGAGTTTTCTTTGTGATCATAATGTTATGCTAAGAATTTGATGGTTCTAAGAATTATCGGCTTTATTAATGAGTTCTAGGGATCGTTAAATCCATATAGAACCTTAGAAGTGAATGTACTATTTGTTAGAGTTAATTGATAACTCAATGATTAAAGGTTAGACTGGGGTGGTTTGAGTAGTATACGAATTATGTCGAATCGTGTTTGATTCTATTGTGGGGCATGACAAATCTATGTTTTAAATGATAAATGAATTATTGGTATTGAATTGATATTCAATATAGATATGGTCCGACCCTCTGGTTGTCGAGGATGTTCAAATCATGTCGTCGAATTTACGGTACGTGTAATGTACGAGCATATTTAATATATTATTGTCATATGCACGAATACTATATTGTTGTTGCAATCATTTTGATGTGCATTGAGGATTATGTGGTGCCACTTTTGAGCGAGCAATGAGTATAACGATGTCGCTGTTGAGCGAGTATTGGATATGACACCGCCGCTGTAATGCCTAGACATTAATTATCCATGGTGTATTTAATGATTGGGTAATTATGTGATAATTACGGTATGACGTGAATTCGATTTTGGGTGGAACCGAAGTTGAGCAATGATAACTATATGAAAACATGATATATGGAGTGGAGAACATAGGTAACAAGACATGTACATTTGAATTTGGCATGTACATGTGCCTGAAATTCCATGTGAATGTAAGGATCATTTGATGTGAATTTAATTGGAATGTAAGTGGGATTTCATTTCATTTGGGAGGCATGGTATTTAATTTACAAATCAGATTATGAAGACACACAACTCACCTAAATTCACCTACAACCTCTACACATGCTCTCTTGGACCTCTTGGTTACTTTGCTTTGTTCTAGCTTGGAAGCATGTTCAACATGAAGTATGTGGTAAGGAGAAGTTGCATCCTCTACTTTATGTAGTTAGTTGATGTAATAACTTTGTTATGGTGCTTTATATGCCAATTAAGAAGCATGTGATTTGGAATTCATATGTTGGTGAATTCAATGAACTAAGTGGTAATCTGTTGAAAACATGTTTAGTTCATGCTATATAGTTGTTTTATGATGTTGTGAGAGTATGATTTGAGGTGAAAGAGGTACAACATGAAGATAAGCATAAAAAATCGCCATTGTTTGAAAAGTCTGTTGTCGACCGATCGATCGCTAGGATCATACTGATCGATCGGTGAAACAGGAGAAAGTAAGGCGGTTCATGTACCGATCGATCGGTGAAGGCGACCGATCAATCGCTCAAATGCCGTAGCATTTTTAAGAAATTCATACTTTAAAGCGATCGATCGCTAGCTTCCGACCGACCGATCGCTAGGGTTGTCTGTTTGGACCGATCGATCGCTAGAGTGACCGATCGATCGGTAGACTTAAAATGTTATATTTTTCTAGCTTTTGATTTTGATGCCTATGATAACATGATACATTATTGGCACTGTTGTAGCATCATCACAGGGGACGGGACAACGAGGCAGTTAAACAGTACGTTTCCTTTATATCGTTGTGTCGCAGAACATGTACGTTTTGACTTACGAGTATATGATATTGTTGTGATGATGATGTGACCATGGTATCATATGATTATTGATATCATATGCATGTGCATTCATGATATTATATTGTTGAGAGGGATGCCACGATAGATGTGTAGCGTATGCTTTGGCTGAGATCAGTGCCACGATAGTTATGCCAGTGTTGGGCATATGCTTTGGCTGGGATTGTTGCCACGATAGGTATGCTACACATTCTTTGGCATGAGAGATAAACGCCGGTTGGGTATATGCTCTAGCTGTTATAACATGTGAGGACGGTACTATGATATGGGCTGCTAATATGAAGATGTGAGGAAGTTCCACTGACATATTGAGCTGAGATAGGCATATCATATTTGTCTGGTTATAACAGGTTGAGGAGTGAGACATGTCATGACATATTTGCATTTGATGATGCATGATACAGGACAATCACATTTGATGTTATAGTGCTTTATCGTTTATGTTTTTATTGATATTGCACTGGGACGGTTGTTTATCTGTACTCATGTTGTGTGATTATTTCTGTAGGGACTCATAGACGTGGGAGGACGGGATTGTGAGTCTATTCCGCTGCGAGCTGAACCACTGCTTAGGAGTTTTTAGTTTAGGTTGTTGTGATGTATATATGATGTGTAGTTTTGACATAGTTTTTGTCAACCTGTAACAACCTGCATAACTAAACTCTTAATCAGTGTATGTTTTACTTAATTCTGACTCACATATGTATAATTGAACTGATACATAACGGATTAAGTAACTAGGACCCCACATTAGTGGTATCAGGGCAGTGGTTCGAGAACGGGGTGAACGAGGGTTGAGGAAGTGAATTAGGGAGATGCCTATTCCCTTGAAAGCATGTTATATCCTTTGTGTTGTATAGGATGTTATACTACCATGCTCTATGTGTTGCTATATATTGTTGTTAACCCTTGTTTTTGCAGTATGGTAACATGAAATGGTAAGAATCCATATGAATGTCATAAGGGATGTTGTGTGTGTACCTGTGATTGGTATACCGGTTTTCTGTATTACCATTTGTCAGGGGGACATGAGATGTTTCTCTGGAGGCTTCCCAATCATTTAGTCGTGAACGATATGTATTGGCTACTGAATTTGAGGAACAAGTTGGGGAGTGGTTGGAGCGTGGTAACCAAATTTGGTATCAGCTCCATGTGCAAAGTCAGTCTGTATGAGACTGCGTGTGAGAACTGATGGTGGTATGGATGTCTTCATATGGTGAGTTTAACTTACTACTTGTTATGTAGTTGTCAGACAATGATATGACGATGAGTTGTTGCTGATGACACGGTGATGTCAAAATGTTTCTGAGGATAAATGTCATTGTTATCTGGTGGATTGTATACAATCCAGGGGCAATAGCGAAATGCCAAAAGTCAGTCTGTGTTTGAGTTGGGATATACACATGTGTGGAATGAATGTGAACTGTCACTTCTTCTTGTGAACTGTCACGTCTGAATGTGAATTGTCAATTGAGGAGTTATTGGAGTGTGATGCCTTGCTCTTAGTTTTGGCAAGCTCAGTGTGTGTACATAGTACTATGGTAGAACGATGACTCTAGTACCAATGTAATCAGACAGCACAGGTATCGAAAGTGAGTTGCATATCCTATGATGTGTTGTGTTTATCAGAGGCAAGCCTTAGGTTATGAGACCATGGTGTTGATGGTTATCTTTTCATTGTTGTTCTTTGGACAACGTGTGTAAGGGGTTTAGGACCTCAGATGTGTGTGTGTGGTATTATGCTGAACTCTATGTTTGTGGTGAATGATGTGATAAAGAAAACCGAACCAGGATATGGTGGAACTGAGATACACCGTTTGAGAGTTTGGTAATGATATTCCATAGATATGAAGTACTGATAGAGCGGTATAAAAGAAGCGACAGTGAGACTGTGAATCTGGGATGTCGTCAGATTGTATTTCTAAGTCACTATTATTCTGTGACTGGCATTATACATGTTTGTTTCGTGTTCTGTTCTTGTTGACTTATGTGGGCTAGGGATTAGAGATCTGGATTGTACTTTCGGGCTCGAGTTATTCCCTGTACTGCTTGTGAATGTGTTGTAGAGTTTGGGTGATGGGGAAACTGATGCTCATCGTATTTGCCACATATGATATATGGCGTACCGGACGATAGAGAATCGGTACTTGATCTTGTTATTGTTTGGTATGAGAATGGAATGTTATTGATGGGCGGGGGTTGTGTATCACAAGGTAACACGTGCCAATATAGTATGGTGACGATCATATCAAGATGATGGATACTGATACCATCGTTCTAAATGTAGAATGTAAATGAGCTATATGCGTGTCTCTCTGGGAATTTATGAACGGAATGGATTATGATTGTATGTCTACGGCTGATATGAGCGGATGAAGTGAAGTACGTCTGTTGTAGAATGCTATGGACTGCATAGTCGGATGTATTATATGTGTGCTCAGTGTGTCTTGGCACTGCGTGAATTGATATGGACAGTGCATGTGTATAGAGTTGTCAGACAAAACAGAGATAATCATATGTTCTATAAATAAGCATGTCACGACATTCTCATGAGTGAGGATTGACATGTACTGGTTGACGCCGTTAGTATATGTGTGTATGATGCAGGAAGTAGAAGTGGGAAGAGGATGTTCTCTTCTTTAGGATGACTTCATGAAGGGAATCAGGAGTGATCTGTATCGGGTCGACTGGACCAATGTGTGGAATGTGATCTGGTCCTTGACTATGTAGGTAAGGGAGAGTTAATTGGTTATACCTTCCAATATGTGGGCATGGAGGTATGATGACTTATATGAATTGTAATAGGAATTTCTTGGAAGACTTGAGATGAGAGTTATCTCAAGTCAGTGGTTATATGTTTGATTTTTGACATTGCCAAATATACTTTCACATAGCAGTGTCGTTGGTAAGACCGATATGTCATGTACTGACATATGTTGTATTTGACGGGTTTCGAATTGGTCGTGACTATGATTGAGATTGTCAATCAAATGAGCTGTTGTGATATGGATTACCATCCTCTATAGAAGATTGAGGGACTGTTGAGAACTTGGATGTAGTATTGTGGATCCGAATTGGTGTACTCACACGATACTGTAGAGTTGTGACTAAAGAAAGATGTTTGCCGGGCAATCATTATATGATTGATTGCATATGGCAATTGATTAGAGCAGTACCGACTTTGCGTGTTACTGTGGAAACTCTGGATTATGGAGGCATTGGAAAGATGCAGTGTGAGAGGTAGGACAAGACATCTCTCATTTAAATATATGTGTGGAAATGTTATAGCATCGTTGGATGTACCAATAATGGGAATATGGGTATAAGTATAGAATTGAAGCGGCATACCTAAAATTCGTCAAACAAGAGTTCGACTTTGGACATGGTTATGCATAATGCTTTGTTTTCCATGTGTTGAGTTCTTATGGCATTGTTGTTTACAGTCTTGTACCAAGACGTGTAAGCCTTGTTGGCAAGATACAAGGTGAGGAAGTGAGTATACTTGTCATAATTGATTTGGTTTCGTTTCAGCGGAACAGTTGTTTGTGCCGTATTGATTTGTGGGAAATGTTGATGAATCATGTAGATGAGTGTGTGAAAGTTTCAAGAATGGTAAGTTTGAGGGCATGGTTGATACAAAGAAAGATGATTATACAAATTCTCAGTGTGAAATGGCATCTCTGGATATAAAATCAGATCACCTGTGTGAAGAAATACGATGTCAGAGTGATCATTGTGATGGACTGAATGACTCACAAAGATTAATGAGGCCTTAAAAGGTTGTGCTGAGTTGTGTATGTACCAGAGTGTTGTACAAGGTTCTGGTGGACACTATCTATTTGGTATACCGTGTTGTGAGTATGCCAGTCAACTATTGCCACCATGATCTCCTGGGTGAGCCTACACTGTGAGGACAATTGAGTCATTATGTTGTTTGTGTTGTTGCGTGATTGAGGGTTGCTCGCTTTTGTTAGCAAGCGTCTACCTTCTACTGTGCTAATTCCATTTGTTATGGACTGGGAGAGAGGTTGGGTGCAAAGTTGACAGACTGTGTTAGATGGAAACATTGTGGTTGACACACTGTATACTTGCAGTGTCAAACACAAGTTATTGAGTGTGAGAGTGGTGATAGCTCTGTTTACATCTGCTTTATGGAGATAATAGTTTGGAAAGTACTACGGAACTATTGGAAATTGGTGAGAGCAAGATATGTTCACCTAATTGTTAGTGTGGGAAAATCTCTGTCTATACAAGAGTGGGAGTGAAGATGAAGTCCTCAAAGTTGAGGTTGATTGTCTGATGTATATTTAACGTATCATTGGTGTCCAGAGAAAGGATTTGTGAAGCAAGGAGCACCAAGCAAATACAATGAATGGGCAAGTTGTGACTTAACTTTGACACTTAGTACAATGGTGGTGTATGATCATGGATGTTACACATTCTTGCCTTATAGACTGTTGACTGGTCTGAGAAAAGTGGAGCAGACAAATCTACACAGTGTCACTTTCATGCATCGGCATTGCTATGAAAATGTATTCGGACACATTGTTTTATGAAAGGGTTTGGTCCAGTTTGGTAGAGTGTTCATCTTGCTTGATAAAAGCCAGGACAGAACGACGATGATTCAGAGTTAGAGACTGTATGTTGTGACCACTTGTATTGATATATTGGCATACCATGAGATATTACAATTTTCAGTGATTAGTATATGGATGATACGATCAGTTCGGAACTTGCCTCGAGCAGATTGTCAACTATACCGGAAAAAACGATCTCACGATTCTGTATGAGAAGCAGAGGATTGACGGAGCTGCTATGTGCGCCATCGTCAACCTATGATACTGCAGGATCCTAGATTATTGTCTGGTATGGTTATTTTTACTCTATTTATTGCAATGCAGCAATGCTGGTAAGTTGATGTTTTAAATTACATTTATGCCTCATTCATGGAGATGTGTGTATTGTTACTATTGTGTTTTGCCTACATGATTCAATTTCGAGGACGGAATTCCATTAGTATGGGGGATTTGTAATGCTAGACATTAATTATCCATGGTTTATTTAATGATTGGGTAATTATGTGATAATTACGGTATGACGTGAATTCAATTTCGGGTGGAACCGAAGTTGAGCAATGATAACTATATGAAAACATGATATATGGAGTGGAGAACATAGGTAACAAGACATGTACATTTGAATTTGGCATGTACATGTGCCTGAAATTCCATGTGAATGTAAGGATCATTTGATGTGAATTTAATTGGAATGTAAGTGGGATTTCATTTCATTTGAGAGGCATAGTATTTATGTTAGGATCGGGGTAGGGGTTGAATAAACACTAGATACAATTTCGATTTCTTTTCTGGTTAACTGTAAACTGTTAAGTATTACAGTTGCTTCTAATATCAGGCAAGTCAGTAGGCACTTATTATAGTGCGGAAGACGTCTACAGAACTTGTGAGGAATAAAACTGAAGTAATAAAGCAATAAACAAATAACACGAGAGTTGTTTCTGGAAGTTCGAAGCACAACGCTTCTACGTCTCCCCTTCTTCCTTTGCAGGAAGGATTCACTAGAAGACTTGGTTTACACTTTACAGTATACAACCTTCTTAGGCACTAACACACTTGGCCTAAACTCCTAGCAATCACACTCTTCTTAACTTTTGGTTACAATGGATTCTATAACACTCTTTACAGAATAAACTTTCTAGCTTTGAGAGTTTTTGAGCAGCAGACTTCAATTGAAGATAATCTATCACAGATTCAGTTTTGCTGTTTGTCTGCTCTTTGCTGAACGTTTGGAATATCAGTAGTATGACTTTCTTGTTTGCTTTGAAGTATATCTCTTAGTTGAAAATCGCTCAGCTCCTCTTCATTCTCTGCTTGGATGTATTTATAGGTTTGGATGTCCAACGGTAGCCTTTCTGTATATGGAAGAGATTAGCTTTCCAATTTCATATTGTCTTCTTTCCTATTTTGTAAAGCAACGGCTCTTTTCACTCTGACGGTAATGGTGGCGGAGATATAGCAGGGTGCGCCGCTCTGTTGTACCTTTGTCAGATAATGTTGTACTGATTTTGTCTCGTTGCTTAGTGCTCTAACTGGAAGCTTAGACTTCTGCTGGTTTTCTTTGTACAACTGGTCGTTCATCCTCTTATGACCAGTTGATGTCCTTGTTCAGTGAGAGACTATTCAGTTGATAGTTGTCCAGTAGATGTCCATCCAGTTTAAGTTTATCCGGTTGATAGCTTGTACGGTTGATGTCTTCACCCGGTTGATGTCTTCACTCGGTTGATGTCTTCACCCGGTTGATGTCTTGTCCGGTTGATGTCCATCCAGTTGATGTCTTATCCAGTTGATGTCTTCATCCGGTTGATGTCTTATCCGGTTGATGTCTTCATCCGGTTGATGTATTGTCCGGTTGATGTCCATCCAGTTGATGTCTTATCCGGTTGATGTCTTCATCCGGTTGATGTCTTCATCCGGTTGATGTCTTATCCGGTTGATGTCTTCATCCGGTTGATGTCTTCATCCGGTTGATGTCTTATCCAGTTGATGTCTTCATCCGGTTGATGTCTTATCCGGTTGATGTCTTCATCCGGTTGATGTATTGTCCGGTTGATGTCCATCCAGTTGATGTCTTCATCCGGTTGATGTCTTATCCGGTTGATGTCTTCATCCGGTTGATGTCTTATCCGATTGATGTCTTATCCGGTTGATGTCTTCATCCGGTTGATGTTTTCATCCGGTTGAGGTCTTCATCTGGTTGATGTATTGTCCGGTTGATGTTTGCAATCACCAAAACTTAGAAATCATTTTCCCAACAATTTAACTTACAAATCAGATTATGAAGACACACAACTCACCTAAATTCACCTACAAATCTCAACACATGCTCTCTTGAACCTCTTGGTTACTTTGCTTTGCTCTAGCTTGGAAGCATGTTCAACATGAAGTATGTGGTAAGGAGAAGTTGCATACTCTACTTTATGTAGTTAGTTGATGTAATAACTTTGTTATGGTGCTTTATATGCCAATTAAGAAGCATGTGATTTGGTGAAAGAAAGATGGAATTCATATGTTGGTGAATTCAATGAACTAAGTGGTAATATGTTGAAAACATGTTTAGTTCATGCTATATAGTTGTTTTATGATGTTGTGAGAGTATGATTTGAGGTGAAAAAGGTACAACATGAAGATAAGCATAAAAAATCGCCATTGTTTGAAAAGTCTGTTGTCGACCGATCGATCGCTAGGATCATACCGATCGATCGGTGAAACAGGGGAAAGTAAGGCGGTTCATGTACCGATCGATCGCTCAAATGTCGTAGCATTTTTAAGAAATTCAGACTTTAAAGCGATCGATCGCTAGCTTCCGACCGACCGATCGCTAGGGTTGTCTGTTTGGACCGATCGATCGCTAGAGTGACCGATCGATCGCTAGAGTGACCGATCGATCGGTAGACTTAAAATGTTATATTTTTGTAGCTTTTGATTTTGATGCCTATGATAACATGATATATTATTGGCACTGTTGTAGTATCATCACAGGGGACGGGACAACGAGGCAGTTAAACCGTACGCTTCCTTTATATCGTTGTGTCGCAGAACATGTACGTTTTGACGTACGAGTATATGATATTGTTGTGATGATGATGTGAGCATGGTATCATATGATTATTGATATCATATGCATGTGCATTCATGATATTATATTGTTAAGAGGGATGCCACGATAGATGTGTAGCGTATGCTTTGGCTGAGATCAGTGCCACGATAGATATGCCAGTGTTGGGCATATGCTTTGGCTTGGATTGTTGCCACGATAGGTATGCTACACATGCTTTGGCATGAGAGATATACGCCGGTTGGGTCTATGCTCTGGCTGTTATAACATGTGAGGACGGTACTATGATATGGGCTGCTAATATGAAGATGTGAGGAAGTTCCACTGACATATTGAGCTGAGATAGGCATATCATATTGGTCTGGTTATAACAGGTTGAGGAGTGAGACATGTCATGACATATTTGCATTTGATGATGCATGATACAGGACAATCACATTTGATGTTATAGTTCTTTATCATTTATGTTTTTATTGATATTGCACTGGGATGGTTGTTTATCTGTACTCATGTTGTGTGATTGTTTCTGTAGGGACTCATAGACGTGGGAGGACAGGATTGTGAGTCTATTCCGCTGCGAGCTGAACCACTGCTTAGGAGTTTTTAGTTTAGGTTGTTGATGTATATATGATGTGTAGTTTTGACCTAGTTTTTGTCAACCTGTAACAACCTGCATAACTAAATTCTTAATCAGTGTATGTTTTACTTAATTCTGACTCACATATGTATAATTGAACTGATACATAACGGATTAAGTAACGAGGACCCCACAGTCGATGTTGAGCGTGCGAGAGGTTATGATACCGCCGATGTTGAGCGTGCGAGAGGTTATAATACCGCCGATGTTGAGCGAGCGGTGGGACACAATGTGAAACTGGGAAATCATTAATTGAGATATATGTGATTTCTGTAAATCATTAGTATAATGATTTAACTATATTTGATATGAAATTGGCATGATAAGGATGAGTTTAGTTAATCAATGTTATGATTAACTGATTTTGGGAATTTGATGGTTTTGGTTATTGTGAGAACAGGAACAGCACGGGGAATCTCATATGATAACGATACTATACAGGGAGTATCTTTTAAATCTACAGCTTTATATTCTGTAATGAATCGTGATATTGTTGTTTTTGAGATGGTGGATTGGTATGCTCACCTCGGGTGGGGGCTGTTTCTGTTGGGACAGGTGAACAGGTACAGCACTAGTTTTGGAGTTGAGTTTGGGCTGCCGATTGGGAATGCTTCCAGGACTGAGGTACCAATGTTGGTATTGAGTAGTATGCTCTATACATTAGATACACATTCATTTATTCAGTGCTCGCCTGTGAGCATTCTGATGTGTATATGGGTTGTATAAAGGTTGTTAGATTTCTCTTTTCATTATGGTTTGCATGCAATTAGTTAAGGAGAATTGCATAATAAATTGAGAATACGTTAGTGTATTATGATGTGTATACTTATGCTAGTTGAGCGGTATTGAGAATTGTACATTAAGAGGAATAATGTCAAAACTTTTATAGATGGCATGTTAGTCATGGAAGCATGTACAAGAATTCTTTAATTGATAAAAGTATGCACCATTATTTGTTAATAATGCACTAATTGCGGGTTAAGGGCTTGAGATCCTTATAGAAGTTCTTATTGATGAATGGGCTTCAGCAATGAGAATAGCAGCAGGAACGCTTGACCTAAGTAATGAAGGATTCATTTTACTTCTTAAAATGAGTCTCGAATGATCAGTTAAGATTGCATGGGATATGGGAGACCCATGTACCAAGGAAGAAGTTTTAGCCGGAGAGTCCCTGAAAGAAATCGTGGACAAGATGGTTAAATTCTTTAAAATCTGTTTCATTGGAGTGAGTTACTTCGAGGGAATGGAGGAAGAGAAGGCTAAAAAATACAGACACGCTCTAATTAGCCTGGAACTACATGATATATGTTATGTAGATGAGTACATCAAACTCTTTACAGAGTATCGATGGAAGGCAAAGATAGAAGAAAAAGATGCATCAGAACTGTTCTTTGCCAAAATACATAGCCCATGGAGAGAAATGTTTATCCAGGAATATACACCTCATGCAATCGAGACAGTGTCCAGGAGAATGTCATTTATTAAGGTAAATATTGCAGAGTGGCGCTACCAAGCAAAACTCCAAAAGAATTTCAAGAAGCTCAGTGGAATCAACAAAATAGCTCATCTTTGCTGTACATGGAATGATATCCCTACAATCATTGGAAACTAACCCCAGAGGCGAAAGATGAAAAGGCACAGAGCTCATCTATATGCCCGAGGAAGTGGTTCAAGAAGAAGTAGGTCTTCATGGAGACCTTGAAAGTTCTGGTCAAAGCAGAAAGCCCGAAGTTACAGATCTGGGCAAAGATCAGGACCACCAAGGAGTAGAACCTCGTCAACAGGTTCTAATCAAGCTAGTTCTAGCAGAACACCAACGAAGAGAACTTTCAAACGCACACATACTCGTGCAAATGAGAGTTTCAAAGATTGTAACTGCTGGACATGCGGAGCAAGAGGACATATCTCTACAGATTGTCCAGAAAACCAAAGCCATGGAGTAAGACAGTTCGAGCATACCAAAGAGTCTATTTCCACTATTTGGTACATGTGTATCAACCTGAGGATATTCCATCAGATGAAAGCATTTATGAAGAGGAAATATATTTTGATGATGGAGGTGAATCCAGCTCAGAATCATAGTGAAGGAGAGTTCCTTCAACACGTGATCAGAGAAAAGCCATCGGGATTTTTCTCTCATACCACTGTTTCTCATAAAACTCTTATGAGGATCATGAAGGAAGAGCCAATGCTTCAGATGTATAATGGGTTTAGAATTGGAGCAATGGAAAAAGCCATGGATATGATAGGTCTCGAAGCATGAAGTATCAGATTATCCATAGGGTAACAACAGTTGAATTTGAGATCTCAATGGAATTCACGGGAAACCAAATCATGATGCTGTTAATCCCCTACAGAGAAATCCAGTAGATTAAGAACAAGGTTAAAAGAGAAGTTGCTAACACACTCTCATGGATTCACATTGGAGCCATTAGAGTAATCATCAAGGCAACTTTTAAAGAGGGAATTGATTCGCCACTCAATCTGGCAATCTTCGACATCCTGAACCTCAAAGACTCTTGTTTGGGAGCAGTTGCAGGAAATTTGTATGCGGGAAAAATGGCTTTTAACATCTATCCAAGAATTGCATACAATTTGGGAGATCGAGATTTCAACAAAATTCTAACTCTTCATCATGTTTTTAAAAGAAGTGATTTGATGAAAGAAGGGAACAGGCCTTACTCGACCACCTACAATGTGTCATAAGCACTCTCGAATACTGATCATTCAGAGGTATTCTTGAGAAAGGAATGTTGGGATATGCCCTAAGACAAGTCATTAGATGATTGTTTAAGACATACAATGTTTATGATTTTATGAATGACAATTCATTATTATATATTATTCGTTTAACTGTGAAATGTGAATTAATATATATGTTAATGTCCTTAGAATAATATTGTATTATTCTTAAAGATGTCCCTAGTCAAGTATTATCATGAATAGGGATAATGATAATACGTAGAGACTAGTATGTGTTGATTGATGAATTGTTCATTGATATGAGATATCAAATCAACACATGGGTACATACTAGAGAACGATGTACTGGATAGACCCACCATGAGAATGCAACATGGATAGTTATATGATCGTCATATGCAATTCTCATAGTGATAATAATGTATGTAATCCTTACGACTTGTGATCATCAGAGATCCCAACATAAGGAGTTATTTATCTTGATATTGTCAAACGTTACCCGTAACAGGGTAAACTATAAAGGCGACTATTGGATACACTACGAATTATGTAGAGGGATGTTGACTGATCGAGATAGGATTTGTCCCTCCTATATAATAGGAGATGTGTTTGGCCCTTGATCAAGTGAGAACTAAAATGCATGGCCATGCTCGAATGAGTCGATATGAGATATCGAGCTTATTCGTTTATTCTAGTTCTACTTGGGGATCAAGAAATAAAGATTGAATATACGAGTATGACTATTCCATGACTCGTGTTCAATCTAAACACAAAGGACAAAGGGATTAAGTTACATGATTAATATTATCACAAGTTCTAAAGGTTATGTCGAGTCAAAGACATTCTTGTAATTTGGGTAGCCTTGATGTGTTGCTAGACACCGCTCTTTGCTTGTAACGTAAAATGAGATTTTATGTCACTGCCAACATTACAAGATCCTATCGGGTCGCACAAAAGATTAAATCGATAAAGGGAATTAAATTCATGGGATGAATTAAATAATTAAGAAGAGTCTTAATTAAATAATTATAAGGATTAAATTATAATCATGGGCTTGAGCCCATGAGGCTTTATGAAAGCCTTTTAATTAAATCATATATAATTGGTTAACAAGGTGATTAATAAGATTAATCCAAGACATCAATAACCTAGCCTCCAACTTGCTCACTCTCGGCCGCCTTCTTCACGCCGTGAGAGTCTCGGCCGCCGCCATTCCTTGGTGGTTTAACGGCAGTCGTTTGATCGGTTTCGAACCGTGAGTCAAGTTCCGGTTTAAGAACGAGTCTAGCAACTTGTTCTTTGTGGGGTCTTCCCACCTTAACAGTGATTAAAAGACATAAGAAGGACTAATCATGCATTAAGGTAACATCTTAAGGTTTTGGTTGTTACACGAGCTACAGGATTACAGGCCAAAATACAAAACTTCAAAAATAATTCATTATATTCTAAAAGAATATCATTTAGATTTACACTACTCCTAGAGTAGATACTAATCAAAACTTGAATCCTATGCATTCCTGTGTCCCTAGTAGCTCACTGCCTCAACCCGACCCTTAGTCCTTTCGTCCAAAAGTGTACCTACAGGGATAACACATCATGAGCATATATAATCTTACTTAACATCATAAAACATCATAGTAAATGCATGAAATCTTGGTTAAGTAAATATGCTGAATATTCATTAACTTCTTATTGTTGTCCCTGATTCATAATCATACATATGGGGCACCTTACCCCGTGGCACCTTACCACAATAACATCGCATGGCCTCTTACCCCCGTGGCACCTTACCACAATAATATCGCATGTCTACTTACCATGTGGGGCACCTTACCTCGTGGCACCTTACCACAATAACATCGCATGGCTACTTACCATGTGGGGCACCTTACCCCGTGGCACCTTACCACAATAACATCGTATAAACATCATCATATAAACATCGTATGCACATCATCATATAAACGTCATATAAAACATCATTATTTCATCGTGTATATTCATGCGATATATGCATAGTCATAGTATAGGGATGTGTTTTACCGTCCGATGCCCGTACGTCTCTTACGTACCTTTTCAAAAGGAGGAGGAGTCAACAGACTTTATCTCCTAGATGGTGCAGGTACCTGGGATGGTTCTACAAGACCACATAATACCATATTAGATGCCTCAAAAACCATCTCACATCAAAAACTTAACAAAATAAAACATCATTATATTTTCTTCTTTCTGCCGGTCTCGATCGATCGGCCCAAGGTCTCGATCGATCGAGACACTGTGCACTAACAGTGTCTTGGCTTCCTGCCTCGCTCGATCGATCGAACATTTTACCGATCGATCGAGGAGCTTCACCGATCGATCGAGAAAATCCATCGATCGATCGACATCAAAGTTTTAAATCATACATTAGACCCACTGTCATGCTCGATCGATCGGAACCAAATCTCGATCGATCGAGAGCTCTGAAAAAATCGGGACTTCCCCAGATTTTTGAGCACCCCATTTCATACCGTCAATACTACTTTATATCACACATAAAGTGCTTAAACAAGAATATCAATAACTTCCACATACTTTCATGCATGTATTAAAATTAAAGGTTCACTTATAACTGAAACCTACATGCATTAAATCTACCCCTTTTTATCAATACTCAATCAACATTTCTGAAAAAACAGGGCATAATTTCCTAGCCCAGAATTATCGAACATACATATTCATAGCCTCGAAAATACCATAAAGCCCATAGTTCATGCTCAAACAAATATGCTGGCATATTCACCAAACTTCCATGTATGCATTTACGTCAAAAGTTTTCCCATAACCTAAGTTAGCATGCTTCAATTCTTCATAACAAAAGCCCTACTCAACATACAAACAGGGCACCTCCCCTGCTCCTATGTTCGATGAACCCTTTTTCAAACTAGAAATCTAACACATAACGCATGCAAGTTACTTAACAAGACATGCTAGGGGCTTCTTAAACATCATATAAAAGTACTCAAAACAAGGTTTCATCAAACCCTACACTAGCATGCCAAATCTGTTACAAAGAAAACACATGCATAAAACGAAAAAGCTGGTGAACCAGCGTGATTCCTCACCACTTTTGCACTCCGATTTTTTGACAAGAAAGGATTAATAAAATCCGATCACTTTCTTCCTGGAACAGAACAAGTTGCAGACAAAAAGAAGAGAAAAAGAAGGAAGCTTTTTGGAAGAGACAATGTGAAAATATCTTAATGCCAACATGCCCACTTAGTCAAATATTTCCCAGAAAACAGGGGAGGGGGCGTGGGTTGCTGCAAGTGGCGGGGGGGGGGTGGTTGCATGTAGGGTGGTTTTGTGGTGTTTAATTGTATCCCGGTATTTTGTACGATGCATTAAAATATCCTCACTCGATATTTTCTAACTTCATTTAATTAATACATCCTTTAAAAACACCCAATATGCTCCCCACATCATATCATCATATCATAAATCGTGGCCCCCAATTTAAATACACCACAACCCTTAAACACATCATAATTCATCATCTTAGAACATAATCATATATCATTTCGGGGGTATTACATTACTCCCCTACTTATAAGATTTCGTCCTCGAAATCCACATGCATCATCATAACGGAACTAAACATAAATACATACCAGAAAATAGTTCCGGATAGTGCTGCACCATATGCCGTTCCGTCTCCCATGTAGCCTCCTCGACACCTCGACGATCCCACTGAACTTTGACCATCGGTATAACTTTGCTCCGTAGTCTGCGATCCTCACGATCCAGAATTCTGATCGGTCGTTCTTCGTCGGACATATCTGAGTCTAACTGAACTTCTGTAGGCTGCAAGACATGAGACGGGTCTGGCTCATACTTCCTCAACATAGAGACATGGAAAACATCGTGTATGCCAGACAAGGATGGCGGTAAAGCCAAACGATATGCCAAAGTACCGATACGCTGTAAAACTTCATATGGCCCAACATACCTTGGAGATAACTTTCCCCGCATCCCAAAACGAACCACGCCCCTGAAGGGCGAGATCTTTAAGAAGACCCTGTCTCCTAACTGGGATTCTAGCGGTCGTCGCCGCTTATTGGCATAGGCCGCTTGCCTATCCTGGGCCGCTTTCATCTTCAGGCGTATCAATTTTATCTTACCCTCCATATCTCTGATCATATCCGGTCCTCCGACCGCTTTGCTAGTCAAGTCCTCCCAATACAGTGGTGATCTACATCGTCGTCCATACAGAGCTTCAAAAGGGGCCATTTGAATGCTCGCCTGATAACTGTTATTATAGGAGAACTCCACCAGCGATACTGAATTCTGCCACGGAGTGTCAAACTCCAAAACACATGCCCTCAACATGTCCTCGAGCGTCTGAATGGTACGCTCTGTTTGGCCGTCTGTCTGAGGGTGATAGGCCGTACTCAGTCTCACCTCTGTGCCCAAAGCTGTCTGGAGACCCTCCCAGAAATGTGAAGTGAACCTCGGGTCCCTGTCAGACACTATCGAGACTGAGTTTTGTATGCATGGTTTAAGGGGGAGAGTTTTTGTATGCATGGTTTGAGGGGGAGAGTTTTTTGTATGATGCTTTAATAGGTTAAACTTGTATGTGATATGCAATTGTTAAGGGGGAGACTTGTTTACTCATATGTCATGCATATTACATCTTCAAGTTTATCAAATTTTGTGATCATCATAAAGGGAGAGACTGTTGAGCCTTAATCGCATTGTTGAGTTTAATGCTTAATTTATCTCCGAATTATGTATGAGTTTTGATGATCAACAAAACTTGTGTTTGTTATACTAATGTGTCTACTTAGTGTATAGGTTTGGATGATTGAAAAGTGGATTGTTTGAAGGAAGTCAATTGTGCAAGGCATCGGGGAGGTCGCCCCAGGCGATGGTGATCATCACCCCAGGCGATGGCAGCAAAGACAAACATCGTCACGCACGTCGACTGAAGCGACGCCGAGGACCACGCGCATGGCAAGATCGCCTGAGGCGATGGGGAGAACGCCTGAGGCGATGCAGAGTTTGCTTGAGGCGATGAAGTGATCATTTGAGGCGATGAATATTTCTGAGCAACCGAAGCTACGACATTTTTTGGTAACGATCGCATGAGGTGATCGGGACATCGACTGAGGCGATCAGTGAAGATTTCGACCGTTGGTGCGCGGCGATGGAGATCGCCCGAGGCGATGGCTGAGGCGATCTTGGAGTGATTCAAGCCTTAAGTGTAGCAATGGCTAGTAGGAGCCTTGTGAGCCTTCTACACTATAAATATGGATGTTTTGGATCATTTTGAAGACAAGAAACAAGAGTATAAACTACAAGAAAGTTGTGTTCAATCAAATTCTATCTAGCATGGCAAACTTCGTACATTTGTGTTGTATTGGAGTTTGTGATTCATTTCTTGCGTGAGAGTTCTTGTGATCTTTGTGTTGTTACAACGTGAAGGTGTTATTTGATTTATTGTAAGGTCCTCCAACACCGACGCAAGTTGAAAATTGTATAAGTCATCAACAAGTGAAGTTGGTGCAAGTGTGTGGCTATCCTTGGAGCCCTTAAGGCCAAGAAGACTCGTGAAGAGTGTGTTACTCGGGAAGAGTGTGTTGTGGCTAACTTGGAGCCCTTAAGGCCAAGATAAAAGTTGTTCTAGTGGAACCTCGGTTGGACGTTTTCTAGCCGGGAGGAGGAGACATAGGCGATTCATCGCCGAACTTCTATAACAAATACTTGTGTCATTTTATCGCTTTATTTACTTTAAGCATTTACATTATTTCTTCATATTGTTTATTTGTTGATTGACATCAAGTCTTTCGCAGCGCAAACTGAGAAGGATATGTCCTGAGAATGACATATCCCGAGAAGGGCATATCCAATAAGGGAATGTCCCAAGAAAGGCATATCCCGAGAAGGGAATGTCCTGAGAAGGGCATCTCCCGAGAAGGGCATATCCCAATAAGGAAATGTCCGAGAAAGGCATATCCCGAGCAGGGAACATCCCGAGAAGGGCATATCCTTATAAGGAGATAACCTGAGAAGTGTGTGTCCTGAGAAGGGCATCTCTCGAGAAGGGGATATCCCGATAAGGAATGTCCCGAGAAAGGCATGTCCCGAGAAGGAAACATCCCGAGAAGGGCTTATCCCAAAAAGGGGATAACCTGAGAAGGGTACGTCCTGATAAAGGCACATCCCGAGAAGGGGATAACCTGAGAATGGTATGTCCTGAGAAGGGCATCTCCCGAGAAGGGCATATCTCGATAAGGGAATGTCCCGAGAAAGGCATATCCCGAGAAGGGAATGTCCCGAGAAGGGTATGTCCTGAGAAGGACATCTCCCGAGAAGGGCATATCTCGATAAGGGAATATCCCGAGAAAGGCATATCCCGAGAAGGGCATATCCCGAGAAGGGAACATCCTGAGAATGGCATTTCCCGAGGATGTCATATCCCAAGAAGGGCATCTCTCGAGAAGGGCATATCCCGATAATGGAATGTCTCGAGAAGGAAACATACCAAGAAGGGCTTATCCCGAGAAGGGGATAACCTGAGAAGGGTATGTCCTGAGAAGGGCACATCCCGAGAAGGGAGGAATAACCTGAGAATGAAGGAGTGTTAGGATATGAAGGCATGATAACAAGATCCCTAGAAACCTGGATCACGCAAGGGGTCATAAGATATTGTGATGCCCGGGAATTAATGGTGTGAATCCCGATGTGGTAATGATCCTTAATGGATTTTAGTTGTGGCAAATATGAATTAATTGTGATGTTGGGACTTCCGAGGATTTTAAATCCAGTATTTGGGGTCGTTGGATCCAAGGGTTGAGATTGTATTCTCAACATGGTGGAATTTGGTTTTTGGTGGGATCTGGGGTGCTTTGTATTGGGGTTGGTAGTGGAATGTTGAGATTGAGAGGTAATTATTGAACACAGATGATTTTTTTATGAGTCATGATGTATTTGTGGAGGACTCGGGATTTTTGAGTCTTGGTACTATATATACCAAGCGGACTCGGTGTTCAATCAGTTCGTGTTTCATTCTCTCTCTCTCCCACGCGTTTCATCTCTCCCCCAACCCTTTTCTCCTTGGAGCAAAATCGAGCAAGGGTCGATCTCGGAGCAAAGTTTCTTGAAGATAATTGGTATTCTTCTTCTCCTCGCATTTACCTTCGTTTTTTATTGTGGTATTGTAGAGTTTGGACATGTGTAGTGTTGGGTTTGAGTTTTGAAATTTTAACGATTTTTGGGTTGGATTGTTCAAGGAGTTTTATGGGGTTTATGTTGAGGAATATTGGTATAATGGGTGTTAGGTTGGTTTATTTGGGGATTTTAAACCATAAAATGTTATTTTTGGGCTGTTGCAGGGCTCGCCGATCGTCGGCAAGAGGGCTCGATCGATCGCGCGTAATTGTAAAATGGGAAGACGATGAAGAGTACGCTCGATCGATCGAGCAAGGTTGCCGATCGATCGAGATGGTCGGTCGGTCAATCGATCAAGATGTCTGCTCGATCGATCGAGCAAGGATGAATTTTGGGCAATTTTTGTTGGAGCTCTCGAGCAATCGAGCATATTTGGCTGATCGATCAAGATGCTATGTTTTGTGGTTATTATTGTGTTGTTGTTATGGAATTGATGCATGCTTCGCCCGCCCGGGGTCTTTTATAATGGTTAATCGTCATGGATTGATGATATAATTGGGGATTGTGAACATGCTTGGGCACGTGGTTCCATGCTCATAAATAATTGTGAATTATTTAATGTGTTTAGCACGTAATTCATCAGGTCGCGGAACTAAGGCAAGGTTTGATTCGGACTACGGAATTATAAGGTACGTATATATTATTGCAACTGTGAAATGCATGATATAATGTTAATGCAATAAATTGGTACGCATTGCGGGTTATATGGTGCCGCTATGGAGCGAGCAATGGTTGGGATGTTGTCGCTTCGGAGCGAACATCGATCACGATGCCGCCGCTGTTGAGCGTGCGAGAATATGGAATGTCGTCGCTATTGAGCGAGCGATGAAATATGATGTGATAGAACTATGGAACGATGGCATAGATACATGTGTTATCTGTAATCATTACTTGAATGATTTATTCATACTTAATTATGAAATTGGCATGGTAAGAATGATCATAGTTAATCAATGTGATGATTAACTGATTTTGGGAATTTGATGGTTTGGTTATTGTGAGAAGAGGAACAGCGCGGGGAATCCTATGTGATTATGATACTATACAGGGAGTATCTTTTACGTTTACAGCTTTATGTTCTGTAAATTATGAATTATGATACTGCTGTTATTGAGATGGAGGATTGGTATGCTCACCCCTTGTGGGGGTTGTCTCTGTTGGGACAGGTGGAACAGGTACATCGGTAGCTCCGGAGTTAAGATCGAGCTATGGATTGGAGGTACTTCCAGGATCGAGGTACCAGTGTCGGTATTGAGTAGGGTACTTTATACATTAAATACACATTCACTCATTTGATGCTCGCATGTGAGCACTATATGTGTATATGGTTTGTATAAAAAGGCAAGGGCCTTTCTCTTTTCATTTATGGGTTGCATGCAAATTGCTAAATGAATTGAGAACATGTTAGTGTATTATAAGATGCATACTTAAGGGTTGAGTGGTATGGGGAATTTGGACATTAAGTGGTTTAATGCAAGGAATTTTATAATTGGTATATTATGCTACGGTAGCATGTGTTTTTTCCCCCTGATTACATGATAGTATGCACTAATACATGTGTTAATACACTAATAACGGGTTAAGGGCACGGGGTCCTTACATTAGGGGTATCAGAGCAGTGATTTGCTCTTTGGGGCTGTTGAGGGCCAAGGGATGGTTGATAGCATATAGTTTATGCATGATTGCAATTACTGTTGTGTGACACAACTATTATGCTTACGTGCATATCATGATATATGTTCATAAATGGAATATGTTGTTGCTGACCATTGTGACTTCAGGGTCGTATGGATATGGATTATGCATTATGGTTGCATATATATATTGGATGTTGGTACACATCATGAGGAATCGTTGTTATATTCGAGTGATGATTTTAATGCTTTGCCGTTGTCATTTGAAGTGATGATAGAATACTTGCTGCTGTCATATCATAGCGAGGAAAGGATATTTGCCGCTAAAATATTGAAGCGATGGTAAATGCCGCATGTCACATTAAAGCGAGGTTATTCGATGCCGATGATATGACGAAGCGAGGGGTATTAGTGCCGCGGTCATGACAAGCGAGGTGCATTAAAATACACTGTTATAATAAGATTATGATATGTCGATGGTTCATGCCGCCGGGTATATATAATGATGGTTCATTCCGCTAATTCTATGGCGATGGTTCATGCCGCAGGGTATATATAGCGATGGTTCATGCCGCTAATTCTATGGCGATGGTTCCTGCCGCTGGGTATATATAGCGATGGTTCATTCCGCTAATTCTACGGCGATGGTTCATGCCGTCGGATATATATAGCGATGTTCATTCCGATGATTCTACGATGAGGGTTCATGCGGCCGGATATATATATAGCGATGATTTATGCCGATGATTCTACGATGAGGGTTCATGCCGCTGATTCTATAGTGATAATTTATGCATCTGATTCTATAGCGATGATTCATGCCGCCGATTATATAGCGAGGGTCCATGCCGCTGATTATATAGCGATGTTTTATGCCGCTGATTATATAGCGAGGGCTCATGCTGCTGATTTTATAGCGATGGGTTATGCCGCTATGTACATAGCACGGGATTGTGCCGCCTTCGAGCGATGAGTGCTGATTGCGTACCGCTGTTGGCGATGAATATAGGTATGCCGCTATCTTGTTAGCGATTAGTTATGGTTATTGCTATTTTGTTAGTAGTATTGTGGATGTCATGTATTGACATGTACCGTCACGTGCTGACGACGGTACTGTGGATGTCATGTATTGACATGTACCGTCACGAGTTGACGATGGTATTGTGGATGTCATGTATTGACATGTACCGTCACGGATTGACGATGATGTTGTGGGTGTCATGTATTGACATGTATCATCACTAGTTGACGATGACATTGTGGGTGTCATGTATTGACATGTAACGTCACAGGCTGGCTATGGTATTGTGGATGCCATATGTTGACATGCACCGTCATAGGATGTTGATGACATGGTGGATGTTCTACGTATACATATGCCATCGTTACGATGAATACTACATTTAGGTATATGTATTTAGTCGTATGGTTGAGTGTCGATGGTGGGCACAAGGTGGTGTCTGCGTCACTGGTTGACGAGACCATTATGCCGAGCAGGTTTGCTCGATGAATAAATGGATGCGCCGTACAGGTAAGTGTACCGCGACATGTTTTTGAGATAAAAATTTTATGAGTAGTGGTACCTTTGGGTATACTCGTTGGGACGGCTATGACCAAGTGACTGGTGGTGGGAGTAGTTATTGAGAAAACTACTTGGATATACCGATGTGACGTATGGTGGACATGGTCACACCCACACATGAAGGTGTGGAATAAGTCCTAATGGATTAGGATTGTATTGTGGTTGAATAAGGACACCGGGATGTCCGTTGTGTATTGGTGTTAGAGAAATATTGGATGATGACCCACTACTCTAATTGATGGTAGGGTATGGTATACCGGGGTGGAACGTATGATATGTTGGTAGGTTTGGTATAAACCTAAGGATGCAGCGATCTGCTAGCCAGGTATTGTTGCAGTGCTATAGTGAGCTTGTTGTAGCCATTATACTGCTCGTTCGAACCGAGTTTGGTGAATCGTATGATGATACGATGAGGGTTTATGGTAGACTCGTGTAGTCTCAATGTTGCATGAGGTTTGAGACAAGGAATACCCCACGAGGACGTTTATACGTTAAATGTTTTGAGGGACTTGTACTGGGACAACTCATTTTTGTTGGGAGTACCAACGTGAGTGTCAACAAGTCGTTGTTAGCTCTGGTTGAGAATCCTTGCTTATGGAATGCACTGGGGGACACGTTCGGAATTGTTGGATATTTTATAGTGGGGTGACACTACTATATTGATTGTATCTCCTGGAGAGATTTGGAACATACTGTCATGGAGACATCTGGTGTTGATCGATGGTTGATTGTGAATCAGCCATGATAAGCATTACTGGTGTTGGACTAGGTAATGGCTTTATATTTTCGGTGAGACGTATGAGGAGACGTCTCTGGGGAGATGCTCGAGAACGTGGAATACTATGGTATTAGTACAGAGCATCGGTAGATTGGGTATACGTCGTGTATACGGATTTCGATTTGGTATTAGTGGCAAGGGTGCACTATTCTGAACCATATGTGTATTTATTGGTTCTGGGAAACATTTTGGTATTAATATATCCAGGTTTTCCGAACGGTGGTTCGAGGTTGGAGGGTCATGGGTTCATGACACTTTCCTTGTGAGGAAGGCGGTGTTAATAAACCTATTGAGAATCCTTGAGAGATTCGATGATTCAGTACGCGTGGTGTTGATGTGGAGTTCACACCATTAGTAGTTGGTTCGTCAATCAATATTCTTCGCGGGGTGAGAATAACTGAGGATTGACAGTTGTATTTAGGGCTTATGGGTATGATTGGAGATACCCGATCCAAGTGCATTGAGTATGCATGTGGTGTTGGTGCTTAGGCATGTATACCGGTGTGTGTATACGAAGGCCAACATTTTGGTACTTGTTGAGCATCAGATTAGTATGATTGGATGAATGAATCTCTGGTGAGAGATTGCGACACCTTGAGATTTGTAATCTATGTATTCTGAAGAATGATCGTGAGGTCCGGTTAACTTCCTCTGAGGAGGGATTGTCGTATTTTGGGGTCATAGTAGTTCATTACAGGGTAATTCGATAGCATCCATGTGTTAGGATTGTTGAATCCTAGGGTAAACGATGGATGGCCAGGATTGGATTTGTTGGGTGTCGTTGTCGACATAGGTGGTGAGAATGCAATCGATTGTTCTTGCATGCCCTCTATGGAAACTTGAGGCATTGTGGAGTCTCGATGGTGTGTTTGGACCGAGATATGAATTCTTGGAAGATGTAGGCATCTTTGGAGATGTGTTTGTGTTGATCGCTGGCCGTGCGTTGCCCGATCCGAGTTGCAAATGGTGCAACTACTCCCTCGACGGAGATGGATTTGGAGAGTGGAAAACGGGTTCAGTATGTGTATACTGTGGTATACTAGCGGTCTCCGTCGTAATGATGTGTGTTTGACATCGTAGACTAAGTGGTGGAGATATCATGGAAGTGATATCTACATTGGATCAGGGATGATTCGAGTAGCTAGCAGTTACAGTTGACTGAATGCTTTTGGATGGTTAGCATCGAAGCATGCTGACGTCCTTTTGAGATTGTGATGGTTTGGGGAGGTTTACTCCATTCCAGGATTTGGTGCGAGGTCAGTGTCCTCGCGGTGGGTGTTTTGATCATGATGCATTCAAGAATTGATGTTGTGGATCTGATTGGATTAAAAGGTCTTGGCAGTACGTGGAGTATGCCTGTGCAAATTTCGACGATTAAAGTTTATTGGTGGGGGATAATTGTGATGCCCGGGAATTAATGGTGTAAATCCCGGTGTGGTAATGATCCTTAATAAATTTTATTTGTGGCAATTATGAGTTAATTGCGGTGTTGGTACTCCCGAGGATTTTAAATCCGGTATTTGGGGTCGTTGGATCCAAGGGTTGAGATTGTATTCTCAACGTGGTGATAAACCTTGGAATTGGGTTTTTTGTGGGATCTGGGGTCTGGGGTGCTTTGTATTGGGGTTGGTAGTGGATGTTGAGATTGTGTAGGGTCTTCCCACCTTAGCATGATTATAATAACGTATTAAGTACTAAACATGCATTAATAACATCTTAGGGTTCCGGTTGTTACATGAGCTAACAACATTATAGGCCAAAAATAAAATTTCAAAACTTATTAGTTACATTCCCATAAACGAATGCTAACATTAGGTTTATACTACTCCTAGAGTAGATACTATCATCCTGAATCCTATTCCTCTTTGTGCTCCTTGCAGCTCACTGCCTCAACCCGACCCTTAGCCCTTCAGTCCAAAAGTGTACCTACAGGGACAACCCATCATGAGCATGTACATCATTACTTAACATCATAAGATAATGGCATATAAATAAATGAATGAAATAATCGTTAACATATACTTCCTAGTTAATCGCATTAACCCACTTTTGTTGTCCCTGTTTCATATTCATGCATGTAATCATTAGTTCTTGACATAAATGATTAACATCGTACTTCACTTATATGCCCATAATCAACAATGTTAATTAGAAATGTGACTGTTCTGGTCCTGTTATGTCAGCGGCACAATTGGACCCCTCGCTCGACATATAGCGGTACTGTGATATCCCTCGCTACTCCTTGATAGCGGATATATCTCCTCGCTAACTATGTCAGCGGTAAGTACCTTCCTTGCTTGCCCATAACAACCACCGGAACACTCTACCATTTCTAATAACATAGTTTAACATACGTCATAAACATCATAGCATCCTTACTCATCATAAACATCATCCTCACTTATCATAAACATCATCGTACACTTACTTATCATTAACATCATCAACATGTTACATGAATACTTATGCAATTATTGCATAGTCATAGAATAGGAGTGTGTTTTACCGTCCGATGCCCGTACGTCTCTTACGTACCTTAATCTCAAAAGTGGAGAAGTTGAAGAACTTTATCTCCTTGAAGTTGTTGGTACCTGGGATGGTTCTACACAACCATACAAGTCAATATTATAAGCCAATTATAGTCCAAATACCAAAAATTCCATCAATTATGCCAAGAAAATAATTTTCAGCAAAATCCCTCTACCGATCGATCGGTCCAAGCTACCGATCGATCGGTAAACATCCGAATTTAAGAATTTAGCTACGGCCTTTCACCGATCGGTCCAAGGTACCGATCGATCGTTAGACATCCACCGATCGATCGGTCACTTTCACCGATCGATCGGTAAATAAAGAAATATCACCCCTCGCTACACACTTGCACCGATCGATCGTTGCCCTGCTATCGATCGATCGGTCGCTGCGACATTTTCGGGTAAACTCCATTTTTGTGCATAAAACTACCAAATAAACCAACACATCTTAAACCAAAGACATCCCAACAACTCATCACCACAAAAACCTCATAAAACACTTCAAAAATCATACCCCAACCACATATACACATACCCAAAAACAAACCCACATAAAAACCCAAAATGCTAACCCATTTCAAAACCAAACATCATTCAAACTTTAGGAAGGGTTCCATACCTCTTGAGGACTCCAAATCCTACAACAAATCCCACAAATAAGACTTTTGCAAGGATTTCTCCTTCACTTCAATGCCAAAAACGAAAATGGAGAGGATAAGGGTTTGGAGGAATGATTTGGGGAATTAGTAAAGTGATTGATAAAGGTGGGGGTAGTGGGATTGAAGTAATTAAAATTGTACCCCCAAATATTAACATGATGCACAAAATACCCCAACATGGTATTTTAAAAGCATTTTACAAAAATGCACCAAACTCTCAATAAATTCATATCTTCCACATAATTATCAATCAATATAATTAAATCATGTTAACACCTCATTTTCCAACATGCATACCCTGAAATGCAACCCACAGGTCACGCCTACCATGTGACTAAGCATTTCATCAAGATAATTAATTCCAACACATAAATCAATTATCACCATAATTAATCATATAAACATAATTAATGCCCAAATTGCATATAATTATTTCCGGGTGTCACAATAATCCCCTACTTATAAGATTTCGTCCTCGAAATCGCATGCACTTACCCCAAAATGAAACTAAACATAAATAACATACCAGAAATAGTTCCGGGTAATGCTGCACCATATGTCGTTCCGTCTCCCACGTAGCCTCCTCGACACCCCGACGATCCCACTGAACCTTGACCATCGGTATAATCTTGCTTCGTAATCTGCGATCCTCTCGATCTAGAATTCTGATTGGTAGTTCTACGTAGGATACATCTGAGCCCAACTGTACTTCAGTAGGCTGTAATACATGAGACGGGTCTGGCTCATACTTCCATAACATAGAGACGTGAAAGACGTCATGAATACCAGATAAAGACGGCGGTAGAGCCAAACGGTAGGCAAAGTACCGATACGCTGCAATACTTCATATGGCCCAACATACCTTGGAGATAACTTCCCCCGCATACCAAAACGAACCACACCCTGAAGGGTGAGATTTTCAAGAAGACCTTGTATCCTAACTGGAATTCTAGCGGTCGTCGTCGCTTACTGGCATAGGCTGCTTGCCTATCCTGGGCCGCTTTCATCTTCTGGCGTATTAACTTAATCTTTCCTTCCATATCCCTAATCATATCCGGTCCTCCGACCGCTTTACTAGTCAAGTCCTCCCAATACAGTGGTGACCTACAGCGTCATCCGTAAAGAGCTTCAAAAGGGGCCATTTAAATGCTCGCCTGATAGCTGTTATTATAGGAGAACTCTACTAGTGACACTGAATCTTGCCACGGAGTATCAAACTCCAATACACATGCCCTCAGCATATCTTCTAGCGTCTGTGTAGTACGCTCCGTCTGGCTGTCTGTCTGAGGGTGATAAGTTGTACTTAGTCTCACCTCTGTGCCCAAAGCTGTCTGGAGACCCTCCCAGAAATGTGAAGTAAACCTTGGGTCTCTGTCAGACACAATCGAGACTGGAACTCCATGCAACCTCACCACATCGTACATATAATTGGGCCATCTTTAGGTATGTGAAAGACATACAATAAGGGATGAAATGAGCCACATTCGTCAGCCTATCCATGATCACCAAGATCGCATCAAATCCAGAGGCCGTCTGATAAGTGTGATTTTTACACTTAATTTGATATAAGATTAGGGGCGTTTTTGTAGTGATTCTTGGAAAACATTACTCGTTTTGGTTTATATTTGTATATTTCAGGAATCCAGGGCCAAATGCATAAAAGTGGAGGAAATAGGCTTAAAATGATGAAAAAGGACCAAACTGAGCAAACCTGAAAAATGAGGGGCAAAATCGTAATTTGTTGAAAATAGAGGAGGTGACCGATCGCCTCAAATGAGGCAATCGATCGTCTCCAGGCAGTAGCAAGAGGCGATCCATCGCCTCATTTGAGGCAATCGATCGCCTCGACTCGAAAAATTCGGGATTTTGTTTCCATCTTGGTTATTTGGTGTCCAAACTTGGTGAAACTCCTCCTACCATAAATATGGATTATCATGGACGTTTTTGGGACTTTTTGGCTCACTTTTGACCTACAATACACAGCCTCCATCACTCATCATCCTCTCCAACCATCCATACACCATAACCATTGAAGAGAAGACGCATCGGAAGAGACGGGACGACGAAGCAACGCAAGGAGTCAACGCCTCTCGTTATTTCCTTATTTCTAACTCTAGTTCTATATTTTCATTAGATTTTAATGTTTAGAAGGTTGCAAAACATGTTTATGTATTGTTATTTGATGGAGATTGTTGGCTAGGTTTGTTATCAAGACTTAGGGGATCCTTTGTATGAACCCATGATTTAATTTGAATGTTTTTGATTGATTCTTATTATCTAAGTGCATAGATCATTGTTCTTCATGCTTTTAAGGGTTTGACCATCCTTGAATGATATTAAATAACAATTGAGAGCGAGAGATAAAATTGTGATTCGATATAGTGATTTATGCCGTGGATTTCAGATCGAGATCGAGAGATGAAGTCAAATACACGTGTGATAGCTATAGATATCTAGTAATCGAAAGCTAGAAGTTTTCACGGATCTTAATACAATATTGTGTTGTTAAATAAGTACACGAGAGTGACTTACTACAATTTGATATTAGGTTTAATATAACTCAAGAGAGTATATTAGATAAATTTGGAAAACTCGTCACCTTAGATTGCTTGAATTCGATTATTAACTAATAGGTGAATTGTGGGGGATTACATTGGTGAACCAAAAGTCTTGATAATTGTTTCTTTTGATTATATTCTTATTCGTTCTTGTGTTTTTGGGTTGATCTTGAGTTCATTAGTCAATTTAGTTAATTAATCACAACCGGTTATCGTAGACTAAATATAGTTAAACTATTGGAGTTTGGTAATTATTTCCTAGTCCTCGTGGGTTCGACACTCATACTTATATTATCATTATACTAAAACTTGACACCGTGCACTTGCGGTAGAGAATCGCTACACTGATAAATATTGTTTAAAATAAAAGCGATCAAGTTTTTGGCGCCGTTGCCGGGGACTAGTTTTAATAATATCAAACGAGATTAGTTGACTGTAGTTTAGTCATTTGTTTTTTTTTGTTATTTTTGATTTTTTCTCTTCTACTGTTTCTTTTTGTTTTGGTTGATTGTTACAGGGTACTATCTCTTGGTACATGCTAAGGAGTAACAACCATACACTTGAGCCTTTTGATCCCGAGATCGAACGCACTTGTCAAAGGAGGCTAAGGCAAGCAAGAATACTAATGGCCAATAACGAGGAAGTTCCAGTAGCACCAGTGGCAAGGTCACTCATGGATTATGCACACCCTTCATTCCATGGATCGATGTCGAGTATCACGAGACCCACCATCCAGGCCAACAATTTTGAGATCAAGTCTGCTATCATACAAATGATCCAGCACTCGGTGCAGTTTGGGGGAGCGATCACCGATGATCCCAACACTCACATAGCGAATTTCTTGGAAATTCGCGACACCTTCAAGCATAATGGCATCATTGACGACGCCATCAGGTTACGACTGTTCCCTTTCTCTTTAAATAATAAAGCTAAATCTTGGTTGCATTCTTTGCCTACAGGATCAATTACCACTTGGGATGGGATGGTGCAAGCTTTCTTGTCCAAATACTTCCCACCATCAAAGACTGCTAAGATGCGAAATGATATCACTACATTTGCGCAACATGAGCCTGAAACACTTTATGAAGCATGGGAGCACTTCAAGGACTTACTGAGGAGATGCCCACAACATGGCCTTCCCATCTGGCTGCAGGTACAAACTTTCTATAACGGTTTATTTTATGATAACCGTTCTATGATTGATGCAGCATCAGGAGGTACTGTGATGAGAAAGATGCCGGAGGAGGCCTATACACTGTTGGAGGAGATGGCTGCTAATAGCTGTCAATGGCAGTCTGAGAGGAACGTGCCAAAGAAGCAAGCTGGAGTTCATCAAGTGAGCGAAGTTACTGCGTTGGCCGCCCAAATTGAGGCATTGAACAAGAGACTAGATAGCATGATGACAGGGATGAAAGCTCAAGGGATTACTTGTGACCTATGTGGAGGAAATCATCCGAGCGTTGAATGCCAAACAGGTAACCCATTCGTTCAGACTAATGAAGTTGTGCATTATGTAGGAAACCGTCCACAAAACAACCCCTACCCAAATACATACAATACGGGGTTGAGGTATCAACCACAACCACCACCGGGTTATCCACCATCGCCGAGCATGGAGGAACTATTGACCAAGTTCATATCCTCAACGGAAACAAGGATGAATAAGCAAGATTCATCTATCAAAAACTTGGAGATCCAAGTAGGGCAATTGGCAACTACCTTGGCTGGGAGAGCACAAGGAACTCTACCAAGTGACACAGAGAAGAATCCAAGGGAGCAAGCCAATGCTGTGACCCTAAGGAGTGGAAAAGAACTTGGTGATGAGAAGGAGACTGAAAAGATTGCTATTAAGCAAGAGGAGAAGGAGCAGCCACGCAACAAGGGTAAGTCAACTAGAGACACTACACCTATCACACCACAAGAAAAGGTACACATTCCTCTCCCATTCCCTGCAGCAGTTAATAGGGCAAAGGTTGATTCAAACTTTGCCAAATTTTTAGACATGCTTAAGAATTTGCATATAGATATACCATTCATTGATGCCTTACGAAAAATGCCAAATTATGCTAAATTCTTAAAGAAGATGTTGTCTAAGAAGCATAAATTGGGAGAGCACGAGACTGTCTTTTTGACTGAGGAATGTAGTGCTATTGTGCAAAAGAAATCGGCCACCAAGTTAAAAGATCCAGGGAGTTTCTCTATTCCTTGCACTATTGGGCCTATTTCTTCCATTAAATCGTTATGTGATTTGGGTGCTAGTGTGAACTTAATGCCTTTGTCTATTTTTAGGCGACTTGGATTGGGAGAACCGAAGACAACAAGGGTGGTGTTGCAAATGGTGGACAAGTCTATCACTTACCCACTAGGAATCGTCGAGGATGTGCCAGTCAAGATAGATCAATTCACTTTCCCGGTGAATTTTCTAGTGTTGGATATGGAGGAGGGCACGAGTATGCCATTGATCATGGGGTGCCAATTCCTAGCTACTGGAAGAGCTATTATCGATGTTGAAGAAGGGAAGTTGATCCTCCGTGTAGGAGAGGATCATGTTACCTTTACTATGTTTCAAACTTCACCACATGCACACAACACGCCCACATGTTTTATTATTGATAAAATTAATATTTTGCCTGATGATGTGGTGCAAGATACTGATAAGGTGAAGGTGAAGACCGAACTAGAGCTGAAGAAGGCAAGAGCCATGACATGGTGAAGCCAAGGAAGGCGAAGAAAAAAAAAGATAAAAGGACATTTATGAAGGGAGCGACAGTCCAATTGCATAAAGCGCCACCACCTCGCATTTTCCAAAGCAAGCGAAAGGCTTCATGTGTTGGACCATTCACTGTTACCAAGATATACCCGCATGGAGCCATTAAGGTAAGTGATCCTATTCTAGGTACTTATGTTAATGATGAGAGGTTGATGCATTACCCAGTTGATTACGGAGATTCATGCTCCACACACCATCCCAACCTTCGAGAAAATGTGGTAATAAGTCCAGCTTGAGACTATAAAGCAAGAACTCTTTCCTATCCCTTTGCTTTGTTTTTAGTTTATTTTGGTTTGTTTTGTTTTTGTTTTTGATTTTGGCGAGACTCCATGCGTGCTGTGACTGTCCAACAATATGCCCCACAAGCTGACGAGGAATTGGACAACAATCACTGACGGTCGTTGTCAACGGTAACTGCTTTGTCTTACTTTCCATGCTTATTACATTGAGGACAATGCATGAATTAAGTTTGGGGGAGTGTATTACTGTGTCATACTTTTCTTTGGAATTGTATCGTTTCTTGAGCACCAACAAAATTTTTCTTGAAAATGAGTTCAATTAGTAAGATAAGAATAAATCATAGTAGTGGTCTCTAATCCATGATGATATTAATCTCACTTTGCATGTCAACTTAAGTTTTGATTGTAAAACTTGTTTGTGAATATCTTGTTTTGAGTAGCATGTCAAAGATGAGGAATATATTGAGCACATTTGAGTCATAATCTTGAGAAGTGCATTTGTAGTAGTGAATTTTTTTTGTGAAATTAATGAATTGTTTTTGAGCATCTTAGAGTACCTTAGAAACTATTTGATGATGACACTTTGAGGCGAAATTTTATAGATATGAACTTGACTTGGAATTGATTTAGGCGATCTTTGGACCATTTGAGTCTTTCAAGCTTACCATGTTTACATCAATCTCTAGTATCCTAATTTGAGCCTAATTGAAAAATAATGGAGTATGTTTAACATACTATTAGCCCCCATTCAACATTCTTTGGCAAACTCATTATACCCACCTAATTGAGCCTAAATTGAATTTTTTATCTTCACCTAAGGGAGTATAATGATTCACATTAGATGCACATGATTTGCTATATTTTGATAAGCTTATTGTAAAAAAGATGATGAATGAGAAAAGAAAAGAATAGAAAAAGCCTTGAGAAATTTTTTTTTTATCCAACTAAGACCCAAAGTGGCCAAGGCTAAAAGAGAAAAAGAAGAGAAGCTCAAGTTGTGCTAACAATATAAACATTACATGCTTATACTCTCTTCTTTGTGCTATCCTATCCTTTCTTTGAAGCCAAACACCTAGGCCTAACGCTACAAGCTTAAAAGACCTATTGATCCAAGTCTAGGGAGTGGCTACATTAGTGGAGAAGTGTTTGAAAATAGGATTATAGGGTGCTCAAGGATAATCTTACTTTTCATTGACTAGCATGATTTGGTCTATGAAATTTGCATGGAACTTGAAAGTGACAATAGCACACACGCACGTTATGATTCGGAGACATGTTGTTTGATCTATGAGAAAAGACAACTTGTTAAACTTTCTGATTTATTTTTGTTTGTCAGTAAGTGAGATATCTGAGCTACATGATTGACTATGAATTGGTTTATTTGAATCTTCAATGTTGAACTTGACTGTTTGATCTTATTTATTGCTCGAGACGATCAAGTTTAAGTTTGGGGGAGTTGATAAGTGTGATGACCAGGGATTATAGATGCTAATCCCGGAGTGTTAATAACCCCTAAAGTTGTTTTACGTGGCGATTTGGAGTTTAATCGCGGTGTTGGGCCTTCTGGGCTCGTTTATTTGGGTAGTTGGGATCGTTGGATCCAGAGGTTGAGATTGTATTCTCATTTGGGTGAAAAACCTAAGAGTTGGGTTTTTAGTGTGACTCGGGATCTGGGTGCTTAGTGTGGACACCGGTAGGGGGTTTTGGAGTTAGAGAGAGAATTTTTGAAAACAGATGATTTTTAATGAATCATGATGTATTTGTGGGGCTATTAGTATTTCGGGGTATTTTTGCTATAAATATCAGTTGAACCTGAGATTTTAATTGGAAAAATCATTTCACCTCATTCAGCCCGTCTCTCTCTCCCCGTCAGCGCCCATTCCCGATTTCCCCAACCCCCGCGGCTTCAGGCCGTGCGCCCGCCGTCGTCCGGCCGCCGTTCGGCGCGTCCGACCCACCGGTGGCTTCGTCTCGTCCAGGCGCTCCTTTCTATACCGGTAATTCAAAGTTTGGTCGCGATTCACGTTCGGATTTTGCAGAAAACGAAAACGCCCAAATTCTAGGGTTTATCGGATTTTGACCGATTTACTTCCGATTTTCGATTAGGTAACCTTCCTTACCTCTTTTTCGTCCCTCTCGTGTATTCCCCTGCCTTTTTGTGAATTATTGGTTCGAATTTATTTTCGAATTTCGTAGGGTTTGGTTCGAATTTTTGGGGGTTTTGGCAGGGGGTGATGATTCTTGTGGTTGGTCGTTTAATTCATGTTCTAGATGATCTATGATGCTTAATTTGGGTTCGAATTGAGATATTAGGGTTCGAGGGTTTTGAAATTTGTAGGGTGTTCTTGAACAATTTTCGATATTGTCTCATTTGTTTCCCTCCCTGCATGTACCCTGCCCCGGGTCTTTTAAATAGTTAATTGTCGTGTGTTGACAATATTTTTTTGCGGGTAATAGGTGTGCTTGAGCATGGGTTACATGTTCGTAAATAATTGTGAATTATTTATCGTGTTAGCACATCGTTCCTCGGGGCATGGAACTCGAGCAAGGTTTGGCTCGGACTTCGGAGATTTAAGGTACGTGCGACGTACGAGCATTACTATATATATTAGAGCATTGTGAAATGCATAATGTATTTTGATTTCATTGAATATTGTGCGTGTGGTTATATATATATGTTGATATAGCCAAGGAACGACCAAATCTTGATATCGCCGCTTGTAGCGTGCGTGACACTAGAGTAGGATAACTCTTACAAGATATAAGGGGTACTGGGTTTATATGACTATTGTAGGGCATTTGAGATGCCTGATGATGATCGTAGAATCATGTATTCACTATAAGACATTTGAGATGTCTAGGTATAATGGAGAATTGGTAAAATAAATGCTAGGCATTTGAGCTATCTGTGATTGATAGCGAGGTTGTAAAATCAGTATTAGATATTGAGATATCTATATTTGCATGTATAATGAATTTGGAATCACTATCTATTGATACTCGAAATTAGGCATGCGATGAGTTAATCAATGTGTTGATTTACTGATTTTTGAGATTTGATGAGTTGATGATTGTGAGAACAGGGACAGTACACGGAATCCCGGATGAGGACGTTGCCATCCAGGGAGTATCATTTAAGTTCATTTGTATTTACTTTTGTTGTAAAATATGAATTTCATTATTGTGATAATGGGATTTTGTTTATTGGTATGCTCACCCCGTTGGGGGCTGTCTCTGTTGGGGCAGGTGAACAGGTACATCGATGGCTTTGGAGATGAGCTCGAGCTGTTGATTGGATGTACTCCCAGGATCGTGGTACCAGGGCTTGATGGAGCACGGTATCGTATAGAGTACTTATATACACCTAAGGGTTATATACACATTCATGATGCTCGCATGTGAGCACGGTTATACTTGTATATGGGTTGTATATAAAGGCATGAACCTTTCTCTCTTTCATTCTATGTTGCATGCAATTAAGGGTAGAATTGCTAATGATATGAGAGTCATTGGTGTATTATGTGGGTGTTGAAACCCACTTTTGTTATCATATGTGTGGTGTCTTCCCTGGCTGGGAATTTACTTGGTATTGCTGTATTCTGATGAGTATTATGTTTTCCCTGGCCGGGAATTATGTTATGTGTTGTGCTTTTATTTCGGGATAGCTCTATTTATGGGGAGACTCTGCCCAAATTTTTATAAAAGCCCACAATGTAAAAAGTGGCACCAAGGGGATGGTAAAGGGCGAACATATGAGTCTATTTGTTGTTAGGCTGATGATCTTATGACATTGAGTATTAAAGGAAATTTTGTAATTGCCATTCAATGGTAAAGTATCATCTGAGCTTCCCGATTGACTTTTTATTGAAAGCATGTGCCACACATAGTGGTTAATACACTAATCAGGGGTTAAGGGCTAAGGGGGTCCTTACATTAGTGGTATCAGAGCAGTGGTTGCTCATTTGGGCTATTAAGGGCCTAGGAAGTTATTGATAGCACACATTTATGCATGATGGCATTAATGTCGTACGACATAACTAATTGTTTATGTGCTTTTATGATATGAAAAGTGGTATTGTTAACCATTGTGGTTGCAGGAATCGTGTGCGACGCGATATGAGGGCATTAATAGTAATGTCTGGCACTCTGTATGTTATGTGCCAAGGAATCTGGTTTTTTTAAGAAAATCAGGTAAAGGGATATTTCCGAGGTAACATGTCTTGGTATACGTATTGACATGCAAGTGGTTGCATATATGTATTGAATGTTTGATGCATAGCGTATATGGTTATTGCTGCTAACCCTGATGGTTGCAGGTTACAGGAAATATGGAGTACGAAAAGGAATGATGATTATACATATGTACGGGCATCCCAAGGGTAACATGTATTATGTGTTTAGTTATTTAACACAAGGTAAATCAAGGTATGCATAAGATAGGGCATTATGATATGATACATGTTGATACGCATCGTTTTGCATATGTATGTTGTGAAATATAAGAGGTGTATTTCACGAGTCAAGGTTATCCTAGTGAGGATTTCAATGCTTACGCTAAGGTCCATATGAAGCGAGGAAGAATTCCGCTTATGTGGAGTAGTAAGAAGCATTGAAATGCACTACTGATAAGTGACTCAATTCCATAAGAAGCAAGAATTCTGCTGACATGGATTCCATAGGAAGCGAGGAAAAATTCCGCTTACGTGGATTTCCATAAGGAGAAAGGATTCTGCTTACGCGGATTCCATAGGAAGCGAGGAAAAATTCCGCTTACGTGGAAAAGGAAGGAGGGATCATAATTTAATGTGTCGATTTATATTCATTTCATTATGAGGACACGGATGATAGCGGTGATGTATTCCGCTATATTGATTGGCGATGGTTCATTCCGCCAGGTGTATTGATAGCGATGGTTCATTCCGCTATATTGATTGGCGATGGTTCATTCCGCCAGGTGTATTGTGTATTGATAGCGATGGTTCATTCCGCTATATTGATTGGCGATTGTTCATTCCGCCAGGTGTATTGATAGCGATGGTTCATTCCGCTATATTGATTGGCGATGGTTCATTCCGCCAGATGTATTGATAGCGATGCCTCTTTCCGCTATTATGTGGACGATGATTCATGCTCAGGTGTATAGCGAGGTTTCATGCCACTTATTATATGACGAGGTGTCATGCCGTCGATTCTATAGCGATGGATTGTGCCGCTATGTACTCAGCACAGGATTTTGCCGCCTCCGAGCGATGGGTGCTGATTACGCACTATTATTGAGCGACGGAGACAGGTATGCCGCTATATTGTTAGCGATGAGGTATGAGTTATTGCTATTCTATTAGCATTATTGTAGCTGGCATGCGTTGATATACATGTTTTATTATGACTATTTTACTAGCATGATAGTGGATGACATACGCTGATGTACATGTATCGTCACTAGTTGACAATGCCTTAGATGCCATGAGTTGGCATGTATCGTCACGGGATGACGATGACGATGGTGTAGGAGATGTCTTATTAGACATGCATCATCGTTACGATGAACAATGCGTTGAGTATACGTATTCAGTGGTATGCCTTGGGTGCCTATACCGAGCACAAGGTGGTGTGTACGTCACCGATTGACGTGACCCTTATACCGAGCGGGTTGCTCGAGGAATGGATGGATGCGCTGTACATGTGATTGTACCGCAGCTTATGTTTGGGGTGATCATATTACGAGTGGTGATACCCTTAAGGTATGCTCGTTGGAATGGCCTTTGGCCATGTAATTTGACGACAGGAGTAATTATGGAGGAAATTACTCGCTTTCTGTCAATGTGACATGTGACAGACATGGTCACACCACCATTGAGGGTGTAGGATGGGTCCTAAGGGAGTAGGATCAGGTTATGTTAAGTACATAGGGACATTGGAGTGTCCAGGGTGTATAGGCATTAGAGGAATGTTGGGTAAAGACCCACTACTCTATTGATTTTCTTCCCACAGTATGGTGCCGTGCAGAAACGTCCATCTTATTGGTAGGTTTGAGGTGAACCTAGAGAGGCAGCGACTAGTTTGTCTGCCGTGTGCGTGCAACACCATGAGGGGCTTGCTAGAGCCGTTATACTGCTCGTTGGAACCAAGTTTGGCAAATCGTAAGGTGATACGATGTGGATTGTGGTGGACTCTAGTAGTCACCACGTCATTTGAAATTGAGGTTGTGTATGCCTCACGGAAACGTGTATACGTTTATGTTTAATCTTGGTGAGACTTGTCTGGGACAGCTCATGATGTTGGAGTACCAACAAGAGAGTCATCAGGTCGTTATTGACTCGATCTGAGGGAACCCGTTCATTTGGGATGCAATGGGTGTTATCGTATCCAGTTTTCTTTTTTTCCGAACGGTGGTTCGAGACTTGTGGATCTCGAGTTCGATGGCACTTCCCTTGTGGGGAAGGAGGTAGTATTATACCTATTTGGGAATCTTTGAAAGATTCGGTGAGTTGGTACGTGTGGTGTTGATTTTGGGAATCACACCGTGTTGTTGATCGTCGATTATCGTTCTCCACTAGGTAGGGAATGACTCAGAATTGACGGTTGTGTTTGGGGCTTAGGGGTAGGTTGTAGATACCCGAGCCGAGTGCATTGAGTATGCATGCGATGTCAGTGCTTAGGCAGGTATACTGGTGAGTATACGGATGCCAGTTATTGATTTCCTTTCTGTCAAGCATAGAGTTATGCTATTTTTTTTTGGATGGTTAAATCTCTGATGAGAGATATGGAACACCTTGAGATTGGGAATCTCCATGGCACGATAATTATGAGGAACAATCGTGAAGTTAGTTGACTCCCTTGAAGAGGGATTATCTTGTGTGGGTTAAGGTATTTCCTTATTGGTGTTTTCCTCCGAGTTATGCGATAGCCTTCCCAGGTTTGGATTGTTAAATCCAAGGATTATCAAGGGATGGCAGGAATTCGGATTTGGTTGGGTGTCGCTGTTGACACAAGTGTTGAGGATGCAATGGGTTTATTGCATGTCCTTTCAGAATTTGAAACTCTGTGGAGTCTCGATCGTTTATTTATGATTAGGATGTGATTCTTGGAACATCTGGAGGTGGACAACTTGTGAGATGTCTTTTGTGTGAATCTGTGGCCGTGAGTTCCCAAATTGAGTTGCAATGATGCGACTGCTCCTTCGATGGAGGAGGTTTGAAAGTGGAAACCGGGTTTGGTATGTGTACACCGTGGTATACTAGAGTTTCCCTCGTGACGATGTATGTTAGACATCGTGAGTCATTATAGAGATGTCATTGAATGATATCTACGATGGAATCGAGAGCGATTCGAATCCGTGCAGTTTCTGTTGACTAACTGCTTTTGGATTTTTAGCATTGAGCTGTGCTGACACTCTTTGGCGTTATGATGGATTTGGAAGTCTATTCCACACCAGAGTTCGACACGAGGTCAACGTTCTCATGGTTGAGGTGTCATTCAGGATGCGTTCTTACTAGTTGTATTAGAACTAAGGATGACTGTCCGATCTACAGTCGTAAGTATTGGTTGTTTTGCAGTCATGAGGGACTGACTTTTGGGATGAACCGCATCGAGGTACGTTTTGCCTCTTGGGTGATATGTTGGTTTTTGGTATGTCGCTCTGTTTCAGAGTTTGATGAGAGGTAAGTATCCTCGCGTTTATTAATACGATTCTGGTATGGTCAAGAATCGGGGTTATGGCTTCATGTTGTTGTGTATCCTGGGTGTTACGTGATACACCGGTGCTAATTTCGAGGACGAAATTCTTTTAGTGGGGGATATTGTGATGACCAGGGATTATAGATGTTAATCCCGGAGTGTTAAATGGCCCCTAAAGTTGTTTTACGTGGCGATTTGGAGTTTAATCGCGGTGTTGGGCCTTCTGGGCTCGTTTATTTGGGTAGTTGGGATCGTTGGATCCAGAGGTTGAGATTGTATTCTCATTTGGGTGAAAAACCTAAGAGTTGGGTTTTTAGTGTGACTCGGGATCTGGGTGCTTAGTGTGGACACCGGTAGGGGGTTTTGGAGTTAGAGAGAGAATTTTTGAAAACAGATGATTTTTAATGAATCATGATGTATTTGTGGGGCTATTAGTATTTCGGGGTATTTTTGCTATAAATACCAGTTGAACCCGAGATTTTAATTGGAAAAATCATTTCACCACCTTCAGCCCGTCTCTCTCCCCGTCCGCGCCCATTCCCGATTTCCCCAACCCCCGCGGCTTCAGGCCGTGCGCCCGCCGCCGTCCAGCCGCCGTTCGGCATGTCCGACCCACCGGTGGCTTCGTCTCATCCAGGCGCTCCTTTCTATACCGGTAATTCAAAGTTTGGTCGCGATTCACGTTCGGATTTTGCAGAAAACGAAAACGCCCAAATTCTAGGGTTTATCGGATTTCGACCGATTTACTTCCGATTTTTGATTAGGTAACCTTCCTTACCTCTTTTTCGTCCCTCTCGTGTATTCCCCTGCCTTTTTGTGAATTATTGGTTCGAATTTATTTTTGAATTTCGTAGGGTTTGGTTCGAATTTTTGGGGGTTTTGGCAGGGGGTGATGATTCTTGTGGTTGGTCGTTTAATTCATGTTCTAGATGATTTATGATGCTTAATTTGGGTTCGAATTGAGATGTTAGGGTTCGAGGGTTCGAAATTTGTAGGGTGTTCTTAAACAATTTTCGATATTGTCTCATTTGTTTCCCTCCCTGCATGTACCCTGCCCCGGGTCTTTTAAATGGTTAATTGTCGTGTGTTGACAATATTTTTTTGAGGGTAATAGGTGTGCTTGAGCATGTGTTAAATGTTCGTAAATAATTGTGAATTATTTATCGTGTTAGCACATCATTCCTCGGGGCATGGAACTCGAGCAAGGTTTTAAATTCATGTCTTTACTTTTTTTGTAAAATATGAATTTCATTATTGTGATTATGGGATTTTGTGTATTGGTATGCTCACCCCGTTGGGCGCTGTCTCTGTTGGGGCATGTGAACAGGTACATCGATGGCTTTGGAGATGAGCTCGAGCTGTTGATTGGATGTACTCCCAGGATCGTGGTACCAGGGCTTGATGGAGCACGGTATCGTATAGAGTACTTATATACACCTAAGGGTTATATACACATTCATGATGCTCGCATGTGAGCACGGTTATACTTGTATATGGGTTGTATATAAAGGCATGAACCTTTCTCTCTTTCATTCTATGTTGCATGCAATTAAGGGTAGAATTGCTAATGATATGAGAGTCATTGGTGTATTATGTGGGTGTTGAAACCCACTTTTGTTATCATATGTGTGGTGTCTTCCCTGGCTGGGAATTTACTTGGTATTGCTGTATTCTGATGAGTATTATGTTTTCCCTGGCCGGGATTTATGTTATGTGTTGTGCTTTTATTTCGGGATAGCTCTATTTATGGGGAGACTCTGCCCAAATTTTTATAAAAGCCCACAATGTAAAAAGTGGCACCAAGGGGATGGTAAAGGGCGACATATGAGTCTATTTGTTGTTAGGCTGATGATCTTAGACATTGAGTATTAAAGGAAATTTTGTAATTGCCATTCAATAGTAAAGTATCATCTGAGCTTCCCGATTGACTTTTTATTGAAAGCATGTGCCACACATAGTGGTTAATACACTAATCAGGGGTCAAGGGCTAAGGGGGTCCTTACAATAAGTGTGATTTTTACACTTAATTTGATATAATTAGGGGCGTTTTTGTTGTGATTCTTGGAAAACATTACTCTTTTTGGTTTATATTTGTATATTTCAGGAATCCAGGGCCAAATGCATAAAAGTGGAGGAAATAGGCTTAAAATGATGAAAAAGGACCAAACTGAGCAAACTTGAAAAAGGAGGGGCAAAATCGTAATTTGCTGAAAATAGAGGAGGTGACCGATCGCCTCAAATGAGGCAATCGATCGCCTCCAGGCAGTAGCAAGAGGCGATCCATCGCCTCATTTGAGGCAATCGATCGCCTCGACTCGAAAAATTCGGGATTTTGTTTCCATCTTGGTTATTTGGTGTCCAAACTTGGTGAAACTCCTCCTACCATAAATGGATTATAATGGACTTTTTGGGACTTTTTGGCTCACGTTTGACCTACAATACACAGCCTCCATCACTCATCATCCTCTCCAACCATCCATACACCATAACCATTGAAGAGAAGACGTATCGGAAGAGACGGGACGACGGAGCAACGCAAGGAGTCAACGCCTCTCGTTATTTCCTTATTTCTAACTCTAGTTCTATATTTTCATTAGATTTTAATGTTTAGAATGTTGCAAAACATGTTTATGCATTGTTATTTGATGGAGATTGTTGGCTAGGTTTGTTATCAAGACTTAGGGGATCCTTTGTATGAACCCATGATTTAACTTGAATGTTTTTGATTGATTCTTATTATCTAAGTGCATAGATCATTGTTCTTCATGCTTTTAAGGGTTTGACCATCCTTGAATGATATTAAATAACAATTGAGATCGAGAGATAAAATTGTGATTCGATATAGTGATTTATGCCGTGGATTTTAGACCGAGATCGAGAGATGAAGTCAAATACACGTGTGATAGCTATAGATATCTAGTAATCGAAAGCTAGAAGTTTTCACGGATCTTAATACAATATTGTGTTGTTAAATAAGTACACGAGAGTGACTTACTACAATTTAATATTATGTTTAATATAACTCAAGAGAGTATATTAGATAAATTTGGAAAACTCGTCACCTTAGATTGCTTGAATTCGATTATTAACTAATAGGTGAATTGTGGGGGATTACATAGGTGAACCGAAAGTCTTGATAATTGTTTCTTTTGATTATATTCTTATTCGTTCTTGTGTTTTATCTTGAGTTCATTAGTCAATTTAGTTAATTAATCACAACCGGTTATCATAGACTAAATATAGTTAAACTAGTGAAGTTTGGTAATTATTTCCTAGTCCTCGTCGGTTCGACACTCATACTTATATTATCATTATATTAAAACTTGACACCGTGCACTTGCGGTAGAGAATCGCTACACTGATAAATATTGTTTAAAATAAAAGCGATCACCATCCTTGGCAAGTGGGTCACGAAGTCCATAGATATCTGCTCCCACTTCAATTCAGGTACCTCTAAACTCTTCAGCTCGCCACCAGGCCTCTGCCTCTCGGCTTTTACTTGCTGACAAATCAAGCACTTCTTGACAAAGGTGATGACGTCTCTTTTCATCCGCCTCCACCAAAAATGGTCGCATAAGTCCTTCTACATCTTCCTCCCACCTGGATGTATGCTAAACCTGCTGCTATGCGCACGATGCAAGATCCCTTGACGCAACTCCGGTGCCCTCGGCACTAGCCAACGGTTACCAAGCCTCAAGGAACCATCTTATGCCACTCTGAACTTTGATGGCTGACCCTGAAGTACTATTGATGACCATCTCTGAACCTCATCATCCGACCTCTGGGCTGTCCTGATAGCCTCAAATATGTCTGGCTCAGCCAATAAGGTCGACACTCGCACCGGCGACGTGTCCACATCGAAAGCATAGCCCATATGGCAATAAGAAGTCATCATAGCTGATAAACTCATGGCATCCTCAGCAGTACTCTTCACCTTCCGACTTAAGGCGTCTGCTATCAAGTTTGCTTTACCAGGATGGTACTGAATTTCACAATCATAATCTTTGAGTAAATCCATCCATCTTCTTTGTCGCATATTCAATTCAGCCTGTGTGAACAAAAAATTCAGGCTCTTATGGTCTGAATAGATGGTAAACATCGTACCATACAGGTAATGCCTCCAAATCTTCAAGGCAAATATAATAGCTGTCAGTTCTAAATCATGGACTGGATACCTAGCCTCATGTGGCTTCAGCTGCCTCGATGCATAAGCCACCACATGCTTATCTTGCATCAACAAACAGCCCAAACCCTGCAGTGATGCATCTGTGTACAAGGCAAACCTCTTATTCTCAGAAGGAATCACCAATACAGGTGCCGTAGTCAAACGACGCTTCAATTCTTGGAAGCTTTCCTCGCAAGCTTCGGACCAATAGAACGGGACTCCTTTCTGAGTCAGCTGTGTCAGGGGTTTGGTAATCTTTGAAAAACCTTTGACAAAACGTCGATAATAACCGGCCAAGCCGAGGAAGTTCCGTATCTCGGGTACAGAAGTGGGTGCAGCCCACTCCATCATAGCTTCAACCTTCCTGGGATCTACAGATATCCCGCTGCTAGATATAACATGACCCAAGAACACCACACTGCTCAACCAGAACTCGCACTTGCTGAGCTTTGCATATAACTGATGATCCCTAAGGCTATGGAGTACTGTCCTCAAGTGCTTCACGTGTTCCTCTTCGGTCCGAGAGTAAATGAGTATGTCGTCAATGAAAACAATGACAAACTGATCCAAATACGGTTGAAATACTCTGTTCATCAGACTCATAAAGACAGCTGGGGCATTTGTCACCCCAAAAGGCATGACTAAGAATTCATAGTGCCCATACCTAGTCCTAAAAGCTGTCTTCTGAACGTCATCTTCCCTTACCTGAATCTGATGATACCCCGACCTCAGATCGATCTTACTGTAGAGCCTCGTACCCTGCAACTGGTCAAACAAATCATCGATCCTCGGAAGTGGATGCTTATTCTTCACTGTGGCTTTGTTCAGTTGCCTGTAATCGATGCACAGACGCATCGAACCATCTTTCTTTTCGACAAATAGGACTGGTGCACCCCAGGGCGATACGCTAGGGCGTATGTAACCCTTATCAAGGAGCTCTTGCAACTGAACCTTCAACTCCCTTAACTCCGCTGGTGCCATCCTATACGGGCCATGAGAAATGGCAGACGTCCCCGGTAGTACCTCAATCCCAAACTCGACCTCTCTCGTCGGTGGAAATCCGAGAATCTCTTCCGGAAAGACATCAGGAAACTCCGCCACTACGGGCACATCCTCGACCTTTAATTCTTCCCTCTTTTCAGTAATATCAACAACATATATGAGATATCCTGTATGGCCCCGTTCCAACATCTTAACAGCAGATATCAACGAGATCTTTGAACGGGAACCATCCCCATAGAATGTCCACTGGACTCCTATATCAGACCTGAACCGGACAGTCCTCTGACTGCCTGATACTTGTTCAGCACATCGATGCCCATAATGCAATCGAAGTCGGACATTCCCAGAACAATCAAATCTGACCTTAGCTCGTTACCCTCAAAATAAATGAGGCCGTCATAGACAATCCGATCAGCAATCCAACTTCTTCCAGCGGGTGTCGAGACTTCAAGAGGCATGGGAGACGGAGAAGTGCATATGTGGTGCCTTTCCACAAAACTTGTCGACACAAAAGAGTGTGACGCACCTGTGTCTATCAATATAAAAGCAGGATGCGTAAATAAAAGACACGTACCCGCTATCACTTCCTCCGGAGCCGCTGTAGCCTGCTCCCTTGTCAATGCATAAACTTGCCCCTGAGGTGGCCCCATAGGCTGACATCCATACTGCCTCGGTACAAACGGTGGCCTGTGCTGCACTGCTCTGTCCGCAGGCCTCCCCGGAGAGTTCGGTTGTCCCTCCCGATTGGGACATTGCCGAGCAAAGTGGACCTTATTGCCACAAACGTAACAACCTACGCAGTCTTTTGTCGAATGTGGTTGCCCACAAAGAGAGCACTGGACCTTCCCAAATTTGCCTCCCTGAGACTGTCCTCTTACTGACGGGGCGTCATTCCTACGGTTTCCTTTCCAACGATTCTCGGGCCTCTTACCACTGAACCTCGAAGCTGATGTGTTCCCCCTTGGCTTGAACTGATCACCCCTCGGCTTCAAATTATCATAAGTGGATTTCTGAGGGGGTGCTAGAGGTGGCACGCCATCAGGATACGCACCAACTGTGATGACCAGGTATTATAGGTGTTAATCCCGTAGTGTTAATAATCCCTAAAGTGGTTTTACGTGGCGATTTGGAGTTTAATCGAGGTGTTGGGCCTTCTGGGCTCGTTTATTTGGGTAGTTGGGATCGTTGGATCCAGAGGTTGAGATTGTATTCTCATTTGGGTGAAAAACCTAAGAGTTGGGTTTTTGATGTGTCTCGGGATCTCGGGTGCTGTGTGAGCACCGGTAGGGGATTTTGGAGTTAGAGGGAGAGTTTTTGAAAACAGATGATTTTTAATGAATCATGAGGTATTTGTGGGGCTATTAATTTTTCGGGGTATTTTTGCTATAAATACCAATTGAACCCAAAATTTTAAGGATATTTTCATTTCAGCCCCAAATCTCTCCTCCCTCTTCCCGCACGCGATCTTTTCCCGTCTGCACAGCCGCCGCGCGCAAAAGCGGTGCGTCCGCCGCCGTTCGGCGCATGCGACCTACCACCAGCTTCGTCTCGTCGAGGCGCAGCTTTCCCCTCCATCAATTCGAAGTTTCGTCGCGTTTTGAAGTCGGATTTTGGCTGGAAGCGCCGATCCCCAATTTCTAGGGTTCTTCGATTTTCGTCCGATTTCTTCCGATTTTCGTTTGGGTAACCTCCTTACCCCTTTTTCGTCATTTTCATGTATTTCCCTGCCATTATTGTGTTCGAATTTGATGAATTTTAAGGGTTCGAATTTAAGGGCTTGTTTGGGTTCGAATTTAAGGGATTGAATTCGAAAATTGGGGGTTTTTGACAAGGGTGTTGATTCTTGCTATTGATAGCTTAATTCTCATTTTAGATGAATTATGGTATTTAATTGGGTTCGAAATTGTGAGATTAGGGTTCGATTTTTGTAGGGTATTCTTGAACAAATTTCGATATTGTCTCATTTATTTCCCTCCCTGCGTATACCCTGCCCCGGGTCTTTTTAAAGGTTAATTGTCGTGTGTTGACAATTTTTTTGAGGGATATGGGTGTGCTTGAGCATAGGTTTCATGTTCGTAAATAATTGTGAATTATTTATCGTGTTAGCACATCATTCCTCGGGGCATGGAACTCGAGCAAGGTTTGGCTCGGACTTCGGAGATTTAAGGTATGTGCGACGTACGAGCATTTCTATATATTAGGGCATTTGTGAATGCATAATGAAATTTGATTTCATTGAATAATCGCGTATGAGGATTATATATATATATGTTGATATAGCCAAGGAATGACCCAAATCTTGATATCGCCGCTTGTAGCGTGCGTGACACTAGAGTAGGATGACTCTTACATGATATAAGGGGTACTGGGTTTATATGTATCTATTATAAGACATTTGAGATGTCTAGGTTCGTAGAATCATGTATTCATTATGAGACATTTGAGATGTCTAGGTTCGTAGAATCATGTATTCATTATAAGACATTTGAGATGTCTAGGTATAATGAAGGATTGGTAAAACAAATGCTCGGCATTTGAGCTATCTGTGATTGATAGCGAGGTTGTGAAATCAGTATTAGATATTGAGATATCTATAATTGCATGTTTAATGAATTTACGATCACTATCTGTTGATATTCGAGGATTAGGCATGCGATGAGTTAATCAATGTGTTGATTTACTGATTTTTGAGATTTGATGAGTTTGATGATTGTGAGGACAGGGACAGTACACGGAATCCCGGATGAGGTTGCCATCCAGGGAGTATCATTTAAATTCATTTGTATTTACCTTTGTTGTAAATTATGAATTTCATTATTGTGATTATGGGATTTTGTGTATTGGTATGCTCACCCCGTTGGGGGCTGTCTCTGTTGGGGCAGGTGAACAGGTACATCGATGGCTTTGGAGATGAGCTCGAGCTGTTGATTGGAGGTACTCTCAGGATCGTGGTACCAGGGCTTGATGGAGCACGGTATCGTATAGAGTACCTATATATACACCTGAGGATTTTATACATATTCATGATGCTCGCATGTGAGCACGATTATACTTGTATATGGATTGTATATAAAGGCATGAGCCTTTCTCTCTTTCATTTGAGGTTGCATGCAATTAGAGGTAGAATTGCTAAATGATATGAGAGTCATTGGTGTATTATGTGGGTGTTGAAACCCACTGTCGTCGTCATATGTGTGGTGTCTTCCCTGGCTGGGAATTTACTTGTATTACTGCATTATGATGAGTATTATGTGTTCCCTGGCCGGGAATTATGTTATGTGTTGTGCTTTTTTGGGATAGCTCTATTTATGGGGAGACTCTGCCCAAATTTTTATAAAAGTTCACAATGTGAAAAGTGGCACCAAGGGGTTGGTAAAGGGCAAACATATGAGTCTTTTATTGTTAGGATGATGATCTTATAACATTGAGTATTAAAGGAAATTTTGTAATTGACATTCAATGGTAAAGTATCATCTGAGCTTCCCGATTGACTTTTTATTGAAAGCATGTGCCACACATAGTGGTTAATACACTAATTAGGGGTTAAGGGCTAAGGGGGTCCTTACATTAGTGGTATCAGAGCAGTGGTTGCTCATTGGGGCTGTTAAGGACCTAGGAAGTTATTGATAGCACATATTTATGCATGATGGCATTAATGTTGTATGACATAACAAATTGTTTATGTGCTATTATGATATGAAAAGTGGTATTGCTAACCATTGTGGTTGCAGGAATCGTGTGGAACACGATAGGATGGCATTAATAGGGATGTCTGGCACTCCGTGTGTTATGTGCCAAGGAAGCTGGTTTTAAGAAAATCAGGTAAAGGGATATTTCCGAGGTAACATGTACTTTAAGTTGTCTTGTTGACACATGATGAATGCAATGTGGTGCATTAAGGTTATGATACATGTTATTATGCATTGTTTTTGCATATGTATGTTGTGAAATATATGAGGTGTATTTCACGAGTCAAGGTTATCTTAGTAAGGATTTTAATGGCTTACGCTAAGGTCCATTGGAAGCGAGGAAGCATTCCGCTTACATGGAGTAGCAAGAAGCATTAAAATGTACTAATGATAAGGGCTCAGGAGTCAAGGTTATCTTAGTAAGGATTTTAATTGCTTACGCTAAGGTCCATTGGAAGCGAGGAAGGATTCCGCTTACATGGAGTAGCAAGAAGCATTAAAATGTACTAATGATAAGGGCTCAGGAGTCAAGGTTATCTTAGTAAGGATTTTAATTGCTTACGCTAAGGTCCATTGGAAGCGAGGAAGGATTCCGCTTACATGGAGTAGCAAGAAGCATTAAAATGTACTAATGATAAGGGCTCAGGATTGAAATAAGGATTTAAGGAGGAAGGATGTCATGACATTTATTTGTGAACCATACATTCTTATAATGTGTTTTTATTATGTATTGAATGTCGATGCATAGCGTATATGGCTATTGTTGTTAACCCTGATGGTTGCAGGTTACAGGAAATAAGGAATACGAAAAGGAATGATGATTATACATATGTACGGGCATCCCAAGGGCAACATGTATTATGTGTTTAGTCATTTAACACAAGGTAAATCAGGTATGCATAAGATAGTGCATTATGATATGATACATGTTGATACGCATCGTTTTGCATATGTATATTGTGAAATATAAAGTGAGGATTTCAATGCTTACACTAAGGTCCATATGAGCGAGGAAGAATTCCGCTTATATGGAGTAGTAAGAAGCATTGAAATGCACTATTGATATTTCACGAGTCCAGGTATCCTAGTGAGGATTTCAATGCTTACGCTAAGGTCCATATGAAGCGAGGAAAAATTCCGCTTATGTGGAGTAGTAAGAAGCATTGAAATGCACTACTGATAAGTGACTCAATTCCATAAGAAGCAAGAATTCTGCTGACATGGATTCCATAGGAAGCGAGGAAAAATTCCTCTTACGTGGATTTCCATAAGGAGCGAGAATTCTGCTTACGTGGAAAAGGAAGGAGGAACCATAATTTCTTGTGACGATTTGTATTCATTTCTCTATGAGGACACGATTTATAGCGATGGTTCATTCCGCTATATTGATTGGCGATGGTTCATTCCGCCAGGTATATTTATAGCGATGGTTCATTCTGCTATATTGATAGGCGATGGTTCATTCCGCCAGGTGTATTGATAGCGATGCCTCTTTCCGCTACTATGTGGACGATGATTCATGCTCAGGTGTATAGCGAGGTTTCATGCCACTTATTATATGACGAGGTGTCATGCCGTCGATTCTATAGCGAGGGATTTTGCCGCTATGTACTCAGCACAGGATTTTGCCGCCTTCGAGCGATGGGTGCTGATTACGCACTATTATTGAGCGACGGAGACAGGTATGACGCTATATTGTTAGCGATGAGGTATGAGATATTGCTATTTTATTAGCTTTATTGTAGCTGGCATGCATATACATGTTTTATTATGACTATTTTACTAGCATGATAGTGGATGACATACGCTGATGTACATGTATCGTCACTAGTTGACAATGTCTTAGATGCCATGAGTTGGCATGCGTCGTCACAGGATGACGATGACGATGGTGTAGGAGATGTCTTATTAGACATGCATCATCGTTACGATGATCGATGCGTTGAGTATACGTATTCAGTAGGTATGCCTTGGGTGCCAGTACCGAGCACAAGGTGGTGTGTGCGGCACCGATTAACGTGACCCTTATACCGAGCGGGTTGCTCGAGGAATGGATGGATGCGCTGTACATGTGATTGTACCGCAGCTTACGTTTGGGGTGATCATATTACGAGTGGTGATACCCTTGAGATATGCTCGTTGGAATGGCTTTTGGCCATGTGATTTGACGACAGGAGTAATCATGGAGGAAAGTACTCGTTTTCTGTCGATGTGACATGTGGTAGACATGGTCACACCACCCTTGAGGGTGTAGGATGGGTCCTAAGGGAGTAGGATCAGGTTATGTTAAGTACATAGGGACATTGGAGTGTCCAGGGTGTATCGGCATTAGTGGAATGTTGGATAAAGACCCACTACTCTATTGAGTTTTCTCCCCACAGTATGGTATGCCGTGCGGAAACGTCCGTCTTATTGGTAGGTTTGAGGTGAACCTAGAGAGGCAGCGACCAGTTTGTCTGCCGTGTGTGTGCAGCACCATGAGGGGCTTGCTAGAGCCGTTATACTGCTCGTTGGAACCAAGTTGGCAAATCGTAAGGTGATACGATGTGGATTGTGGTGGACTCTAGTAGTCACCACGTCATTTGAGGTTGAGGCTGAGGTTGTGCATGCCTCACTGGAACGTGTATACGTTTATGTTTAATCTTGGTGAGACTTGTCTGGGACAGCTCACAATGTTGAAGTACCAACAAGAGAGTCATCAGGTCGTTATTGACTCAATCTAAGGGAATCCGTGTATTTGGGATGCAATGGGTGTTATTGTATCCAGTTTTTCCGAACAGTGGTTCGAGACTAGTGGATCTCGAGTTCGATGGCACTTCCCTTGTGAGGAAGGAGGTAGTATTATACCTATTTGGGAATCTTTGAAAGATTCGATGAGTTGGTGCTTGTGGTGTTGATTTTGAGACGCCGTGTTGTTGATCGTCGATTTTCATTCTCCTTTGGATGGGAATGACTCAGGATTGACGGTTGTGTTTGGGGCTTAGGGGTATGTTGCAGATACCCGAGCCAAGTGCATTGAGTATGCATACGATGTCAATACTTAGGCAGGTATACCGGTGAGTATACGGATGCCAGTTATTGATTTCTTTTCTGTCAAGCATAGAGTTATGCTATCTTAGGATGGTTAAATCTCTGATGAGAAATATGGAACAACTTGAGATTGGGAATCTCCATGACACGATAATTATGAAGAATAATCGTGAAGTTAGTTGACTTCCCTTGAGGAGGGATTATCTTGTGAGGGTTAAGGTATTTCATTATTGGTGTTTCCCTCCGAGTTATGCGATAGCCTTCCCAAGTTTGGATTGTTAAATCCTAGGATTATCAAGGGATGGCAGGAATTCGGATTTGGTTGGGTGTCGCTGTCGACACAAGTGTTGAGGATGCAATGGGTTTATTGCATGTTCTTTCAGAATTTTAAACTCTGTGGAGTCTCGGTTGTTATTTATGATCAGGACGTGATCCTTGGAACATCCGGAGGTGGACATCTTGTGAGATGTCTTTGTGTGAATCTGTGGCCGTGAGTTGCCCAATTGAGTTGCAATGATGCGACTGCTCCTTCGATGGAGGAGGTTTGAGAGTGGAAACCAGGTTTGGTATGTATACTAGTGTTTCCCTCATAACGATGTATGTTAGACATCGTGAGTCTTGTTAGAGATGTCATGGAATGATATCTACGATAGAATCAGGAGCGATTCGAATCCTTACAGTTTCAGTTGACTAACTGCTTTTGGATTATTAGCGTTGAGCTGTGCTGACGCTCTTTGACGTTATGATGGATTTGGAAGTTTATTCCACTCCATAGTTTGACACGAGGTCAACGTTCTCACGGTTGAGGTGTCATTCAGGATGCGTTCTTACTAGTTGTATTAGAACTAAGGATGACTGTCCGATCTACTGTCGTAAGTATAGGTGGTTTTGCAGTCATGAGAGGCTGACTTTTGGGATGACCCGCATCGAGGTACGTTTTGCCTCTTGGGTGATAGGTTTTGGTAAGTCGCTCTGTTTCAGAGTTTGATGGGAGGTAAGTATCCTCGCGTTTTATTAATACGATTCTGATATAGTCAAGAATCGAGGTTATGGCTTCATGTTGTTGTGTAGCCTAGGTGTTATGTGATACACCGGTGCAATTTCGAGGACGAAATTCTTTTAAGTGGGGGATATTGTGATGACCAGGGATTATAGGTGTTAATCTCGTAGTGTTAATAATCCCTAAAGTGGTTTTACGTGGCGATTTGGAGTTTAATCGAGGTGTTGGGCCTTCTGGGCTCGTTTATTTGGGTAGTTGGGATCGTTGGATCCAGAGGTTGAGATTGTATTCTCATTTGGGTGAAAAACCTAAGAGTTGGGTTTTTGATGTGTCTCGGGATCTCGGGTGCTGTGTGAGCACCGGTAGGGGATTTTGGAGTTAGAGGGAGAGTTTTTGAAAACAGATGATTTTTAATGAATCATGAGGTATTTGTGGGGCTATTAATTTTTCGGGGTATTTTTGCTATAAATACCAATTGAACCCAAAATTTTAAGGATATTTTCATTTCAGCCCCAAATCTCTCCTCCCTCTTCCCGCACGCGATCTTTTCCCGTCTGCACAGCCGCCGCACGCAAAAGCGGTGCGCCCGCCGCCGTCCGGCCGCCGTTCGGCGCATGCGACCTACCACCAGCTTCGTCTCGTCGAGGCGCAGCTTTCCCCTCCATCAATTCGAAGTTTCGTCGCGTTTTGAAGTCGGATTTTGGCTGGAAGCGCCGATCCCCAATTTCTAGGGTTCTTCGATTTTCGTCCGATTTCTTCCGATTTTCGTTTGGGTAACCTCCCTTACCCCTTTTTCGTCATTTTCATGTATTTCCCTGCCATTATTGTGTTCGAATTTGATGAATTTTAAGGGTTCGAATTTAAGGGCTTGTTTGGGTTCGAATTTAAGGGATTGAATTCGAAAATTGGGGGTTTTTGACAAGGGTGTTGATTCTTGCTATTGATAGCTTAATTCTCAGTTTAGATGAATTATGGTATTTAATTGGGTTCGAAATTGTGAGATTAGGGTTCGATTTTTGTAGGGTATTCTTGAACAAATTTCGATATTGTCTCATTTATTTCCCTCCCTGCGTATACCCTGCCCCGGGTCTTTTTAAAGGTTAATTGTCGTGTGTTGACAATTTTTTTGAGGGATATGGGTGTGCTTGAGCATAGGTTTCATGTTCGTAAATAACTGTGAATTATTTATCGTGTTAGCACATCATTCCTCGGGGCATGGAACTCGAGCAAGGTTTGGCTCGGACTTCGGAGATTTAAGGTACGTGCGACGTACGAGCATTTCTATATATTAGGGCATTTGTGAATGCATAATGAAATTTGATTTCATTGAATAATCGCGTATGAGGATTATATATATTATGTTGATATAGCCAAGGAATGACCCAAATCTTGATATCGCCGCTTGTAGCGTGCGTGACACTAGAGTAGGATGACTCTTACATGATATAAGGGGTACTGGGTTTATATGTATCTATTATAAGACATTTGAGATGTCTAGGTTCGTAGAATCATGTATTCATTATGAGACATTTGAGATTTCTAGGTTCGTAGAATCATGTATTCATTATGAGACATTTGAGATGTCTAGGTATAATGAAGGATTGGTAAAACAAATGCTCGGCATTTGAGCTATCTGTGATTGATAGCGAGGTTGTGAAATCAGTATTAGATATTGAGATATCTATAATTGCATGTTTAATGAATTACGATCACTATCTGTTGATATTCGAGGATTAGGCATGCGATGAGTTAATCAATGTGTTGATTTACTGATTTTTGAGATTTGATGAGTTTGATGATTGTGAGGACAGGGACAGTACACGGAATCCCGGATGAGGTTGCCATCCAGGGAGTATCATTTAAATTCATTTGTATTTACCTTTGTTGTAAATTATGAATTTCATTATTGTGATTATGGGATTTTGTGTATTGGTATGCTCACCCCGTTGGGGGCTGTCTCTGTTGGGGCAGGTGAACAGGTACATCGATGGCTTTGGAGATGAGCTCGAGCTGTTGATTGGAGGTACTCTCAGGATCGTGGTACCAGGGCTTGATGGAGCACGGTATCGTATAGAGTACATATATATACACCTGAGGATTTTATACATATTCATGATGCTCGCATGTGAGCACGATTATACTTGTATATGGATTGTATATAAAGGCATGAGCCTTTCTCTCTTTCATTTGAGGTTGCATGCAATTAGAGGTAGAATTGCTAAATGATATGAGAGTCATTGGTGTATTATGTGGGTGTTGAAACCCACTGTCGTCGTCATATGTGTGATGTCTTCCCTGGCTGGGAATTTACTTGTATTACTGCATTATGATGAGTATTATGTGTTCCCTGGCCGGGAATTATGTTATGTGTTGTGCTTTTTTGGGATAGCTCTATTTATGGGGAGACTCTGCCCAAATTTTTATAAAAGTTCACAATGTGAAAAGTGGCACCAAGGGGTTGGTAAAGGGCAAACATATGAGTCTTTTATTGTTAGGATGATGATCTTATAACATTGAGTATTAAAGGAAATTTTGTAATTGACATTCAATGGTAAAGTATCATCTGAGCTTCCCGATTGACTTTTTATTGAAAGCATGTGCCACACATAGTGGTTAATACACTAATTAGGGGTTAAGGGCTAAGGGGGTCCTTACACCAACTCCCAGTTCGGCTAGTTCAGCCCGTGAAAAGGGCGTCATCAAAGCAAGCAGGCCATAAGTGACCACCCTGTCATAGAGTTCAGGCCTCAAGCCTTTCATGAAGTGCCTCATCTTTGCTTGAGTGTTTGAAGCGACGTGGGGCACATATATGAGCAAAGAGCAGTAATGGAGAGCATAATCTGACACAGGCATGTTACCTTGCTTAAGGTTAGTAAACTCAGCCTCCTTAGCCTGTCGTGCAGCAGCTGAAAAATAGCGGGTCAGAAACCGAGTTCGAAACATCTTCCAATTTATTTCCTGTCCCTGAGCCTCTTGCTCTACTAGTGTGGTCTTCCACCACATCAATGCCTTCTTGGCCAGTTGGAATTCCGCTAACCTTATCCATGCTGACTTCGTACATGGAGCTGCCACAAATATCTGTTCCATCCTTTCTAACCACTCCTCGCCATTTCCCCTGTCTCAGTCCCTTCGAACATCGGAGGTCGGTATGTCAGAAACTGAGCCAAACTTAGCTCCCCAGGTAGTAACTGTTGCTCATAGGGTTCTTCGCCCAAGGCTGGCGGTGGTAGGGGATTTGTACGCTCAGCACTTGCATTAACACTCACTGCGTCTCCTATATCGATATTGCTGCCATGCTGTAACACAAGGGTTAACAAGAATACAAAAAACAGTTCATATAATACATCATTAGAAAACCATAACATGTTAGTATAAGGGTCATATACTTCATATGCAACATATGCACAAAACATGTTTAAAAAAAGGAGCACCTAGCTAACTTATTGCTAAGGCTACCCTTCACTCATTCCCGGGTTCTCTAACCACTGCTCTGATACCACTAATGTATGGTATTCCCACCTTAACATGATTATAATAACGTATTAAGGACTAAACATGCATTAATAACATCTTAGGATTCCGATTGTTACATGAGCTAACAACATTATAGGCCAAAAATAAAATTTCAAAACTTATTAGTTACATTCCCATAAATGAATGCTAACATTAGGTTTATACTACTCCTAGAGTAGATACTATCATCCTGGATCCTATTCCTCTTTGTGCTCCTTGCAGCTCACTGCCTCAACCCGACCCTTAGCCCTTCAGTCCAAAAGTGTACCTACAGGGAACCATCATGAGCATGTACATCATTACTTAACATCATAAGATAATGGCATATAAATAAATGAATGAAATAATCGTTAACATATACTTCCGAGTTAATCGCATTAACCCACTTTTGTTGTCCCTGTTTCATATTCATGCATGTAATCATTAGTTCTTGACATTAATGATTAAAATCGTACTTCACTTATATGCCCATAATCAACAATGTTAATTAGAAATGTGACTGTTCTGGTCCTGTTATGTCAGCGGCACAATTGGACCCCTCGTTCGACATATAGCGGTACTGTGATATCCCTCGCTACTCCTTGATAGCGGATATATCTCCTCGCTAACTATGTCAGCGGTAAGTACCTTCCTCGCTTGCCCATAACAACCACCGGAACACTCTACCATTTCTAATAACATAGTTTAACATACGTCATAAACATCATAGCATCCTTACTCATCATAAACATCATCCTCACTTATCATAAACATCATCGTACACTTACTTATCATTAACATCATCAACTTGTTACATGAATACTTATGCAATTATTGCATAGTCATAGAATAGGAGTGTGTTTTACCGTCCGATGCCCGTACGTCTCTTACGTACCTTAATCTCAAAAGTGGAGAAGTTGAAGAACTTTATCTCCTTGAAGTTGTTGGTACCTGGGATGGTTCTACACAACCATACAAGTCAATATTATAAGCCAATTATAGTCCAAATACCAAAAATTCCATCAATTATGCCAAGAAAATAATTTTCAGCAAAATCCCTCTACCGATCGATCGGTCCAAGCTACCGATCGATCGGTAAACATCCGAATTTAAGAATTTAGCTACGGCCTTTCACCGATCGATCGGTCCAAGGTACCGATCGATCGTTAGACATCCACCGATCGATCGGTCACTTTCACCGATCGATCGGTAAATAAAGAAATATCACCCCTCGCTACGCACTTGCACCGATCGATCGTTGCCCTGCTACCGATCGATCGGTCGCTGCGACATTTTCGGGTAAACTCCATTTTTGTGCATAAAACTACCAAATAAACCAACACATCTTAAACCAAAGACATCTCAACAACTCATCACCACAAAAACCTCATAAAACACTCCAAAAATCATACCCACATATACACATACCCAAAAACAAACCCACATAAAAACCCAAAATGCTAACCCATTTCAAAACCAAACATCATTCAAACTTTAGGAAGGGTTCCATACCTCTTGAGGACTCCAAATCCTACAACAAATCCCACAAATAAGACTTTTGCAAGGATTTCTCCTTCACTTCAATGCCAAAAACGAAAATGGAGAGGATAAGGGTTTGGAGGAATGATTTGGGGAATTAGTAAAGTGATTGATAAAGGTGGGGGTAGTGGGGTTAAAGTAATTAAAATTGTACCCCCAAATATTAACATGATGCACAAAATACCCCAACATGGTATTTTAAAAGCATTTTACAAAAATGCACCAAACTCTCAATAAATTCATATCTTCCACATAATTATCAATCGATATAATTAAATCATGTTAACACCTCATTTTCCAACATGCATACCCTGAAATGCAACCCCCAGGTCACGCCTACCATGTGACTAAGAATTTCATCAAGATAATTAATTCCAACACATAAATCAATTATCACCATAATTAATCATATAAACATAATTAATGCCCAAATTGCATATAATTATTTCTTGGTGTCACAGATTGATAGGTAATTATTGAACACAGACGATTTTTTAATGAGTCATGATGTATTTGTTGAGGACTCGGGATTTTTTAGCCTTGGTACTATATATACCAAGCGGACTCGGTGTTCAATCAGTTGGTGTTTCATTCTCTCTCTCTCCCTCAAGTATCCATCTCTCCCCAAACCCTTTTCCCCTCTCTTTTCTCCTTCGAGCAAAATCGAGCAAGGCTCGATCTCGGAGCAAGGTTTCTTGAAGATAATTTGGTATTCTTCTTCTCCTCACAATAACCTTCGTGTTGATTGTGGGATTGTAGAGTTTGGACATGTGTAGTGTTGGGTTTGAATTTTGAAATTTTATAGATTTTTGGGTTGGATTGTTTACGGAGTTTTATGGGGTTTATGTTGAGGAATATTTGTATAATGGGTGTTAGGTTGGTTTATCTGGGGATTTTTAAACCATAAAATGCCATTTTTGGGCTATTGCACTGCTCGCCGATCGATCGGCGAGAGGGCTCTATCGATCGCGCGTAATTTATAAAATGGGAAGACGATGAACAGTACGCTCGATCGATCGAGCAAGGTTACCGATCGATCGAGATGGCCGGTCGATCGATCGAGATGTCTGCTCGATCGATCGAGCAAGGATGAATTTTGGGCAATTTTTGCTGGAGCTCTCGATCGATCGAGCACATTTGGCCGATCGATCGAGATGCTCTGTTTTGTGGTTATTATTGTGTTGTTGTTTCGATGTATGCTTCACCCGAGGTCTTTTATAATGGTTAATCGTCATGGATTGATGATATAATTGGGGATTGTGAACGTGCTTGGGCACATGGTTGCATGCTCATAAATAATTGTGAATTATTTATTGTTTAGCACGTAATTCATCGGGTCACGGAATTAAGGCAATGTTTGATTCGGACTATGGAATTATAAGGTACGTATAACGTACGAGCATAGTCTTTTATATTATTACAATTGTGAAATGCATTATATAATGTTAATGCAATAAATTGGTACGCATTGCGGGTTATATGGTGCCGCTATGGAGCGAGCAATGGTTGGGATGTTATCGCTACGGAGTGAACATCAGTCACGATGCCGTCGCTGTTGAGCGTGCAAGAATATGGAATGCCGCCGCTATTTAGCGAGCGGTGAAATATGATGTGATAGAACTATGGAACCATGGCATAGATACATGTGTTATCTGTAATCATTACTTGAATGATTTATTCATACTTAATTATGAAATTGGCATGGTAAGAATGGGCATAGTTAATCAATGTGATGATTAACTGATTTTGGGAATTTGATGGTTTGGTTATTGTGAGAACAGGAACAGCGCGGGGAATCCTATGTGATTACGATACTATAAAAGGGGTATCTTTTACGTTTATAGCTTTATGTTCTGTAAATTATGAATTGTGACATTGATGTTATTGAGATTGTGGATTGGTATGCTCACCCCGTGTGGGGTTGTCTCTTTGGAGGTACTTCCAGGATCGAGGTACCAGTGCCGGTATTGAGTAGGGTACTTTATATATTAAATACACATTCACTCATTTGATGCTCGCATGTGAGCACTACTATATGTGTGTATGGTTTGTATAAAAGACAAGGGCCTTTCTCTTTTCATTTATGGGTTGCATGTAAGTAATTAAGGAATTGCTAAATGAATTGAGAACATGTTAGTGTATTATAAGATACATACTTAAGGGTTGAGTGGTATGGGGAATTTGGACATTAAGTGGTTTAATGCAAGGAATTTTATAATTGGTATATTATGCTATGGTAGCATGTGTTTTTCCTGCTGATTACATGATAGTATGCACTAAATACATGTGTTAATATACAAATAACGGGTTAAGGGCACGGGGTCCTTACAGATATTATAATGATTGACAGACGGTATGGGAGATTATGTCGCTTATAGAAGTAGTGATAACACCTCGGAAAACAAACGAGAGGTGTCCGAATCTGAGAGGTTAGGAACAAGGGGACCTACTACCATCATTATAATAAGTGGTGTGCGAATAGTGTTTTCCGGGGTATGAAGAAGGTGATTACCTGAAGGTACAATGATTATACATTATAATAATCAGAAGGGAAGGGGTATATAAAGACAGGAAGGGGGAAAAGAAGAGTAGACTCTGAAAAACATGCATAACCTTGCCCTCGCAAGATTTCAGATAACATTGGCGCCTTCTGTGGGAAAATATCTGAGTTTAAGGCGTAGATATGTTGAATACGCGAAGAACACGGCCAAATAACAATCAAGAACCTGAAGAATCCTCAAGCATTTGTCTGGAGCAACCCCCACTAGATGTTCCAACGGTGGGAGCCTTAACATGGGAACAGCTGAATCATCTGATTACTGCTACTGTGGAGCAAGTGGTGGATCGTATTTGCCCCTAGGTAAATATAAGTCATGAGGAACTTCCGAAAGGAGCAACTACGAATCATGATGCCACATCACGCAACCAAGAATCCATTGCCCTATCTTTAAGTGATCAACCGGATGAACTAAGAGAACAAACCCATCGGATGATTACTGCTACTGTGGAGCAAGTGGTGGATCGTATTTGCCCCCAGGTAAATATAAGTCATGAGGAACTTCCGAAAGGAGCAACTACGAATCATGATGCCACATCACGCAACCAAGAATCCATTGCCCTACCTTTAAGTGATCAAATGGATGAACTGAGAGAACAAACCCATCAGATGAAGGAAGAACTGACTAAGCCTTCACCAGGCAATAGAAATATGCCTTTTTCTCTTGATATTGTGGAAGAAGACCTGCCTAGCAACTTTCAATTCCCTAGCATGGGGGAATATGATGGTAGTTCCGATCCTGAAGAGCATTTGGGGCGCTTTGAACATGCTTCCATGTTGCATTGTTATTCCGATCAACTCAAGTGCAACGTATTCCTCACCACTCTCGTTAAATCCGCCCAACAATGATTCAATCAGCTTAAACCTGATTCTATTACCTCTTTCGACGAGTTCAGTACTTTATTTGTACATCAGTTTTCCAGCAGCAAAAAACACAAGAAGACTTCCTTAAGCCTTTTTTATTTTAAACTTTTTGATATATTACGAAGATTGAATCATTATTTATTATAAACGACTGGGCGATAAGGCGGACCAATTGAGTCGATTTTCTCAATTCACGCCTTTAAAGATGGTGAAAGAACAACCAATGAATATTTGTGAAGATCATCAATCATCACAAAGAGCAAGATATGGTCCTTTACAGAATGTGAGAAAGTTTTGCACTTTCCATCATAATAGCACACATGACACAAAGGATTACAATACACTCAAAAGAAAAGAGAGAGAATATTCACAAGGTTTCATAGGCCCCTTGTCCCAGGTCGTCCGGGCCCTAGGGTAGGCGGTGTAGCGGGGATGGTTCATTGTGTCAGGCCACAAGCTCCTCCAGACAATGGTCAGGGATCTAGCCCGGCCCAGGTCCCAAACTTTCAGCATGCATCTCAAGAAGGGGTCCCGTCGCGAGAAAACCTCCTTTTTCGGGGAGTTATTAACATGATATCCGGTGGTCCCACAGATGGAGATTCGAATGGTGCGAGGAAGGCTAATAGCAGAAGGGAGAGTTATCTCGTCACTAAGTCTATTGATCATCATAACATACCAATTATCAATTTTGGGCCTATGGATCTGGAAGGCATTCAGACTCCCCATAATGATGCTCTAGTCATCCGAGCCACTATCTCGAATTATGATATTGCTCAGGTATTTATAGATTCAGGGAGCTCAGTCAATATACTTTTCCATGATGCCTTTGGTCAGATGGATCTAGGAGGCCATAAAGTGGAGTCAGTGGAAACAACATTATTTGGCTTTGCAGGACATACAGTATACCCCCTCGGGCAAGTTATCTTACCCATGACTATTGGGTCAAATGACGTCTGAAAAACCAGGATGATAACCTTTCTAGTGGTGGATGCCCCATCCTCCTACAATGTCATCCTGGGGAGGCCAGCTATGAATGAGTTCATGGCCATAGCTTCAACATACCATCAAAAGCTGAAATTCCCTACGGGAACGGAAATTGGAGAGGATAGAGGAGATCAACCTTCCTCCAAGAAGTGCTATGCAGAGACCGTCAAAATAGAGTTAAAACGGGCTAGAAAAGAGGATATGCCTGGCTCTGGGCAGAAAGGTCAAGAAGCATGTGTGGTAGGAAGAGAAGAGGTGCAATCTGTGATTGAGGAGCAAGAGGAGGTGACCTTAAACGATAACCAACCAGTGAGGACCCATCGGGTAGCTAAGGATTTGGAAGCCAATTTGAAAGCTGATTTAATATCATGCCTGTGATCACATGAAAGCTCCTTCGCATGGTCACCTTCAGATTTAAGAGGAATATCCCCCGATGTAGCGGAGCTTGCCTTAAACGTACGTGATGATGCTAGGATAATTAAACAAAAAAAGCGTCATTTTGGTCCCGAGAAAGACAAAATATAAGAGAAGAGGTGCGAAGGTTGTTGGAGGCAGGCCATATTCGGGAAGTCCAATTCCCCGCTTGGCTATCTGATGTGGTTCTGGTCCCAAAGTCTTCAGGAAAGTGGAGGGTCTCTGTTGATTTTAGGGACTTGAATAAAGCCTGCCCTAAGGATTGTTACCCTTTACCTTGGATCGACCAGGTCGTCGATTATACCTCCGGTTTCGATATCTTGTGCTTGATGGATGCTTATCAAGGATATCACCAAATCCTCTGGTCCGAAAAGATCATGAGAAAGTAAGTTTCATAATGTCCGACGGGACTTATTGTATATTGTTATGCCGTTTGGTTTAAAGAATGCAGGGGCGACATACCTGCGACTAATGGACAAGATCTTTGAAGGACAGCTCGGGCGGAATATAGAGATATATGTGGATGATATCCTCATAAAATCCAAAATCCATACCGACCTTATCTCCGACTTGGAAGAAACTTTTGCTACACTGAATAAGTATGGAATGAGGTTGAATCCATCCAAGTGTGTATTTGGAGTCAAGAAGGGGAAATTCTTGGGATATATATTGTGACAGAGGAAGGCATCGAGGTCAATCCGGATAAAGTCAAAGCCATTCAAGACATGATGTCTCCCAGAAATATAAAAGAAGTGTAGAAGTTGACTAGACGTATAATAGTCTTAACTCGGTTTATTTCCAGATCGTCATCGCATTTATCCATTTTTCCGGTATTGAGGAAGGCTAAACAATTTGAGTGGGGAGAAGAATGTGAAAAATCCTTTTAGGAGTTGAAGTTGCACTTAACAACCTTATCCACCTTAGTGAAGCCAGAACCAGAAGAAAGATTGTGGATATATATGTCCGCGACTGAGTATGCTGTCAGTTCAGTGTTGATTAAGCAAGAAGGTGAGAACAAAGACCAGTATATTATGTAAATCATGCTTTGAAGGGAGCGGAGTTGAGGTATCCGGAGGTAGAAAAGTTATCTCTATCCTTGGTTATCAGTGCAAGGCTTTTGCGACCATACTTCTTTTCTCATCCGATCACAGTGCTCACCAATAGCCCTCTGGGGTGGATTATGTCACAGCCGGAGATATCAGGTCGTCTAGTGAAGTGGGCAATAGAGTTGAGTGAGTATGATATCGAGTATCAAGCCAAGACTGCCATTAAAGCTCAAGCTCAAGCTCTTTCAGACTTTATTGCCGAGATGATCCACGCTGAAACAGAGGGTTTGTGGAAGATTTATGTGGATGGGGCGTCGAACCAGGAGGGAAGTGGTGCAGGGGTGGTAATGATCTCTCCCAAAGGTGAAAAGGTCAAGATAGTAGTTCGGCTGGACTTCAGAATAACCAATAATGCTGCCGAATATGAGGCGGTGATCACTGGTTTGCGTGCAGCTCGAGAGATGAATGCCCAAAGAGTGGTCTTGTACTCCAACTCTCAACTGGCGACCCAACAGCTGAACGGTGAATTTGAAACCCGTTATGAAAAATTGATTGACTACCACCAGCTGATACAAAACATGTCTCATCACTTCACAGAATGGAGAATTGAACAAATTCCAAGAGAAGAGAATGAGGAAGCAGATCGATTGGCTAAGTTGGCTACCTCTTTGGTAACCATATCTGACGGAGAATTGGTGCTTGAAATAGAATTATTGCCTCCCAGTGACACCTCGTCTCAACCAATGGCTACTCCCACACTCGACTGGATGACTCCGATATTGAAGTATGTGCGGGATGCTGAGCTGCCCTCTGAAAAAGGCCTCCCGATTTGTTTTGATCGATGGCATCCTATACAAAAGATCTCTTGCCCAGCCTCGATTGCGATGCCTGACTCCTGAAGATGCTCAATATGTGCTGAGAGAGATCCATGAGGGATGCTGCAGAAATCATCTGGGAGGATACGCGTTGTCACAGAAAGCCTTGCTATCAGGACACTTTTGGCCCATTATGGTGAAAGATGCTTTCCAGCTAGTGAATTCTTGTGATAGTTGTCAAAAGTATGCTCGTTTCCAGTGGCAACCTGCTGAGCTCATGCGGGATGTTGTCTCTTCTTGCCCTTTTGACCAGTGGGAAATCGATATTTTGGGGCCTTTTCCAATCGCCCCTGTACAAAAGAAATTCTTACTAGCGGCTGTGGATTATTTTTCAAAGTGGGTTGAAGCTGAACCATTGACGAAAATAACTGAAGAAGACATATTGAAGTTTCTGTGGAAAAATATAGTATGTCGATTTGGCATACCAAGGAAGCTGGTGTCAGATAATGGTAGACAATTCCATGGAAGGAAGGATGTCATGTGGTGTCAAGAGATGAAAATTCAGCAAGCTTTCACTTACGTGGCCTATCCTCAGATTAATGGCCAAGTGGAAGTCATTAATAGGTCTATTGTTCAAGCTTTGAAAACACGTTTGCATGGTGTGGGGAAGGATTGGGTGGATGAATTGCCGAGTGTGCTCTGGGCTTATCGAACAACACCCCGGGCTGCCACAGGAAAAACTCTGTTCAGTATGGTGTATGTCACGGAAGCGGTGTTACCAGTGGAGATAGGAATGGCATCTGCCAGAATTGAAGCATATGACAAAGGTAATGATGGAAGGCGAGCTCAGGAGTTAGATTTCATCGAAGAAAAATGGGAGCACTCTCTACTCCGCGTGGAAGCATATAGAGGAAGAATGATTCGTGCTTACAATCGAAGGGTCAAGCGATGAGATTTCCAGATTGCGGATTTGGTCTTGAAGAAGAGGCAACCAGCAGGAGAAGTAGGGAAACTTGAACCTCGATGGGGGGTCCTTACAAGGTCCTCAAAGGACCAGCACGAGTGCTTATTACTTAGAAAACAGTGCCGGCCAGCCATTAGCTCGTCTTTGGAATGCTTTTCATTTACGAAAATATCATGCCTAGTATGTATGATCTAATCCAATATCTTTTGCTTAGTGTATGATGTATGTTTGGATATTATCGAATACTTTTGTTTTGCTTTTATGGTATTGGGAGTTTGAGAGCATGAGAGCTTGAGATCATGAGAGCTTGAAAGTTTGAGAGCATGAGAGCTTCAGAGCTTCAGAGTTTGAGAGCATGAGCGCTTGAGAGCTTGAGAGCATGAGAGGTTGAGAGGTTGAGAGATTGAGAGCATGAGAGTTTGAGAGCTTGAGAGCATGAGAGTGTGAGAGCTTGAGAGCTTGAGAGTTTGAGAGCATGAGAGCGTGAGAGCTTCAGAGCGTGAGCGCTTGAGAGCTTGAGAGTTTGAGAGCATGAGAACTTGAGAGCTTGAGAGCATGAGCGCTTGAGAGCTTGAGAGCATGAGCGCTTGAGAGCGTGAGAGGTTAAGAGCATGAGAGCGTGAAAGCTTGAGAGGTTGAGAGCATGAGAGCGTGAGAGCGTGAGAGCGTGAGAGCGTGAGAGCTTGAGAGCATGAGCGCTTGAGAGCATGAGAGTTTGAGAGTATGAGAGCTTGAGAGCATGAGAGCATGAGAGCTTGAGAGCATGAGAGCGTGAAGAGCCTGAGAGCTTGATAGCATAAGATGAAGAATTTAAAAGTAAAATAAACAGTGATTCAGATGCAATCCTCTCGTTTGCTAATTAGGACAATATCATGTTATTTGTTGACATCAATATCATCTTGTTTTATGTCGAGTCTTTTTTATCTCTGCAACAAGGTTCAAGTTATTTTGCATAGCATTTTAACGCTCTCTTGGGAGTTGTATGTTTGATTAGGATTAAATTACTCTATATTTCTTTCTTTTAGCCTCATGAAAGATCATGTAGAGGTTAATATGTTTACAATAAGGGCTTCACACAAGGGCCTTATCTTGACAACCTTCTTAAAAATTTGGAGCAATTTAGGAGAAGCAGAAAGTCCGGCACACATATTATTCCTTAAGAATGAAGGGGCAAAGAATGCCCTTGTTAAAATACGCACGCATCTAATAAGACCGCCCGATTGAAAATCATTTACATACTTTTATGATGGTGCAATTATAATTATTTATGATGGGATATACTAAAATTCCGACTTAGCTGTAATTATCTAGCCAAATATAAAGATTTGAAATATGAAAACATCATACATTTCATGCACATTTTTTTCCGGTAGAATTATTACATATCATCGGGGAGGGATGCTATTACTAGATTCAAATCTAAAAAATGGGGATCTTGGTCGTCCGAAGGGAAGCCATGCGCCTTGAACTGGTCCTTACAACCCTCGAAGCCTATCTTCAAAATGGGGAAGGCTTTGGCTCCCACTAGCTCCGCAAACTCCGAAGACTTGAAGAAATCAGCTTTCTCCGTCCCCTTTCCCCATGTTTATAAGCCTCCAATTCAATCATGGCATCATGGGCTTCGGCCTTGAACTTTTCTACCTCAGATTTGACATTTTTGGCCTCAGTCCTCAGAAGTTTTATTTCTTCATCCTTAAGCGCATGTTCAGCTGAAAACGACGCCACCTCTTTCTTCATGCCACAGAGGCATCCGCTAGGGCAGCTGAAGCACATTCACGTGCTTCTATCAAGTCCTTGCGGGGTGAATCCATTCATTGACGCAGGGAGGCGACGTCTTCATAGGCTCTCTCCAAGCGACCCTGCACTCCAATTATTTCTTGCTGCAAAGAGGTGACTTTCGGCTACGTGTAATTGTCGGGCAAAAGATTCAGCTAAAGCTTGGGTAATATTCCAAGAAATGGCATCATCCTTCTTCTGAAGCTTGCTCATTTGCTTCGATTGAACCAAAGACTGAGTCGCTGCTTCTGCCAATATCACCAAGCTCTACAGGAATAACGTTATAAATCATTGCAAGTAATTAAAACATTAAAGTAAGAGGCGCGTTAGAGATATTTACCGATAGTGATCGAGTCAGGCCTTCCCGGAATAAAGATTTAGTAGGAATTCGAGACATTCCTAAGGAGTCTGTGGTGGGGGTCAGACCTCGAATAATTTTTGAGGCCAGATTGGAGGTCACAGTGTCTAGTAAACTAGTACTAGCAGTAAGTCTCGACGGCAAGGAAGGCTAAGAGGTACACTCATCCTCAGGCTGCATGGGACCGAAAAAGCATGGTGAGAAGCAGCCTTCTTCCCGTCTCTGAATGACTTGGACTTTTTAGGTTTTTTGGAAGGAGGAGAAGCGGTTAACTCATCCGTGGGTTGGTGAACCGCATCCGGCCCCGGCCCCATCTTGGGGATATAGGTACTCAATGGTTCCAGCGCAGGGAGAGGAGATGGGGAGTCCGATATGATCACTGATGCAGGAGTAGAGGATTTCCTTTTTCCTCCGGAATACTAACTGCTCTGAAGAAGCACTCTCAGGAGGACTTGTTTGAGGTAAGGGGATTTCCAAAGCAGGCATCGCGGAGGGCTGCGGTAGGACTGTCGTTACGGGAACAGGTTGGAGGACAGTTGGGTAAATCCCGAGGGGGGAAGATTGAGACCTGGCTCTTAAAGGGCTGGGAGGGGTAGGCACTGAATCCCGAGAAGAGAAGGAGGAAACCTTTGAGGTACCCTACCTTTCTTCAGTATGTTTTCGAGCCAGAATCGCCCTAAGATTCATGTTTTTACCTGAGAACATGTAACCCAACAAGGATAAGTAAACTATGATAAAAATTGAGACTTTAAGCTAATGGTCATACATTGTAATCAACACATAGGAAGATGAAATAAGGAGATACCCTGGGGGGAAGAAGGTTGACATCCATGGAGCTTAGACCATATTGAATGAGCCGTTCTTCGACGATCAAGCCCTTGGTGTCATAAACCCTTCCCCCAGAGCTTGGAGGGTTCGTTGATAGAACTCCGATTCTTTGTACCCCCTAGGGAGTTCTCGAGGCTCAGGGAGGGTATTCCTCCAAGCCATAGGACATGCCCAGGGACGGGGAGGCTTCACAAAGAAGAATTTTTCTTTCCATAACGGGTTCTTTCGTTCTCAATAAAAAGAAATACTCCATGAGTGGTGGAGTAGGAATGAGACCCAAGGAACGAAACAAAACGTAAGCCTCATCCAACAATTGGTATGTGTTGGGAACTAATTGACTTAACGAAACACAAAAATAGTTAGAGATTTCTATAAAAAAAAAATAGGGGATGGGAAAACTCAACCCGCCCTTGAGTTGGGCTACCTAAAAAGGATAAGAATCGGGAGGAGGAAGATGCGGGCGATCCCCGGGTTTGGGAAAAAATGATTTCATAATCATTTGGGAAATTACCCAACCAACGGAGGGATGCCTCACGATGGGGCTCCGTTGTAGAGTCCAGGAGCTCGTACCAAGGAGCACTCTTGAAAAACATCTCCCTTATTTTCCTTTTTGATTTAGAGGGAGCGGGGAATTCTTATGGGGATCTTCAGAGGTTGGGAAAACTTACAGAAAGTGGTTTCAAAGGAATTTGATAGGGACGACGTGGTTGCAGAACGTTGAAAATTCAAGAGAGATATAGTGCGCAGGAAGGAGAGACACTAGAAAAAATATGAAGCATCGCTATTTATAGCATAAGAGTGATGGCCGACTGTTTAAACTTCATTTTTAACTGACGATATTTCCTCGAGAACACCAACGGTGTCCTAATACACAGCCTCCACGTGTAAAAGCATGTGCCACTCGTTGAAGGTATGGTTAAATGGTACCCTGATACTGGTGATGGGGCGTCTTGTCAGAAGTCAATTTTTGAAAAATCTAAAATAAAGGCAGGAAGGTGGGATAATAAAAGTTCTCTAGAAATCGAGACAGCGAACTCCGTTCTAGCTCGACTAGAGGGGAAGTTAGTGTTATACCCAGAATATTTTCAGGAATAACACTGGAATTAAATTATAATCTTTATTAAAAAAAGGAATATCCCGAGAAGGGAACACCCGAGAAGGGCATATCCCGAGAAGGGGATAACTTGAGAAGGGTATGTCCTGAGAAGGGCATCTACCAGAAGGGCATATCCCGATAAGGGAATGTCCCGAGAAGGGAATGTCCCGAGAAGGGTATGTCGTGAGAAGGGCATCTCCCGAGAAGGGCATATCCCGATAAGGGAATGTCCCGAGAAAGGCATATCCCGAGAAAGGCATATCCCGAGAAGGGCACATCCTGGGAAGAGCATATCCCGAGAAGGGGATAACCTGAGAAGGGCATCTCCCGAGAAGGGCATATCCTGATAAGGGAATGTCCCGAGAAAGGCATATCCCGAGAAGTGTTTATCCCGAGAAGGGGATAACTTGATAAGGGTACGTACTGAGAAGGGTATGTCCTGAGAAGGGCATCTCCCGAGAAGGGAACATCCCGAGAAGGGCATATCCCGAGAAGGGGATAACCTGATAAGGGTATGTCCTGAGAAGGGCATCTCCCGAGAAGGGCATATCCCGATAAAGGAATGTCCCGAGAAAGGCATATCCCGAGAAGGGAATGTCCCGAGAAGGGAATGTCCTGAAGAATGGCACGTACCGAGAAGGGCATATCCCGATAAGGGAATGTCCCGAGAAAGGCATATCCCGATAAGGAAACATCCATAGAAGGGCTTATCCCGATAAGGGGATAACCTGATAAGGGTACGTCCTGAGAAGGGCACATCCCGGGAAGGGAATAACCTGAGAATAAAGGAGTGTTCGGATATGAAGGCATAATAACAAGATCCCTAGAAACATTGGATCACGAAAGGGGTCATAAGATATTATAATTATTGACAGACGGTATGGGAGATTACGTCGTCTGTAGAAGTAATGATAACACCTCAGGAAACAAACGAGAGGTGTCCGAATCCGAGAGATTAGGAACAAGGGAACATACTATCATCATTATAATAAGTGACGTGCGAATAGTATTTTCCGGGGTATGGAGAAGGTGATTACCTGAAAGTACAATGATTATATATTATAATAACAAGGGGGATTTTATGCTTTTTACCCAATTTTATTTAACGACTCCTGTATATGATCAACGTATGGGAAATTTTCGAGCTGGAAAGACTCCACGAAACAGTAAACAATATCAAAAGAGCATCAAGCTAGCAAGTCACTTGTTTCTATACATTCATCACAAACTTTAGAACTGAATGCTACTTGGCACTCCAAACTCATATGTGTTTTAAAAATATGTTTAAACACATATCATTGCGGTAATTCACGGGTCGTGATCAAGAAACATATTGAGATCACAAAAAGGAAAAAGGCACAACAAGGTTTAAGCCTTGATCAGAATGAAACAACAGAACTTAAATGGGTTGAAGATTGCAAATGTGACATAACAGTATCAGATTCTTCAGTGTCATTGAAATCAGGTACTTGTGTCCCACTGATGGGCTTCCTGCAAAATAAAACATTGGAAAACATCTATTTCTCAAATAAAAATAAAAATTAAACACTAATAGAATAGTTTATAATATGTTCTTTACACACACGTGTACACACACACGTTATCTGAACTGCGTGTACGTGTGCATTCTTGATATAAAATACAACTCCTATATGTCTGATTTCTCTTAGAATCATGTTTGGGAATAGAACTTTATGAATCAGTTAGACTGAGCTTTAATTGAAGTAGGGCATAAGTTAGATAGTTATAAACATTTAGCTAGTAGGCATCCAGAACAAAGTCATGGAACATGGTCCAACTAAACTATTTTACTGATATCAATTACATGATCATCTCCTTACGCTTCAACAAACAAAGTTATCAAAGCTGCAAGGTGTGCGGGTACTTTCGAGTCTACGAAGGTGAGCCACTAATTATTGTTAAGTGAGACACACATGATACTCTATCATCTAGAAATGTAACGACAATTAATCCAGATTATTCTTAATAAACAAACAACAATAAAAGCAAATATGTGAGAACAATAGGTGTAAGTGGCTCCTCGCTCAGCACTGAGCCAAGTTGCGTCATATGAGTTTTTAAAGGCCGTACTTCCACTTAAGCCCTCATATTATCGTTGTTAGGTGCAAATTACCTAGAAGCAGATTTTAAAAACATGGCATTATAATCTGGTCTAAATAATTAACTGATTCTACATCTAATCATGCGACAGGAGCTAAGCTTAGTGAACAGTGAACTAAAACTAATGATCTTACACTAACTCAAAAGGCAGTACTTTAACTCAAAACTTTCATTGATCCAGAAGGCACAAACCAGTGCAGAGCACATATTAAAACATGTAAACTATTCCACAAACCTCTAACATCAAAACTTTCTGCACTTCAAAAAAAAAAAAAAGGAAGCATAAGCACAGCCAATGGACTAGAAAAACGATATACCTTTTAGATATAAAAGTTTCTTCGGATAATGCCTTTTCTAGTCTCTCTTCAAAGGGTGTTGCATGCCAACTAACCTTTTGATCCTATGCAGATTAAAGTTCAGCAGTTTCAGCATGTGTATCAAAAAATATGTACCAGTATATACAAAAAGAAGGCGAATAGGAAAAAAGAAGAAAACAAATGTAAATATGGAAGTAAACTAGCCTCTTTGTATTTGTTAGTTGAATTTGGAATTCCATTCCCATCCCACCATTTAGGTGAAATACGAGAGGTTTCATCATCATTCCAATGGGCAGCCACGATACCAATAATAGGCCTATCGCCAGAAGTTTTCCGACAAATAACATTTTCACCTGATGTTGAACCAAACAATTTCTGATTGTCATCTTGGTTGGATGAAGGTGGTTTCAACCATGAATCCAGACCTGCTTCATCCTTCATCTCTTTTTCAAGTGAAAGATCCTTCTTTGCCAAGTCTAACATAGAGACCGACACTGAGGTTGCTTCATCATTTAGATTATGATATCCCACCAGGTTATTGGAATCTGAATGTTCATCCTCAAATTCCTCCACCGGCAGAGGCTCTCAACTGAGTTTGATACAGGGTACACAAACTGAGACCTGACCCTGGTTGTTTTTCCATGAGCCATATTGTCCAAGTTTCCAGGGAATACAGTGCCAGGTGCTTGCATCTCATCTGTTAATTTCAAAGGTGTTGGATATATTGATGGCTTGGACAAACTAAAATGTCCAGATGACCCTGATCCTTCTGCGTGTTGACTAGCACTTTTAGATGTAGATCCTTTTGATGAATATGGAGACGTATCAGACTCACAATCAAAACGAACATATTTGTTTTTGCACTGTGCAGTTGGACCTACGGCCCCTGGTGAAACCGATGAAGCTTCAGAATCATTTAGCTGTTCATCTTTGGGTGTAAGAACATTCTGAAAATCAAAGCTGGTGGATTGCCTTATGGTATTATGCCCATCAGTCCAGAAGCTAACAGAAAGCAAATACAGTAGTAGGTAATTTGTAGAATTTTGGTAATGTCAAATCTAGCAATGTTAATCCGGGCTAGCAAACTAAGAAGTATTTAAGTACATGATCAAGAGGATGAAGCTAGCTGCTGGCACAAGTCACAACAACTTTCCACAATCTAAAGCTTGAATCCAATGTTGTCTAGAATTCCACTCAGTAAAAACTTGGAATCAGAATAAAGTCTATAATAGAGATGTTCCCATTACAAATACAACACATTTTTTAAAACATCAGCTTCACAGTGGTTTCCAAGCCACCTGCAGAAGTTAAAATATATACCTGGTGGGTGTATCCTCCAAAGAACCTGCTCTCCCTTCTTCACAAATTTTGAGAGGTTGTGGAGAGTCAACAGATTGTTTCTCTAGTTTCAACTTCTCGCTGGAAGTATTGGGAAGCCATGAATTGAAATTCAAAGATTTTTGTTCTCCGTTTTGAGAAAATATATCCACCCATCTCTCTGAGGCTTTTCGGATTTCAATGGGCGTGGGCGTTTCAGCTATTGTTCCACAAGCCTTAAGGAACTTGGCCTGCAAAATACCATCATGGGACCTTGGCCCTTTTAAATATGTAAGACATGAGCCCATTTGACTCAATTTTATGAATAAACAAGGATGATATATCTGGGTAGGGATGGAATGACCTGGCCTAGTAAACAGATTTTTGAAGCTGGACGGGGTGGATATCGGATTTGGCCAAACCTGCCTCAGACCCGCCCCTCTATATATGTTAAATTTTTTTTTGAAATTTAATATCGATTATAAATTTCACTTATTTGACTGAATTATAGTGTGACATTATTTAATTTTATATCAAAACGCATGTGATTAAAGAAGTTGGACATTTTGAAGTGAATGAGAGCAAACCAATAAAGATATGGTAGCTTAAAGATAGTTTTACAAGGCTTAATATAAATATTTACTAAAATTGATTTCTAGCTAATAATTTCTTTTTAAAAAAAAACGGTTCGCTGGCGGGCTGGGGCGGGCCAGGCCAGGGATAACTTTTTTTAGAGCGGGGCGGGTCCCAAGTTTGGCTAAACTCATCCAGACCCGCCCCGTTATCATCCTACTATCTGGATAATATTTTTGCACATATTCGTAAGCACGTACGAATATAAAGTTTGATAATTAAATATCATAATCTCAAGGAATTGGTCATAAGTCACCGCCAAACAGTGACGAAAATCACTTCTAATTACCCAAGCAAGGAACGGACATAAAGTCAAATATATAATTCAATAAACCGTGATTCTTTTGACAATATGGATCGAAGCGAATTCTCAACAAAGATTAACCAGAAAAACCAAGGAAGCTTAGACGAAATCCGTTCATTGTAGACAAAGAAGACATATTTACTGATTAAACGAATCAGATTTGTTGAGAAGCTAACAGAAATTCCAATTTACAAAGATATCGCCACGATTTCCAAGAATCAAACAAAAGACAGACCTGGTCCTTGAGCTCCCGGAAATCATCTTCGTCATTTTGTGAATTCTGACCTCCCTCTCCCTTTCCAAGTGAATCTTTTTTTTCGTTGAGAACCAAAACCAAATCAAAAAAAAAAAAAAACACTCCATCAATCAAAATCCACAGATATCATATCACTAAATCCATTCCCCAAATCCACTTGATCTTCACTTACCAATTCCCGAAAACAAAAAACCAAATAAATGCATATTATAAAAATTCAAAATTGTATTACCATCAGAAACCAAAAGCGAAGAGAGAGAAATCTTACTGCGAGACACCACAGGATCCTGTTTTCAAACCCAACAACAAAATTTCGCACGTAGTCAACAAACTAAAACAGAAAAACCCTAATATTCAAAAGAATTCAAATAAATTTCCAAAAAACACGAAAGGAACTCTTGAAAATTTTAGATATTACAGTTGGGGCTACGAATCGAGATTGAGAATCTTTAACACCAAAACATCCGAAAAACCAGCCCATCGTCGCAATCGTCGCTCTTCTCAGAAACCCTACTGCTGCTAAAGCTCCAGCTACACTTTCGCGTCGCCTCTTCTCAGAAGAAAACCAAGACCATACCATTTACGAATGAATCAATCTGAAAAATTGAATTGGTTTGGAATACTAAATGAATTTGGAGAGAGGAGGAGCGTCATTGCTTTCATGGTTCCATTGGGTTTTGAATTCGAACGGATGCGTTTCGCTCTGTAGAGAGGGAAAATATTAATTTAAAATATTTTATTACTTTTTAATTCGAACGGATGCGTTTCGGCGTTTCGCACTCCAGAGTGGGAAAATATCAAATCAAACTATTTTAATTTTAATTTTTAAGGTAAATGGTATAAAAATACCTTGTGTTATATTACATAGACACGAAACCCCTTTATTATTAATAAAATAGGTAAACCCTTTTGGGTTCTTAAACTTGGCATTAAACTAGACATGACCATGATTATGAATTAGCCGTGGCCCGGCACGAAACCATAAACGGGTCAACGGGCCGATTACCCGTTGACCCGGTTCCAAACCGTAACCTCCCTACGGCTAAGGGGAAATTGCAAATAGGTGTTGTTCACAGAAACTTATTACAAATAAATCTGCAAAAAAAAACTTCTTACCAAAAAATACACTTATGAGAAAATTATATTCACATAAGTCCAATTTTTTAACTATTGGTTTGAAAAGGTATTTTTTAGTTACCAAAATACCCTTCAGTTGAAAACACCCTAAACCTAATTTCAGATCTTAATTTTCTTCCTCATCCCGTCGCCCCACACCTTAAATTTTCTGCTGAAATTTTCCGGCGATTCTCAGATCATTATTTTCTTCATCATCTCGTCACCTCATTAGTCGCTTCATCCCTAAAAAGTATTTGCTAAAATGTTCTGTACATGAAATATGTTTGAATCGAATCATCTAAATTTTCGTAGAATTGGAATCTTTTTGAATCGAAGAAGATCTTGGACTAGTCTGCAATATAATTTTCGGATCTGCTATGCGCATTTCATCGTGTGTATGTGTGTATACTGTGTGTCTATGTGAATTATAAATTTGAACACCGATGCTAAATTATAGATATCGAAAGTCTGTTGGTATGTTTTTTTTTTTTTTACTGATGCATATGGATGAAGAAGTAAGGTATCATTGGTGTCCATGCTTGTTTGCTCATTTTCAAAATTTACAGTTTGACAGCAATATGTTGCAACGAAGAAGATGACCCAGAGAAAAAATAACTGGTGCACGAAAATTATAAAAAAGTAACTGGTGCACGAAAAGATTGAAAATCAGTAACTGATGCACGAAAATTAAAACAGCTACTGATGCACGAAAATCATAAAATGTAACTGGTGCACGAAAATATAACCTTGGTGCACGAAAATCATAAAAAATAACTGGTGCACGAAAATGATAAAAAAGTAACTGGTGCACGAAAATTATAAAACAATAACTGGTGCACGAAAATTATAAAAAGTAACTGGTGCACGAAAATTATAAAAAGTAACTGGTGCACGAAAATATAACCTTGGTGCACGAAAATATAACACTGGTGCACGAAAATATAACCTTGGTGCACTAAAATATAACACTGATGCACGAAAATACAACACTGGTGCACGAAAAATAACCTTGGTGCACTAAAATATAACACTGATGCACGAAAATACAACACTGGTGAACGAAAAATAACCTTGGTGCACTAAAATATAACACTGATGCACGAAAATACAACACTGGTGCACTAACTTTGTGTAAATTTTTTATAACACTGGTGCACGAAAATATAACTTTGGTGCACTAAAATATAACACTGATGCACGAAAATACAATACTGGTGCATGAAAATAACCTTGGTGCACTAAAATATAACACTGATGCACGAAAATACAACACTGGTGCACGAAAAATAACCTTGGTGCACTAAAATATAACACTGATGCACGAAAATACAACACCGGTGCACTAACTTTGTGTAAATTTTTTATAACACTGGTGCACGAAAATATAACCTTGGTGCACTAAAGTATAATACTGATGCACGAAAATACAACACTGGTGCACAAAAAATAACCTTGGTGCACTAAAATATAACACGGATGCACGAAAATACAACACTGGTGCACGAAAAATAACCTTGGTGCACTAAAATATAACACTGATGCACGAAAATACAACACTGGTGCACTAACTTTGTGTAAATTTTCGTGCATCAGTAGCTGTTTTAATTTTCGTGTATCAGTTACTGATTTTTCGTGCATCAGTTACTAATTTTCAATCTTTTCGTGCACCAGTTACTTTTTAAAAAATTTCGTGCGCCAGTTATTTTTTATAATTTTTGTGCACCAATTAATTTTTCGTTGGGTCATCTTCTTCGTTGCAAGTTTCAGACTGTAAATTTTGAAAATGAGCAAAGAAGCATAGACATCAATGCATAATAACTAAAAACCTTCAAAAGGCAACAAACATATATATATACACATATACACACACAAACACGCATACACACACATACCAGAATTGAAAAAAAATCTGGAAAAAAGTGATGGAACGCAAAATCGAAGAGATGAAGAGAAAATCAACTGTAAGAAATCGTAACTGGCAAGAGAGATTTACGAAGCGATTTGAATCGCGGTGGTGAAGGGAAGAGCTGGAACGTAGTGCTGAAATGAAGAGATTGAAATTTTCTGAAATTGTCGCCTTTTCTTATTAAGGACACTTTTGTCATTTTAACCTAAGGTGTACTTAAATTATTGCAAGTTTTTTTCCTGGACTAGGATGAATAAAGATTCAGTAAAAGGTACCGGACTGAACTTTGCCCTTTTAAATATTAAATTGTATGATTATGAATTACGAACCGTAACCGGGTCAACGGCCCGGTTACCCGTTGACCCGGCTCGACGGTTACAAATCGTAGCTGGACTGCTGTTCATGGGTTTTTAAATATTAAATTGTAGGCTTCCAAATTCAAACTCATGACCTCTAACCTACAAGTTTGAGACTTGACCAATGAGCTACAAGGTATTATGTTTATTATTTGGTATTACATTATATATATATAGTTAAATAAGTATATCATAATTGCTAAAAACTCGATAATTTAATACTCAGTTAATATAAATTCTTTTCTCTTTAATAATTCACTAACTTTATAAGATAATATATACAAAAAATCATTTAGACAACGTGAAATATATAAATTAATAATTTCTTAATACATAATACATTTATGATTAATATATGAAATCATTATAAAAATGACTTAATTGTAAAATGTTTCTTGCTGAAATTGATAGTCACACTTAAATCTCATTTCTGACTATTTTTAACATAACAAGAACTTTTGTGTAGTTTCTCATTGCGCAATAAAAAATTATTTAATGTAATCGATGTTTTAAAAGTTTTCTTTCGAAAGAAGCTATATAGTATTATTGTTATCTCAACCTCATCATCTTTATCACTCTAACAACGTTCTCAATTATCAGCTCGTCAATTACATCTTTGCAGTTATATTATGTAGGGCCTTCCTACCTTAACATCATAAGCAAGGAATAATTAGGGCTAAACATGCATTACATACAGCTTAGGGCTCCAGTTATAACGTGAGTCATTAGGATTACAGGCCAAAATAAAACTTCAAACAAATTAATTACATTCTCAAATGGATGGCGCTATAGAATTATACTACTCCTGGAGTAGAGACTATACCAAAACCTGAATCCTAATTCATAAGGCATCTCGAAGCTCACTTCTTCAACCCTGCCCATAGCCCTTCAAATCCAAATGTGTACCTACAGGAACAACCCATCGTGAGCATATTCATCATTACTCAACATCATAGGGTAATGGCATATAAATAAATGCATGAAGTAAATGGGTAACGTATACTCCCTGGTTAATCGCATTAACCCTCTTTGGTTGTCCATGTTTCATGGTCATGCATATAATCGTTAGTTGTCGACATAACTGATTAAAATCATACTTCACATATATGCTCATAACAAACTATGTTAATTAGAAATGGGACTGTCCGGGTTCCATTATGACAGCGGTATAATTGGCCCCCTCGCTCGACATAACACATCATATGATACCCATCGCTACGCCTTGCTAGCGGATGTATCTCTTTGTTCAGCGGATGATACCCCTCGCTACGCCTTGATAGCGGATGTACCCCCTCGCTTAGCGGATGATACCCATCGCTACACCTTGATAGCGGATGTACCCCATCGCTCAGCGGATGATACCCATCGCTACACCTTGATAGCGGATGTACCCCATCGCTCATTTATGTGAGCGGCAAGACCTTCCTCGCTTGCCCATAATAACCACCGGACATTCAACCATTCTTAAGAACATAGTTTCATATTCATCATAAACATCATAGCATCTTATAAACATCATCTTGTAAACATCATTATCATGTAAGCATTATCATCTTATAGGCATCATCGTCTCATCATAATCGTTATAGTAACGTCATATCATCATCATTTATCGTAACATCATCGTAAGCATCTCTTCATCTTAATTCATCATAAACATCATCATCATTTATCATAACATCATCGTAAGCGTCATCGTAACTTATCATAAGCATCATCATCATTTATCATAACATTATCGTAAGCATCATCGTAACTTATCATAAGCATCATCATCATTTATCATAACATCATCGTAAGCGTCATCGTAACTTATCATAAGCATCATCATCATTTATCATAACATCATCGTAAGCGTCATCGCAACTTATCATAAGCATCATCATCATTTATCATAACATCATCGTAAGCGTCATCGGAACTTATCATAAGCATCATCATCATTTATCATAACATCATCGTAAGCGTCATCGCAACTTATCATAAGCATCATCATCATTTATCATAACATCATCGTAAGCGTCTCTTCATCTTAATTCATTATGAAAATCATCTTTATTTGTCAAGCATCTTATCATCTTTATTCATCATAAAATCATCTTTACTTATCAAGTATCTTATCATCTTTATTCATCATAAAATCATCTTTACTTATCAAGTATCTTATCATCTTTATTCATCATAAAATCATCTTTACTTATCAAGTATCTTATCATCTTTATTCATCATAAAATCATCTTCACTTATCAAGTATTGTAAGGCCCCATTGCTAATCAACCCGGATGATTAATTAATTAAGAATTGAATAACTGGAATTGAAGGTATTAAACAAGTATGTGAAATTTCGAGAAAATCCGGAAGATTAGAGCGTAGATTGCGATTAAATGTGTTATGGTCTACGACATATCATGTTCGAACGGTATCAATTATATATATATATATATATATATATATATATATATCATATTATATATTTAATATAAATATTATATTGGTATGGTGTAATACACCACACACACAATTAAATATACTTTGGCCACCAACATATAACCATCGATTTTCACTTCCCATTTTTTCCATCCTATTTTTCTTTTTTCTCCTCCATCTTTTCTTGCTGGTTTCTTCTTCAAACCTTCAAATATAATCTGAAAAACTCATGCAATCAAAGATTTGGTGAGAAACAATCACTAGGAATTCGAAATTGCAAGAAGAAGAAACAAGAGAAGAGGAAAGAAAATAGTGCAGCAGAAACAGAAAGTTTAGGCGAAACTTCAGAAGTGTAGGACGTTTTTGGTGGTGTTAAAGCTTCAAATATTGAAGATAAATGAAGGTAAATCATCATTTTTGAGTTTTATAAACTTGAATGTAGGATTAAGGGTCGAAATTTAGGAGGAGACACGAAATTTGTTGGTGTCATTTTGTCAAAACAGAATCTGCAGAAATGTTGTTGCATGCAGTAGGTAGCTCCGGAATTTCGATTTACCTAACTTCCGATTCTGACTTTGAGCCTCAAGTAAACGTTATAGATATATGTGTTTTCGTTCTGTGGTTAAAATATGAGATGATTTGGACTTAAAATGAGTGAGTTATGATGTTTTTACCACAAGGTGCACAATCTGGGACATGCATGTAGGCGGGTTGCATATGCAGTGTGTTCATGGTAAATCTGGGCAAAATGTGCTACGATTTTGACCTTGGTGTCTGAATAAAAGTTGTAAAACTTTGAGTTATCTTGCATTAGAAACTGGCCTTACATGATATGGAGTTTCCGTGTGTAAGATATGAACGTTTCCATAAAACCGCTCACTCTGTCAAAATAGAAGATGAGTATTTTTAAAATCTGGCATACTTTGCTTTGCATGTGCCTCAAGATGAGTGATCTAGCTTATGGACTTCAAATATGAACTGTAGAACATTGAGTTTTCGTGATTTTACCACTGGCCAGAAGTCATTTGGACATCATATGAATTGATTATGATTTTTATACAAAACTGGGTCAGGCTGAAATTTGGTGAATTGTCCTGTTTTTCTAGCAGATTGTTCTTGGCCATTTTACCTAGGCTAAATGAACGAATTTGAAGATGAGTTGAACTGATGAAATGTTCATTTTTGAGTTAGCTTTGAAAATAAATTGGACCCATGTGATTTTATTAAGTATCGAACAAGTTATGAGCCGATCTCTACGGTTGCGCGGGCTGAAATTTAGAGAATTGGTTTTGGGTCTAAGTTTGAGTTTTATTTGATATGTTTAAGGCTAGTATGTGACATTATGTTGTATTTGGAACTGTTATGGCCAGGTTTATTAATCCTAAGATTGAGTCGAGGATCACTTGGTAATTAGCTAACGGTTTGAGGTACGTTGAAATGAGTTTTATCATGACGTCTGGCAAAGACGTGTAATGATGCTAATGTATGGCCTTATATGTCATTATTTGATTTATATGACTTATTGTCACTATATGATTCTTATGTGACTACATGACATGATGAATATCTTGGATTACATGATATGTGAAATTACATGATTTGTATATACTTTCACATGAGATTGCATGATATATTGAGTTGCATATGTCATTTGATGCATAAATGATTCATGGGCATATCATATTGATCTATCATTCCTTTGATATCCATGATTTGACTGAGTTGACTTACTCTGAGTGTCGGGTACGACGAGCATGGCGATGACAGGCAGTATAGGTAGTAACTGTAGTCACGTGCAGGTGCGACCGGACCTAGACACGAGGGCTGGATGCAGTAACGTACATAGGATGAGTTTTCCTAGCGCAATGTACGTATACTGTCACCCTCTGCTCGAGCTTTGATGATTTGATGATACCTTCCTTTGGACTCCGATTTTGGTATCTTGATATTCGATTCCTTGTACCCATTCATACATCGCATTCATACATGGTATGCATTGCATGATACTTTGTCATTTGACATGATTTATTTATTTCTCGTACTGGGGTACTGACCCCCTTTGTGGGGGCTGTCATGTCTTTTGTTGTTCGGACATGACAGGCTTTACAGGAGGACATGGAGACGATACTTACAGCGACGCATCGAGAGATACCAGAGCTCTTTGAGAGCGAGCTCAGGTTTATGTTTTATTTTGAGTCCCAGTAGTTGTTAGAATATTTTTAATTATGTTTTGAATTACCGGGATATGCCCCGAGTATCTGTATTTTAAGTATTCTACTACTGGTTGATTTATACTTGATATGGATGTTATGCTCAACGTGTTAAATTGGAAACTGGAATTACGTATTTTCAGTATCACTATATATGTATCACCTAAAAGCGAAAAAATTTTAGGGCCATTTGATAAGACCTTTGAAATAAATCTTCCGCTGTTTACGTAAATTAATCATTATGTGTTAATTAAACACCACATTAGGATCGGGCCCTCACAAGTATCTTATCATCTTTATTCATCATACACATCATCATAGCATCGTAAATTCTTATACAATCATAGTATGATCATAATATAGGAGTATGGTTTACCGTCCGATGCCCGTACGTCTCTTACGTACCTTAATTCCAAAAAATGGAGAAGTTGTAGAACTTTATCTCCTCGATGTTGTTGGCACCTGGGGTGGTTCTACACAACCACACAAATCAATATTAGAAACTAAACAATAGCCAAATACCAAAAATTCAACAAAAATCATCATTTTCCAACTTTTGAGCAGTGGCGATCGATCGCTCAAAACATGGCGATCGATCGCCAGATTTTTCACATAGCGGCGATCGATCGCTTAAAATGAGGCGATCGATCGCCTTGATGCTCATTCCGCTACTGGACGTTGGCGATCGATCGCGCCATTTGAGTCGATCGATCGCCTAACCTTATTTTCGCGTACTGCCTCTCGGCGATCGATCGCTGCATTTGTAGCGATCGATCGCCACACATTTGTAGCGATCGATCGCCACAACCAGTGGTCGCGATTTCACCATTTTTATGTGCATTTTCCAAGCTTATCTTCATACCTTTCAAAACCAAACTTCCCAACAATAACAATAACATCATAACCCACTAAAACCCACATAAAACACTTCAAAAATCATACCCCAAACATGTATAACACATACCCCAAAACAACCCACATAATCTACTTCAAAATCAACCCATTTCAACACCGAACATCATAAAACTTTTAGGAATGGTTCCATACCTCTTGTAGGCTCCAAATCCTAACAAAGATCACACAAACAAAGTTTTTGTGAAGCTTTCTTCTTCCTTCCTTGGTGAATTTCGAAAATGGGAGATGGGTTAGGGTTGAGGAATGAATTGGGGATTTTAAAAGTGATTGGTAAAGTAAGTGGGTATAGAGGGAAAAGGGGGTTATAAGGTTAATATTAAAATTATACCCCAAAGTTAACATGATGTATAAAACACCCCAACATGGTATTTTAAAAGCATTTACAAAAATGCATTAAACTTCCACTAAATCATGCTTTCCTCATAATTAACCATCAACATAGTTAAATCATGTTAACACCTCATCTTCTAGCATGCATAACATGTACCCTGAAATGCAACCCCGGATCACGTCTATCATGTGGCTAAGCATTTCAACATGATAATTAATTTCAACACGTAAATCAATTATTCACATAATTAATCACATAAACATAATTAATGCCTTAATTGCAATTAATCATTTCGGGGACATCACATATTATTTCTTCATTACAGTAAATTTACAGAAAATTTAATATATGCTAGATTAATATGATTTTCTCAATCCACATCTATATATTTATTAAAGTTTAACTGTATTTTCTTATATTTTACGATCATTATTTAGAAAAAATATGTCCAAACTCTTTATTTTATTAAAATCTCATAATCTAAATTTAACTTTCTTTAAAATACAAGGGTCGACCGTAACCGTAACCGGAACCGTCTACGAAGGTTAATGTTAAGGGTCGAGCTCTTTTGAACAGTCTAACTGTAAGGACCCCCGTGCCTTAACCCGTTATTAGTGTATTAAGCCATACCATTAGTGCATATAATCATACTATCATGGGGAAAACCATATGCAAGTGCAACACCATATGCTATCCAGAAAATTTCTTGCATTCAATCCACATAATATTCAAATTCCCCAACCAAGATTATTCATATAACATGCACCCTCATAATACACTAACATGCTCTTAGTTCATTTAGCAATTTCGTATTTAATTGCATGCAAACCATAAATGAATCGAGAAGAGCCGTAGCCCATTTATACATTCCATATACACGTAAAATGTACTCACATAAGAGCACCCAATGAACACGCGTGTATCTAATGTATAAAAGACTCTACCGGGTACCGTTACTTGCACTTCAATCCTGGAAGCACCTCCCAAGCGCAGTTCGATCTCAACTCTGGATCTATGCACTTATTCAACCAGCTCTGGTACCTCGATCCTGGAAGTACCTCAAATCAACAGCCCGAGTTCAACTCCAAAGCTGCTGCTACACCTGTAACACATGCCCCAACAGAGACAGCCCTCACACGGGGTGAGCATACCAATACCACCAATCCAATAATCATAATATTACAATTCATAATTTACAGAACGTAAATGCCATAATTTAAATGATACTCCCTGGATGGTAACACCCTGTAAGGCCTCTCTACCTTAACAGTGAAATCAAGACATAAATAGGGTTAAACATGCATTAAAGATAAGTTATGGTTCCGGCTGTAGCCTTGAGCTTAACAGGATTATAGGCCAAATTAAAATTCTATGAGTTAATTAATTACATTCCATCAATGAATGTTAACAATATAGATTTACACTACTCTAGAGTAGAGACTATACAAAATCCTGTATCCTAAATCACAAGGCTCCTCGAAGCTCACTGCCTCAACCCGGCCCATAGCCCTCCAAGTCAAAAGATGTACCTACAGGAACAACCCACCATGAGCATATACATCACCGTTTAACACAATTCAACATAATAATATAAATAAGCGCATGAGACGATTAATAAATATGCTCCCTGATTTACCACATTAGCACATTATCATTGTTGTTCCTGTTTCATAAACTCATGCACAAAATCATTAGTTCACAACATAGTGATCGATACCACGTTTCAATTATAATCACCATATTCCACATTAATCACTTAGAATTGTGACTGTTCCGGTCCCAATACAACAGCGGAATTTTAGGACCCCTCGCTTCGACATATAGCGGCATCATATGATATCCCTCGCTTCGACAATGATAGCGGCATGTTACCTCACTTAGACATGACAGCGGCAAATATCATACTAACATCGCTTCATATGACAGCGGCAAGTACCTCCCTCGCTCGGAGATAAAGGCTACCGGAACATTCATCAATTCCACCACATTAATCAAACACAACAGTTGATTCCATTATCACATTATATCATAATCATTTCACATATAACATCACATGTAAGGATTCACTATCCACGATATACATAATCAAAGGTGTGACACTTTTTACCGTCCGATGCTCGTACGTCTCACTACGTACCTTAGTTTCAAAAGTGGAGAAGTTGTATAACTTTATCTCCTTGACGTCGTTGGTACCTGGAATGGTTCTACACAACCATACAAATCGATATTAGAAGCTAAATAATAGTCAAATACCAAAAATTCATCAAAATTCATCATTTTCCAACTTTTAAACAGTGGCGATCGATCGCTACACGAGGCGATCGATCGCCTCACTTTTTGCCTTACGGCAATCGATCGCTCCAATTGAGGCGATCGATCGCCTGTTGCGTTAAAAAGCTACTGACCCTCGGCGATCGATCGCGCCATTTAAGGCGATCGATCGCCTACACTTGATTTGCCCACTGCCCCTCAGCGATCGATCGCTGCATTTGTAGCAATCGATCGCCACAACCAGAAGTCGCGATTTTCACCATTTTTGTACCAAAATTTCTTCCCAACCCCCACAACACTTATACCAACAAACTCAAAACACAAAAACACTAAAAACCTTCATCAAACATCATCAAAACACCAAAAATCTAACATACCACCAAAAATCACACTAACCCAAACAAACCCATTTCAAAATCATTCCAAACTCAACACAAACACTTCAAAACAACAAAGGATGGTATATATACCCTTCCTAGGTCTCAAATCTTACCAAGAATCACAAGAGTGAAGCTTTTGCAAGAACTTCCTTCCCACCTTTGAGCCAAAATCGAAAATGAGGGGGAAAAGGGTTTGTGAAAAGATTTTGGGGATTTAGAGTGGAAAGAGATAAGGTGAAGTAAAGTGGTGGGGTAAAGGGTTAAAAACCCTTTTAATTAAACTTGTACCCCTACAATTTGTATGTTGTATTTATACCCCAACATGGTATTTTAAAAGCATTACACCACCATGCACCAAAATCCCAAATAAATGCATGTTTCACTAAATAATTGACTACCAACACATGTAAGCCATTAAAATGCCCAATTACTCAACATGCATACCACGCACCCTAAAATGCTCCACCGGGCCAAGCCCACATGTGACCACGCATTTCCACATGATAATTAATTCCAACACATAAATCAATTATCCACATAATTAATCATATGAACATAATCAATGCCTTAAATGTAATTAATCATTTCGGGGACATCACACACCCTCATCCGGGATCCCCTGTATTGTCCCTATTCTCAAAACAATCAAACTCGTCAAATTCCCAAAGCCAGTTAATTGCCACGTAGATTAACTAATACCGTTCTATTATGCCAGTTCCATAATCAATATGGTAAAATCATTATATAAAATACCGTAGATCTCACATATATCTAACCAATGATTCGATGTTCCTATTTCATTGCTCGCTCTACAATAGCGACATTCTAAACCCCGCGCACGCTCAACAATAGCGGCGTCATAACCGATGGTCGCTCAACGGCGACAACATCCCAAATCATTGCTCGCTCAATAGCGGCACCATATGGTTCCCAATGTATAATCCATTTGACGCAAATACCATTTACCGTGCAAATCATTATCCATTTATAGCAAGTATCATGCACCATGCATTTCAATACCTATTCGATGCAATTACCACGTGCCACATATTTCAATGTCCATATAATGCAATTATCACACACCATGTGTTCCAATGCCCATTTAATGCAAATATCACATACCATGCATTTTACAGTTGCAACATTATAATAGGCTATGCTCGTACGTCATACGTACCTTAGAATTCCGTAGTCCATGTCAAGCCTGGCTTGAGTTCCATGCCCCGAGAAACATGTGCTAAAACACATAAATATTTCACAATTAAACATAGGCATGCAATTACGTGCCCTAGTACGATCACAACACCAAATCGTATCGTCAATCCATGACGATAACCAAATTATAAAAGTTCCCGGCTAAGCATGCATAATACCCCAAAAATATTGTCAATCCATGATAATTAACCTTTTAAAATAACCCGGGGCAAAGCATGCAAGACCCAAAAAGAGCCAAGAAACAACAAAAGGGGCACCAACATACTGGCCATCTCGATCGATCGAAATTTCATCTCGATCGATCGAGAACCACCCTTCGATCGATCGGTCAAAATACTGATCGATCGGTCCACTGTTCCAAAGCCACTAAAAACATTCTGCCATGCTCGATCGATTGAAAATATTTTCGGATCGATCGAGCAGCCCTGTAAACGCGAGAAACCTCCAAGAACGAGCTCCTTTCAACACCAAGTCACCTATAACTCAAACTCACTTCAATTTACAACATAAAACCAACCAAAAACCATCTAAACACTACAAAACCTAACCCCCAACACATACAACAATGTTAGAACAAGATCTACCCCTTGAACCCCAAGATACAACACCAAAACCAACCAATATACAACAAAACTTTGCTAGGTTGGTAACTTACCCTTTGAGCTTCAAGATTCTAGCAAGAAATCATGAAAATGGCTCTTTTCCAAAGCTTTCTCCTTCCTTTCATGTTGAGGAACGAAAATGGTGGGTTTGGATGAGGTGATGGCAAGGTCAAGACATAAAGGTGATAGAATGGGGTGGATGGAATGTAAAGGAGGGGGAATGGTTCTTTTAATATTTTTATAACATGTATTAGATAATTGTATGGTATGAAAATTATGTCCAACATGACATTTCAAAACCCCTCTTCCAATTATGCATTAAGACTCACATTAGTCATGTTTTAATTAAATAATTAAAACCCACTCCGATCAAATCATACCAATAACCAAAATTCCCAACATGCAACGAATGCATCCCGGATCCCGATTCTCACCAAAAACCTAAATCATAGGTTTTTTACCAAATTGAGAATACAATCTCGACCCTTGGATCCAACGATCCTAAATGCCTGATTTAACAAACTCGGGAGACCAAAACCACAATTAATTCCTAATTGCCACTACAAAAAAAAAATCCATTAAGGATTAATAACCCTCCGGGATTAACACTAATAACCCAGGACATTACAATTATGCCCCACTAATAAAAATTTCGTCCTTGAAATTTGCACCGGTGTACTCCACGTAACACCAAGGCTACACCAACCAAAATAAAACCACGACCTCGATTCTTGACCACATCCGAATCGAATTACCAACCGCGAGTACACTAATCTCACACCAAGCTTTAAAATAGAGCAAACCCCCAAACCACATAAAACCCCAAAGACAAGAACATACCTCGATGAGAGTCATCCCAGAAGTCAGTCTACCACGACTGCAAATCAAATCAATCAAACGACTGTGAATCAAACAGTCATCCTTAGCTCTGACATAGATATCATGGCATGATATCTTCACCACTTGCCCACGATGTTCAACACATCGTTGCGAAGGAAACCACTAGTATACAACCGTATACTTACAATAAATACGGTTCCCGCTTTCTACACTAACTCCGTCGAAAGAGTAGTTGCACCACTTGCCACTCGGGTCGGTAGCTCTCGGCCACCGATCCGCACAAAATACCTCTCATACGATGTTCACTTCTGAAAGTTCCAAGAACCACATCTAGGTCAAAATACACAATCGAGACTCCATAGGTCTCAAACTCTAAAAGAACAAACAGGAAATCAAACGCATACACGGTACCTGTGCCGTCAACGACACTCACCAAATCCGGATCCTGGCCATCCCGTGTTTACCCTTGGATTTAATAACCCTAAAAAAAATGGGGAGGCTATCGAATTAACCAGCAAAAATTACCATGGTCCCAAAACACGATAATCCCTCCTCAGGGGAAGTCAACTGGACCTCACGATTATTCCTCAGAATATATCGTGCCATCGGGATTACCAATCTCAGGGTGCCACAATCTCGCCGGGGATTCATTCATCCAAGCATATAAATCCGACGTTCAATAAGGAACAAAATAAAGTTGGCATTCGTATACACACACGGTATACATGCCCATGCACCAACACAACATTCATACTCAAGGCAATAGACTCGGGTATCTCCAGTCATACCCAAGTCCCAAAACCAACTGTCAAACCTTGATTATCCTCACTCCACGGAGAATGATGGTTGACAAACAAAACCAAAGGGTGTGATTTCAACATCAACATCAACACCACACGAACCAAAACAATGAATCTCCCATAAGACTCAACTAATAGGTATAACAATACCGCCTTCCTCACAAGGAAAATGCCATGAACTCATGACCCTCCAACTTCGAACTGCCGTTCGGAAAACCTGGATATATTTATATCAAAACATATCCCGGAACCAACAAAAGATGACTGATTCAGAATAGCGCATCCCTGCAACTATTACCAATCTGAAACCCGTATACTCCATGTATACTCATCCTAAAGATGCTCTAGACTAATATCATAGTACTCCCAAAAACCGAGCATTTCCCCGGAGACATATCCTCGAACGTCTCACCGGAAGTACGAAGCCATCACATAGTCCAACACTAGTAGGGCTTACCCCGGTTGATTCACAATCAACCCTCAACCAATACCAGCTGTCTCCATGACAGCACCATCCAAATCTCTCCAAGAGATAAAATCAATATAGTAGTGTCACCCCACTAACTATATCTCACAGCCCATTGTGACGCCCATTGCATGCCATATGCAAGAATGCTCAACCAGAGCTAACAACGACTCGTTGACACTCACGCTGGTACTCCCAACCAAATTGAGCTGTCCCAAAACAAGTCCCTTGAAACATTTGACGTATAAACGTCTCCGTGAGGTACTCCCTGCCTCAATGATCATGCCACAAGGAGACTACAAAAGTCTACCAAACCCCTCATCGTATCACCATACGATTCACCCAGCTCGAATCCGACGAGCAGTATAATGCCTATCACAAGCACACTAAAGTACTACAACAATACCTGGCTAACGATTCGTTGGCCCCATAAGCTCATACCAACCTATCAACGTGACACACGCCCCATCCCGGTATACCATACCGTACAAACCATTAGAGTTATGGGTCATCGCCCAACATATCTCTAAAACACCAAATCACAATGGACAACCCAGTGTCCTGGCTCAATTACGATGCAATCCTAATCCATTAGGACTTATTCCACACCCTCAGGGTGGGTGTTATCGTGCCTACATATATCACAACAACATGCGAGTAGTTTCCTCAATGACTACTCTTACCACCAATCACTTGGCCTTAGCCAATCCAGCGAGTATACCTGGAGGGTATCATTACTCGAAAATATTTACCTGTAACACGTGATGCGGTACCCTCACCTGTACAATGCATCCAATAATCCATCGAGCAATCTGCTCGGCGTAATGGTCTTGTCAACTAGTGACCCAGACACTACCATGTGCTCACTATCGGCACTCAAACCATACAACCAAATACATAAACATGAATGCATTATTCACCAAGACGACGCCACGCGTCCACATAAACATCCCAAATAACATCGTCAAACATATGACGATACCCGTCGATATACGACACTCATAATCCCATCGTCAAACACATGACGGTGTAAAACAACACATAATATTCACAATAATGATAACAAAAGTAATATGCCATACCTCATCGCTATCAAGATATCAGAATACCTGTATCCATCGTCCCCCTGCGGTACACAAGCAGCACCCATCGCTCGTAGGAGGCATAACCCAGTGCTACGCACATAGCGGTATAACCCATCGCTATAGAATCAGCAGCATAAAACATCGCTATAGATATCCGGCGGTATGAACCAACCGTACCTTGATCGGTTCATCATAGTATTTATTGACGATATACTTATCTACTCTCGGAGTGAGGAAGAGCATAAGAATCATTTGAGAACAGTGCTTCAGATTCTTAGGGACAATCAGTTGTACGCCAAGCTCAGCAAGTGTGAATTTTGGTTGAGCAGCGTGGTGTTTTTGGGGCATGTGATCTTTAGTGATGGGATATCTGTGGATCCCAGGAAGGTGGAGGAAGTGATGGATTGGTCTGCGCCTACATCTGTGCCCGAGATCCGTAGCTTCCTTGGTTTAGCAGGTTATTACCGACGTTTCGTTGAGGGTTTCTCTAAGATCGCTAAGCTGTTGACGCAGTTGACTCAGAAAGGGGTTCCGTTTTTATGGTCTGAAGCATGTGAGCAGAGCTTCCAAGAGTTGAAGCATCGGTTGACTACAGCACCTGTCCTGGTGATCCCTTCGGAGAATGAGAGGTTTGCTTTGTACACGGATGCATCACTGCAGGGTTTGGGCTGTGTTCTGATGTAGGATAAGCACGTGGTGGCTTATGCTTCGAGGCCGTTGAAGCCTCATGAGACCAGATACCCAGTTCATGATTTGGAACTGGCAGCCATTATCTTCGCCTTGAAAATTTGGCGTCATTACCTATATGGTACTTCTTTTACCATTTACACGGACCATAAGAGCTTGAAATTCCTATTCACCCGCGGAGCTGAATATGAGACAGATGAGGTGGATTGACTTGCTCAAAGACTATGACTGCGAGATAGAGTACCATCCTGGGAAGGCGAACCTGACAGCTGTTCCCTTGAGTAGAAAAGTGAAGTATACCGCGGAGGATGTTATTCAGTTATCAACTATGATGACTTCCTGCTGTCATCTGGGATATGACTTTGATGTAGATGCATCACCGGTACATGTATCGACCCTGTTAGCAGAGCCGGGCATCTTTGAATCTATCAGGAAAGCTCAGATGACAGACGTTGAGGTGCATAAATGGTTATCATATTTACGTCTGGGTTAGTGGTCAAAGTTCAGAGTGGCAGAAGATGGTTCCTTGAGACTTGGTAACCGTTGGGTGGTGCCGAGAGCACCGGAGTTACGTCAAGGGATCTTGCATCGTGCTCATAGCAGCAAGTTTAGCATACACCCAGGTGGGAGGAAGATGTATAAGGACTTGTGTGACCAGTTTTGGTGGAGGCGGATGAAAAGAGACGTCATCACATTTGTCAAGAAGTGCCTGATTTGCCAGCAAGTAAAAGCGGAGAGGCAGAGGCCCAGTGGCGAGTTGAAGAGTTTAGAGATACCGGAGTGGAAGTGGGAACACGTATCTATGGACTTCGTGACCCACTTGCCAAGGACTGCCTCGGGATTGGATGCGATATGGGTGATTGTGGATAGATTGACGAAAGTGGCTCACTTCATCCATTATTGCATGTCATATACATACTTAAAGATGGTCCAGTTGTATGTACGGGACGTGGTAAGGTTACATGGGATTCCAGTCTCGATTGTGTCTGACAGAGACCCACCGTTCACATCACATTTTTGGGAAGGTCTTCAGTCAGCTTTGGGTACGGAGGTGAGACTAAGTACAACATATCACCCTCAGACCGATGGTCAGACAGAGCGTACCATACAGACGCTTGAGGACATATTGAGGGCATGTGTTTTGGAGTTTGATACTCCGTGGCAAGATTCAGTGCCACTAGTGGAGTTCTCTTATAATAACGCTATCAGGCGAGCATTCAGATGGCTCCATTCGAGGCTCTTTACGGTCGACGTTGTAGGTCACTGTTGTACTGGGAGGACTTGACTAGTAAGGCGGTCGGAGGACCGGAAATGATTCGAGAAATGGAAGAGAAAATCAAAGTGATCCGTCAGAAAATGAAAGCGGCTCAGGATAGGCAAGCGACCTACGCTAATAAACGGCGGCGACCATTGGAATTCCAAGTGGGAGACAATGTCTTTCTGAAAATCTCACCTTTCAGAGGTGTAGTTCGTTTCGGTATGCGCGGGAAGTTGTCTCCGAGGTATGTTGGGCCATATGAGGTATTGCAGCGTATCGGTACTTTGGCTTACCGTTTGGCCCTACCACCGTCTTTGTCTGGTATACATGATGTCTTCCATGTCTCTATGTTGAGGAAGTATGTGCCAGATCCATCTCATGTTTTGCAGCCTTCAGAGGTTCAGTTGAGTTCAGATGTATCCTATGTTGAACGACCAGTCAGAATTCTGGATCGAGAGGATCGCAGACTTCGAAGCAAGGTAATACCGATGGTCAAGGTTCAGTGGGATCGTCGGGGTGTCGAAGAGGCCACGTGGGAGACGGAACGGCATATGATGCAACACTACCCGGAACTATTCTCTGGTATGTGATTTATGTTTAGTTTCTTTTGGGGTAAGTGCATGCGATTTCGAGGTCGAAATCTTATAAGTAGGGGAGTATTGTGATGTCCCCGAAATGATTAATTTTATTTAAGGTATTAATTATGTTCATATGATTAATTATGGTGATAATTGCCTTATGTGTTAGAATTAATTGCCATGTGGAAATGCTTAGTCACATGTGGGCGTGACCCAGTAGAGCATTTCAGGGTGCATGTTTTGCATGTTGGGGAATTTGGGTGTTTTAATGGCTTAAATGTGATGGTGGTTAATTATTTTGTGAAACATGTACTTAATTGGGATTTTGGCGCATATTGGTGAAATGCTTTTAAAATACCATGTTGGGGTATTTTATACATCATGCTAATTGTTGGGGTGCAAATTTAATTAAACTATTATAACCCCCACTACCCCACCTTTCATTCACTTTACCTTTACACTCAAAAATCCCCAAATCATTTCCCCAAACCCTCATTTCCCTTCATTTTCGTTTTTGGCTTCAAAGTGGAAGAGAAGTTCTTGCAAAAGCTTTACTCTTGTGATTCTTGGTAAGATTTAAGACCTAGGATGTGTATATATCACTCCTTATTGTTTTTGTAGTGTTTGGTTTGAGTTTGGAATGGTTTTGAAGGGTTTTGAAATGGGTTTGTTTGGGTTGGTGTGATTTTTGGTTGGGTGTAAGATTTTAAGGTTGTTTTATGATGTGTATTGAAGGTTTAAAGTGTTTTAATGTTTTTGAGTTGTTGGTATAAGTGTTGTTGAGGTTGGTGAAGGATTTAATGTGCAAAAATGGTGAAAATCGCGGCCACTGGTTGTGGCGATAGATCGCTACAAAAGCAGCGATCGATCACCGAAAGACAGTGGGCAAAACGAGTGTGGGCGATCGATCGCCTCAAATGGCACAATCGATCGCCGATGGCCAGTAGCGATTTTGCACAGCAGGCGATCGATCGCCTCAAATGAAGCGATCGATCGCCTCAAATGAAGCGATCGATCGCCGCGAAGCGAACAACAAGGCGATCGATCGCCATGTTTTAAGCGATCGATCGCCACTGCTTAAAAGTTGGAAAATGATGAATTTTGATGAATTTTTGGTTCTTGGCTATAATTGGCTTCTAATATTGATTTGTGTGGTTGTGTAGAACCATCCCAGGTACCAACAACGTCAAGGAGATAAAGTTATTCAACTTCTCCACTTTTGAGACTAAGGTACGTAGTGAGATGTAAGGGCATCGGACGGTAAAATGTGTTACACCTTTGATTATGTATATCGTGGATAGTGAATCCTTACATGTGATGGTATATGTGAAATGATAGTGATATATTGTGAAATGGAATCAACTGTTGTGTTTGATTATTGTGGTAGAATTGATGAATTCCGGTAGCCTTTATCTCCGAGCAAGGGAGGTACTTGCCGCTGTCATATGAAGCGATGGTAGTATGATATTTGCCGCTGTCATGTCTAAGCGAGGTAACATGCCGCTGTCATTGTCGAAGCGAGGGATATCATATGATGCCGCTATATGTCGAAGCGAGGGGTCCTAAAATTCCGTTGTTGTATTGGGACCGGAACAATCACAATTCTAGTGATTAATGTGGAATATTGTGGTTATAACTGGAACGTGGTATCGACCATTATATTGTGAACTAATGATTTGTGCATGAGTTTATGAAACAGGAACAACCATGAAATGTGCTAATGTGGTAAACCAAGGAGCATATCTATTAATCGTCTCATGCGCTTATTTATTTCATTATGTTGGATTGTGTTAAATGGTGATGTATATGCTCATGGTGAATTGTTCCTGTAGGTACACTTTTGGACCAAAGGGCTAAGGGTCGGGTTGAGGCTGTGAACTAAAAGAGGCATGAAAGGAGATAGGATACAGGAATTTTTGGATAGTCTCTACTCTAGGAGTAGTATAATTCTATCGCTCTAACATTCATTATTGAGAATGTAATTAATTAGCTTTTGAAGTTTTATTTTGGCCTGTAATCTTATTAAGCTCACATAACAACCGGAACCCTAAGATGTCTTTAATGCATGTTTAGCCGTATTTATGTCTTGATTACTCTGTTAAGGTAGAGAGGCCTTACAGTAAGGAATTCTGAATTCTGTTCCTGACCCTGATGCGGTGGGATTATAACTGTTTTTTTGACCTGATACGGTGTAGGGTCTTCCTACCTTAACATCATTATAATAACGTATTATGGACTAAACATGCATTAATAATATCTTAGGTTCCGTTTGTAGCCTTGAGCTAATAGGATCACAGGCCAAAAATAAAATTCCAAAAACTAATTAATTACATTCTCGATAATTAATGTTAAAGCTATAGATTTACACTACTCCTAGAGTAGAGACTATCCAAAACTCCTGTAATCTAAATTCTTTCATGCTCATCGTAGCTCACTGCCTCAACCCGACCCTTAGCCATTCAGTCCAAAAGTGTACCTACAGGAACAACCCATCATGAGCATGTACATCATTACTTAACATCATAAGATAATGGCATGTAATTAAATGCATGAAACATATACTTCCTGGTTAATCGCATTAACCCACTTTTGTTGTCCCTGTTTCATATTCATGCATGAAATCATTAGTTCTTGACATAAATGATGTTGGGAAAACGATTTCTAAGTTTTGGTGATTACAAACACCTACCGGATGACAAACACCTACCGGATGTTAAAGATCTACCGGATGCTAAAGTCCTACCGGGTGATAAAGATCAACCGGATGAACACCTACCGGATGCTAAAGACCTACTGGATGAAAACACACTTACCGGATAAAGATCAACCGGATGTCAAACACCTACCGGATGAAGACCACCGGATGAAAAGACCTACCGAGTGATAGACATCAACTGGATGGCTACAACTGGATAGACATCAACTGGACAAGACATCAACTTGATGGCCACCAACTGGATAGACATCAACTGGACAAGACATCAACTGGATGGCTACCAACTGGATAGACATCAACCGGACAAGACATCAACTGGATGGCCACCAACTGGACAGACATCTACTGGACAACCATCAACCGGATAAACATAAACTGGATGGACATCTACTGGACAACTATCAACCGGATAGTCTCACACTGAACAAAGACATCAACTGGTCATAAGAGGATGAACGACCAGTTGAACAAAGAAAACCAGCAGAAGTCTAAACTTCCAGTAAGAGAACTAAGCAACGAGACAAAATAAGTACAACATTCTTTGACAAAGGTACAACAGAGCGGCGCCCTGCTATATCTCCGCCACCATTACCGTCAGAGTTAAAAGAGCCGTTGCTTAACAAAATAGGAAAGAAGACAATAAGAATTTGGAAAGCTAATCTCTTCCATATACAGAAAAGCTACCGTTGGACAACCAAACCTATAAATACGTCCAAGCAGAGAATGAAGAGCGGCTGAGCGATTTTTAACAAAGAGATATACTTCAAAGCAAACAAGAAAATCATATTACTGATATTCCAAACGTTCAGCAAAGAGCAGACAAGCAGTGAAACTGAATCTGTGATAGATTATTTCCAATTGAAGTCTGATGCTCAAAAACACTCGAAGCTAGAAAGTTTATTTTGTAAAGAGTGTTATAGAATCTCTTGTAATCAAAAGTTAAGAAGATTGTGATTGCTAGGAGTTTAGGCCAAGTGTGTTTGTGCCTAAAAAGGTTGTATACTGTAAAGTGTAAACCAAGTCTTCTAGTGAATCCTTCCTGCAAAGGAAGAAGGGGAGACGTAGAAGCGTTGTGCTTCGAACTTCCAGAAACAACTCTTGTGTTATTTGTTCATTGTTTTATTACCTCAGTTTTATTCCTCACAAATCAAGTAGACGTCTTCCGCACTATAATAAGTGTCTGCTGACTTGCCTGATATTGAGAAGCAACTGTAATACTTAACAGTTTACAGTTAACCAGAAAAAGAAATCGAAATTGAATCTAGTGTTTATTCAACCCTCCCTTCTAAACACTACCCCGATCCTAACAAGTGGTATCAGAGCTTAGGTCTTCTCAATCTTGAGAAATTACCAATTGCCAAAAACTGATGGCCTCATTCAGCAAGATTCCAATGTTCAAGAAAGACGAATATGATGACTGGAGAATCCGTATGCAAGCACATCTAAGTGCTCAAGATGATGATATGTGGTATGTAATCACTGAAGGACCTATGAAGATCATGAAAATCAATACAGCTGCTTCTATCACAAGTGGTGATCCACAAATGGTAGAAAAGGAAAGATCTCAATGGTCAAACGAAGAAAAGAAAAAAGCAAATCTGGACAACGTTGCTAAGGACATTCTGTTCAAAACTTTGGACAAAAATATGTTCAACAAAATAAAAATGTGCTCAACCGCCAAAGAAATCTGGGAGAAGATTGCCCAACTCTGTAAAGGAAATGACCAAACCAAAGAAAACAAGCTTACTGTGGCTTTACAGAAGTTTGAGCATATCAAGATGATGAATGGAGAAACTCTCAACGAGTATGATGAAAGAGTGACTGGAATAATTAATGAACTCAGCAGTCTGGGTAAGGAGTTACCCAACAGAGAAGTCACTCTCAAAGTAATGAGAGGTCTCCCAAGAGAATGGGATGTCAAGACCATTGCTATGAGAGAATCAAAGGACATCAACAAGATAGCTCTACATGATCTGTTTGCTGATTTAAAAGCCTATGAATTCGAATTAGGCATTCGGGTTGAAGATGAACCAAATACCAGCCAACCAACCAAAGCTCTCACTGCATCAGAGTCTCTGCCTACTTCTACAGAGATGACTCCAGAAAAGATGTGTAATGATGCTATGGCAATGTTCGTAAAGAAATTTGGGAAATTCATGAAGAAGAACCAGAGATCTTATCAATCATATCCTCGAAGGCAGAGTTCCAAAGGAAATTCAGAAGAAGAAGAGCGAGTATGCTTCAACTGCCTCAAACCAGGGCACTTCATTGCGGACTGTCCTAAACCCAAAAAGGATGATCACAAAAGAGGATCCAAGGATTACAGAAAATCCAAGGAAACCAGAAGATCATCCAAAAGGGACAGAGATCAAAAGGTTTTGATGGCAGAAGAAAGTAAGAGCAAATGGGCTAATTCAGAATCAGAATCAGAGGAGTTAACTAGCTCATCCAGCGAGAGTGAAGACGAGGAAGTCCACTGCTTAATGGCAAATGATGAAAATAAGGTACACGAATCTAACCTATCTGAATTTACACATAGTGAACTTACCAATGCATTGCAGGACATGATCAATGAGTATCGGACGCTATATGAATCCTTTGAAAGCTATAAGACTGAGCACTCAATCCCAACTGAAACACATAAAAACAAACTTGATTGTGAACAATCGAGGGAGTTGAACTGCTTAAGGGAAACAACCAGTCTCTTAGTGAAAGAAAGAGATGAAGCCAAGTGTGCCTACCAGAAACTTAGCAAACTGGTTAGCATTTGGAATGCGTCCACTACCAGAAAGGATGAAATGCTTGAATCTATAAGGCTTGCTGGTGATTTAACCGGCATAGGCTATAATAGTAATGAAAGCAGTTCATCAGGTAATGAACCTCAACTGTGTATAACAAAAAGCAAGGTTCAATCAATGAACTTTGTAAGATCTAGCACAGTATATGACCCTTATGAACTGGTTAAAGAACCTGTTAAAGAAACACTCATCAAGGAACAGGTACAGCACAGGGGTATCGGTTATGTAGAACCACTCAAAGAGGCTAAACCGAGGCAAAAGTTCAGAAATGAACTTAAACCCACTAGTCGAGCAGCTAGAGAGTTTAAACCCAACTGGTACTACAACTGTAAGACTGTCCAGAAGAGATATATGCTCAATAACAGGAACTACAAACCAAAAGCACATGCATACACATATTATCACACTTCACAGTCAAGATCATCACCATCATTTATAAATGCACACACATTTCAGAACACACACCGACCTAAGTCACTCAGGGTCATACAAGTGTGGGTTCCGAAAGGACTAATCCTACTCGGACCCAAGTAGGATTGGTTACCAATCATTTTATCGCTTTAATTGCAGGAAACTAGAATGCATCAAGTTCGGAGCTCAGAATGGTTCCTGGACAGCGGATGCTCTAGACATATGACAGGAAATGCAAGCTTATTGTCTGAACTGGTGGACTCCACCGGACCCAGAATAACTTTTGGAGATAACGCGAAAGGTAGAACCGTGGGTAAGGGTAAGATTATCTACGGTAACATAGTCATTAAATATATTCTTTTAGTTGAAAATCTATGCTATAACTTGATTAGCATAAGTCAACTTTGTGACAATGGTCATGCTGTAGAATTCAATCAACACTCATGCTCAATCAAATCTACTGATGGCACTATATTACTTGTAGGAAGAAGGCATGATAACACATATAAAATTGATTGGAATCTTAATCAGCCTACCTCCTCCACTTGCTTTGCTGCCATGAATTCTTCCAAAAATTGGCTTTGGCACAAATGGTTGAGTCACTTAAATCTTAAAACTATTGCCAGTCTGCGTAAACTTGATCTAGTTATTGGACTGCCCCAAATTGAGTTCTCAAAAGACAAGATCTGTGCAGCATGCCAACTTGGTAAGCAAATAAGATCCTCCTTTAAGAACAAAGGGAGTAAATCTTCTTCTCGGTGCCTAGAGTTGCTGCATATGGATCTGTTTGGTCCTATACCAGTAACAAGTCTAGGGGGAATGAAATATACCCTAGTGTTAATAGACGATTACACTCGTTTCACGTGGGTCTTGTTCCTAAGTGGCAAAGATCAGGCTACTCCAAAGCTGATCAAATTACTGAAAAGACTCCAAAATGAGAAATCGTGTGGGATAGATAGAATTCGCAGTGATAAAGGTACTGAGTTCACCAATCAATCACTCGAATCATATCTAGATGACCTTGGTATTAAACACGAATACTCTGCTGCTAGAACTCCTCAACAAAACGGAGTTGCTGAGCGTAGGAACCGCACTTTGAAAGAAGCTGCGCGAACTATGCTCGCGGAATCAGAAATATCGCAGAGATTTTGGGCAGAAGCTGTCAACACAGCATGTTATACGCAGAACAGATCAATGATTAATAAGCGAGCAAATAAAACCCCTTATGAGATCTGGAATGGCAGTAAGCCAAATATTTCCTATTTCCATGTGTTTGGTTGCAACTGTTTTATTCACAACAATGGAAAGACTCATCTCACCGCTTTTGATGCCAAGTCTGATGCTGGAATATTCCTTGGCTATTCTACAGTTAGTAAGGCCTTCAGAGTATTTAATAATAGAACGCTTACTGTAGAAGAATCAGTGCATGTAAAATTTGATGAACCTACTGAATGTACTGTATCTAATCTGCAAATCAACAATTTAAGTAATCGACTGGAAAGCACTTATATTGATGAAAAAGTTGATGATGAGATAGATTACAGAAGCAGGACTGACTGCTCCTTGGAACCAGAAGTTCCTGAAGCTCAAGCCGAGGAGTCTGCTGGCCAACAAGCACTGCAGCCAGCTACCAATGAAACAGTTGCATCTACCCCTGCTGCAGTAGAAGGAACAAATGAGAAAGATGAGTCTATCAGGAACTCTGATGTGCCCACTCATATCCAGCCAAATGAAGAACTCAATCCTCATGGACCTTCGCTCCGGTGGAAGAAGGATCATCCACCCGAGCAGGTCATCAGTAACCCTCTTGCTCCTCTACACACCAGAGGACAAATGATTAATGAATTTCTTCATGCTGCATTCATATCTCATATAGAACCTAAGAAGATTGATGAAGCTATATTAGACCCAAGTTGGGTAGAAGCAATGCAGGAAGAACTAAATGAGTTTGAGCGAAACAAAGTATGGCATTTAGTTCCACGTCCATCGCATCACACAATTATTGGCACTAAATGGATATTTAGAAATAAGCTAGATGAAAATGGTACAGTAATTAGAAATAAAGCAAGACTAGTTGCACAGGGATACAGGCAGGAAGATGGCATTGATTTTGATGAAACCTTTGCCCCTGTAGCCCGATTAGAAGCCATTCGCATATTTCTTGCCTTTGCTGCATTTAAAGACTTTAAGGTCTATCAGATGGATGTAAAGAGTGCATTTCTTAACGACAATCTCTAGGAAGAAGTATATGTTGAACAACCTCCTGGATTTGAAAACCATCTGCAACCATCTTATGTTTATCATCTGAACAAAGCTTTGTATGGTCTGAAGCAAGCCCCCCGTGCATGGTATGAAACTCTATCAAAATATTTGATTGATCATGACTTCACCATTGGCACGGTGGACAAAACTTTATTTAAATTTACAAAGGGAGACCATACTCTGCTAGTTCAGATATATGTTGATGACATTATTTTTGGCAGTACTAACCCAAAATTATGTGAAAGATTTTCAAAGATAATGCAGGACCAATTTGAGATTAGCATGATGGGAGAATTATCATTTTTCTTAGGATTGCAAGTCAAGCAGTCTAGTGAAGGAATCTTGATAAATCTGTCTAAATACACTAAAGAGCTGCTGAAGAAATATGGAATGAGTACCAGCTAGCTGGTGCTACACCAATGAGCTCATCTGCCAAACTCGACTTGGATAATTCAGGAATACCAGTCGAAGTTACAATGTGTGATGACTAGGGATTATAGATGTTAATCCCGGAGTGTTAATAACCCCTAAAGTTGTTTTACGTGGCGATTTGGAGTTTAATCGAGGTGTAGGGCCTTCCGGGCTCGTCTATTTGAGTAGTTGGGATTGTTGGATCCCGAGGTTGATATTGTATTCTCATTACGGTGTAAAATCTAAGAGTTGGGTTGTTGAAGTGTAGGGGTGCTTATCGGACCGGGTCGATCCGGACCCGGTCCGAAACCGGACCGGTTAGTCCGGTCCGAAACCGGAACCGGACTAACCGGTCCCGAACCGGTCCGGAACCGGTTTGATACCGGACCGGATCGGTTTTCTATCGTTCCGGATCCGGTATCTTACCGGTTCCGGACCAAACGGATCCGGTTCCGGATTGAACCGGAACCGGATCCATTTTTAAAAAAAAAAAAAATTTTCGATAAATCCTTTCCTTTTTTCCTTTTTTTTTTTAAAAAAAAAAAGAAAAATCCTGTTCCGGGTTGTAACCGGTCCAACCCGGAACCGGTGGAACCGGAACCAGATCCGATCTGGTTCTTACCGGATCGGACCGGTTCCGCCCATAACGGGCCCGGAACCGGCCGGTTTCGGTCCGGACCGGACCGGTTTGATCCGGTAACCACCCCTATTGAAGTGTCTCGGAATCTCGGGTGCTTGGTGTGGGCACCGGTAGGGGGTTTTTGAGTTAGAGAGAGAATTTTTGAAAACAGATGATTTTCAATGAATCATGATGTATTTGTGGGGCTATTAGTATTTGAGGGTATTTTTGCTATAAATACCAGTTGAACCCGGGATTTTAATTATCGGAACCATTTTCCTCACCTTCTTCTCTCTCCCCCGCGTACGCGATTTCCCGATCCACTTGACCCACGCCGCTTCCAGGCGTGCGCCCGCCGCCGTTCGGCGCGTCCGACCCGCCGCCGGCTTCGTCTCTTCCAGGCGCTCCTCCCCATACCAACAATTCGAAGTTTGGTCGCGATTTGAGCTCGGATTTGCCAGAAAAGCGTAGGGTTCGAAACTGGAATTCGTCCGATTTTGGGGCTCGATTTTGGTACGTTTTTGGGGCTTTTCTTCCGATGTTTTTGGGGCGTTTTTGAGCTGATGTTGAGTCAAAAATTTCAGACTTTAATGGTTCGAAAAATTGTTGCTTAATGGTTCGAATTTCATGCTGTGTGCGTGGGTTAGGGTTCGAATTTTTGGGGGTTTTTGGCAAGGGTGATAATTCTTGCTATTGTTGGTTTAATTCATGTTTTAGATGATTTGTGGTGCTTAGTTTGGGTTCGATTTGTGTTGTGAAGGTTCGAAAATTTGTGGGGAGTTCTTGAGCAATTTTCGATAATGGTTAATTGTCGTGTGTTGACAATATTTTTGAGGGTTATGGGTGTGCTTGAGCATGGGTTGCATGTTCGTAAATAATTGTGAATTATTTATCGTGTTAGCACATCGTTCCTCGGAGCATGGAACTCGAGCAAGGTTTGGCTCGGACTTCGGAAATTTAAGGTACGTGCGACGTACGAGCATTACTGTATATAAGAGCATTTGTGAAATGCATAATGTATTTTAATTGCATTAGATGGTTGTGGGTATGGCTATATATATGTGTGTTGATATGACTATGGAACGACCTAGTCTTGACATCGCTGTCACAAGTGTGCGTAATACTAGAGTAGTATAACCTTGCATGAGATATGGGGTACTGGGTTTATATGACTATTGTAGGGCATTTGAGATGCCTGAGAATGATCGTGGAATCATGTATTCATTATAAGACATGTGAGATGTCTAAGTATAATGGAGAATTGGTAAACTAAATGCTAGGCATTTGAGCTATCTGTGATTGGTAGCAAAGTTGAAAATCAGTATTAGATATCGAGATATCTATATTTGTATGTATAATGAATTTGGAATCATTAATTATTGATACTTGAGAATCAGGCATGCTATGAGTTAAATCAATGTGTTGATTTACTGATTTTTGAGATTTGATGAGTTTGATGATTGTGAGAACAGGGACAGTACACGGAATCCCGGATGAGGATGTTGCCATCCAGGGAGTATCGTTTAAAATTCATTAGTGTTTACTTTTGTTGTAAATTATGAATTTCATTATTGTGATTATGGGATTTTGTGTATTGGTATGCTCACCCCGTTGGGGGCTGTCTCTGTTGGGGCAGGTGAACAGGTACATCGATGGCTGTGGAGCTGAGCTCGAGCTGTTGATTGGATGTACTCACAGGATCGTGGTACCAGGGCTTGATGGAGCACGGTATCGTATAGAGTACTTATATACACCCGAGGTTTATATACACATTTATGATGCTCGCATGTGAGCACGGATATTCTTGTATATGGGTTGTATATAAAGGCATGAGCCTTTCTCTCTTTCATCATATGTTTGCATGCAATTAGTGGTAGAATTGCTAAATGATTTGAGAGCCATTAGTGTATTATGCGGGTGTTGAAAACCCACTTTAGTTGTCTTATTGTGTGGTGTCTTCCCTGGCTGGGAATTTACTTAGTGTTCTGTATTTCTGTTGAGTATTGTGTTTTCCCTGGCCGGGAATTATGTTATGTGTTGTGCTTTCATTTCGGGATAGCTCTATTTATGGGGAGACTCTGCCCAAATTTTTATAAAAGTCCACAATGTAAAAGTGGTGTAAAGGGGATGGTAATGGGCGAACTCTATGAGTCTATTTGTTGTTAGGATGATGATCTTATAACATGGCATATTAAAGAAAATTTTGTGATTGCCATTCAACGGTAAATCATCATTTGAGTTCCCGATTGATTTTTATTGAAAGCATGTGCCACACATAGTGGTTAGTACACTAATCAAGGGTTAAGGGCTTGGGGTCCTTACATTAGTGGTATCAGAGCAGTGGTTAGCTCTTTGGGGCTGTTAAGGGCCTAGGAAGTTATTGATAGCACATATTTATGCATGATGGCATTAATGTTGTATGACACAACTAGTTGTTTATGTGCTTTTATGATATGAAAAGTGGTGCTGCTAATCATTGTGGTTGCAGGAATCGTGTAGAATGTGATGGGATGGCATTAATGGTGATGTCTGGCCCTTCATGTATTATGTGTTAAGGGATCTGATTTTGTAGGAAAATCAGGAAATGTGAGACGTACGGGCTTCGGACGGTAAAACGTGTTACACCTTTGATTATGTATATCGTGGGTAGTGAACCCTTACATGTGATGGTATATGTGAAATGATAGTGATATATATTGTGATAATGGAATCAACTGTTGTGCTTGATTATTGTGGTAGAATTGATGAATGTTCCGGTAGCCTTTATCTCCGAGCGAGGGAGGTACTTGCCGCTGTCATGACTAAGCGAGGTAACATGCCGCTGTCATTGTCGAAACGAGGGGTTCTAAAATTCCGCTGTTGTATTGGGACCGGAACAGTCACAATTCTATTGATTAATGTGGAATATTGTGGTTATAACTGGAACGTGATATCGATCATTATATTGTGAACTGTGGTATTACCTGGATGCAGGTACATGGAGCTAGTGGAAGTTCCGGTAGTTGTTATATTCGAGCGAGGGAGGTACTTACCGCTGTCATATGAAGCGATGGTAATATGATATTTGCCGCTGTCATGTCTAAGCGAGGTAACATGCAGCTGTAATTGTCGAAGCGAGGGATATCATATGATGCCGCTATATGTCGAAGCGAGGGGTCCTAAAATTCCGCTGCTATAACAAGACCGGAACAACCACATTATCGATATTGATAGCGATGTCTCATTCCACTATGTTGGTTGGCGATGGTTCATGCCGCCAAGTGTATTAATAGCGATGTCTTATTCCGCTATATTGATTGGCGATGGTTCTTGCCGCCGGATATATTGATAGCGATGTCTCATTCCGCTATGTTGGTTGGCGATGGTTCATGCCGCCAAGTGTATTAATAGCGATGTCTTATTCCGCTATATTGATTGGCGATGGTTCTTGCCGCCGGATATATTGATAGCGATGTCTTATTCCGCTATGTTGATTGGCGATGGTTCTTGCCGCCGGATATAGTGATAGTGATGTCTCATTCCGCTATATTGATTGGTGATGGTTCTTGCCGCCGGATATATTGATAGCGATGGTTCATTCCGCTATATTGATTGGCGATGATTCTTGCCGCCGGGTATATTCATAGCGATGGTTCGTTCCGCTATTCCATTGGCGATGACTTATGCCGCCGGGTGTTCATAGCAATGGTACATTCCGCTACATCTATGGCGATGGTTCATGCCGCCAGATGTCTATAGCGATGTGTTATGCCGCTGACTCTATGACGAGGGATTATGCCCCTGATTCTATAGCGACGGGTTATGCCGCTATGTACATGACGCTGGATTACGCCACCTACGAGCGATGGGTGCTGATTGCGTACCACTGTTGGATGACGGAGACAGGTATGCTGCTATATTGTTAGCAATGGGGTATGGCATATTACTGTTTATTTAGCATTATTGTGGATATCATGTGTTGATTTACTTATGCTGTCATGTATTTGACGATGAGATTATAGACGTCGTGTATCGACATATACTGTCACGAGTCGACAATATTATTATATTATTTCAAGGTCATATGTTGACAGGTACCGTCACGGGATGACAATGACATAGTGGATGTTCTATGTAGACGTGCAGCGTCGTTTTGATGATTAATACATTTATGTTATGTATTAGGTTGTATGGTTTGAGTGCCGATGATGAGCACATGGTAGAGTCTGGGTCACTAGTTGACGAGACCTTTTGCCGAGCAGGTTTGCTCGGTGGAGTATTGGATGTATTGTATCGGTAATGTACCACATCATGTTATAGAGGTAAATAATTGTCGAGCGATGATACCCTTGGGTATGCTCGTTGGTTTGGCTAGGACCAAGTGATTGGTGGTAAGAGTAGTCATTGAGGAAACTACTCGCTTGTGTTGTGACGTAGGGTAGACATGGTTGCACCCACCCTGAGGGTGTGGGATAAATCTATTGGATTATGATTGCATCATAAGTGAGCAAGGACACCGGGTTGTCCATTGTGCTGGGTATTTTAGAGATATGTTGGGCGATGACCCATTACTCTAACGGTTTGTACGGTATGGCATACCGAGATGGAGCATATGGTTTGTTGGTGGGCTTGATATGAGCCTATGGAGACAGCACTTTGCTAGCCAGATATCGTAGTGATGATATAGTGTGCTTGTTGGAGCCATGATACTGCACGTTGGAACCGAGTTTGGTGAATCGTATGATGATACGTTGAAGACTTTTGGCAGGCTTTTGATTGTCCATTTGTAGCATGATGTTCGAGGCATGTGACACCCCATGAGAACGTTTATACGTCTATTGTTTTGAGAGACTTGTCTGGGACAGCTCATAATGTTGGAGTACCAACAAGAGAGTCATCAAGTCATCGTTGACTCGATCTGGGGAATCCGTGTACTTGGGATGCAATGGGTGTTATTGTATCCAGTTTTTTTTTTTTCGAACGGTGGTTCGAGACTAGTGGATCTCGAGTTCGATAGCACTTCCCTTGTGGGGAAGGAGGTAGTATTATACCTATTTGGGAATCTTTGAAGGATTCGGTAAGTTGGTACGTGTGGTGTTGATTTTGGGAATTACGCCGTGTTGTTGATCGTCGATTATCATCCTCCACTGAGTAGGGAGTGACTCAGAATTGACAGTTGTGTTTGGGGCTTAGGGGCATGTTGTAGATACCCGAGCCAAGTGCATTGAGTATGCATGTGATGTCAGTGCTTAGGCAGGTATACCGGTGAGTGTACGGATGCCAGTTATTGATTTCCTTTTGACAAGCATAGAGTTATGCTATTTTGGATGGCTAAATCTCTGATGAGAGATATTGAACGCCTTGAGATTGGGAATCTCCATGGCACGATAAATTATGAGAAACAATCGTGAAGTTAGTTGACTCCCTTTGATGAGGGATTATCTTGTGTGGGTTGAGGTGTTCCCTTGTTGGTGTTTTCCTTCGAGTTATGCGATAGCCTTCCCAAGTTTGGATTGTTAAATCCTAGGATTATCAAGGGATGGCAGGAATTTGGATTTATTGGGTGTCGCTGTCGACACAAGCGTTGAGGATGCAATGGGTTTATTGCATGTCCTTTCAGAATTTGAACTCTGTGGAGTCTCGATGGTTTATTTATGATCAGGATGTGATCCTTGGAATATCCGGAGGTGGACATCTTGTGAGATGTCTTTTGTGTGAATCTGTGGCCGTGAGTTGCCCAAATTGAGTTGCAATGATGCGACTGCTCATTTGATGGAGGAGGTTTGAAAGTGGAGACCAGGTTTGGTATGTGTACATCGTGGTATACTAGTGTTTTCCTCGTAATGATGTGTATTAGACATCGCGAGTCATAATAAAGATGTCATTGGATGATATCTATGATGGAATCGGGAGTGATTCGAATCCTTGCAGTTTCAGTTGATTAACTGCTTTTGGATTGTTAGCGTTGAGTTGTGCTGATGGTTCTTGCCGCCGGATATATTGATAGCGATGTCTTATTCCGCTATGTTGATTGGCGATGGTTCTTGCCGCCGGATATATTGATATCGATGTCTCATTCCGCTATATTGATTGGCGATGGTTCTTGCCGCCGGATATATTGATAGCGATGGTTCATTCCGCTATATTGATTGGCGATGATTCTTGCCGCCGGGTATATTCATAGCGATGGTTCGTTCCGCTATTCCATTGGCGATGACTTATGCCGCCGGGTGTTCATAGCAATGGTACATTCCGCTACATCTATGGCGATGGTTCATGCCGCCAGATGTCTATAGCGATGTGTTATGCCGCTGACTCTATGACGAGGGATTATGCCCCTGATTCTATAGCGACGGGTTATGCCGCTATGTACATGACGCTGGATTACGCCACCTACGAGCGATGGGTGCTGATTGCGTACCACTGTTGGATGACGGAGACAGGTATGCCGCTATATTGTTAGCAATGAGGTATGGCATATTACTGTTTATTTAGCATTATTGTGGATATCATGTGTTGATTTACTTATGCTGTCATGTGTTTGACGATGAGATTATAGACGTCGTGTATCGACATATACTGTCACGAGTCGACAATATTATTATATTATTTCAAGGTCATATGTTGACAGGTACCGTCACGGGATGACAATGACATAGTGGATGTTCTATGTAGACGTGTAGCGTCGTTTTGATGATTAATACATTTATGTTATGTATTAGGTTGTATGGTTTGAGTGCCGATGATGAGCACATGGTAGAGTCTGGGTCACTAGTTGACGAGACCTTTTGCCGAGCAGGTTTGCTCGGTGGAGTATTGGATGTATTGTATCGGTAATGTACCACATCATGTTATAGAGGTAAATAATTGTCGAGCGATGATACCCTTGGGTATGCTCGTTGGTTTGGCTAGGACCAAGTGATTGGTGGTAAGAGTAGTCATTGAGGAAACTACTCGCTTGTGTTGTGACGTAGGGTAGACATGGTTGCACCCACCCTGAGGGTGTGGGATAAATCTATTGGATTATGATTGCATCATAAGTGAGCAAGGACACCGGGTTGTCCATTGTGCTGGGTATTTTAGAGATATGTTGGGCGATGACCCATTACTCTAACGGTTTGTACGGTATGGCATACCGAGATGGAAGATATGGTTTGTTGGTGGGCTTGATATGAGCCTATGGAGACAACACTTTGCTAGCCAGATATCGTAGTGATGATATAGTGTGCTTGTTGGAGCCATGATACTGCACGTTGGAACCGAGTTTGGTGAATCGTATGATGATACGTTGAAGACTTTTGGCAGGCTTTTGATTGTCCATTTGTAGCATGATGTTCGAGGCATGTGACACCCCATGAGAACGTTTATACGTCTATTGTTTTGAGAGACTTGTCTGGGACAGCTCATAATGTTGGAGTACCAACAAGAGAGTCATCAAGTCGTCGTTGACTCGATCTGGGGAATCCGTGTACTTGGGATGCAATGGGTGTTATTGTATCCAGTTTTTTTTTTTCGAACGGTGGTTCGAGACTAGTGGATCTCGAGTTCGATAGCACTTCCCTTGTGGGGAAGGAGGTAGTATTATACCTATTTGGGAATCTTTGAAGGATTCGGTAAGTTGGTACGTGTGGTGTTGATTTTGGGAATCACGCCGTGTTGTTGATCGTCGATTATCATCCTCCACTGAGTAGGGAGTGACTCAGAATTGACAGTTGTGTTTGGGGCTTAGGGGCATGTTGTAGATACCCGAGCCAAGTGCATTGAGTATGCATGTGATGTCAGTGCTTAGGCAGGTATACCGGTGAGTGTACGGATGCCAGTTATTGATTTCCTTTTGACAAGCATAGAGTTATGCTATTTTGGATGGCTAAATCTCTGATGAGAGATATTGAACGCCTTGAGATTGGGAATCTCCATGGCACGATAAATTATGAGAAACAATCGTGAAGTTAGTTGACTCCCTTTGAGGAGGGATTATCTTGTGTGGGTTGAGGTGTTCCCTTGTTGGTGTTTTCTTTCGAGTTATGCGATAGCCTTCCCAAGTTTGGATTGTTAAATCCTAGGATTATCAAGGGATGGCAGGAATTTGGATTTATTGGGTGTCGCTGTCGACACAAGCGTTGAGGATGCAATGGGTTTATTGCATGTCCTTTCAGAATTTGAACTCTGTGGAGTCTCGATGGTTTATTTATGATCAGGATGTGATCCTTGGAATATCCGGAGGTGGACATCTTGTGAGATGTCTTTTGTGTGAACCTGTGGCCGTGAGTTGCCCAAATTGAGTTGCAATGATGCGACTGCTCATTTGATGGAGGAGGTTTGAAAGTGGAGACCAGGTTTGGTATGTGTACATCGTGGTATACTAGTGTTTTCCTCGTAATGATGTGTATTAGACATCGCGAGTCATAATAAAGATGTCATTGGATGATATCTACGATGGAATCGGGAGTGATTCGAATCCTTGCAGTTTCAGTTGATTAACTGCTTTTGGATTGTTAGCGTTGAGTTGTGCTGACGCTCTTTGACGTTATGATGGATTTGGAAGTCTATTCCACTCCAGAGTTTGACACGAGGTCAACGTTCTCACGGTTGAGGTGTCATTCATGATGCGTTCATACTAGTTGTATTAGAACTAAGGATGACTGTCCGATCTACGGTCGTAAGTACTGGTTGTTTTGCGGTCATGAGGGACTGACTTTTTGGGATAACCCGCATCGAGGTACGTTTTGCCTGTGATATGTTGGTTTTGGTATGTCGCTCTGTGTCAGAGTTTGATGTGAGATAAGTATCCTCGCGGTTTTTAAGACGATTCTGATATGGTCAAGGATCGAGGTTATGGCTTCATGTTGTTGTGTAGCCTGGGTGTTATGTGATACACCGGTGCTAATTTCGAGGACGAAATTCTTTTAGTGGGGGATATTGTGATGACCGGGGATTAGAGATGTTAATCCCGGAGTGTTAATAACCCCTAAAGTTGTTTTACGTGGCAATTGGAGTTTAATCGAGGCGTTGGGCCTTCCGGGCTCGTCTATTTGAGTAGTTGGGATCGTTGGATCCCGAGGTTGAGATCGTATTCTCATTTCGATGAAAACCTGTGAGTTGGGTTTTTAGTGTGACTCAGAATCTCGGGTGCTTTGTGTGGGCACCGGTAGGGGGTTTTTGAGTTATAGAGAGAATTTTTGAAAACAGATGATTTTTAATGAATCATGATGTATTTGTGGGGCTATTAGTATTTCGGGGTATTTTTGCTATAAATACCAGTTGAACCCGGGATTTTAATTATCGGAACCATTTCCTCACCTTCTTCTCTCTCCCCCGCGTACGCGATTTCCCGATCCACTTGACCCACGCCGCTTCCAGGCGTGCGCCCGCCGCCGTCCGGCCGCCGTTCGGTGCGTCCGACCCGCCGCCGGCTTCGTCTCTTCCAGGCGCTCCTCCCCATACCAACAATTCGAAGTTTGGTCGCGATTTGAGCTCGGATTTGCCAGAAAAGCGTAGGGTTCGAAACTGGAATTCGTCCGATTTTGGGGCTCGATTTTTGGTACGTTTTTGGGGCTTTTCTTCCGATGTTTTTGGGGCGTTTTTGAGCTGATGTTGAGTCGAAAATTTCAGACTTTAATGGTTCGAAAAATTGTTGCTTAATGGTTCGAATTTCATGCTGTGTGCGTGGGTTAGGGTTCGAATTTTTGGGGGTTTTTGGCAAGGGTGATAATTCTTGCTATTGTTGGTTTAATTCATGTTTTAGATGATTTGTGGTGCTTAGTTTGGGTTCGATTTGTGTTGTGAAGGTTCGAAAATTTGTGGGGAGTTCTTGAGCAATTTTCGATAATGGTTAATTGTCGTGTGTTGACAATATTTTTTGAGGGTTATGGGTATGCTTGAGCATGGGTTGCATGTTCGTAAATAATTGTGAATTATTTATCGTGTTAGCACATCGTTCCTCGGAGCATGGAACTCGAGCAAGGTTTGGCTCGGACTTCGGAAATTTAAGGTACGTGCGACGTACGAGCATTACTGTATATAAGAGCATTTGTGAAATGCATAATGTATTTTAATTGCATTAGATGGTTGTGGGTATGGCTATATATATATGTGTTGATATGACTATGGAACGACCTAGTCTTGACATCGCTGTCACAAGTGTGCGTAATACTAGAGTAGTATAACCTTGCATGAGATATGGGGTACTGGGTTTATATGACTATTGTAGGGCATTTGAGATGCCTGAGAATGATCGTGGAATCATGTATTCATTATAAGACATGTGAGATGTCTAAGTATAATGGAGAATTGATAAAATAAATGCTAGGCATTTGAGCTATCTGTGATTGGTAGCAAAGTTGAAAATCAGTATTAGATATCGAGATATCTATATTTGTATGTATAACGAATTTGGAATCATTAATTATTGATACTTGAGAATCAGGTATGCTATGAGTTAAATCAATGTGTTGATAATCATCTTCTCCAACAATTCACTGCAATTATCTTTTCTTTCAGACAATTTTACTCTAACAAGATTGCTGCTGTTTCTTCCTCATTTTCATCCAAAATGTCAAAGAATATACAGCCAAGCTTCATCACCAATGCTGTTCACGTAGATTTTCATTCTATATACACATCATCTGATGAGGAGACAAAGGAGCTGATTCAAAAACTGGATACCTCAGGACTCTTGGTAATCCTAAGCCAGGCCCCCTCATTTGACAAGGACGAGCTACACGAGTTCTTTGCTACGGCCAAGGTTGTTGATGACACCGTGGTGGCATCCGTATCTGGACAGTTGGTTACAATCACCCAACCTGAATTTACCACACACGTACTGATTTTTCCACTGTTCCAGTGGAACTACGAGAAGAGATGCGCCTCACAGCTTCTGACTCTGCTCATCGCCTTCAACGTCCCCCATTCAGGAAAGTATTAATGAAGAGTCATTATCGACAACTGGCGGACATCATCTCCAAGGGGCTCCTATGTAAAGCTGGATCATTTGATATGATCACCCGTGAAATTTTGATGTTATGAGTGCAATATGCAAAGGATTGGAGATAAACTGGTCAGTTGTGTTATTTCAAATTCTGACTAGTCTCGTAGTCTCTGGCAAGGGTCAATCAGGCTTTGCTCTCCCGCTAAGCAGCCTTTTTGATAGCAAACACATTAAGACAGGGGCTCTCACCAACCTCCATCCGGGGAGACTTATCACTACCAAGTATCTTCAGCTTCACAGGCAGAGAAGTGGCAGAGACGTTGGGGTAACTAAGCGCCGGTTGACGCAAGTCATCAGCGACTCTGAACAAACCGTCTCAGAATCCGCTGAGTCTTCTCCTCCTCCTCCCCCTCCTAAGAAGCCCAGAACAAGAAAAGCTGCTCCTCCGGCTGTCTGACAGAAAGACATTGCAGCTTCTGATACCATCTCCTCCGCCGGTCCGACAGAAAACATCCCAGCAAGAGAACCCAGCCCTGAAAATCCTCCACCTGCGGAACCAGCTGCTTCATTGGCCATGGTAATCGCTACCTCAGTGGCTCCCGCTGACAATTCTTCTGCAATGGTGAGTTCTCAGCAAGCACCAGGCTCTATCAGCTTTAGGACACCCAAGTCCTTCTGTCCGTACGGTCATCCAAAGACCACCCCTGCTGGCAAAGGAAAAACTCTTACGGCTCCAGTGTCCACTCCTGTTGCCTTCGAGATCCAAATGGTCATGGATACAGTTGAAGCCAACCTGCAACCACAGCTAGATATTTTTGATCGTTGGGTAAAGGCTCGAGTAAAAGTTTGATTTGATGATTTCGATCCTATTCTGGATCAGGCCAGGGAAGATGAGAACCAAATCTTGGCCTATCTTCAAATCTCAGATCCCGAGAAAAGCCTGAAGCTGCGGGATGTTTTTCGCCTGATGAACTATGTGGGCGAACTTCAAGCCCTTGTTGAAACCCGCCTTCAACACTTCAACGGTGATTCAGGCACAGCGAATCATGATAGAGCCGTTCTAAATGCTCTTGGACCCAAGCTGGAAATGGCTGAGCTCGCTCTTCATGATATTCGCATATCCACTGCAATTCACTCATGCTCCACTGCTGAGAATGTTGCAAGCCCCGACCAGCCGGATTTACAAATGGCTATTGCAAATTTGGAGATTGTCCCTTCTACTGTGGAGATCACTTCTACTGCCCTGGAGACCACTCCCACTGGAGCGGAGACAGCATCAACTGCCTTAGAGGCAGCCTCTTCTGCTAAAGAACTCTCCTCTGCTCCCAGCTTTTATAATGATCAACCGCCCCAACCGATGGTTGTTGATCACACCAATGTGGACACAGTGATCCAGACGGTAGTTCAGCAAGTTACCATTTCCTCTGGCAACCATGAACCCAGTGAGTCTTCACATTCCAATGATCAGACCCAGTCGTCTGTTGCTGCGGTTGACCAAGCCACTGCTGATATGGCTGCCCCACTTATTGAAGACACTGCTGATATGGCTGCCCCACTAATTGAAGCAACTGCTACTATAACTGCTACTATCTCAGACTCCCCAGCTGCCCCACTTATTGAAGAAACTGGTTTACTATCCACTGCAGTTGTAGATGCTCATCCCGGTACTCTTGTTCCTACTGCTGATCCTCAAATAATTGCCGTAGATCCGTCCATGGTTCAAGAACTTTCAGAGGATTTCTTTGTCTTTACAAACCCTCTGGACGAGCCACCAAACATCGCTGCACAGATAGCAAATCTATCCAATGCAATTTCAGCACTAGCCAGTGATGTCAATAAACTCAAACAGGAAGAGCGCACTGCGACTCTTATTCTTGGAACCCATCAGCAGCACGCGGACTCTTAGTTCCAGCAAGTCTACAGAGACTTAAATAGTCTAACTACTACTGTCACCAGACTTCAGACTTTTGCTGAGACTGCAGTTGCTGAGGCATTTTCTAGAATTGGCCAGGCTCGTCTTCAGATTACTCAAAATAATGAATCTCTTCATGCTGCCACATCCCTGGCTCTTGGAGAAAAGATTGAAGACGCTAAGAAAGTCTTAACCGATCAGTTGGCCACCATGCAGGCAGCATTTGCTTCTCAGATTTAAGATATATGCAACAGCCTGCCTGCAGCTCCTCAAATAATCCGCAGACTGCCTGAACCCAGCAGAACTGATCCTTCATCACAGCGAGCTTCAAGTTCAACTGGTCGTTCATCCCCTGCAACTGGAGCACTCACTCAGTCCAGATCAACTGCTCAACAAAGATCTCGAAGTCCGCGCCAACCGCCTACCGAAAAGCACGACTATTCCCAACATTGGTTCGGAAGAAAATAGTATCATTTTCTGATCCCTCTTTAATTACTCTTATCTATTTACTGTTTTTAGTTGACTTTTTCTTCGCATTTATCGTAACAACATTAATGTGTTCACACTAAATGCATTTCTTCTATAAATAGAGACTCATGTTTGCTTTCATAACTCACATTCACGAATCATGATTCTTTTCAATTCTTTGAATATTCCTTGGTTTACATTTTACCATTGTTCCGATTCATGGGTTTATTACTTATCTAAATCAACCCCTCATGGGTTGATTACTTATCTAACCCAGCTCCGTTAAGCTTCAGCGTTTGGATCCTGCTCTGATGCTCATCATCAGTCAGGAACTGCAATCAGGAGTTATCTGGGTGCTGATGACAAAAAGGGGGAAGACAGAGATAGAGTATTCTCAACAGAGATAGAGTATTTTCATTAGGTGAATCCATAAACCATGGAGGCCTGATGCATATACATTTGAACTCTTCCCGACTTCCTCTCTGACAAAAAGGTAGACCGGAAGACAGAGTCATGGAGGCCAGATGAATATACATTTGACTCTTCCTGACTTCCTCTCTGAAACAAGGTGGATCGAGCTCTTCCTCTCTGAAATTAGGTGGATCGAGCTCTTCATCTCTGATATTAGGTGGATCGAAGCTCTCCGGTCTACATTGCTTGTTTAAAAATCTGTCATGTATCAGCTATATTGTGTAAAAATAGATTTGTCTTAGATTCTATTCAAGTTATTAGAATTCATGTTAAATAAAGATGAATCTCTCTCAATTGTCCAGTTTGATTACAACTTGTAATCTGCTTATATTTATAACAAATGAAAATTTCTTATGTCTTCAAGTATTTTCAGGATTCTCATCTTATTTACTCAAGTAGAAAATCGATTATTGCTTAGTTTTGTCATCACCAAAAAGGGGGAAATTGTTGGGAAAACGATTTCTAAGTTTTGGTAATTACAAACACCTACCGGATGACAAACACCTACCGGATGTTAAAGATCTACCGGATGCTAAAGTCCTACCGGGTGATAAAGATCAACCGGATGAACACCTACCGGATGCTAAAGACCTACCGGATGAAAAGACACTTACCGGATGTTAAAGATCAAGCGGATGTCAAACACCTACCGGATGAAGACCTACCGGATGAAAAGACCTACCGAGTGATAGACATCAACTGGATGGCTACCAACTGGATAGACATCAACTGGACAAGACATCAACTGATGGCCACCAACTGGATAGACATCAACTGGACAAGACATCAACTGGATGGCCACCAACTGGATAGACATCAACCGGACAAGACATCAACTGGATGGCCACCAACTGTACAGACATCTACTGGACAACCATCAACCGGATAAACATAAACTGGATGGACATCTACTGGACAACTATCAACCGGATAGTCTCACACTGAACAAAGACATCAACTGGTCATAAGAGGATGAACGACCAGTTGAACAAAGAAAACCAGCAGAAGTCTAAACTTCCAGTAAGAGAACTAAGCAACGAGACAAAATAAGTACAACATTCTCTGACAAAGGTACAACAGAGCGGAGCACCCTGCTATATCTCCGCCACCATTACCGTCAGAGTTAAAAGAGCCGTTGCTTAACAAAATAGGAAAGAAAACAATAAGAATTTGGAAAGCTAATATCTTCCATATACAGAAAAGCTACCGTTGGACAACCAAACCTATAAATACGTCCAAGCAGAGAATGAAGAGCGGCTGAACGATTTTTAACAAAGAGATATACTTCAAAGCAAACAAGAAAATCATATTACTGATATTCCAAACGTTCAGCAAAGAGCAGACAAGAAGTGAAACTGAATCTGTGATAGATTATTTCCAATTGAAGTCTGCTGCTCAAAAACACTCGAAGCTAGATAGTTTATTTTGTAAAGAGTGTTATAGAATCTCTTGTAATCAAAAGTTAAGAAGATTGTGATTGCTAGGAGTTTAGGCCAAGTGTGTTAGTGCCTAAGAAGGTTGTATACTGTAAAGTGTAAACCAAGTCTTCTAGTGAATCCTTCCTGCAAAGGAAGAAGGGGAGACGTAGAAGCGTTGTGCTTCGAACTTCCAGAAACAACTCTTGTGTTATTTGTTCATTGCTTTATTACCTCAGTTTTATTCCTCACAAGTCAAGTAGACGTCTTCCGCACTATAATAAGTGTCTGCTGACTTGCCTGATATTGAGAAGCAACTGTAATACTTAACAGTTTACAGTTAACCAGAAAAAGAAATCGAAATTTAATCTAGTATTTATTCAACCCCCCCTTCTAAACACTACCCCGATCCTAACAAATGATTAAAATCGTATTTCACTTATATTCCCATAATCAACAATGTTAATTAGAAATGTGACTGTTCTGGTCCTGTTATGTCAGCGGCACAATTGGACCCATCGCTTGACATATAGCGGTACTTTGATATCCCTCGGTACACCTTGATAGCGGATATATCTCCTCGCTAGCTATGTCAGTGGTAAGTACCTTCCTCGCTTGCCCATAACAACCACCGGAACACTCTACCATTTCTAATAACATAGTTTAACATACATCATAAACATCATAGCATCATTACTCATCATAAACATCATCCTCACTTATCATAAACATCATCGTATCTTTACTTATCATAACATCGTCAACTTGTTACATAAATACTTATGCAATCATCGCATAGTCATAATATAGGAGTGTGTTTTACCGTCCGATGCCCGTACGTCTCTTACGTACCTTAATCTCAAAAGTGGAGAAGTTGTAGAACTTTATCTCCTTGAAGTTGTGGGTACCTGGGATGGTTCTACACAACCATACAAATCAATATTAGAAGCCAATTATAGTCCAAATACCAAAAATCCAACAAAAACATCATTTTCACAAAATTCCACTGCTGTGTCGAGGCGATCGATCGCGAGCCTTACCGATCGATCGCCTTGACATAGCGATCGATCGCCAGACTTCACTGGCTCGAGGCGATCGATCGCGCCAAATATGGCGGTCGATCGCCTGCTATACAAATCGCCACTGGCCTTCGGCGATCGATCGCCTCAAATATGGCGATCGATCGCCACCTGCTGTGTGCGCGATTCTTCACCATTTGTGAGCATTTTTCAAGCTCTTCCACATACCCTTCAAACCCAAACATTCCAATAACTCCAATATCATCATAACTCACTAAAACCCATATAAAACACTTCAAAAATCATAACCCAACCACATACAACATATACCCAAAAATAAATCTACAAAAATCCCAAAATGTTAATCCATTTCAAAACCAAACATCATTAAAACTTTAGGAAGGGTTTCATACCTCTTGAGGACTCCAAATCCTACCAAAAATCTCACAAACAAAGATTTTGAGAAGATTTCTCCTTCCTCTTTTGCCCAAATTCGAAAATGTGAAATGGGTTAGGGTTGGGGATAAGATTTGGGGATTTAAGAGTGGTGGATAAAATGAAGGTAAAGTGATGGGTAAAAGGTGGGGTAAAGGGTTATAAGGGTTATTAAAATTGTACCCCAAAATTAACATGATGTATAAAATACCACAACATGGTATTTTAAAAGCATTTTGCAAAAATGCAACAACTTCAACTAAATCCATATTTTCCACATAATTAGCAACCAATACAATTAAAACATGTTAACACTTCATTTTCCAACATGCATAACATGCACCCTGAAATGCAACCCCCAGGTCACGCCTACCATGTGACTAAGCATTTCGATAAGATAATTAATTCCAACACATAAATCAATTATCACCATAATTAATCACGTAAACATTATTAATGCCCAAATTGCAATTAATCATTTTGGGATGTCACAATACTCCCCTTCTTATGCGATTTCGTCCTCGAAATCGCATGCACTTACCCAAAACGAAACTAAACATAAATCACATACCAGAAAATAGTTCCGGGTAATGCTGCACCATATGCCGTTCCGTCTCCCACGTAGCCTCCTCGACAGCCCGACGATCCCACTGAACTTTGACCATCGGTATAATCTTGCTTCGTAATCTGCGATCCTCTCGATCTAGAATTCTGATTGGTTGTTCTACGTAGGATACATCTAAGTCCAACTGTACTTCAGTAGGCTGTAATACATGAGATGGGTCTGGCTCATACTTCCGTAACATAGAGACGTGAAAGACATCATGAATACCAGATAAAGACGGCGGTAGAGCCAAACGGTAGACCAAAGTACTGATACGTTGCAATACTTCATATGGCCCAACATACCTCGGAGATAACTTCCCCCGCATACCAAAACGAACCACACCCCTGAAAGGTGAGATCTTTAAAAATACATTATCTCCCACTTGAAATTCTAGCGGTCGTCGTCACTTATTGGCATAGGCTTCTTGCCTATCCTGGGCCGCTTTCATCTTCTGGCGTACAACTTAATCTTTCCTTCCATATCCCTAATCATATCCGGTCGTCCGACCGCTTTACTAGTCAAGTCCTCCCAATACAGCGGTGACCTACAGCGTCGATCGTAAAGAGCTTCGAATGGAGCCATCTGAATGCTCGCCTGATAGCTGTTATTATAGGAGAACTCCACCAGTGCCACTGAATCCTGCCATGGAGTATCAAACTCCAACACACATGCCCTCAGCATATCTTCGAGCGTCTGTATAGTACGCTCCGTCTGACCGTCTGTCTAAGGGTGATAAGTTGTACTCAGTCTCACCTCTGTGCCCAAAGCTATCTGGAGACCCTCCCAGAAATGTGAAGTAAACCTTGGATCTCTGTCAGACACAATCGAGACCGGAACCCCATGCAACCTCACCACATCCGTACATATAATTGGGCCATCTTTAGGTATGCGAAATACATACAGTAAGGGATGAAATGAGCCACCTTCGTCAGCCTATCCACGATCACCCAGATTGCATCAAATCCAGAGGCCGTCCTTGGCATGTGGGTCACGAAGTCCATAGATATGTGCTCCCACTTTCATTCAGGTACCTCTAAACTCTTCAGCTCGCCACCAGGCCTCTGCCTCTCCGCTTTTACTTGCTGACAAATCAAGCACTTCTTGACAAAGGTGATGACGTCTCTTTTCATCCGCCTCCACCAAAAGTGGTCGCATAAGTCATTGTACATCTTCCTCCCACCTGGATGTATGCTAAACCTGCTGCTATGAGCATGGTGCAAAATCCCTTGACGCAACTCTGGTGCCCTCAGCACTACCCAACTGTTACCAAGCCTCAAGGAACCATCTTCTGCCACTCTAAACTTTGATAACTGACCCTGAAGTACTATCGATGACCACCTCTGAACCTCATCATCCGACCTCTGGGCTTTCCTGATAGCCTCAAATATGTCTGGCTCAGACAATAGGGACGACACTCGCACCGGCGACGTGTCCACATCAAAATCATTGCCCAGATGGCAATAAGAAGTCATCATAGCTGATAAATTCATGGCATCCTCAGCAGTACTCTTCACCTTCCGACTTAAGGCGTCTGCTATCAAGTTTGCTTTACCAGGATGATACTCAATTTCACAATCATAATCCTTGAGTAAATCCATCCATCTTCTTGTCGCATATTCAATTCAGCCTGTGTGAACAAAAACTTCAGGCTCTTATGGTCTGAATAGATGGTAAACGTCGTACCATACAGGTAATGCCTCCAAATTTTCAAGGCGAAAATGATGATCGCCAGTTCCAGATCATGAACTGGGTTCTGGTCTCATGAGGCTTCAACTGCCTCGAAGCATAAGCCACCACGTGCTTATCCTGCATCAATACACAGCCCAAACCCTGCAGTGATGCATCTGTGTACAAGGCAAACCTCTTATTCTCAGAAGGAATCACCAATACAGGTGCCGTAGTCAAACGGCGCTTCAATTCTTGGAAGCTTTCCTCACAAGCTTCGGACCAATAGAACGGGACTCCTCTCTGAGTCAGCTGTGTCAGGGGTTTGGCAATCTTTGAAAAACCTTTGACTAAACATCGATAATAACCGGCCAAGCAGAGGAAGCTCCGTATCTCAGGTACAAAAGTGGGTGCAGCCCACTCCATCACAGCTTCAACCTTCCTGGGATCTATAGATATCCCGCTGCTAGATATAACATGACCCAAGAACACCACACTGCTCAACCAGAACTCGCACTTGCTGAGTTTTGCATATAACTGATGATCCCTAAGGATCTGGAGTACTGTCCTCAAGTGCTTCACGTGTCCCTCTTCGGTCCGAGAGTAAATGAGTATATCGTCAATGAAAACAATGACAAACTGATCCAAATATGGTTGAAATACTCTGTTCATCAGACTCATAAAGACAGCTGGGGCATTTGTCACCCCAAAAGGCATGACTAAGAATTCATAGTGCCCATGCCTAGTCCTGAAAGCTGTCTTCTGAACATCATCTTCCCTTACCCGAATCTGATGATACCCCGACCTCAGATCGATCTTACTGTAGAGCCTTGTACCCTGCAACTGGTCAAACAAATCATCGATCCTCGGAAGTGGATACGTATTCTTCACCGTGGCTTTGTTCAGTTGCCTGTAATCGATGCACAGACGCATCGAACCATCTTTCTTTTTGACAAACAGGACTGGTGCACCCCAGGGCGATACGCTAGGGCGTATGTAACCCTTATCAAGGAGCTCTTGCAACTGAACCTTCAACTCCCTTAACTCCGCTGGTGCCATCCTATACGGGGCACCAGAAATGGCAGACGTCCCCGGTAGTACCTCAATCCCAAACTCGACCTCTCTCATCGGTGGAAATCCGGGAATCTCTTCCGGAAAGACATCAGGAAACTCCGCCACTACGGGCACATCCTCGACCTTTAATTCTTCCCTCTTTTCAGTAATATCAACAACATATATGAGATATCCTGTTTGGCCCCGTTCCAACAACTGTGCCATCTTAACAGCAAATATCAACGAGATCTTTGAACGGGAACCATCTCCATAGAATGTCCACTGGACTCCTATATCAGACCTGAACCGGACATTCCTCTGCCTGCAGTCCACAACTGTCTGATACTTGTTCAGCACATCGATGCCCATAATGCAATCGAAGTCTGACATTCCCAGAACAATCAAATCTGACCTTAGCTCGTTACCCTCAAAATAAATGAGGCCGTCATAGACAATCCGATCAGCAATCAAACTTCTTCCAGCGGGTGTCGAGACTACAAGAGGCATGGGCGACGGAGAAGTGCATATGTGGTGCCTTTCCACAAAACTTGTCGACACAAAAGAGTGTGACACACCTGTGTCTATCAATATAAAAGCAGGATGCATAAATAAAAGACACGTACCCGCTATCACTTCCTCCGGAGCCGCTGTAGCCTGCTCCCTTGTCAATGCATAAACTTGCCCCTGAGGTGGCCTCATAGGCTGACCTCCATACTACCTCGGTACAAACGGTGGCATGTGCTGCACTGCTCTGTCCGCGGGCCTCCCCGCAGAGTTCTGTTGTCCCTCCCGATTGGGACATTGCCGAGCAAAGTGGCCCTTATTGCCACAAACGTAACAACCTACGCAGTCTTTTGTCGAATGTGGTAGCCCACAAAGAGAGCACTGGACCTTCCCAAATTTGCCTCCCTGAGACTGTCCTCTTACTGAAGGGGCGTCATTCCTACGGTTTCCTTTCCAAAGATTCTCGGGCCTCTTACCACTGAACCTCGAAGCTGATGTGTTCCCCCTTGTCTTGAACTTATCACCCCTCAGCTTCAAATTATCACAAGCTAAGGGGGTGCTGGAGGTGGCAGGGCATCAGGATACGCACCAACTCCCAGTTCGGCTAGCTCAGCCCGTGAAAGTGCGTCATCAAAGCAAGCAGGGCTATAAGTGACCACCCTGTCATACACTTCAGGCCTCAAGCCTTTCATGAAATGTCTCATCTTTTCCTGGGTATTCGCAGCAACATGGGGCACATATCGGAGTAAAGAACAATAATGAAGAGCATAGTCCGATACCGGCATGGTGCCTTGCTTTAAGTTAGTAAACTCATCCTCCTTAGCCTGTCGTGCAGCAGCTGAAAAGTAGCAGGTCAGAAACCGAGTTCTGAACAGCTTCCAATTTATTTCCTGTCCCTGAGCCTCTTGCTCTATTACTGTGGTCTTCCACCACATCAATGCCTTCTTGGCCAGTTGGAACTCCGCTAGCCTGATCCATGCTGACTTCGCACAAGGAGCTGCCACAAATATCTGTTCCATCCTCTCTAACCATTCCTCGGCCAGTTCCCCTGTCTTAGTTCCTTCGAACATCGGGGGTCAGTATGTCAGAAACTGAGCCAAACTTAGCTCCCCAGGTAGTAACTGTTGCTCAGAGGGTTCTTCACCCAAGGCTGGCCGTGGTAGGGGATTTGTACGCCCAACACTTGCATTAACACTAATTGCATCACCCACTTTCCACATTTGCTGCCATGCTGCAACACAAGGGTTAACAACCATACCCAAAAGCAGTTCATATAATACATCGTTAGAAAACCATAACATGTTAGTATAATAGTCATATACTTCATATGCAACATATGCACAAAACATGGTTAAAAGGAGCACCTAGCCAACCTATTGCTAAGGCTACCCTTCACTCCTTCCCGGGTTCTCTAACCACTAATGTAGGGGCTTCCTACCTTAACATCATTATAATAATGTATTATGGACTAAACATGCATTAACATCTTAGGGTTCCGGTTGTAGCCTTGAGCTAATAGGATCACAGGCCAAAAATAAAATTCCAAAAGCTAATTAATTACATTCTCGATAATGAATGTTAAAGCTATAGATTTACACTACTCCTAGAGTAGAGACTATCCAAAAATCTTGTAACCTAAATTCTTTCATGCTCCTCGTAGCTCACTGCCTCAACCCGACCCTTAGCCCTTCAGTCCAAAAGTGTACCTACAGGAACAACTCATCATGAGCATGTACATCATTACTTAACATCATAAGATAATGGCATGTAATTAAATGCATGAAATAATCGTTAACATTTACTTCCTGGTTAATCGCATTAACCCACTTTTGTTGTCTCTGCTTCATATTCATGCATGAAATCATTAGTTCTTGACATAAATGATTAAAACTGTAATTCACTTATATTCCCATAATCAACAATGTTAATTAGAAATGTGACTGTTCTGGTCCTGTTATGTCAGCGGCACAATTGGACCCCTCGCTTGACATATAGCGGTACTTTGATATCCCTCGCTACACCTTGATATCAGATATATCTCCTCGCTAGCTATGTCAGCGGTAAGTACCTTCCTCGCTTTCCCATAACAACCACCGGAACACTCTATCATTTCTAATAACATAGTTTAATGGTCAAATCATAAGGAGTGAGAAGTTATATGGGATGTAGAAGAAAGATGCGAGAGAAATACCACTACCTTTTCCAAGGTCAACTGACTCAAGTTTCGAGGACAAAACTTTCAATAAGGATGGAGGAATGTGAAAACTCGATTTTTCCAACCAAGCCAAAAACTAAAGTTTTAGTAAACCAACATACTCAAGGTTGTTTATTTAAATCAATAACTTAGTGTTTAGATAATATGAAATTATATTAGAGTTAATACTGGTTACATGATATCAATCTTATAGATTGCAAAACATTTATTTAAACAAACAATTAGATAATTAAGAATTGTATCTTAACAGATAGTAAAGTAATGTGTAAATGATTGAAGAATTTATCAAAGATAATAATGAGTTGTTAGATAATTAGGAATCATGTCATTGATATCTATTAGCCAATAAAACATTTGATGAGATAAATCATATCGATTTAATCTTGTAGACTTGTAGCTAAACCAATGCCTAAGTATTTAACCAACTAGATTTTTGGTCAAGTCACAATTAGAATCCTTATGTTTATCCAACCACTTGATGTTATTTGGTCAAACCAAAACTAAGTATAGATAATATTGAAAAATAAAAGATAATATTTAGTTTATATGATTTAATCTTGTATAGTTTTAAAACAATAAAAAGTAAATAGATAATAGTGAATTATAATATCAAGAGATAGTATTATACTAGGACTCTTGATTAAACAAGTTAATAAATAGGAAAAGAGTCAATCAATTACCTCACAATTCACATCAATTTCGAAACACACACTAGCACACACTAAAATGTGTTAAATTTTCAGCAAGGAAATGAGATGTAATTTATCGCGTTTTTGCCACCGAAAACCATTGACACGCAAGAATCGTTTCTGATCTTTGTAAGTGGGCTTTTGTTAAAATCATTCTTTCGTTTTTTAAATCATAAGTATGTGTTTTAAAATCCAATCGTTATGTGAACTATTTTCAAATTATGAAATTCTGATCTTTGAAACCTGAAGCACTTTAAATATCAAAATCCAATTGATAAGGAATTCCGAATTCTGTTTCTGACCCTGATGCGGTGGGATTATAATCGTTTTTCTGACCTGATACAGTGCTTAACCGTTGTTCTGGGGAAGTCCAGACCCTTTATTCATGGGTGATCCGATGTTCTGACCTCATCTCTATGAGGGTTATGTCTATAGAACTGATATCAGTACCATGAGGAAACTAGATGATTTATTGTGCTTACTTTAGTATATGGTATGAGATTCTGATATGAAGTTTATGTTCTGTTCTGGCTCCGATGAGCAAATTCTGTTCAGTTTCTTTTCTATTCATATCGGTTTCTGTTCTGATTTTTGATTCATGTTTATGAAAAATTATTATATTTATATGTTGTGTCACATACGATTGTCCCCCACTTGCTGGGTGTTTACCAAAACGCTCACCCCTTACATCCACTCTCCAGATATAAGCGAATCAAAATTGAGAGGAAGATAAAAACCAATTTTGGAGATGGTGAATTAGATGTTATTGTTCAAGATGCCGCTGCCATTAATTTATGATGCTTACGCTGATATTTGTAAGAAATATTTATTTTATGGATAAAAGACTGGTTTTTTTGTAGATTCTGTATTACGAGGCTTCTTGATTTTGAATTATATTTAGAATCAAAGCTGGTGTTATCGACCTCGATTTCGGGGCGTGACAAAACCTCTCCCTGATCCATCTCTGTATTGGAGACTTGTGGGAGGCTGTTGTATCTTAACATCACCCGCTCTGATTTGGTTTATTCAGTTAATAGATTAAGTCAGTTCGTTTCTAACCCGCGAGATGTTCATTTGGATGATGTTTATGCAGTGACCAATTACATAAAAGGGACAGTGGTCAAGAGTTTAGCTATTTAATCCTCCTACCCTCATGCACGCACTGGCGTTCCGATCGCGATCTGGCGCATTGAGTACGCTTGCTGGGCTTTAAGGCGTATTAAGTTTTATCAAGTCACACTATGTTTTACTAAGTCGTGCACTATGTTTCATTAAATTGGTGTACATTAGATTTTTTAATTATTAAAGTATATAAAATAAAACGTATATGTAATACGTTATACAATGCGTAGATTCTCAATTCCTAGTTTTTTTATTCCTCAAATATCCTTAAGATTGATTGTAAATTCGTTTACATTTCGATTCATAATATGAGAGAGTTCAACCTAACATAATATCGGGATATAATGTATCATTCAAGTATAAACATTTTAATGAAATATAAATTTTTTACCTACAAAATTTAGAAAACAAATTTTGTTTTTGTTTTGCGAAATAATTATATTCGTAGTCATGAAGATAATTGTTTTTTTATCATAAATCTATATACTATTTTACATACATCACTAACCATATTAATATTGACTAGTTATTGACTTCGTCGCACACTATATTTTATTAAGTCCCGCATTAAGTTTCACTAAGTCGTGAACTATTGTTAAGCATACTTAATTCTCCAACTTAATTCTCTTTTTATTTTTTTTTTACTTATTTTCTTCTCAAGACTTTTTGGGCTTAGACGAAATTTTCGTGGTTCCCTGCCGCTTCGGGTTTATTGTTGAGGCCATGGTAACTCATTTCTGAATAAGTTGCTAACGTCCCTGTGTTAGGATTGTTGAATCCTAGGGTAAACGAGGGATGTCCATGTGTCGGATTTGTTAGGTGTCGTGGTTGACACGTGTGGCGGGAATGCGATTGATTTTTCTCGCATGTCCTTTTGGAAACTTGAGACCTTGGAGAGTCTCGATGATGTGTTTGGACCAAGATGTGATTTCTTGGAACATACGGATGTAGACATCTTTGGAGATGTGTTTCATGATGATCGGTGGCCGTGAGTTGCCCAATCCGTATTGCAAAGTGGTACAACTACTCCTTGATGGAGTTGGATTTGGAAAGCGGAAATTGGGTTTACTGTGAGTATACTGTTGTATACTAGTGGTCTCCTTCGTGACGATGCGTGTTGGACATCGTAGGCAAGTGGTGAAGATATCATGGGATGATATTCATGTCAGAATCAGGGAGGATTCGTTTGACTTGCAGTCGAGGCCGACTGACTTCTGGGATGGCTAACATCGAAGTATGTTGCCGTCTTTTGAGATTGATGATGGCTTGGGAGGTTACTCCATTCCTGAGATCAGTGCGAGATCGGTATACTCACAATTGGTATGTCGTTCATGATATGTTCATAATTTGACGGTCGTGGTTTTGTTTGGTTTGAGTAGTCTTGGCAATACGTGGAGTACGCCTGTGCAAATTTCGGGGGAAATATTTATTTAGTGGGGGATAATGTGATGTCCGGGGATTACTAGTGTTAATCACGGAGTGGTAATGACCTGTAATCGATTTTAATGTGGCAATTATGAATTAATTACGATGTTGGGACTTCCGAGGATGTTAAATCGGGGCTCGGAATCTTTGATTTCCAAATGGATGAGATTGTATTCTCATCGTGGTGAAAAATCTTGGATTGGGTTTTTGGTGGGTTCTGGGGTCCGGAGTACTTTGTACTGGGGCTGGTAAGGGAATTTGAGTTGGAGAGATAATTATTGAAAACAGATGATTTTTAATGAATCATGATATATTTGCGGAGGTATTGGTATTTTGGAGACTTGGTGCTATATATACCAAATGAACTCGATATTCCGTCATTGCACGGAATCTCTCATCTCTATCTCTCCTCTCTTGCGCTTAACCCTTTCCCCCAACCCTTCCCCTCTTTTCTCTTGGAAGCAAATCGATGGAAGCTCGTTTTGAGAGCCCGATTTCTTGAAGAAAAGCTGGTAATCTTCTTCTCCTCACCTTTAGCTTCGATTTGATTATAGTATTGTGCTTGTTGGTTAAGTTTTGAGTTGGGTTTGAGAATTGGGGGTTTTGGTTAAAAATCTAAAAAGTTGTTTTTAGTGTTTTTATTGAGTTTAATTGGTGTAATGGAGGTGTTGAGGAGGTTAGGGGTGTTGGTTTTGAGTTTGGGTGGCAAAAACACCATTAAAGCTCGAGTTTTTCGAAAAGTTGCAGGTCGCGATCGATCGCGGCTTCGCGCCGATCGATCGCGACATAAATATGATTTTTGGGTGAAGATAAATAGTGCTCGCGATCGATCGCGATATTGCACCAATCGTTCGCGAGGCAACAATTAGCGTTGGCGATCGATCGCGCCTAAATGGCGATCGATCGCGGCCCTTATATTTACGGGCAGTAGGAACTCGCGATCGATCGCGGCTTGGTGCCGATCGATCGCAGCTCTGTTCCCCTTTGATTTTCGAAAATTGTGGGAAATATCGGGATTTTGGAATCGAGGTTTAAGTGGCCCATTTCCGGGGCAATGTCTACATTCCAATGTGAATACTATACTTTTAAAATGGATTGGTTGGAGCCAAAGTTTAATAAAACGGAATTCTCGGTTGAGTTTTTGGCTATCATTTAAACTTATAAAATGGAATATTTTGGGTATTATGCATGCTTAACCTGGGGTCATTTAAAATGGTTAATCGTCATGGATCGACGATGGGTTTAGAGGCTGTGAACGTGCTTGGGCACGTGGTTGCATGCTTATGTTTGATTGTGAGTTATTTATGTATTAGCACATAATTCATCGGGTCGTGGTACTCAGGCAAGGTTGGATTCGAACTACGGAATTATAAGGTACGTATGACGTACGAGCATAGCCCTTTTATATAATTGCAATTGTTGAATGCATGGTACATTATATTGCAATAAATGGATAGATATTGGGAATTATGTGGTGCCGCTCTTGAGCGAGCAATGATAAGGATGTTGTTGCTATTGAACGAACATCGATTATGATGCCGCTGTTGTTGAGCGTGCGTGGGGTTAGAATGCCTCTATTGTGGAGCGAGCTATGAAATAGAACTATGGAATCATTGGCTGGATATATTTGATATATGTGGTACTTCAATTAATAATTTAATCATATTTGATTATGAAACTGGTATGACAGGAATGGTTTTAGTTAATCAATGTGGTGATTAACTGGCTTTGAGAATTTAATGGTTTTGGTTATTTTGAGAACAGAGACAGTACGGGAAATCCTACGTGGTAACGATACTGTACAGGGAGTATCCTTTTACATTACAGTTTTATATTCTGTAAATTACGTACTGTGATTATTGGAATGGTGGTATTGGTATGCTCACCCCGTGTGGGGGCTGTCTCTATTGGGGCAGGTGGTACAGGTGCAGCAATAGCTTTGGAGTTGAGCTCGGGCTGTTGATTTGAGGTACTTCCAGGATAGAAGTATCAGAGCTGGTTGAATAAGCATAACGGTAGATCCGGAGTGGAGATTGAGATATGGAAGGGAGGTGCTTCCAGGATCGAAGCACCAATAACTGTATTTGGTAGAGTATCTTATACATTGGGTGCTCTAATATGAGCACATTTTTACGTGTATATGGAATGTATAAATGGGCATGGTTTTTCTCTCTTCATTATTGTCCGCATGCAATTAAATACGAAATTTCTAAATGAACTGAGATCATGTTAGTGTATTATGAGGGTGCATGCTATGTAAGTGGTTTTGGTTGGGGAATTTGAATATTATGGGGTTCTAATGCAAGAATTTTATAGATGGTATATGATGCTATGCTTGCATATGGTTTTCTTCCCCATGATAATATGATTGTATGCACTAATGGCATGGATTAATACACTAATAACGGGTTAAGGGCACAGGGATCCTTACATGAAGATTTGCAAGCTTTTGTTAGAATGGAGGATAAATTTAAAAAAATATTGGGAACAAATACCACATGTACACTGCATAGCAACATTTTAGATCCTAGTCAAGGATTAATGATAAGTGCCCTTTTTGCACTATATTTCTGTGTTTTCTCGTTATATTTTACTGAGATTCTTGAACGATATTACATTTTTTGTATTTATTTACATGTTTCTGGAATTTAGGTGAAAGTACGAGGAAACAAAGAGAATGAACCAAAAAACAATGAAAAAGGACTCAAATGAGTCAACATGTCAAAGTATAGACAAAGATCTCAAGTTTGAAGAAGAAGACATCACCGATCGCTAGGTATTGCACCGATCGATCGGTGTAATGCGAAACCAAGGAAGAAAAGTTGAAGATTTACCGATCTATTGTTATGCCATGTACCGATTGATCATGACGAGTCGTGGGTTGAAAATAATAAGGCAATCTTACTGATCGGTCGGTAAGAAGTTGCCGATCAATTGGATGACGCTGAATTTCTGAAAAAAAAATATCTTTTAGAGTTTGAGTATTACAAGGAATTTACCTATTTTTTCTTCACCATATAAGGGCTTTGATGCACGATTTTTATCAGACTTTGGCACCACACTTTGTCACCACTTTTAACCTAGGACAAGCCTCCACTACATATCACACACCATCACCATCAACCATCAACCATCCACCATATTTTCATCCTAAGATTTGGAACAAGCCAACAAAGAGACTAAAGAACACGATTAAGAAGGAAGCAAGAGAGGAATCTAGGATCTATGAATGGAGTCGAGTCTGTGAGTTTATTCTTGTCTTTAAACTTTAGTTTAAGTTATTTTGATGTTTTTTAACTTAATTATGAACTAAGTTTGTTTATCAAGATTATAGGAACCTTTGTTTGAACCTATGACTTGATTATTGATTATTGATTGAATTCCTAAATCTTATGTGCATAATTTATGTTCTTAATGCTTTCGGGAGTAGCTACCTTTGAATTGATATAATGATTGAAATCGAGAGATGATATTGTGATAGGACCTAGTAAATTATGCCGTGGATTTCAGATTGGGATCGAGAGATGAGATAAAATACACATGTGATAGCAATAGATTACCCAATCGAAGGCTAATCGCTTTCACAAATCTTAATGCAATATTGATTTGTTCAATAAGGACACATGAATGACGTATTGTATGTTAACATTATGTTTAATATAGCTCGACAGAGTACATTATATAAATTTGAGAACTTTTCACCTTTGAGATATATGGATATTCAATCGAGGGTCATGCGAGTTTACATTACTGAACTGACGTCTTGATAATTTTGTTAAGGGGATTTTTCTCGTCATCTTTAGTTTTCTTGGTTGGATCATTAGTAGTAATTTATATCTGTTATTTTAGTTGATTAATTCTCTTTGTAGGTTAAAATAGTTTAAAACTTCTTATTTGGTACTTACAATTAATCCACGTAGGTCGACACTCTTACTTCTCAATTACTATACTAAAACTTGACAACCGTGCACTTGCGGATTAATGATGTTAAACTGGAATTTTATTTTTTAAATAAAGTGAGATCAATTAAGGTAATTTGAAACATCTTTTGAGTATTATTCATAATTTTTGGAGAAGGATATTGATGATCAAAAGAAGTCAATAATGCATTCTCTCCAAAAATATGTTTCAATTTTATTATAATGAACATGTAAAACGAGCAGCGAAACAAAGGGAGGTGGACGAAGAAGACACGAGTCACTTAAGAAGCGGAGGGATAAATTTGTAAAGGAGTCTCGGTAGGAAAAATCTTAAAGGAAGAGGAGCATCTTCTAGGCGTTTAGTGAGTTACAATTCTACCTGAGTCAAGAATTTAGAACAGAAGAAAATATCGTCATACTGCAATGGTGGAAGGAGATTGCAAGACAAACTCCATCTTAGCCACCATGGCTAGAGACGTGTTCGTGGTACAAGCATCAAGCGTTGCATCAGAATAGACTTCTCGGCATACAGTCGAATCATTGGAGACCACATAAGTAATATTTATGCTGAATCATTAAGCATGCTTACATTAGTCAATGATTGGTTTGAAGCCAAATGTACGAATATAAAAGGAGCGGCAGATGAATATGAAGGTCATCATTCAGCAAAAGAAGAAGAAGAATACACGAAATCTATACTTATTAATTATGAGGAATAATATTATTTTTTATTAATTTCAATTGTTGTACCTCTTATTTAAACAATTATCAATGAGTTCATAATCGAATTATAAGGCATTTGGTGGCACCTCAGCTCCATTTTTGGGCGCTGAGGCCCCAAACAATGTCTTTAAAAAAAATTTGTCATAGCTTCAGCACTGAGGTGCCACCCAGGAAGCACCTCAGTGCCAAATCTTCTGTTTTGATAGTTCAAAAAAGTTACTTTAAAAAAATTATCGTGGCTTCGACACTAGAGCGCCACCCAGGAAGCGCCCGATCGTCGAAGCTTCTGTTTGAAAATTCATCTTTTCTTAAAAATAAATTACTGTTTCGGGTTGGAACCTGTTCAACTTGGAACCGATCTGGTTTTCGGATCGGTTGCGGTTCCATGGGACAACCCTATGGAACCGGAACCAATCCGGCTAGAAGCCGGATTGGTCCGGTTCCTCAAAGCGATGCTCCGATTCAATCCGGCCTGGTGACATTCTTAATTGCTTTGTTCAGCTGGTTGTTCACCCAGCTGATCTATCGGTTTTATTCTACTGTTAACTCGGCTGATCTGTTCTGTATAGCGTAGCCCGTCATCTCCAATGCATTTCTTCTTCGATAGATTGGACAAAACTACCAGAGTCATCTTTACTTCACTAGGTTGTCTCCTACCTGTTTCGCTGTTATGGTATGAAAGATTCAAGCTTACTGCACACTTAGTTAAAATATTATCAACACAATAACAAGTTTGTTAACATCAAAATCAAGATTAATCGGGATCATAGAACCCGACAGTCCCTAATTCTAGTATATACAAAATCCTAAAATCATAATCATATCTCTCATTGAATAAAAGTAGATATCAACTACAACTTGTGTTGATGTCGTACATCTGGTCAGGTTATTTCTGTTGGTTTTCCCAAACGACCTGAACTGACACGTAATGAAATTAAATTTTTTTGACACCTAAAAATTTACATACTTTCAGTTAATTTTGAAAACCGACTCAAAATAGAACGTTCCGTATGTTCAACAATTTCCCGATTCGTTCAGGTACCTTAGGCAAAGTAGGTGGAAATATGACCGATGTGAAGAACACGACAACTGCAATTTCCAGTTTGATATATTTTGATAGAAAATTCATAAGTTTCATATAAGTAATTGAAATAACGTGGTTCTATTTGGAATAATCTGTAATTCATCTTTCAGGAGTTTAAGCTGATTCAATCATTGGATATAGGAAAACTAGCTTGCATGTTCTGGTTTTCTACATTCGCATAAATAGAATTCCAGATCATATACATTTCATTAAAAATAGAATAACCTCTTCATCTAAACTTCAAATTGAGTGATTCTGGTGTCAAATTCATTTCGGATAATAATCCCAAATTCCAAACATATAATTCCCAGAAATTCGAACCATAAACTGCATGTAAACTGCCTCATAACAGAACACATTTTCCAGCAACACTTTAACTTCAGCTTAATTCAAAAGCAATAAGTCGAACCATTTCGGGTTACTAACTCAAATAAACCTTTATACCTTCGAGTTTGTCAAGATTAGAAGACAAAACACCAACCAAAATCAGTCGATCCTCGCGATTCCGCAGAATGTGCATTTTTTCGCACAACCCTTAGGTTTATTGACTCTTTTTTAGTACAATTTGGTTTCTATACTTGTTCCTCGTAAATTCTTGCTTGAATGTTTGTATGACACATGTCCGTCCATTTGTACCTTTAATGAAAAACGTGGTCTTGAAACAATTTTGTTAAAACATAATTTTTGTGCGATTATATATATTTAGTTTTAAGAATTTGAGATACTGTTAGAAAGAAAAATATTTTGCAGAACAATTTTTGTAATTTGCCGTAATTAGATACAACAAATTCCATCTCATTGTATGTTAATATGTCCAGATACATTTAACCCCCTTTATAACCGGAATGTTCAGATTGACCAAATTATAGCAGGTAATAGTTGCTCATTTTCAATCTAGATACAATTTTACCCTGTATACCTAAAAACAAACCGATAAAAACCTACGGTGTACGATAGTCAGCCCCATAATATATTAGGCCTTAATCTTTGTCCCCTACACTCTGTCCAAAAAAATCAAAGAATTTTCTTTGATGATATGATAAACACTTGCAAAACTTTCTTGTTTTGAAAGCTTTGTGTTTGACAGATTTTCTTGTTGTTCTAAATCCCTCGAAGTCATATTGAACAGCCGTTAACTCTCCCGTCATGGTATTTTCCGAATCTGAGGCTTTGGTTAAGGAAAATCGAGCTATTTAATACTCGGATCTTTAGGTATTATCGCAAAATCATAACTGGAAAGTGTATATTGAATGAATGTGGACGTGTAATGATATTGATGTATTTTTTTTTTAACAACTATTATGACTACTTGGGTGGGGTGGAACGAAAACTCGAACACGTACGAGTCTTGAATGCCGACCGATATTGGGGTATTCAAGTGCCTGTCATTCTTATTCTAAAAAAAAAAGGTGCTTGCCATTCTTGACCATTTATTCCACAGGTGAACCATTGGACGTGCGATACAAAAGGCAACTCAAAAGATGCCTATTAATACTGTGTGGCTCTTAGAAATAAAATAATATTCTATCATAATTATAGTATATATTATTTTTATTTTATTTATTTCTCTTGGTGTTCTTTTATTAGTGTTACACATATTTTTTTTTTTGAAAAGTGGAGGAGTGGGCTCCTCACCATTTGTCAATCCACTACGAATGTCATTTGAGGAAGAGGTTAGATTAGGTCTTCATTAGTTTGTAAAATGAATAAACTTTTTTTTTTTCGTATTTAAAAGTATGAAAATTGAATGATTAATTGCTATGAATTTAGATTGTTATTGTTAAGAATCCATTTTAAAAATATAGTCAGAAAATTTTGTTGGGCAGTTTAGATGGAATCTCGTGTTTTAATACCAATACATGATATATAAATAACATTTGCAGTTTAGTGAGGATAGATGAATCCATTACTTTCTAGCTTGAAAGATTTTTACATATCCTAAAGAATTGATGATTTTCTTATGCATGCATCAATATAAGGTTGTGTTTAAATACTGTTTTTTTTTTTATCATATATTTTCTGTATGCATATCTTGATAGTTGCTCAATTGTGTTGTGTTCAAGTCTTGCATTAGTTCGGGGGGCTCCGAAGTATCTGTAGAAAGTGATCGATCTAAACTATTTCAAGGATATTTTCTTCCATAACTGTCCATATTTAACCTTGAAACATTGCATTTTTATCTAATTTGGAAAGATCAATGCTTAAACCTGATGTTTAAACAAGAACAAAAAGTATGAGTTAATGATCACTAAGTGGTGATCTCATTGCTTACACGAATCAAGTCGAAATTGAAAAATCAAAATTTTTCTTCTATGTAAGTGCCTAACAAGGAAACAAATCTATCGCCAAGTAGTTAAGTTTGACATGTAATCTTTAGACAAAACTATAAAAGTAGGCATTACAGAGAAATACTATTCAACCATCTTTTGTTTGCATCCATCCATTTGCCTGAGGTATCTTCAAGAAACATTAAGTTATTGTGCTAAACTATTGTACTTTTTACACTTTCGCTGTGGCAAAAAATAGTTTTTTCTTCCTCCCTTTAGAACAGGATGAATAGTCGTTACTTTCCACTTTATGAATGTATAAATAGCAATGTGACAAAATGACTGATGTACATTTAGTTATCAGATTAACTTGTTGAATTTTTTAAACTTTTGCAGTCCTAGTTGTTGTTGAACGGTATTGGCGCCAAAACGAAAGATATGGATAGCCAACATCCTAGTTTACCGTACAAGGTTGGTGTTCCACCGAAACAGAAGGTTTTGGAAGGAATTTTCGGCTACTTTGAAAGAAACGTTTTTCGCTGATGATCCTCTACGCTCATTCAAGGATCAATCAAGGTCTCGAAAGTTCGTTCTTGGAATGCAGGCAGTTTTTCCAATTCTAGAATGGGGTAGAAGCTATAGTTTGGCTAAATTTAAAGGTGATTTGATTGCAGGACTCACCATCGCCAGTCTCTGCGTTCCCCAGGTACAATCCTTACAGGAACAATTAAATGTTAACTCATATTTTATTTGATGGTTTAGTCATGTTTCTGCTAATAATGCAACAGGATATCGGCTATGCCAAACTTGCTAATTTGGCTCCGCAGTATGGTTTTGTGAGTAATCTCCATTTATCGTTTTTTCTGAAAACTTTTTTTCGTTAGATTTAACGGCTATTTTTTTTTTTCTAGATTCGAGCTTTGTCCCGCCTTTGATATACGCGTTTATGGGTAGCTCGAGAGATATAGCCATCGGACCGGTTGCTGTAGTATCCTTACTTCTAGGAACTCTACTTCAGAATGAGATAGATCCCGTGAAAAATGCTTTCGAATATCGTAGGCTTGCATTTACTGCTACCTTTTTTGCTGGCATAACACAAGTTACTCTCGGCGTTCTCAGGTAAATAAATTGACTGAACAATTACGACTCAAAAGTGCTGCATAGACTTAAAATAACTCTAATTTTTTGTTTTTACCATTTGTAGGTTGGGATTCTTGATAGATTCTTGTCTCACGCTGCTGTTGTTGGTTTCATGGGTGGTGCCGCAATAACGATTGCACTCCAGCAGCTTAAGGGATTCTTAGGCATAAAAAGTTCACTAAAATACTGATATCATCTCAGTTATGCACTCTGTCTTGAGCTCAGCCCACCATGGAGTAAGTGAACATTCGATGTTAAAAGCTATTTTTAGTGAA